>OZ017782.1:13947118-14195382 GCA_963969325.1 Lycopodina hypogea | reverse complement strand
AGAGATGTGTAACCAAGATTAATGACGTATGATGTGTATCATTCCATAACATTGATGTTCATTCCATAACGTGGATGTGTGAATGTTCTTCGAGAAGAATCGAGTGAAATAATTTAAGGTGCATAGAATTTCTCACAAATGAAGCTGGCAGGTTGCTTATCACATTTTATGGCTGAAACAATTTATTAGTGATTTGTTTGTCAACTGAGGTAGTTACTTCAACACATATTAAACTGCACACCTGAGGATATAACCCAGGCCTAAAACTTGCAGAAAACGTATAGTGTACAGACCACTCAATATTGATACCCACAGCCATCCGTTCTTAACATCTTCTAGATAGAACTTACAATCTTGTCTATGCTAAGTCAGGAACTATGTTTGTTAATTACACTGTCCAGAGACATTTTTAACTCCTGTTTTAAAAACATATTTTCATGCACATGTCATGAGCCTGTTTCTCCAGCTGTGATACTTGTCCTTCTCTTGGTGTGTGCTGAACTGCAACGGTATCTACTAGCAAGTGTGGACAAGCCTCACAACCTGCTATACTATAGTGTAGCAGATGAACTGGTGCTGTGCTTGCTTAGACACCATCTCTGTTCTCCACGAAACACCAGTTGTCCTGTGGCTGGTAGCAATGATCATGCTCCCTGTGTGCATCATTGTCCCATTTGCTAATCTTACATTTGGTATCTACTCTATCGCCCTGAGAGCATGTGCGTGTATGGACGTAAATTAAATAAAAATATTTTTAATAACAAAATCTTTTGCACCTTCTCCACATGCCTTCCAGTTGTCAGGGGGTGCTAGGGCTAGGGCTAGGGCAAGGTAACAAATGGCTCAAAGCAACTTAACTATGCAGAGGCATGTAAAGAAGTACTTAAAGAACTAGCAGAGTAGTTAAGATTTGCTGAGCAAATGCTGGGACATGCTTGATTTCTGCTCCCTGGGCTGCCAAACACACACATTTTCCTGATTCACCCACTGCAGTACAGGCTATAGATAACTTTAGATTATCACAGGATGATTAAATTCACATCTCACAGCTAACCCTTTGCCTTTTACATTTACTTTGAGATAAAATAGAAGTTGAGAATTGGTCTCAACTTTTCAGACCCTTTACGAAAACGGTTATGCTGGGCTGGACATGGATCTCCCAAGTTGCCTGTGGCAAAGGATCTGGTTGCCAGAGATTAGTTGAAGATCTTATAAGACAAAACAATGATATCTACTGGTAACCCTGAAACTGGTTCTTGGTCCTCTGTAGCTGAACAAGTTTTTTAGATTGGGCCCTCCAGATGCTAGAAGAAGTTCAATTGTATCTCCTGGCTAATACAAACAAGGGAAAGTAGTTTTTGCACTGTAAGTAATGCTCAGCTGATATCAGTGTCTCTCATGGTGGCTTCAACATATGAAATGTCATTGTGATAGAGTAGGTCATCAGCAAAGATTCAGGGAATCTCATATCACTATGGCTTCAACTCAGTTTACACTATGTAAATCGTTGTCTTACAGTTCTAATTTTGATTTTAATTCCTCAGTGTAGCTGGTGTGTCCTTTCTTGATCCTTAACATTGCCACTCCATTTCATTATCTATCCTGGATACAGAGGGTGACATATCTCTAATATCATTTGACTAATATGCTATGAAGTTTGAATACAGTAAATTTACTCACGTGGATAGTGAATGTGATTTTGATAAGATTCTGGAAAGTCAATGCGGTAATGCTATGATAGGGTGCAACTTTATTGGGATAATGAAACACACCACTCTTGTAAAGATACACAGTTGCTCTCTAAAGCTACATCTCAACAAAAGGAAGCCAATAATTAAGCATTGTTAATCATGGTGTATTAGTTAATAATTGTATATTCAACTATAGTCAGTCAATTTATTGTAAGCAATGTATAAGCCCTGTGTCTAATAATAACTTGTAGTTTATATTGTATGTAGTATTTCAGTACTTTTTGTGTTATTATCACACAATATGTGCACTTTGCTTGTGATCCAAACATGCCAAAGAAATACTTAAATTTCTTAAGAATTACTGAAAATTGGTCGTGTTATATAATGTCTACTTGTCAGCTCTCCCCCCCCCCCCCTCCTCCCATGACTGCAGCAGGATCCCCTGTGAGCTGTGAGTGTAGAACAATGACATGCCAGGGAGCTACATCGTAGGTGCCAACTTTTTTAAAGATGCTTTAGGGATACAAACTGCACCCCTAAAAAATTAACCACACCCAGTTGTCATGTCCAATTATGCAATGTCAAAGTTGTTTTTTAAACATGCTGAATTGAGGGCATGTATGATCACCATTGAAACTCTCCTGGGATCACTTTCCTCACACTCACAAGTTAATGGACCTAACAATTGATAATAAACTTTGGGCAATGTTGTTCTGATGCACTCCAGCTATAATTTTTGATGAATAATTACAAAACGGTAATACTCCTCAAATCTCAGTTTTTGCAAGGATTATGAAATTACTTACTAATCTAATGAAGTGATACATGGTTTAAAATAGTGACAATATAGTATTTATTTGTCCTTGGCAACCTATTCCTCTTCTTGGTGTCAGCTTCTTCTATTATTCCTATGGATGCTTCCTTTAACAGAAAAGTTGGTGGCTTTCTTGCAATTGGAAAGAAACTCTTCAGAGAAGGTTGAGTCCAGAGTTGCCATGTACTCCCAATTGATAAAAAGGTGTTTTTTAATTATTTTTAAAAAGTTTCAAGCCGAAAGGCCAATTATTAAGTAATAAATATATTTCCATGACAAACTTTAATAATTTTACAGTGTCATCATGTCAATTTTAGTTTAATATTTTGTTTTAGCACCTCAACGATACTATCCCTATAACAAAATTTAATCACCCATGCATAGCTTTGAAATTCATATTCAAAACAGAGAAAATATTCAAAACAGAGAAAATATTCAAAACAGTTGCAATGTGTGATATAACATAGACAATGCCATTAAGCTGGTGCTCTCTATAATCTATACCAGAATTTTATTAATATTAGTTAATACCTTTGTTTTAGCTGACCAAAGTTACTTGACAAACTTTTGTAATGTTTATCTGTACTGGTATAGTGATTTATCACTTCCATTTATTATAAGAGTAAATCAACAAATCATTGGGATCTACTTCTTTAAAGAAGAAGAATGTCACTTTATGAAAAAAAAAAAGGAAGAGAAAGACATCAAAAAAAATTTAAGGCCAATAAGCATAATTTTTTCAAGCCAGTATTGAGTTATTTGGCCAGAGAAATGGCCGACCTGGCCTCACTGGTTGAGGCAAACTGACTGGTTGAGGCAAACCGACTGGTTGAGGCAAACCGACTGGTTGAGGCAAACTGACTGGTTGAGGCAAACCGACTGGTTGAGGCAAACGGACATTAGTCTAACTAATTTTTTATTATTTTGTCATCAAAAACAACAAAAAGCAATACTGGAAATTTCAGCCGAAAACCCGCTCACTTATGAAAATTAATAATAACTTAATTATGGGTGGGGGGAAAAGGAAAACAAAGGGGAAATAAAATGAAAGGAAGGGGGAAAACTAAATTTTAAGAAGGGGGGAAAATTCAACCATAACAGGAGTTGAACTGGGCACCAAAGTAGTACTGATCAGAGGAAGATTCACAACAAGAACAGCCAGATTCCCAAGAAAGTAAACATTTAGACTCCCAAACATGTTAAAGTTAGTGGTAACCTTTGACTTGAGGCACTAGAAGATAAAGCTGAAATTAATATTTTTATTTATCAGACTGACAGAAATGAAGTATAAGGTAGTCTTATCAATTTTTTGCGCTCTTGTGTTCCCCCACACCTATTCTCCTGAGATATGTCATATTGTGTGTTTTTAAAAGGGTGGTAAGAAAAGCCAAGAAACGTGGTGGGAGCAGGTAGACTGGGACTCTCATCCTGTGTGGTGTAGTGTTGCTTCCTTGTTGTCTCAACATTGAAGTGTCCAGACGTGGTGTTGTGGTGAGCGGTATGTGGTAGGACTCCTCACCATGTGCAGTGCACACCGAACACTAAGTGTGTGGGCACATGTGTATGTGTAGTCCATCACAGATGATCAGCGACAGAGAGTGGCCATTGCTGTGGTGGCTGTGGAACTGCTGACGAGCCATAGCCAATGTTGTGGGCAGGAAGGCACACAGTCGCACCTCTATCATCTCATTCCTGTCCAAACAGACCTTTGTCTGACTCAGGAAGGTGACCTGACCTTACAGGAGGACACTGAAAGTGTCATGTTCCCCACTTGTCCGGAAGGTATTGTGTTCAATCAGCTGATAGATCCAATTAGTTTTATTGAATAAGCTGATAAATCAATTAGTTGTTTTGATTAGCAATTAAGTACTAATAACGTTTTGATTAGGTGTGAGTACCACCAGAAGGTTTGGGCCAGTCCTACAGATGTGAACTTTATACTCTCAGGGGAACCTGTCTATTATGTAGTTGCAGATTATCTAGTGCAGAAGATTGTTATTTACAATCATCCACATGTCCTGGTCTCTCTGTATGTCTACCCTCAACTAGCATCACCGCGTCCTGTAATATATATATATATATCTCCCCTACACAGACAGGACACTTTACTTCCTCTTATATTGTAGTTGTCAATGGAGGGGAAGTGGCAGTTTGTGTACTGATCAAGCAGTTTCTAGGTCACTACAATGGTGTAATTCATAGTTTTGGTTGTCTCAGATTTGGTCACTTGGTGTTTATGGTTGCTATAGCAACCCGTAATAAGAAGCCATTATTCCATGGAATGGCAAATTAATGACTCCAGCTGTTGCATTGCCTTTAACTGACGTTCCTTGAATACAATGTGCTTATTATAGCTCTTCAAATCATGAGGATAATTTTTTTTTTTTTTTGGCATTTCACTCTGTGTGATGAGGGAAATACCACGTTTTAATGTGTCTTCATGGCTGGCAGACTTAAAACTGCTTATTTTTAAGAAATGGTCATTTGTATGGTGTCAGGCACTGCTATGAGGCAATAAGGAATTCGTATCTGGACAATTCATTAATGAGTGATGACTGGGAATGCCAGAATCCCCATGGGTGGGTGTGGTCAAGGGGTGGGTGTGGTCAGTAGTTGGGGATTACTAGTGTCACACTCATTTTCTAACACATCCTTCATTTTCATGCCGATAACACCTCTAAAGTTTGGTGGCAATATATTTCATCATTATGGTGCTATCCTGTTCACAAGACAAATACAAAATGGTATATAGAAGATAGAAGCCTTGTGCTGGTGTCCGTGGTACTAGTATGCTTTTTTTTTACGCACACACACACAGAGGCATAATAGTGGATGGGTGTGGCCTCACACCTAGACAGACACGCTAACAATAATAAACACTGCCTAGGCTCACAGAGAGGTCAGACAGTTTTGAGGGCATCCTGTAGTGCCAGGTTCAAGGTATTACTCCTTCAGTGTCTAGTTGTGTTCAAAATGAGAACAACACTTTGCTCTGACCCTTACCCCAGCCCTAACCACTTTGTACGCCCTAACCATTTTGTTAGCCCAATCTCTAAGCTAGCCCTGACCATATCGTCAGACCATGCCCTAACCATGGGCATCCATTTTGCGACCCCTCCCTCCCTCCCCCTCCATCACTCGTGTACAGATGTATTGAGTTGTTGCGTGTGTTATTGTGTACATATCTCCCTCCACAGAAAGAGGGCCATCTCTTCAAATACCGCAACTTTTTCAGGAAGTGGACATACAGATACTTCAAGCTGAACAAAACCTACCTGCAGTATTATGAGACACAACATGTATGTAGCATGTATGCACATGAGAGCACTACAAACAGCACATGGCACATGTTGGAGAGATAGCATGTGCTGTGCACATGCTCACCTTGAGCTATGCATACAGGAACAAGGTCTGTCTGTCTGTCCACACTAGTTCATTGTCATTATTAATCCTATTTAATTTAGGTGATATTCTGGTATCCTATTTGCCATTTATTAGATGAGCAATGATAGTATGGCATTCCTTGTTGTGTTGCCATGGGCTAGGGCTATATGCTGAGTGCACTATTTGTACTGAGCAAACAACATAATATCTAAAGTCAGTCCATTATCACACTGGACAGTTGTTGGAAGCTTGGAAACTCACAATACTGCATTCCAGTTTTTTTGTAGATTACAAGCTTGCTTCTCCTTTTCACACTCAATAGTGTGACTCAGACGCAGCCTAGAGGTGGGAGAGGCGTGGTCCACCGTGTGTTACATGGGATGTGTATGTCGTCTGTGTGGATATTGTCTTGTTAACTGATGATGTGAATTTGTTCCTTCCACACAGAGTCTGCATCCTGATGATAGCATTGTGAGGACAAGCATCACGGCTGTGGAGACGTGCAACAACTTCTCAGACAGAGTGTATGTGTTGATAGTCTGCACCAAGTCACATGACAAGTGGTACCTGTCAGCATCTGATGAGGTGTGTGTGTGTGTTAAGTAGATCATTACCTAATCAACCAAACAACTTATAGCTTTGCTTGTTTATTGTTGGTCCCGAGTGTTACAACACACACACACACACACACACACACACACACACACACACACACACACACACACACACACACACACACACACACACACACACACACACACACACACATACACACACACACACATACACACACACGAGTGGATTTCCATTGTTTTAATAGAGATGTGTGTACATGTTCAATGAACCTAACAGAAAACGCCCTTGGAAATAGTTATTTTGTCCTTAATGGCATCACCAATGTTACAAATTCCAGTTGTTTATTTTTTGTTAATATTAAGTTCAGTTAAAAATTGTAATTGTATATAATCTCATAATTAACCAGAGCAACTGAAAAGTGTACCTCTTGCAGACCACATAGCCATTTTGTCTTGTTTGGTGTCCATTCCCACAACTACTTCCCTATAGGAGCTCTCATCTCTCTAACAGCCACTGCATGTCCTCTAGTGGTAGGTTGGCCTTCTTTAAACTTCTCTTCCACGGGAGTGGGATTCCCTTCCTCTCTCTTACTCTTTCATCTTCATCTCTATACAGGATATAATGATCAAAGTAGGTTTCTTCCCAACAATCACTGCTAAACAGTGACAACTTGGAATAACATGTAGACCCCCCTCCCCCTCCCCCAAGTAATGGAGTCATCCAGTTATGACATGTGTGACTGTCCTCTCTCTTTGCTTGCCCTCCAGCCATATAAATCTCCTCCTCCTCTCATCCATACTCACTGGATGCAACACACTATGGTTCACAGCAGTAGCAGACCTGTGGAGCTGGCACTACAAAATAGTGGCAATTGTACCAAGCATTTTGTTGGGTGTGGGTTTTTGTCGACTTTTATAGTATATTTATTTGAGGTGATCTTTTGGCATGTTTGGGGCCTGAGTCTGTGTTGAGGGTTAACAGTTTCTTACTTTTTGTGAGTTTCTAATGTACTATTTTTAATATATAAAGTTATGAAGTTAATTAGAGTCAGAGGAGGTAGGGTGTGGTTGGGGGGTTTGATTTATCTCCTGTAGGAAGAGTCTACTGCAAGTAGCTCTCATTATATATTGTGTGTGTGCATGTGTGTAGTTTATCTGAGTTATTATTTCTTTTTTTTTTTTTCCTTTACAATTTATTTTTGTGTGCTCTCTTCATACCTGTGCCCGCAGTGGCCACAGGTTGTGTGGAAGCTCTGGTCACTGCTCACCAACATGCAGCACACAGCCAGCTTGTCTAGACCATGTCCCCTGATGCCCTCAGTCTGGCTTCCCCTTTCTCTTATCCTGAATAAAGAGGAACTAAATCAAGATGGTTCTGCTCTTGTTTCCAATTCACTGAAATTCATTCATAAAGATTCCCTGCATGCTGCTTGTGCACGTAACCATGACTACCTAATACATAATTATTACCTTCAGTATGAAGTGGCAGTACAAAGGTCATTTAAAAAATGGTCACCTGTTGGCCATCACTACCTTCTCTGTTGTTAAACCAAAGCATTTTTTGAGATTCTCCTTTGAAGCTTTTGAACTTAGCTCCTAAATACTCTTCTAATTCCTGCATCCTTCTACGTCTGCTCTCCTGATGAATTTTTCTTTTTCTTTTCCCTGATGTTTCTTCATTGTTTATTCTGTCAACTACAGAACCTTTCAGACATCCACACTATCTACAGTGTGTGTGTGTGTGTGTGTGTGTGTGTGTGTGTGTGTGTGTGTGTGTGTGTGTGTGTGTGTGTGTGTGTGTGTGTGTGCGTGCTGCATGTGTATGAAGGTTTTGGGCTAGGAGCATACTGAAATAACATGGCATTCAGATTGAGTGTTATAAAAGAATTCAAAGAAGGAACCTTCAAGACAAATTTGTTGCACATAACACCTCCCTGCTGTGGCTTAGAGATGGACAGCAGGTGTGTCCCCTAGTGCTATGTTCCATGGGTGTATCTGAGGCAGTCTGGCAATGCCCCTGGGGAGTTGCCATGACTACCTGTAGTCTAGCCCATGTCCAGTTGGTTCTCCTGGATAGGTAGAGTGGCCCTCAACACTGAGTCTGTGGCACTACTGGACCAATGCATGTGTGGACTGAGAATTTTCAGTATAATTTTGGTGTGCTCTGATTGCGTGGAACATCATCAGAATGAGAGGGGAAGAAAGTAGAATTCATGACATGGGGGAAGAATTTGGAGTACACCTTAATACCTTATGCTGAGCTGGGAACAGTTGGGGGAGCTGTGTGGGGTGGGTGCTGGGGCAGAGGAAAAGAGAGGGGATTGTACATTTATACTAATACTATAGTATCTTGACTTGTGGATATATTTGTTTTGTGTGCAGGCTGAGATGAGGGAGTGGAATGACGTTCTCAGAGCACATGTAAGTCTTGTGCTTTAAAAACTGAATTAATTAACATTACAATGTTTGAAATGTGTCAATGAGATTGAACCTCTTTCAGAACGCTTTCTGTTAGTCACTAATGCTCTGCTCACCATATAACTGTGACATTACAGAATAGTACACACACACACACACACACACACACACACACACACACACACACACACACACACACACACACACACACACACACACACACACACACACACACGCACGCATGCACACACATACACACAGTGTCCTCCTTGGAGCGCCAACAAAACATTCACCAAAATTGTTTTATTCAGACTACATGTCGTTTCTGTATTGTACAGTTATTTAGTTAGTAAACTATAAAATCTTATTTAATGAAACTTTTGAGATAGTTCAAGCATCAAATAGAACCACGCTTTGCATGGATGCTTCTGGTTGAGTCAGGAAATTGTGTGTCTCCACACTTGGTGAACCCACTGTTTCTGCTTTGATTGACTTTGATGGTTTATTTGTTTGTATGTGAGATAAATATCAAGACAATCTAACATGGGTGTGGTCAGGATCGCATGGGAGTGGTCAGTATGATGTGGGCTTTGCTAGGATATTGTGGGTGTTTATATTGTATTGTGGGTGTGGTTAATATATTTGGTATGCCTAATCTTTCCCTGTACGAATAAAATGGGGTATGCCCAGGTATGGGTACAGTATAATCTGAAGTCGTGATTATATTATTGTTTGATGTTTTTATTTATGCTTTGTTGTTTTCTCTCTGTGTTGTATAGCTGCCCCCAGTAGCATTGCCTTCTAGTAGTGAGTCTAAGCAACAGGGGGAGAAGCTGCCTCTGAAGGACGGAGAACGTGTTCCATGTATGTAGCTACAATTCTAGCCTAACATAGTCTTAGTTCAGTATTCCCTTAGCCACAGCCAACTGACCTTGTGTTATGGATACACAGAGGTCAGCTATGGCCAGGTCAGGGTCCAAGGCTTGTTGTTTTGATTTGGATAATGAATAACACTGAATAGCTCATTCATAAATTGGTAAAGTGTGGTACCTACCGATATTCTTTTCTTTCCAACATTGATTCCTCCAGTTGGTTTCAGCTGGCCTAGTAGCCATTGCTGTCATGCCGTTTCTTATGTTCTGTGTGTGTTGTTGTTTTTTTTCTCGCCCCAACATTTACTATCAGGGAAATTCCCCAAGACCACTTTTAGTGTTGATGATATTCCACTCTGTGCTCTCACCCAAGTCCCTGCATGACTCTTACCTGTATTGTTTGGTACTTGTGGTAACCAGCCAATATCCATTGCACACCTTAGGCAATCCTGCGTCTGTTGTGGGTGTTTGTGTACGCGTGTGGGTGTGTATGTTATGTGTATTATATGTGGGAGTGTATGTGTGTTATAAGGCTACTATATCATGAACACAGGAAGTCATGTGTAAATGTTTCTCTGTGTGTGTGTGTGATTATAGCTCCAACGGAAGCAGTTCCCCCTCTTCCCGGGTACATGGCAGCACACATGCAGCAAGACTTCCCCCCTTCTTACGATGATGTCTGTAACTCAGAGCAACCAGCAGTCCCCTCACATACAACCCATGAGAGCTAGCAAGAGTCAGCCTCAGCCAGAGCACTAATGAATATGATTATGCACAAACAACAGCAGCCAGACCAAATGAAGCTATACAACTTGTTGAATGAAACACTATTTATCAGTTTTAGTTTCATGTATGTATTTAATGTTGAAAGCAAATATAAAATAAAAATGATGCCACTATTTGTTGTAAGTAGAATTGGTTCATCTTACTATAATTCATAATTTGTTTGCCTGACTGTCTGTAGGTGCAGACTCTAAACTCCTCCCAAACTGCTGGAGGGATCTTCACAAAACTTTCAGGGATTGATTAGGACACTTCATTGAACATCCTGGCAAACTTTCTTTTAGATTGGGTGGTTATGGGTGTGGTTTTATCAATGGGTGTGGTTTGGTGACATGGAACATCTAAAATATGCCTTAGATTTGGTATGTTTATAAATTGTATCATGTTTGTTTGATTAATGAGTTCAAAGTTAAAAATTCCCCATGTTACTTAATGCGATGTTTGTTACTGCAGGCAGCCAAATTAATTTATTAAAAGCCAAAAAAAAAAGGTACTTCTGCAAGAAAAAGAATGGAGCTACAGGCCTAAAACTTGACTCTGTGAATAACATGGGGTGGGTCTCACCTGGCCACACCTCTTTCTCTTTATGTGCAAGTCTAAAAAATTGTACTAAAATTTTTTTTAAAAACACTGACCTAATCACATGCTTGTTTTTGTTTTAAAAATCGTAAATTTAGTCAGAGCAGATATTTTTTGTGACTACAGCCCACCAAAGGTGGGCCAAAAAACTGCCCATAGGGCAGGTGGGTTTTGTTTGTTTTTTTGCTAGTACAGGTAATATAGGAACTCAATTGGCATATAGCTCCTGGCCCCAACTATATATGGTTGGCTCTATTGTGTCCTGCATGGATAATCATGTACGTATGCTGAGCTAACAATGCTGTGTGTATGTTTCCTGTTACTTGCTGATCTTGCATGTCCTACCTCATCAGTAATGTGAACAGCTTGCTGTGATCTCATCATCACTCCAATATGTCATCATACAATAATACAATAATTAATAATAGTAATGATCCTGGTATCACACACACACACACACACACACACACACACACACACACACACACACACACACACACACACACACACACACACACACACACACACACACACACACACACGTGAGTGAAGATGAACTTTGAACTTTGAAAATAGAATAGATATTGCTTTGGTGACAAGATAATTGGACCTGATGGTCGTGTCTGCCTGCACAGTCCTGCATTACATAATTGTTGTTACTGTGTATTTATAGACACCACAAAACATCCATCAAGTTAGTAATTTTTCCAGGCAGATGGGACCCACTGAGGTTCGTGTTTGAGGCGTCGAGACACTTCCTTGAGCATGTCTGTGGCCAATTGGAGGTCGTCGTTGAACATGACCCAATCAAAGTAGTGGCCGTACTGTGCCTGTATCAGCTTGCTTTCCTTTACCAACTGCTGCAGGTCAGCTTCCTATACATACAACAACAACAATAACAACAACAACAACAACAAAACAGTACAACAGGCAGAAACAGTACACATGCTAATAACAATTGCACACAAGGAACAACAATAGGAAGAATTTATGATTTGCATGGAGTGTGCACAACTTAATATTTTTTACAAAAGAATTATCCCTAGTTCTCATTGTTTTTAGTCTGCGTCATTTATTATACATGCTACTCGATAAAATTTTTAATATTTTTGCACTTGCACCTATGACCTCTATATATGGAGATGTATTGTGTGCACTGACTGAGTGGCCCCACTCATCATCATGCACACACTCACTGCACCATTCATCACACACACACACACACACACACACACACACACACACACACACACACACACACACACACACACACACACACACACACACACACACACACACACACACACACACACACACACACACACACACACACACAGGTTGACCGACAGAGGAAGGTAATAGACAGCCAAGTTCTATCACTGTCCCACTCACTGTGTAGATGAGGACATTGTCAGAGACCACTACGTGATTGGAGGCACTCATGCGCCTCTTCTGCTTCTCCGAGCCAATAGTCCTGGCCATCTTCAACCTCTCTACTGATGGCGACGCCACAAAGATAATGTAGGGCTTCAACCCAGAGTGTCGGATCTTCTTCAGAGCCTGAAACATTCCAACAAAAGAATGCTTGTATGACTTGTACATATCAATTACATGTTGGGTATTGCAAGGCAAGACACAGAATCCAGTTGAATACACATTAATTACGAGGAGCACTCTCCTCCCCTCCACCCCACACACACCTGTGGATGTACATCTATCACTGGGACATGGCTGGCCTCCATGACTCTCTTGATGGAGGAGAAGGCAGTACCAGAGAAGTGACCTTTGCTCTCTATATACTCCAGGAACCGATCGTGCTCTATGTCTCGCTCAAACTCCTCCCGAGATACAAAGTAAAAATCACGGCCGTTCACCTCCCCTGGTCGTGACCCACGAGTGACATCTGAATGGAAAGATGCATACATCCTGGGTAACGAGTTATGACAGGGTTTATTTCAGGTGTGAACAGGAAAGCGAGTGCATATAGAAAGATGCAAACACACACTCAAAGAGAGAAAGAAATCACCCAAATGAAGAAAGAAACATGCGCACACACACATTCTACCTCCCTCCCACACAAACCATTTTGATTGTTGATGCATAATGCACAACATTCAATAGGTGAGTTAATTATATCCTGTCCACAGATACGATAGGCACTACTTACATGCAGGATAAGCTACCCCCATTACACACACACACACACACACACACACACACACACACACACACACACACACACACACACACACACACACACACACACACACACACACACACACACACACACACACACACACACACACACACACACGTACTGTGGGTGTTCATGTTTTATCATGTCAAAGTTAGAATAATCTACATAAAAAAAAGTGTCTCCTATTTGGAGTGGCATATGTTCACAATCATTGTAACTCACAGCAACAACAACACAACCAGCAACTGTTTCTGCTTTGAGTTGCCTCCCACAAGGTGCAGTCAGATGACATGCACACGCACATACCTGTCTACACATTAGCACCACAAGGGGATATATGTGCAACACATCTTACTACTATTTACGATTTGTTTTTCTGTCTGTCTGTATGTGTAAACTATCTTTTCCAAAATAACGGAGGGATGTCTTCACAAAACTTTCCGGGATTGATAAGGGCACTCACTGCATATCCTCACAAAGAGGTTTTATTAAAATTGAGCTTGGGGATCTGGTAAAAGGTAATCTAGTTAAAAAGTGCTGATATGGGGAAATACCCATATTATATTAAGCAAACTGAATAAATTTTTTATTACAGGAGGCCAAAGGCCAACCGTAAAACTGCCCATAGGGCATTTGTTGAGTCCACAAGGGATAAGGATTTCTGCAAAGGTTGACTTGCAGGCACAAATGACAGACTTACGTTGCACCACTGGCTGGTACAGGGAAGGATTAGAAGCCACGAGCTTGTGTATGAGCGTCTTGCGGCCAACTCCAGGGGCACCAACTAGCAGAATGGGCCTGCACACATTGGGGTCAGGTTCCAACTGCACCACTTCCTCGTACGTGGGAATCTCATCACCAACGCCCAAAGTATCTGAAACATCACAAGTGCTATGAGAACTCTTCATGCATGACAATAGATAGGTGAACACCACTCTGTGTGGACAGGACCAAGGGACACAACACACTTCCATCTAGAATACAAACTATATCACTATTTGGTACCCATCTATTCCAGTAAAAGCAAAAATGATGTGGATAGCAATAACATTGAAGGTCCATTTACTGACTTGGAAATTAAAAGCTATGATATTTCAAGGGACGAAGAGTAGTGACACAGACTACCCCAGCAAAATAACTCTCTCCTGCAGCAGCAGAGGGAGAGGTCACTTGTTCTCGCTTGCTCCACTCTTACACACCATTATATATATACTGAGCCAGTTCAGCCCCACATGATGTCACTTGATTACAGCTGCAAGTATACCCACTGCAACAACTACACAACATTAGTGGATACTCGAACATCTAGCAAGCTAGCTTCAGCTGAGTTATATGCATAAGTTAGAAAAGACCAATTCACCTGAAGCAAGCATTGATTTTCAAACATAGAGTAGTGTGAGTGCTGCCACAGCCACCAGTGCACAAGGTTACTCTCCCACCACAAAGTTGCATCCACAGCAGTGGCATCACATGCCACCTGATTCCCCACTCACTGGACACAGAAGTCAGCTATTGAACATATCCATCGACTCTTAATGTGTGGTTTTCGATATGATAACCATTACCAAACAAACTGCCACAGGTTACCAGAAGAGACTTTACTGTTTGTTGAACCCACACAGAAGCTCGAGTGCACTAGACCACACCCCCATAAGGTCACACCACAAAGCCACCAAGTGCCCACCAGAGACTATGAGTGAATAGATATGGCTTACTTCTGGATGGTGCATTCTGGTAGAAAATCTTCTTCTTCTTCTTCTTCTTTGAGAAGAGACCGCGTAAGCCCTTCTTCTTGGTGTCCACAACAGAGGAGTAAGGGTACGACCGCACCATGGACTCACGCCTGCATATACATTGATATAATGAGAATGTGTAAATGTCCCTAATTGAAAAAATATATGGATTAATTGGTAGCATTAAACATTCATGCTCAGTACCACACTAGACTATCAGATACTAAACCAACTACACTGTACAGATGAAGATGTGCAGATAGAAGTTCATGTATATTGTGTATAGTGTGGTGATCACTGACTTACTGCTGCTGCAGGTGCATGGATGGAATGAGGCCAGGCAAGGACACAGCTCCTTCCTCAAACACCTTACAAGCCTGCAAGAACACACATGCCCACCGGCACACACATATACACACAATAATTATATTTGACAGGGCACACTTCTATCCATAGAGTAATGCAAGAAAGTGTCTTGTGATTGCAATGAGACAAGAGCAGTCCCACACTAAGACCTGTGGCAAATAAGTACTAAAGTGTATATTAAAAAATAGTGTTTTAGACCAACAAAATTGTTTAAAACATTTCAGAGGAGGTTAAGTCGTGGTAAGATTTACAACTTTTAGGTTATTATACAGTAAAAGGACTTAAATGTAACCACATGGTTTCCATATAGTAAAAGTATTTAGTTGTAACCAATTAGTTGTAACAACAAACTTTGGCATTTCCAAACAGTAAACAATAGTTGAAAATCCTTTCTTGAGCAAAACTTGTGGATGTATCCACCCACCCCCCAACCATTCCAAGTGTTCCTTGAACTGTGTGTCACAGGTAAAAGGGAATAATTTGAACCCAACAAAATATTTGCTTAAGTAGTTAGTGTATTATTAGAACACTGTATACTATATACACTCATTGATCTATTGGAAATATAATATATGAGAATGTGTTTCCATTATCGTGACAAGCAACAAACAGAGTTGTGGTCAATTGAACTAACAACACTCATTTGTGCAGTCATACACAGCCATCTGTCCAAACACAGCCTATCACATGTGCCTAGTTGCCTGTGAGTGTACCTGCCACCAGTTTGGGTCATCCTGCTGCACAATCTCCATGATGTCCCCTTTCTGGAAGACGAGAGCCAAGGCCTTGCAGGGAACCTCATCATCAAGGGACCCGTTGTAGTTAAAGTGGGCCCGCAAGTATTTCTGAAAAGAGAACACTTTATGAAGTCAACATCACCACTAATTTGCCCACTAATGAAACTGCCAGGAACACATCACATCACAGCCCTATTTGCCTTGCTGGCTTATCATGACACCTCTAAGTCTCTGGTGGAGATTGTCCCTACTAGGTGTGTTGTACAGACAAGGGTTCCTCCCAAACTTGTGGATGTGCACCAAGCCTGTTGAATGAAGTGTGCTCAAACAAGAATTTTCTAACCATTTGAATGTTGATTAGCGAAATACTTGTAATGACACTCTACAACCACCAACTATTCCACTTCATGTGATATCGGGGAGGACTAAGCACACGAAAGGGTGGATCAAAGACTGTACTGCAATACCTCTGAATGTACAACATTGCCAGGCTGTGATGTATGTAATAAGTCATTAGCACCACAATGGATGCTGTTTGTTCGGTGGCATTCTTAAGTGTTCCTAAAAGTAGGTGCAAACATAGTGCATGGGAATTGTACACTCACAGGTTCATAGGCGATATCATAGCTCTCATCATGGACGGGGATGATAGTGAACGACAGATTGCTCCCCGAGGCCACGTCACCTGACTATATGCACATAACATTAAATAATACTTGACATAAACTCAGATTGATTGATTTTATTGTAATATGCTGAGAAAAAAAAAAACAGCCAAAACCAAAAACAACAACTAGCAAGAAGCCTATCTTTTCCTTCAGGTGCAGAAGTACTGCAGACTTAGTACATTCTTCAGACACAGCACCTTCATTAAAATCAGCCCATTCTGTACTTTTAAAAAATTTTTTTTAATGTTTAATTTCTCTCAAATTGTCTCCTGGAGTGGTTTTAAAATGAAATCATTCAATTACACATTATACTAGCATATTTTAACTTTCCACTAACCTAGAATACATGTAGTGAGACAACTTGTAAATTTAAATTATTCTTTTAAAAAGCTTTAAAATGATATTTATATAAGATTCTATTCTTCTAGGACTAGCAGGCACTACGCTCAAAGTAACACATTCATGACAAATTGTTTTTTTAATCAGTGCACACAGTCTACACTTCACATGCCAATGCACATGCGCACATTGAGTGTTATGCACATACTTGTATAATCCAAGCAGCAAAAAGAAAAGGTGTGTGAAAACAAGTGTGTGAACACACACTGACTGACTCCAGATAGCCAACTTACCATGATTTGTATGATGTCATCTATCCTCTTCCCAGCCACAGGGATGCCGTTCACCTCCAGCATCTCGTCCCCCTCACGCAGCATGTCTGCAGTTGTGTGTGTGTGTGTGTGTGTGTGTGTGTGTGTGTGTGTGTGTGTGTGTGTGTGTGTGTGTGTGTGTGTGTGTGTGTGTTTGTGTGATTAACCTCCACATAATGTAGTGTTCACCCGCCCACACCAGATATAAACATTGAAAACAGGTCCTGCCCATTATGCCATCCAGTGCTAAAGATGGAGCTAGAGACCTCAGAGTCTGTGAGACCAATGCTACCCAGACCAACCACAGGTAGTGTTGATATTGTGCTATTCTAGTGTGTGTCCAGTTTTGAGCATAGAACTAGCACCACAGCATCACCTCACTGCAAGGATTATAAATGTTTCAAGTGACCTGAACAATGACAGGCCACTCAGAGGTGTGGCCTACTATCTGGTTAATTGGTTTGTCATCTTGCTGAAGAGACAAAAATTAGTAGTGTTCATTTGCTTGTGAGTCCAAGTAACATTCAGCTTGCTTCTTGCATAAGACTATTAATGATGCTGCACATGTTCTACTAATCCATGTCTTTATAAACTACTAAAAAAATGGCAGCTCACTTTGGTGGTCCGTCAATAGGTGGTTTTTGTCTACAATGTGACCTAAAAACTTACAATAAAAAGTGGACATAAGAATAGTAACAGCTCTATTTACAGTATGTGCAACTAAGATGACATGCATCATTTTAAAATTCCTCTATTAGGACTCTCTAATTACAGGGATGCACATGCATACCGCTTTAGTAGCACTCTCTAATTACAAAGATGCACATATATACCGCTTTAGTAGCACTCTTTAATTATAAGGATGCACATATGTAACACTTTGGTAGCACTCTCTAATACAAGGATGCACATACGTGTCATTCGATTAGCCCTCTCTAATTACAGGGATCACAAACGTACTACTCATTTCATTTTTCAGGAAGACACATATGCATCATTCAATTAGCTCTCTCTAATTACAGGGACACACATAAATACCACTTTTTACACTCTCTCTTTAATAATAGAGATGCACAAGTGTATCATTCAATTACCCCCTCTCTAATTACACAAAGATGTTCATACATACCACTAGCTTCAGCATCACATCCTTGAAGAAGCTTGCCAATGAACACAGTGTCACCCTGCTTGTAGATAGTGCAACCCTGTACCACATACACACACAACATTCAAGCCAGACATTAACTTTGAAACTTTTTTTTCTTACCCAAATAAACCCTGAATTAATCAGTTTTATGTTATGTGACAGTTATTAAACACAGAAAATTTGTTATGCATACCAAATAAAAGGATTCCACTAAGTCATAATTTGGTGGGTGCAAAGTTTTGTGTTTAAAAACATTCCCAATGATTCAAGCTAATGGAATTATAAAATATCCCCACAGGTATTATATATAAAGGGGTGCAGTCATGCCTGATCAGCTCCTCTGTGTCTGCTCTGTGTCTGGGTCTGTTCATCTGGAAAATATTATTGATATTGTCTACCAGGAGCTTCAGGGAAAAGTTAACGGGATATCTAAACATTATTTATTGGAAATGGAACATTAAATTAAATTAGTTATAAAACCATGAAGATTAAAATATACTACATATTGCAACTGCACACGTATTGGTATATTGAAATATGTCAAACTATATTGCTGTGTCTTAGATTACACATAACCCACCCCTACACCCACCAGTGGTCTATTCGTCCTCTCCAGGTAGACGATAGTGGCCCCTTCCTTCCTGTGGGAGGGAACATCTCTGGAGGAGGCTGCATGCTGTTGACTGGCAGATGCCCCCATCATGTGGAAGTTGTCCACTGAAGGAGATAGGATGATATCCACAGGGTCATGTGCTGTTCGGTGGATCTTAGTGCTGGGCACATAGAAATCATGTGTGGAGACTTTGTCGTGACAGAATAAAAGAGCCTGCAACCAAAACGGGGGGGGGGGGGGGGGAAGGTAAAGTGCCTATGTTAAATGTCAACTCTACCAGGAACTACACAAGGTACTCTCCTACAGCATATTTTATGGAATGCAATAGTTTAACATGACTTCATTATTAGTGCACATATGTACATGAAAGCAAACACCAAAAAAAAAAATGTATTCAAAAGTTGGTTATTGAATTCTGGCCTTTGACCAGCTGCTTTTCTTTCATCATAACCATTCCAAAAGAGACAGAATGTTCATACTAGAAAAATATGTTCCTCCTGTTCTCTGATACAGTTCCCCAGTACACAAACACAAAGCTCTTGTCCTACACCATGAGAAATGGGAACTGGTCAGTTAGGATTAAGTACACTTCTGGTGTGATTCCACTGAGCTATGGAGTGTGCTATGAGCACCAAACTCCTGGGCATCTATAGGAGAAGCCACCATGTCAATATTGTAGATATCAAATATCAAATTCAAAGATTAGCTGAAATTGAGCAGTATTAAATTGTTTACTTTTCCAATACTTAAAAGTGACCTAATCTGCATTCTGTAGTGTCCTCATTCATGCCACAGAGATCACACATTCCACAAGTAGGCTCACACTGATGAGGGATGTGCATGTTGCGATCTGAATTCCATAGGGTACACAGGATTTAGATCATGGGTTGAGGCAGGTTGAACCCGGAGCAACTGTTCCCCATGTGGAGACATACAGGTCACCCAACATCATGCTGGGTTAAGGTACAGTAAGGAGGAATGGGGATATGCATGCATCCATCAAAGGAGGATGCAAAATCACACACAGCAACGTTGATCAACAAGTTGCAACATGCATGTATGCGTTACCTGTATGTTGGGGTTACGTAGAAGCTGCCTTAGTTGGTCCACTTCAGAGGAAGGTTCAGTGTGTTGGCTCAAGTGGGCCCTCATCTGCAAGACATCAACATAGGCATCATGATGACATGGCCAGACCAATTATAACAATTGCTGGGTCCATATAATTATGCGACTTAGTCTCTATGCAGATCAAGCAATTCAGTCATCATTTTTTTAATTTATAGTATATGTACATTAGGATGAGGTGTGATAATGTGTATGGCTTAGGATTGGCTTATGGATGGCGTCAGGAGTTATGGAACTTCATTTTGGGTCATATTTTCCTAAGCTAGTCTCTACTATGGTTAATAAACACCACTAGCAGTACAACACACAAACTAGTTCAGGAACAATAGCTCAAGGATGCACCTCTCTACTTCACAACGCTGCACACACACACAAGCAAGTGTGATACATAGTTATCACCACTAAGGTGAGATGCAGTCATAGCATAGGTAGTCCATCCAGCCAACTCAAAACAACCTCTAGCCACACACCCCTAACGACAAGCACAGTGCTTACACCAGCACATACCCTGCAGTCAGCTACCTGTAGTGAAAGGTGACCTCTATGCCCATCCAGAACTCCACCTAGTCTAACCAAAGATAGAACAACAAGGGATTCAAAATTTCTTATGTGTCTCAATTTCTACTTGTGTTATGCATGATGTCTCACAATTTGGCACTTGTCTTCCAAGAGAGAAAAAAAAGTGGTGAGGATTGCTAGTATATCTTTATAAAGATGTGTTTTGTATAGCTGCTATACTGTTCACTTCAACTAGTATGTTAAATTTCTTTTATCATTAACACATGCTCAGAAATTTAGCCAAAGATTTGACTCCAGGAAAAATAATGCTGGAGAGAAACAAAAAACCAGACTAATATTGTATTAACACTGGTTATCATTTCAATAGTCACATTTCTAAAATCTGTATTCTCACTGCCCTGGTTCCATTTAATAACCTGTCACTGACATTCACATTTGATAAATATGACGTCTACATAGCCACACTTCTCCAGCTAGAGCACGAACACACGCGCGCGCGCGCGCACACACACACACACACGCACACACACACACACACACACACACACACACACACACACACACACACACACACACACACACACACACACACAAATTTGTATCATAGCAAGTTATGTTCCATCTTTCCTCACAGAATTAAGACTTCTACTGGACTTCCCGGGATATTAACTTTTGTTTTATTTCAACTTTTTTAAACTTAATGATGTTTCTCTGGAACTTGGTATGCCTTTTAAAGGAACGTTTGCAATGTACCACCAATATTTCATACACCCTGTAGTGCTCCTATATGTAGCACATGATCTGTTTCAAATCCCTTATCTCACAAGTGCAGCCATATTTATGATTTAGGCAGATACTCTACAAAGGTGGGTGGAGAGTCTAATAATCATACACATCATGCAGGTCAACCACTACTAGCATGTAGTCACCATCTGTGTGGAGGGCACCACTCGGGCAGACACAGGAACGATGGAGCCAGACAGCAAACTCTGCATGCAATCATGGACCTGCACAGACATAGACAGACAGATGGATAGACAGACAGAGAGATATAGAGAACATAGGGAATGTCAGTCAATATGAACATATTTGTATATCCTGCTACAAAAAAAAAAAAAAACAACAAAAAAGAAAAAAAACATCAGAGAGAGGGAATTCGATTATACGCAAGCACAAATGACACTTCATACTGATGTAGTAGTCAGGAGCTGTTCCCCCCCCCCCCCCCACTCCCACTTTTTTTCCAGGGGAAAACAGTCACATGCAATCTAGAGCTGTATATCAGAGTACATGACCACCAGAGAATAGAAAGAGGTATGAGCTTACATGTTTTGCTTTCTTAAAAGTAGAACTCTTGAGAACATTTTCCAACACCTTCAACTCCTCATCCTCTTCATGGTGACTGAGAGACTTGAGCATGCCCAATAATGAATCAATATCTACACCATATCATGACATCAGCAACATCAATAGAATAGTAAATAACAATATGATTGCCACCAACACACCTCTTTTGCTGAAAGAACTTGGTCTGTTGTTCATCTTTTTCCGTGCAACAACAGACCTAGGAGGCTGTTGCCGTGGCAGTGTTGCCGGTAGCCTGCTTGCTCCATCCTCTCTGACCTTTGTCCAGGATATCTGGTATGGCTCCAGGATGGAGATTTCACTGTCACGGACTGCTCTGGA
This sequence comes from Lycopodina hypogea, assembly GCA_963969325.1. NCBI lineage: Eukaryota > Metazoa > Porifera > Demospongiae > Poecilosclerida > Cladorhizidae > Lycopodina > Lycopodina hypogea. The sequence continues at coordinate 14,172,825 of OZ017782.1, read as the reverse complement.
AACTTGTTGAATTAGTACCTTTGCTTCAGCAGATGTTCTCACTCCTTTGTGGTGCAGTTCCGATACCTTTACTTCTGCCTTTCCTGCATCAGTTTCTTCCTCTCCCAAGAGGGAATCTTGCTTCTCACCCGACTGTGACCCGATGGCCTCCACCTCCTTCCATATCTCACACATTTGGGTGAGACTAGCCTCTTTGGTTTGGTCAATGCTGAGGTGTCGCAGGTTTAAAGGTGTGTTTGTCACACTCCCTCTTCTGGAGTGAGGACTGGTTGCATTGGAGGTGGTTGAGGTGGTGTTGATACCGGCCGCTGTGTGAGCCTCACCCTCCTCAGATCCTGTGGACAAACTGAATTCTCCCACTGAGGATGCTCGTGCATCTCTAGGAAGGGAGTCCGTCTTGGTGGTTTTCCATGTTGCTGAGTACTGCATGGCCGCCCGAGCACTTTCCTGAATGTTCATTTTCCGTTTCTGCCGCTCAAAGTCCAATGATTTTCTCTTTTCCTTTGTAGCACTTACCCTAATGTTGGCGGTGTTGGATGGAACATTTACGGCTGCTCTGCTGCAGTGGGGAGCACTGTTGGGCCGGCTATTTTGATGGCCTTCTCTTTGCCCCACTGCCTCACTTCTCCCTCCTTCCTCCTCTTCTTCCTTCTGTTTTCTCTCGCTCCTCAAAGTTGCTAGTAGAGGAGCATCAGCAGGGGAAGCAGATCTTCTATTGTCACCGATACTGACACTGTCACTACAACTGGAGTTGATGCTTCGAGTGTCTGACATGAATCTGGGTATGTCTGCATTCAGTTCTCCCTCGTCTATGACATCAGACCCCCCACATGTGATCACACTTGGGAGGGAGAACTGGGGAAGGGCATCGGACTTCACACGAGAGATGTCCAAACTGCCTGTAGTGTGCACAGGGGTGAGTGCATCAGGCTTGGACAGGAGGCCCCTATACTCACCACTGAAATTATCCAGTACCTAAAGAATGAGAGGAAAGACATGGTAGTGGCTCATCTATTGACATTAGCTGCAGTGTTAATGCCTTAAACTTTCACGGAATAGAAGGGAAGATGTTAAACGAGGTAAACTTTTAGCAAAGTACATTGCTAACCTAATCATTAGTAGCAATTCTACTACCTGGGACACTATTGTCCATAAGATAGCAACTAATTTGTGGTCATCACATATGCTGTTGGTGTGGCGTAGATATGGCCTTTTGTGATCCCTCTCTATAAGGGACACTGGTTTCGTCCTAACGACTAAAACTTCTAAAGATATGTACCTTCATCACCCATTCCCAATGAAGGTGCAGAATATATAAATAATGGTCACAACGTATTACATGTAACTATTAGACCATTACACACACTACAAAAGCACTCATTATATTAGACATAGCAGCTGCACACACATGTATGTACAGGGAAAAAGACTCCCAAAGTCAGTGCTAGATAAATCATAATTCCACCAAAACGTAGCAAAACCCAAAGCTCATAATGAATGCAACTGACAACTAATCCTCCACCACAAACCTAGAAAATATCATGTTCCTCCCTACACGACTAATGGAAATGCATAATATGCTGGTGTATAAGTAAGCTATAAAAGACAAATAAAAACTTTATACCACAGTAACTCTGGATGCTACTATAGCTAAACACAACATTGGAATATAATTTGAGTTTATTTCAGTGCTGGCCTAGTGCCTATGTACAAGGTGCTACAATTATTAATAGTACCTGCTCAGTAATTCACACTTACTTTGCAGGAGGACTTCATGGGTGACTCAGGGTCAGAGATGGCCAGGGATAGGCTATGGTGAGGTACTGCACTAACGGATATCTGCTCCCTCTCCTTGCTGCGGCAGTTGGAAGGATATCCACACGTCTTGATGCTGTTCAGGCTTACTGGCTCAGAGTCAGAGACATGATTACCTCTGTGCTGTGTGTGCATGCAAGTGTCCATAACTCTGTCTCCTCCTTCTGCCACCGCTGTGATTGCAGTGCTGGGTGGTTTAAAACTGTCCCCTGTGCAACACTCTGTTTTTTTCCCCCTTTGATTATGGATACCTGTTACTTGTTCCGTGTTACAACAGAACACTTGTGATCGCTCACGTATGAGTGGAGAGATGTGCTGGTGGATCTTTTGCTTAACAGCTAAATCCTCTTCACTATCCACTGAATCTTCACTAAGTGGCCCTGCTGCAATGGTAGTGACTACTGGGCTTGAAATGATAATGGAAGACGTTTCAACAGCCTCAAAACCTGCTCGAACAGGTGTTTTCACTAGTGGGATCTTCTCGACTTCTGTATCACTAATGTTGACTTCAGAACGTGATTCAGAGTTCCCCTGTTCACACTCAACCTTCCCTTCACTTTTGTTGATGTCCAGGCACAAGATACTGGCCACTTTATGCTCAAGTGTAGTAGAGCTCTCAAATGAGTCAGGAGAAATGGATGTTGAATTTTGAAGTATTTCACCTTCTTGTGCAAGTCCAGAAAAGTCTGCTGAGTGTTCGGTGCTATGTAGAATGTCTTGGTAAGGCTGTGAATGGTTCTCAGTGGAAAATTCTACGTTCGTGCTTCGTTCAGCTTCTATGTGATTAGAAATGTGGTTGACCCCGTTGACACTTGCGGGGTTGTTGCTATGATGAGGCGATGATCCCTCACGGTAGACTAGAGTGGATTGGCCAGGTGGGGTTGTATTGGGGCTGTACTCTTGGGAATCCTGAAGATCTTCCAAACTCCTAGATTCTTCTCGAAAGAAAGAACTCCCAAAGTTTCCTTGTAGGTTCGACACACATGAATTGTTGTACACACCCTTCCGTATAAGATTCCTGGAGGCAAAGGGGATGCGATCAGAATGTGTTCTCTGGACTCTGTTGTGTCTGCTGTTGGAGTATGTGTGTTTATTAAAACTCTGTGTGTGTCTTAAAGGGGGAGGGTGTCTGACAGTGGTGTATTCCTTGTTGGACCCGTTGAGATAGAGGACTAGCTCGGCGTATGATTGGATATCAGTAGAGCTTGTCTCTGTAATGAGGTTAGTAACACTCTCCACACGTCTTGTTCTGGACCCAGAGGGTGATTCGATGATGGGGCTGGATGAGGAGGAAGAGTCAGTGACAGAAGTCTGGTCTGGAAAAGAAGTGGTTTCAGTTATTGACCCACTCCTATTATGTTCAGGCAGTGACTTGGAAGAGAGCTGAAGAAAAACAAAAGTAACATTCACATACTGTATAAGAAAAAAAAGAAGAAAAACAACCAAAGAAAAATAATCCCCCCCCCCCCCCCACCCCCCAAAAAACACCCAGTAAGAACCAACTCCCCCCCCTTAGTGTATCCTACTGAATGTGTGTGTGTATTTTCATGGATGCACACACTTTGTAAGGTGGCGATGCCATTATCAGAGCTACAAGTGCTGAAATCTTTATGAACCTTGAGATGACTATTAAGCGCTTTTCAAACATTATTGTACAGATACTCTATCATGTCTAACATATCTCATGGTTACACACACCTACGCATTGTGACCTAGTTATTAGCCAAGTGATGCAACATGTTTTGACTCCATGAATGTCACACCTTGGTAGGACATAGAGTATACTTGAATATCTGTGTAACTACAAAAGAATGCAACATTAGGATTAGTTGATACACAACTAGTGTTAATGAAGTCTTGCTAACTCACACATTGTACTGTGTTGGTGCATGGATGAAGGCAACAGCCACCTAACGCACACGCGCGCACACACACGCACACACGCACACACACACACACACACACACACACACACACACACACACACACACACACACACACACACACACACACAAAATCAGGGGAGTTCACACACACTTGCATGCCTCTGCTTGCTCCACTAAGGTTGTGAAGTTGTGCATAGCCGAACAAAGTCTCTCCATGTGCAAATGAAGAATGCAGAAAGATGTCTAGGTTAGCTCAACTAATCCCTAATGCTGCAATGCTTTCATAGTTATGTAAAAGCCAATTAACCACAAAGCAAGGATGTACATAATTGAAAAATACTCCAAAAACTTCACATAAACAATTTCAGCACAAGGACACACAGAAACCATAAAGTGAAACTCAAGTTTGGAGGAGCACACGTAAACTACATCACGCCAGTAAACCATATGAGCATTACCTGCAGGGATGGAAGTTTTGAGGCCTGTATTAGCTGTATACATGGACCAGAGTAGTCTGACCGAGATTCCAACTCAAGGGCAAGATAGCAAAGTGTCAGAGAAACCTACACAAGTCACAGTGCATTATAACACATGAACACACACACACACACACACACACACACACACACACACACACACACACACACACACACACACACACACACACACACACACACACACACACACACACACACAAGGTGTTCATAATGATAGCAGATGAGTTCCTCCACGCATGATATGATTCCCCATTTGTAGCTGTAACTTAGAAAAGTGAAGCTTTATGGGGAAGACAGGTTGTAGTGCTCAAGCTTCGAGGGCAAATAAATTGTGACATAACCAAAATCTTGGTACATGTGCCATATCAACACCAACAGACACATCTACGAGGTCCTGGTGGTGTGCACTTACTTGTCTCAGACTATGCTCGCTGCCCGGCACGCCCCTGCATACACACACACCACACACGCACACAAAAATAAAAGAATGCACACAGAGCACCCAGTAGTGAGGGTGTCGTTGTCCTGTACGGAACATGAGACATGAAGGCTCCTTGTAAACAGATTTCATGCAGTTCAGAGAGAGTGGGCACTGCTTTTTGTAATAATTAACATTTCAACACACTAAATCACGACATTACTACCGCAAATGTGGGATGGAACATACAGAACAAAGTATAAAGACAAATGAGTGGTTTGGCCTATTTGTTGCTACAAACTAGGCAACCTTATGAGTGTCGCAATCAGCATATCCTATTTCAACAAGTGGTCCGCATATACATGTTAATATAAACATTAGGTCAATGTCCACCACCAAGTGCATACAAGAATTATAGCAGAGATCCACTGCATACAGTAGATATATACATGGGCAGGATCCTGTGCACTTTATCAGAGGGCACAGGTACTTAACACAACACAGGGAAAACTGAATAAAATAATAACAAAAAGTAAAAACCAGGAGATAGTTTTTCCTCACACCTTAATGAAATTTTACATATATTTCCACCCACAAATGTGTCGGTCACAGCACAGTGTATGCATACTGATACAGGGTCTAGGAAATGCCAGTGAAACTGCAACTCACCCCCTGGAGTTGTAGAGGTTGGTGATAGAAGAGCTGGTGGTGGTGATGAGATCCTCAGGGTTGAACAACTGCTCCTCCCTCAGACCAAGTTTGGAGCAAGCCAACAGAAAGAATGACACGTTTTCCTATGTTAACAAAATATAGCAATTATGTTTATCTGTTGCTACATAAACACAAGATAAGTGGCATGATTCCAGTGTACGAAACATATGCCAAGTGCTACTTAAGATAAAGGCACATCATTATGTAAGCATTCAATGTTTACTACATTTGTATAAGTGGAGAGAGATATTCAGAGGTGCATGCAGATATGTTTGAAGAAGGCTGTGCGTGCGTGCGTGTGTAGTCTGCCTCTAGGAGATGCTAGACCAACTGTGCCTCACCCTCCTCAAGGAATGCAACAGGGAATAAATTTGAGCATACTTGCTAAAAGATGAAAGAGCTGAATTTTAAGTACTGGTCACAACAAAACAACACACTGATGGGGCAGGAACAAAAGAAATGTCCAACTTCTGTCCTGGTATATAACCTACAAGAAGATGGAGCTAGTAGGCAATTTGAAAGTGACTCCAAGTTCCTTGCAGTGATATGGCACTTGCTAGCTTGTGAATATACTTTGGTACAACTCATTGAACCAGTTAGCCCAGAGTGCATTGCTTAGGGGTTAAGCTTATAGCAACATTATGGTATATTCACTTTGTACACAGACACACACAAGCTAATTCCATTACCAAATGTTTCATAAAACAAAGAGTTATTTAAGCCAGCCATGAAAGGCTCAGTGTAGCTACACACACACCTGCAGCTCTCTGCAGGCCAACCAGCTAGGGACACTTAGAAACAACCACTAGATAAACAAAAGCCAATAGCTAAGCTGCCAGCTATTTTAGGACGTAAAAATAGAGCTAGTACATTTACAACACCATGACTCACCCACGGGAACTCAGAGCTTAAACTTAACACTGCAAGTAACTCGCTACCCTCGCTGGAGCTGACAGCTGCCCTGGAGAACTGGAGCTGTTGTAGCTAAGCTGCAGCTAAATATGGCAACACCCAACCAGCCCCGCCCACGGGCACCACCAAGCCGCACCCAACGCACGCCCACCATTAAATATCTTGGCACTTACTCTCCAGGCGAAGGGGCTCCTGATTCTGTTCACCCTCCTTATCAGCCCCGGAGCCAGGTTTTGTATCAGTCTACAAAAGAAAGTTAAACAGATGATATTATATAGCGTAGCTCTAAGTTTTAATAATACAAAGCTAGTCCCACATTACTTGAAGTGACCTGCTAGAGATTCTGGCGGCCATGACTGAGATATCCTGCAGTGTAAACTGTTTTTCTATGTTGCTAGTTCAAGAAGTGCACTAAACTGATTTATTATTAAACTATAATTAAACTATAATTAAACTATAATTAAACTATAAAATTTGCTAAATCAAATAAGTAGTGGCTTTATTAAATTTATTAAGTGTGTTTCCATGTCACTAATCACTGATATTGGCATGCTATTAAACTGAACTTCAAATGAGTTCACATAATATGATGATATCTGACCTTGAAACATGTAGCCATAGGACCACAGCCATTATTTGGGCACCCCAGGACAGGTATAAAGTTAGCTGCTGTTCAGATGCAGTGTTATTATTTTTTTTCCTGCTGATTTTTTGTTTTTCTTTTCTTGTTGTTTTTTTTCGTTGTTGTTGTTGTTTATTACTTCTTGTATTTCTTTGTTCTTGTTTTCTTATCTGGCTGTTGATCTGACCCCACCCTTTCTTCTTCCTGTGCTGACTGCCAAGCAATCGAAGTACTCCTTAATATACAAATATTTTTATGCTGCAGTAGATCAATTCAAATTTTACAGAGTCTGAATAGTTCACCTCAAATCAGAAGGACTCCTGTCTATTTGAGTGCAATGAACAATTTGTTTCTCTGAGCCCTTTCAAAAGTGCTGCTACACTTGTAGTTGTAATCGGATTAGTATGCAATTATTTGCTCTACTAGTTATATTAGCAGACTCCACCCCTTTCCCCATTTCATTTCCCCACCTAAGGTCACAAATGTGATCTGAGTGATCAAGACCTGATGGGCATGAAGCTTTGCAAAGTCAAAAACTGACCAAGTTCTCAAGATTTGGGAACTCCCACGTCCTTCAATTAGAAGGCCTACCAAACACACACAAATTGTACAACTCCAACAAGACAGACCAAAAATATCTCCACTAAGTGCATGAAGCTTTGTGTCTGCATTGCATCCAGCCCTCTCAATTAATTTAGTATTGCAAGATCAGTGTTATGATGAAATAAATTCTTGTATAGAATAGTGTCCATGTTAGTATAGTTTGTGGACTAAAGTAAGCCTTTGAATGTCATGTTTGTTGCAAAGGACTGCATTGAACCAATAATACTTTACATAAAAAGTACAATATATGTTAAGATTAGATATTTGTTGTTATGGTATTCCAATATTGATGATGAAACAGTGTATATATGATAGTACATTTGAATTTAAAGTTTAAAAATTTGTATATTTTGTGCTTGTGTGTGTGTAATGATAAAATGAATTCTAATATTCCAAATAATTTTCTTGCACTAATTTAATTTATGTATTTGTTGTTAACTGATATATTCATGGTATTTGAATTCATTGTTACCTAATTATAATATGAAATCACTTAATACTGCAATTAGGTCTTGAGCTATGTTAATGGTATTGTAACGAGCAGGGAGCAGGAAGCCTTACTCGCAGAGCACTGTTCCATCTTCCAGGTATTCCACAAATGTCTTAGTAGCCTGCAGGCATCCAGTGCACCTCTGTGAAATATATGCACACACATCCACATAATAGAAGTGTAATATACCACAAAGTTTTCAGATGCAAGTATTGTGCAGAGAAACAACATTGATTATTATTTTGCAGTTAAACTCACACTCAACCTCACTCAGTGTCAACATATCTAACACATGCAAGCCCTGGGAACATAGATCACAACATGTGTTCCCATCCAGTTGGGCATTAACAGCATATCTGTGTTAAATTAACGCTCTTTGCATTGCTGAGGGGCGTTTAGGACCATAAAAGCTAGGCATTGAAGCTAATGTACATGCCTGTTAATTAATGAGCCAAAGGTTACATACATGTATTGCTTCGTAAATACAAGCCGCTTCATAGAGTAGCTAGCTAGCAACTTTTGAGATGACTGTTACTACTTTGTTTGTACCAGACTGTTTAGCTAGTCATTGATTCTACATTGGTATGTACAAGTTCACCGATATAGCTCGCTATAATCATCACATCAATTTTGTTCTAACAAATTTCTTTTCATAGTTTACTCTTCATTAATCCATAACATTTACAGAAGTATAATATATTTGTTGTTTTGAACTCAGCTCGTATCTATCACCAAATATTGGTTATGCCACCATAATGCCCACTACCTTAACATATTAACACTAACTCATTATTGCTTCGTTTTTCCCTTCGTTTTCTCAGCATCACCATCCATTAATTTGGTCCTACCACTGTTTCAGCAGTTGGTGTGACAAATCCTGTAGATGACTTTTTTTGGCAATACAAACTTATTCCTTGGTCTAGAGCCCAGAAATTATCAGGATTATTGGGACCATTGCTTGTTGGGCCGATTACCTTAACTTTATTTTGAAGCAATCTCTAAAAGCACATGTCAGGGCAATTAGTGTTGCAGCTATATCTTGCTACAATTCACAATTTATTAGTCTGTCTTTCTGTATGTGCGGAGTCTAACTCCTCCCAAATCGCTGGAGAGATCTTCACAAACCTTTCAGGGATTGATTAGGGCACCTCACTGCACATCCTGGAGAAAGTTTCATTCAGATTGGGTGATTATGAGTGTGGTTTTGTCAATGGGTGTGGTCTGGTCTGGTGACATGGAACACCTAACTATTACTGCAATTTGTCATGTTTATTAATTATATCATGTTTGATCAATGAGATTAGTGTCAATAATGCCTACATGTTATATAAAGCAAACTAAACATTGGTTACTGCAGGTGGCCAACTTAAAAACCGACCATAAGGCTGGTTTTGTGCTAGTTTAATTAAACCTTGTCATTACAGTTATCTGCCTCCACCCACCAAGAGTTACTGACTCAGAGATAGATCAGCTGCCTCGGGCCAGCAGACCTGACAACTCATGCTATGCTCCAGTTGTCATACTGGCTCAGGATATAGTCCCTCTGGAAACAAATTTGCAGTTGTGCAAGTGGCAAAGTGACTACATCTCCAAGGACAACTACAAACCTGGGGCAGACACCACTTTGTTCAGCCATTCCTTTGCACCATCTCTTCTCCCTCAGACTCTTTCAAAACTTTTCTTCTCCACTAAGCCAATGTCACATTGTCACTAACATTGTCACTAACACTGTCACCATATGTTGTTTTTAACACTTGCTAACTTTTTCTTTTTTTAAATTTTAAACATAATGAACAGATAATTTTTTTTTTATACAGTAAGATCAGGTGAAATGGCCAGGTCCAAACAGTTAGGTTCAGAAGGTCAAGTGAGTTCCAGATTTCGTGCATGCCCAGACACTATACAGGGGAACCTTTTAAACATCAGGCACAATTGAATGAAGTTACATGGTTACCAGTTTTGTTTTGACCGAGTATCTTTAGCTAGTGTACATAGTTGGGAACCATTGTGTACTTAAAAATTGTACTTCGAGAAATCTTAGTGAAAGCATACTGGCAGGTAGGCTCAGTACTTCTGCTACCAACAATAATATTTACACCATTTTTGATGTGGTGAATTAAAAAAAAATAATAATTTTTTGCTCAACCAGGGTTATTGCAACGATAATAGCATAAGGGATGATTCATCTGATCAACTTGACCATGCTGGCTGGTATATGGTAGCACAAACACCTATGGCTGAACAATAAATCAACAATAACTGTCAGCATCATTGACCTACAGTAATAATCTACAGTGTAGACCTACACTAACAGTCAACAGTGCTGGCCTATATTTATGGTCAACTGTGCTGGCCTATATTAACAGTCAACAGTGTTACAGTAACAATCAACAGTTACCACTTATGTAAAATATTTACAGTGTTGACCTACAGTTACAATCAACAGTTTTCACTTATGTAAAATATTTACATTGTTGACCAAGACTGACAATCAACAGTGTTGATCTATAGTAACAATCAATAGTGTTGATCTATACTAACAAGTGTTAACTAGCTGTTACATACTCCGGTCTAAGGTTTTCATCTTCCAAAAATCCTTAGAAACAAATTCTCATGAGGGCATACAAGTGACATGGCTTACAATGCAGCACAGAAGAATTGCACTGAGACTGGATATTATATGCAGAATCACCTGAGAAATGAAACTGCTGGGTATCCTGCTAGGGCTTGGGTCAGGGCTACAGCTATGAGTCGGGGCTAGGGCTGGGGCAATCTTGTGTTGTTACTGCTATATACACAGCATAACCTAAACCCGTCAATAATGCACTTGATCCAAGATAATAAAAATTATGATACTAATTGACCACTGAAACAAGGGTCCTAATGGATAATTAAGTACTCTTGAGAGAGGTTAAAACATCCACTGTGCCTCTTCATGGCAAATTAATGGCCAAATCTAACACCTGGCTTTCCTTCCTGTTCCAAAATGGACCTGGAAATTGATGCTTTGAACAGGAACTTAAGGTTGAGTGCTCTCGAGTTCTAATTATAGAAATGATAGTCTGTGCAAGTGCTGGATGGTTATAGCGTACACTTCCTATGAATATCACAGCTAGGTGATGTGTGTTACTAATCAACCAAGTATTGTGACAGTAATGCGTAATATATTCACTTTGAACTGGTACATGCACATGTTATTATTTGCAAGGTTTCAATGAAAGATAAAAACTTCAAAAGGACCAAGATTTCCTCTGAAGTCTGTGGTCAATGTGATGACTGGTGGGAGAAAAGGGAGGGATATTAGGGAGCATGTGCACCACCAGACTTCTGCCTGCCTTGCAAGGATGGGATGAGTGGACATTCTGTACTACAACACCCAAGATAATTCTGTTTCATATGCACACATGCACTGCACGCCATCAAAACATTTTCTAGGATGTTGTTTTTCTTAGTTATGATATTGCTATATTGCTATGTCTTTATTGTCATCATTATCATTGTCATTATTATTGTTTGTGATACTAGTCAGTGGACTTGCTTCACTTGCCACACCAGAGCTTGTGAGTTCACCTTTGGCTCACTGCACTAAACCCACAGAATTGTATGTATGCACCCACCTATGTGGCTGATGTACTGCCAATTTCTTGGGACCTGAGACTTGTATTGCATACACAACTTGACCAGGGGTATGACTTAAGTAATATTAGAACCTTAGGTGGGGACTCTGGAGGTATCGAATCCCAAAAAAAATGGAGATTAAGTGGTTGAGGCAGTTTTTCCTTGACCCAAAATGATCAAAATTACACTACATGCTAATTATCTGCGTTAAAATTATCTACAGCAAAATGCTTAAGAAATGGGAATTAATTTTTCCAGTACACCTATCCACGAGTCAAATTTAATCTACCTGAGACCTCAGGAAGTACCTTTTTAATTTACAAAAATATCGAGCATTATGGATGAACAGAGGGACGGACATACATGTTCCTTTTTATATAGATTATTCCTTGTGCATAACTGTTTGCTACTGATTCTATTTCTGGCCTTTGGTGTAAAGTATTTCCCTGTGTGTAGTGCACACAATGTATTTCTCATGTCCTGAGGCTATGATGTTCCTGCATTTTTATGGCATAATGACAAACTTAACATAGAAACAAAATAACGAAGCAACACCAATTCCATGGAATAGATCGCAGAGTTCACGTGGAACCCGTTCCAGACATGGTTGAAATTGGTTTTAGTGTGCAGTGTGGACAGGCCTTAAATCCTTAGGAAAGGATTCTACAATGTGATTTTCAAAGTGATGGAGTTTAACATGGAATTACATGTTTATAAAAACCAGCCTCACAAAGTATTTAAAATTTACCATGAAAAGTTGGCAAAGTTGACAAATTTGGGAATAATAGTTTGCAGAAAGCTAATGAGTTGGTTTGTAGCATAAGCAGCTCTGTGCCTCCATGTAACCTACCCTCACTGCTGTAGTTCTAAATAATGGAATAATAGATGGCAACTTGAACATTCCACCCTCCCCTTGTACACATTTGCTTATTTTTAATGCAACATGTGGAAGCTTATAGTCATGCCATTACAGTAACATACACAATAACCTACTCAATGCACCATTTCACCAATGTAGTTGAACAAGGATGTATGTAGCACTATCCAATCAAGGCAGTAATATAGTATAACTTAGTGTAACACATAACCTACATTCAAACAAGGGAATAAATGTAAACAAATTATATATATACATAGATGACCTGTTCACTGCAGTGTATGGTATGCATCAGCTTTGAACATGGTGAAAAGTGATACATGCTTCTACCCTGACTGAGTGTAGAGTGAGTGCAGTATCTATCTGGTATTCACCTCAATCCACCTCCTACTGGTGGCCACCAGGGAAGAGGTACTCATCATTCTTGAGGCTCGCATGTGATGTGGTTCAGACCGCCAGAACTTGTGATAGTTGAGGGTAGGGGAAGAAGCCATTACAGCACCTGCAGGCATCCAGTGGCTGCATGAGATATGGACACACACACGCGCGCATGCACGCACACACACACACGCGCACACATGCACACACACACTATTAATACTAACGTAAAAATTGAAGAAAAAAACAACTTATAATTCTCTGAGTGTAAATTGTGCATAGAGTTTATCCCACTGTTGTATTCTGTGTGTGTGTGGTAATACTTTGTCTAAGTTTAAAATTGTATGAGGTGCAATAGTGTAAAAGACAAATGATTGATAGTATAATTTATATAATGATATACATTTCTCAGACTCTGTGTAAATAAAAGGAAGTGCAACTCATAGAGAGCATGAGGAAAACAGCCTTCATCATTGAGAGGCAGCAGTCTATCACTCCAAATATGTGTGCACAAGCACGTAGGGACAGTGGTAAATAGTGAGTCAAGATGTCCCGCTGGCATCTGTCTGTCTGTCTCCATCATCAATACCACCTTCCCTCCTCCACTCTTATGCTTGCACTGCACGTTTGTTAATGACACAACATTTTGAATCCATTCCCTTTCTTGGGCAGTTTTAAATTGCTAAAAAGATCGTGATTTACTTCTTTAATCATTGGTATTCCACTATCACTGTCACTGCTGCCATTGTGGATATGAGTCCTACAGCCCTCAGCCTTAGCAGCTCAGCTGGTCAAATCTCTCTGTGCACCCACAGGCATAGAGTGCATGCCCCCTGCTTAATTCATCCAGTGTATAATTAAGTTTTTAGAGTTCATGCAAACCAGAGAGCAGAAGTTGGTGTTAAGTATGTCTTTATCACTGCATAGAATGTAAACAAAGTGGCCGGTGTGTCCTGAATTTATGGAACTTCAAAGCAGCTATGGACACCACTTTGAATTTGTAGGAGTTGTAGCAGTTGACAGTGGACCAGGAAAGAAACCGATAGTTAGAAGGTGATTTAATTTCTTCTATGATGGAATAGAAGTGTTGGAACTCTCCATCCTGTGACATTTCACATATCTTTAGTGTAGACAAGAATCAACCTCCATCTTGGACCACATACAGCCAGACAATGTCATACCTTGTTCTGTTTCTTTCCATTTTAACATATTCCTCCTAGCAGTGGAATAGAGAGGTGTGACAGAAGCATTCTGCCAACATTAATGAGTAGGTATTGAAATGCTTGGCTATTGCAATATATGTTCTACCACTGCACTTTGCTTGCCCAACTCAATATTTACACATGTTGCAGAAATTCTTTGAAAGACTGACAGGAACCGCCACCATGTTGAATGAATCAGCCCTTCTATTTGTCCAACAAGAATTCCTATGTCCACAGAGTCATTCACTATTCCTCCAGCCAATACTAAACACCAAAGTTCATTCCACTTATGTGCAATTAGCATAAACTGTGTCCAATTGAGTGTGTATTCACAAGCCACGATTCACTTTACAAAAGCAGCAGTATTATGCCAAGTGTTGTCAATGATATATACATATTGACTATACAATAGGTTTGTCTGATACTTTATTTTTTTCATGCACGAGGTTGAATTATGACCCACGGATGTGAAGCTGCACTTGGAACACATGTGAAGAGTAGGGAAGAACAATGCAACCATGTAGTTCTGTTGGTGCATTAGACAACACATCATCCAAATACATGCTGCCAGGTAGCCATCCAATACCCACACACATGCACACACGCATGCACACACACACACGCATACACACACACACACACTCCATAAAATACAGTAATTTAAGTTTTAGCGATAATTCGTACAGGGATAAAATGGTTTTAGTCAATTAATGGCCTAAGTGGTGTTTTGTAGATTTGACTCATTTGTATTCAATCAGGCCAAAGTGCATTATGTGTGGCTAAACTAGACTTATCCATAAGAGAGAAAACAATTAAGGACAGGCAAAATAAATCTTTAGTTTTTCAGGCACATTTTACAAAATATTGGTGCTGTGAAGAGGGTTCCCCCCCCCCCCCCCCCCCCTTTTCAATTTTTTTTTGACATTTCAAATTCAAAATATTACTCTTGGCTATTGATAGATAGCCACATGATCAAAATTTCCATATGCTGGTATCACCTGTGAAACTAAGATATCATTTTGTGTGTCCTAATTAATTATTTATATTATATTATATATGAATAATATTATGTGGTAGCACTTCAATCTCATTGTACTGCAATATAGAACTATTATATATCTTCCATTCCCCCCCCCCCCCCCCCCCCCCCCCACTCCTCCACAGAGAGTCTTTTTTTTATCAACAACATTGTATAATTAGGAGCATCTAGATTAGGTATGATAGCAAACAACAAGGAAAAAGTTAAGAGCTGAATACTACCATTGATACATAATCAATTAATATACTGGTTACTTTGGTCAATCTGGTATAATTGAAATTTCATCATTATTTGTTGGGCTATCTAGAGAGAGAGACATGCACCATATTAATATAGCATAATTGCATTTGGTGTAATGAGCTATACAAGCTAATATACGCTTCCACAGAGTATGAGCAGCTCAGCATACTTTACAGTATTTTTGTGTCTTCTTGGGATTAAGAGCTAATATCTTCACATGTAAGATGTAGGAGAAAATTTAGTGTCTTAGCTATTAAAGCAAAAATTAAAACAAAAACTTAAGAAATACAATGTTGGAGATTGCTTGTGTGAACCTATCCCAGAATTTACCAGGAGCATATATTTGCATAATTACTGCCCAACACGCAAAAGTATCTTATTAATGTATCCCTCATCTCCCGCACCATACATTTTGCAACATCTTAACTTCATGGTTGCCATATAATTATTTCATTGAATAAATTGCATCGCACTAGTAGCTAGATACATATTGGCCGATAATTTCGGTTATTTTGCTACCCTAGACAACTAACTCTGCTAGATAGTCCGGGGAGCCAGTTTATGGACTCAGCAGTCTGGAGATCTCCGCGAGGCTAGTCTAAATCGAACTCCTCTCAATATAAGGGATAAAACTTGCAGGTAAATCCCGTTGCTACGTTAAAATTAAATCTACTAAACTGGAGCTGCTTCGCAACTACCCACACCCACTCATTGCCTCTCACGTAATAATCGTGATTAAGCCGCATAAAAAAGAATCAAAAAAGTCATGCGCAATACTGAATTCACCGAATCTGGGATTAAAGAGATAAAAAAATAAGGCGTGTGCTTGGAGGTGTGGGCACGGTTTTGGGGGCGTGGTCACAGTAGCTGTTCTGGTCACTACAGAAGAAACCCTTCAGAGTGGTAGACTTGCTAAGTAGTCTGTTTTCTAAAGTTCTTCTTGAACATGTCTGGGAAAGACATCCTCCATGTGTTCCCTTCGAGAATGTTAGTCGTAAGGCTAGCCTTTAATATCAAGATTCCATGCTCTTTCCCCAACTCATGCAGGGCCTTGAGCCAGATGAAGATCAGGTTGAGTGGTGCTCAGAAGGGACACAGGCTACTAAAAAAGAAGGCAGACGCCCTCTCCCTTAGATTCAGAATAATTCTTAGTAAGATTATAGAGGTGAGGAGATTGCACACTGTATCAGCTAGTGACAGCCATATTGTCATATACAAGATACAAGTCCAATAGAGTCATTGGTATTTTAAAGTGAAGGATATTATTTAAAAATTTAGGTAGAGCACACCATGGAGCCTTACTCAGTACTTTGCTGGTATGAATGTACCAGGAACGTTGTAGCTTGCCATGAATAGAGGTGGTATTGTTTGCAGGTGAAGTTTGCTTGTCTTCCTCCTGCTCTGCTATTGACAGAGATCAGGGAGCACCAATAACTCTAACAATGCATGTTGCAAGCACTTGTAGTGCCATTGTGGCCAGTGCAGACAAAGAATGAACTCAGTATTCATGTGACAAGGTGTCTCCATTAATAACAATATTACAACACTTCTCCGTTGTGCATTTTAATATATACACTGTATATTTATGTATGTATTTATGTATGTATTTATGTATGTATATATGTATGTATATATGTATGCGTATATATTTTAATTGATTTATTTATGTTATTTATCTGTTAGTTTGTTAAAATAGGTTTAAATTGTGAAAGGATATTATTTACAGTATCTTTTAAAAAAGTATCTAATGTTGCACATGCTCCTCACTTGGTTCCTGGTATCCGCTAGGTTATATAGAAGTGATCTCAAGGTTAAATGATAGTAACAAAAGTGTTTTATCGGCTTTTTTTCCTCATATTAGTACAGCATGAGGTTTACTCAAATATCTCCTGAAACCTTTTCATCCTCTATGAAGAGAACTCTCATAGATCATTTGCATCTCCATTTTCCCACCACAGACTAAAACCACAATGGGTGAAGCCATGAAGGAGGCGATGTTCTCTCTTGCAGAGGCTAACTTTGCTGCAGGAGATTTCAGGTGTGGTTGTTTGAGTGTGTGAGTTGCAAGGGCACAGTTGCTGAGAAACATGTGCAGTTGTGGTATGAGTTATCTCTGAGTAGCAGTCACATCCTCTATCTAATTTAGTAGTTATTTAATTTTTTTATTTTCATGCAAAATCATGTTGACTGTGGACAACACAGTTATCTTTTTTGTCAGAATAGTTTGATCTGTTTTTTGAATTTAATTCTCCTGTGATAGTGCATTTGAAATCCCTGAACTAAAGAAGAGAGTGATGTATAAGAGCAGGAATTATTTTCATATGTGTTTATCAATGTGTGATGGGTTTTTGGTGCTTGAATGTAGAGGGGGGTGGTTTGGGGTGCAATAATGGCATGCACTGAGTTACATTTTCTGATTCTATCATCACTGAATAGATAATTCGTCCACTTAACTCCTTATCTTGCTGAGTATGCTCAATAGATGAGATTAGCACATGTGGTCAATACTTAGCACAAGAAGATATCTATGCACATAGTAGTTATAATCTGACCTTGTTAATCCATATCCTCTCCTTATGTAGTTTGCATTGTGGCTTACAAAACTTGTTAGACCGAGTTTGGGAAAAATTAGGTTGAACTTGCATTTCTATTTTGTCGTTCACCAAATGTGTTATATTCTGACTATGAACCGTCAACATGTCGGGGAATAAGTCCATCGGGAGAGCAACAATTTTTTTCCTTCCTTGCATCACATGATCACTGAGGATCAGCCAGAAGAGATCACATGATCACTGAGAATCAGCCAGAAGAGAACACATTATAACATGTTTAATCCTTTGTGACAAGGGAGACCCAATGTACCGACAGGCTGGAGCTGATGTGGAGATGAAGCAGAAACAATGTGTGGTAGTTGTCACTGGTGTGCAGGACTGTTGCAAGGCCCTAGCTCTTTGTGTGGAGGAGGAAGGTGGTCTTTTGTCTGTTGGGTGTGAATGCATTCTTATTTTGTTTTAATGTTCACAGTGTGTGATACCAGGAGTCAATATTTTGGTATACTAGATGCATATAGTGATGCATATACTGATGCATATAGTCATGTGATCACACGTAGCAGCACATGAGTGATCCTGTTCTGCCCTGGAGAGCATCACTCGTCTCAGTTCTATGTGCCTGTGGAGTGCAGAGTACAATGTACGGCAGCTCCAGTGTTACCCTTCACCAATGCTGGATGTGTGTAATTCTCAAGAGGCTTGACAGAGACATTTAAAAAATGATATTGATATCAAAAATGTTTGCATAAGTTGTGTCAATGAATGTCTCAAGGGAGGAAGTGGGAGTGGGGGGGGGGGGGTGATGATGGATACCCGGTACATTTTTAAAATTGAAATACCCTCAACATTTATCGATGGACTTCTGGACCTTCTGGAAGTTGTGGTAAAGTTATCCAAACTTTGTTTGGACATGCAAATGAAGTTTGGTGGGAAGTTCCCTTATATAGTGAGTGACCCTGTCTAGTTGCCAAGGTGTTGGTCTGTCAGATAGATACTCTTTAATTCATGACCCAAAAGAGGACCGCCATGAAGGAATTACTTTCGTTTTGTAGCTGTTATTTCATAGGGTTGATAGAAAATTTTACAGTTGCATTTTTGGTTTGTATTATTATCAAAGTACATCTTGTGAAGTACAGAAATATAGTGGGAGGAATTTTGGTGGAGTTGAAGGAGGATAAAACAGAGCAACTGTGATACAAACAGGTGGAATATATATATATATACATACATACATAGATAGATAGATAGATAGATAGATAGATAGATAGATAGATAGATAGATGTGTGTGTGTGTGTGTGTGTATATCTTTTGTGTGCTAACAGTGTGTGTGCTAGTCAAGCACCTCCACTGAGCCAAGCTAACTGAGTCTGCATAAAGGCTATGTCTTGAAAATATCCTGCTTGCAGGAAACTATGTCTTGGTACAACTCCTGGAAACAAGTTGGTTCATGTACTTACTCCTTACCAACTTCCCAAACTGTGTTGGCTAGGGAAACATCAATATTCCGTCTTCTTCTTTTTCTTCTATCGACCTTTGACTCAAGTGTGGCCCTTAGCTCCACAGGTGTGGATACTTTTAGACATTAAAAAATAATGATTCAGCTCTCTATTGGGCATGTGCATCCACTGGGCATGTGCATCCACTGGGCATGTGTGTCCACTGGGCATGTGCATCCACTGGGCATGTGCGTCCACTGGGCATGTCCGTCCACTGGGCATGTGCGTTCACTGGGCATGTCCGTCCACTGGGCATGTGCATCCACTGGGCATGTGCATCCACTGGGCATGTGTGTCAACTGGGCATGTGCATCCACTGGGCATGTGCATTCACTGGGCATGTGTGTCAACTGGGCATGTGCATCCACTGGGCATGTGCTGCCACTGGGCATGTGCATCCACTGGGCATGTGCGTCCACTGGGCATGTGCGTCCACTGGGCATGTGCGTCCACTGGGCATGTGCATTCACTGGGCATGTTTAGGTTAATAGACAGGCGTTATATTTTTTATAATGCATTTTCTCGTGTATCTTCTTGTCAGCCTCGTTGTGGCTGGTCTTCATGTCAGTCCACCTGTAGAATGGAACATGGAATTGGAAAAAAGCATATGAATAGAAATGTTCTAATAATAATAACTATTTTCTTTTTATTCTCAATTAGCTTTGTAGCTGGTTTAAAAAAAATATCATTAATTATTACCTGACTGATTGAGTAGAAGTCAGCCACCTGATTATGTGTGGGTGTGATGTAGGGGGTGTGATGTAGGGGGTGTGATGTAGGGGTGTGATGTAGGGGGTGTGATGTTGGGGGTGTGATGTTGGTGGCATGGTGAGTGTGGATTTAACTTGACATCAAGCTTTTCAACAGTATGAATATTCCTGTTTTAAGTATGAAAAGAGTAACTAACACATTCCATATATGGTAATTAATTATTCATGATTATTATATTTTTAGCCTTTTTTTTTTTACTAAAAAAGACAAAAACAACAACACCCCCTGTGACATATCTTGTGCTCTGCAGTGACCTTCCAAGACATTTTTCTGGTTTAATCTTCCACAATAGGAGGAGGGCATAGGTGGTATTGCCCTTAAGAGAACAGAGAACTCCAGGGCAAATGCCATGTAATTGGTACATGATCTCACACTCTCATTCACCATATAAACTTGTGGCTGGTGGTGGGTAATGTCAATGTGTATTAGCATCAGCTGTTGATGGATTAGTGAGGAAGCTTGTTTGATCACGTCTTGTGGTGTGTTGTATTTCCTGTGTGCAGTCAGATGGTGCTACAGAATGTCGACAAGGCAGAAGTGAAGCTTCGCATCAAGAAGGACAATGTGGCAGGTGCGTACATGTCAACATGCATGCAATACATGGGTGGCATGTCTGGTAAGCCAGGGGAGTTGAGAGCAATAGGTTGATGGTGAGTCTTATCCAGCACTAGATTAATGATGGGAACAGCAGTCTTTATTCATGTAATTCCATGGAGGGCATGCTCCTGCACAGTCTGAGTCCCCGCCCAGTTTTCCACTCCAACATGCAATCTTCCCTTCCACCCATGTCCTTCATAAGATGGCCAAGGATGTTGATTGTTATAATTACTTCAACGGCAACCAGTGCAGCTACAGCATCGGGATGGGATGAGTTGCTGTGTGCCAAGCTGTAATTGTTTGTGTCCGTTACCACTGACAGTGGTGTGAATCCACTTAGGAGAGTGCGTTTTTTGGCAGTGCAGAAGGACCTGTTTGATCCTAACAAGGACCATCTGAACTTGGATCTCAACTAGGACATGGCCATTTTGGCTGTAGTGTTCACTAGCCTAAGTTCATGCCCATCTGTATGCACTTTTTAAACCACATCCAAGTCATATATACCTTTAACCAAACCACATGTCTTAATTCAAAAAACATTTGCTTCCGGTGTGGTCAAGACGTTTTACTTAGAACAACCAGCTTGTAACTCGATTTAACGATATTGGGAGCAGAATGAAACACACACGCGCACACACACACACACACACACACACACACACACACACACACACACACACACACACACACACACACACACACACACACACACACACACAATTTAATTTTGATCAGAACAGAGAGAAAAAATCCATATGCATGCTGCATGTGTAAACCTCTGAAGAAGTTGATTGGTTCATGGTTGCTGACTGAACTTGTCCGCTCCACTAGACCACGGAGGACTGAGCTTGTTCTGTTGGGGTCAACCAATGAGGGCAACTGGAGACCACATTTCAATGATTATCTCTACAAGGAAATATTTGTGTTGGGTTACTTCACAGCATCAACATGACAGCTATGGAGGCTGGAGGTTCTGGGGAGGAGCATTCTCCTTCCAGACTTCAAGAATGTTCAGACAAACAGACAGTTGTCTTCCTGAGTGGACATTGTTGCAGCTGTATGTGGTGCTATATCTAACCACAGATAACAACTTAACACAAGGACACTTTTTTTTAGTTCCTCTGTTTATATATATTTTTTTGATCACCTGTACCACTAGCATTATGTACATGTTGTCCTTTGCTTCTGAATGTTACCACTAACATTACATACATGTTGTCCTTTGCTTCTGAATGTTCACTTGTTTACAGATAATGACCAGCACTAACAACCCTGCACCTTCACTTTGATGTGTGGCATACTTAATTTTTCGCTTATGCAAATATTTCACCATCTAACCTTTGTGTTGTACGTATTCAGTGCAAAGCAAACGTTGGAGTGACTGACCACATCTACACAAACATATACACAGGACACACAACAGGCATTGACACACGCACACATACACATACACACCGAACACAGTGTGTGTTGTACCGGTTCTATTTATCTCTTCTCACACTTCCTGCTTTTGGACTTCTTCAAAAGTTAGTTTGGCTCTCATATAGTCGTGACTGCACAGATGGTGGGAGGATGGAACAAGTGTGTCTTTCCATTTTGGAGGTGTCCACACAATGAGTATTGCAGAATTGCCACTGTGAGGATTCCACCACACCTGGGCTGTTCAGTAGCACTAGTCTGTAGGTGGGTACTCTGGGCGAGGCCTCGAGATACTCTGGGTGAGGCCTCGAGGTACTCTGGGTGAGGCCTCGAGGTACTCTGGGTGAGGCCTTAATTGCACACCTGAAACATCCAAGGCTGTCGTATTGTGCACAACGGCCATCTTAGTGTTGCACAGCGGCCATGTTAATGTTGCACAGCGGCCATATTGATGTTGCACAGCGACCATGTTTATGTTGCACAGCGACCATGTTTATGTTGCACAGTGGCCATGTTGATGTTGCACAGCAGCCATGTTGATGTTGCATAGCGGCTATGTTGGTGTCGCACAGCGGCCATGTAGGTGTTACTCAGCGGCCATGTTGGTGTTGCTTGCACTGCAATATCACATGAGCTGTGGACCCTCACTCAGGCCCATCACAACTCTATTTAATGCTGTTTGCCTATCAGTAGTTACTGGGCATGATCCACTCTCCAGTTGGTAATAACAATAACAGGTTGAGCCTCTGAGCACTGATGACCTGGTGAGTGCATATGGCGTGTGGTGCGTGCACATGGCGTGTGGTGCGTGCACATGGCGTGTGGTGCGTGCACATGGCGTGTGATGCGTGTGTGTGTGGATGACGTACATGGCACAGGTCTGGTAATGCATAGCATGAATTTGAGGCAATTAGTAATTGGAATATGTGCGAGCACACTAGGTATATCAGTCATGTGATAGTAGGTATATCAGTCATGTGATAGTAGGTATGTCAGTCATGTGACAGTAGGTATATCAGTCATGTGATAGTAGGTATATCAGTCATGTGACAGTAGGTATATCAGTCATGTGATAGTAGGTATGTCAGTCATGTGACAGTAGGTATGTCAGTCATGTGACAGTAGGTATATCAGTCATGTGACAGTAGGTATATCAGTCATGTGATAGTAGGTATATCAGTCATGTGATAGTAGGTATATCAGTCATGTGATAGTAGGTATGTCAGTCATGTGATAGTAGGTATGTCAGTCATGTGATAGTAGGTATGTCAGTCATGTGATAGTAGGTATATCAGTCATGTGATAGTAGGTATATCAGTCATGTGATAGTAGGTATGTCAGTCATGTGATTGTAGGTATGTCAGTCATGTGACAGTAGGTATGTCAATCATGTGACAGTAGGTATGTCGGTTATTTTTCTTATGCATTGTTTATGTTTGGGGGAAGCCAGTATGTAACTATAGTGATCGTCACTCGGGGAAGATGCGTGGTGTTGCATGTCCCATGTGGTCAGGAGGGTGGCAGGTGAGGTTGTCATCCACTGTGTCAGTGTAGTACATTAATGGCAGAGTTGCCCAGCACTCTGTCCATAACTCACTGGTTTTAAATGTAGTTATGTGTGCACCTTGACCTTGTGGCTATGCTAGTTTTAAGTCCAGACAACATAGATGATATCATCTTCCTTATATTTATGTGGTAAAGTCATGGGACGGGCTCTTATTAGGAATGCCCATGGGCTATTTACTGTATCACAAAGTTATGTGACTGTGATGACGTTGAAATAGAATTGGAGACATCATTTTTGGATAGTTTAAAAATCATGTACACTCTGTACTGTGAACCTCAACCCTATATTAGTGGCCTATGTTCACTGGCCACTAATAGAGATGTGGAGTTGTCAACTTATTGGCCGTAAGGAGAACCACCCATTTCTGTGGTCATATCTCGGAGACCCATAACTGCTATATAGTATGTCACAACAATGCATGAAGACTTGCAGTGCTGCAGCTGTGCTCTGTCTATTTGGGAAGTGACTGAGTTGACAATATAGTGACCAGTTGCCTGGAGCTCCTATGGGTAGCTGTTTTCCTCCCACTCTTCATCCCGCCAATCTTCTCCCTCAGAGGATACTTACTTTCTCTTCCACTCTGATGTTGTACTGGTGCAGATTTAGTGGCTCAGTGTCTTCCAGTTGGTAGACAAGTGCAATGTCACAGCAACTGATAAGACTCGTAATGTTCTACCTATTGAAGCAACTTGTAGAACCTGCTGAAGCAACTTGTTGTAGCAACCTGTTGAAGCAACATGCTGAAGAAACCTGTTGAAGCAACTTGTAGCAATCTGTTGAAGCAACTTGTAGCAATCTGTTGAAGCAACTTGTAGCACCTGCTAAAATGTATCCAACTAGAGGCCATCCAAGGATGGAATCCCACAAGCTGCAGCTGTGTGTGTGTGTGTGTGTGTGTGTGTGTGTGTGTGTGTGTGTGTGTGTGTGTGTATATATATATACACATACACATACATTTCTACTTTTTGCTGCTCACTTCCTTCTTGCAATGTTCAGCACTTTTGTTATGGACTTTTTTCTTCCTTTTGTGCATTGTCAATAGGGGACTTGCATGATTACATCACGTACAACCTGCCACACCTACTTATGGCATCAGTGAGGCATCAGTGAACCTACAGTACCATAGAAGATGTATTTACATTCGTGACTGGCAATGCTATTTTGAGAATGGCAACTACAAACTAGTATTGTTTATACTATACTATACTGGGGAATATAACTATACTATACTATACTGTGGGAATATAACTATACTATACTGTGGGAATATAACTATACTATACTATACTGTGGGAATATAACGTTATAGAGGTCACGGTGTGCTGATAGCAAAGTTCAGAATATTCAGAGCTGCAGTTGTAGATAAAAGGAACGTAGAAGTGAATAAATGTTAATTATGACCTAGCCAGTGAGCTTGCCAGCAAGTTCTAGGAATTCATTGGTTGGCTGCAGTAGCTGTGAGTGGCAGACAATTGCCAGACACGATGTCGGCCCAGAAGTAGCTGCTAGTTCTTCTTAAAATGTTTCCTTTGGCAGCCACTATCTGGTATGCGGTTTGTGGCATCTGTTCTGTTCTGTTCGAAAACAAACTGTTATCTTCATTGACACGCTATCTCTTGACTTCGTCCTCTTGACTCGGCCAAGTCCAAATACTGTACCATCATTGATATGTGCATGTATATAGACTCCATCTCAACAAGTGTCCCTGTGTTTCTCCACATTATTTGGTTGTCTGTGAACAGACTCCTTATTGGTTGAGTTAGATGGACAATGCTGTGTTGCCACTCCCTCCTTTACTCGCTGGCATCGTTGGTTAAGTTGTTGAAGGTGTATCCCCCACACCTGAAGTAGCTGTGGCAGCAGACGCTGTGATGTGGTGAGATGTACCAGTTGCCATAAAATGCCGAGTAGTCAGTGTCTGTTGGCAGTCAGCAGGTCTTCATGAATGTGTCTGCCTTTAAAATATTACAGTTTTATATACATGTGCTTTGGTGCGAATTGGACATGTTAAGGTTATTAAAGTAGCTCTGTGATGATCCGCTGATAAACATCTTCCTGGGGAGCACTTGGTTGAACAAGGCATGAGAAACACGTCTACACACTTTACCTAACACATGCCACCGGGGTAAAGTGTAGACATGTCTTAAGTATGTTGATGGTGTTGCCATATTAATATTCACCATGGTGATGGTACTACCACTGCAGATATCTCCATGATGATGGTGTGTGTTCTTTTCTGTATTTCACTATTAGGTGTTATTCTGCCAATCTTTGAGGCTTACACTGATGGATCTGACAGTAAGAATACTCACCACCATTGCTAGCAAGACACCACCTTCACCACCTTCCACAGAGAAGATGGAGGTGTCATACTTCATTGTGTGTGTGTGTGTGTGTGTGTGTGTGTGTGTGTGTGTGTGTGTGTGTGTGTGTGTGTGTGTGTGTGTGTGTGTGTGTGTGTGTGTGTGTGTGTGTGTGTGTGTGTGTGTGTGTATGTGTGTGCGTGTGCAGCCTATGCGATGATTGGATTGTCTCGTGGTGGGCAACAAGTTGGCAAGTGCAAGGAAGTCTTCCACAGAGTAGTTGAACTGCTGGTGCAACTAGCCTCTCTACAGGTGAACCAAACTACCATCAACATTACGAGGTGTTGACCTGTGTGGTTAAAACTGTTTAAGTGTGTCACTGAGGAGTGCATTGAAGTTTATTTCATGATCTAGTCAAGGACGATGCATGTTGGACACGTGCATGTGAGACAGAGAGATTATCTCGGCTACTCCATGTGGTTTGGTTGGCTTTGAAAGGATTCCTCATTGTTGGGATAATTGTGTGGCACCTTTAACTGTGCACTACTTGAAGTTCCGTTTGGAATCTCTGATTCAAATTGTTTGCCATTCCTGTTAGCTACGTGCACAATGCAGGAACTTACTATACAGTTTGTTCCATTCAATGCATTAGTCAATGTATTTCCTTGCTGCACTAAACAAACCTTCTAGTGAACTATTTAATAAAACATATGCACAGTAATTATCTTACATGTCCTCTTATGTGCATTTTTTAGACGTCATTTATTACGCTGGATGAGGTGATCAAGATGACCAACAGAAGAGTGAACGCTATTGAACATGGTATGTATGCCGGCCAACAGTGTAATCTCTAATTGGCATACACCTACTGCATAGGAGGGATGTTCCTCCTGTGACCATGTGGTGTGGACCAATACACCTTGTGAAGTATGTACAATCATAGATACAGTATACAGGGGTTGGAAACACACTATGTGCTCTGTATTGAAGTAGTACAAAGTTTATAAATCATTCAGGGAACATCCGTGTTATGGCGCAAATATTTATTTGATAGGTGCCAACTTCCAGGGAAACTTAAAGATTCAGAGAAAGGAGCTAAACTCTCACAAATATCAATATCGATCCCTGATAAGGCCCTTTCGCTGTTAGTACTGCAAAATCTGAGTGCTGGAAGTCCCACTAGTCTGGGTGAAGTTCTTGAGAGAACTGAACACCACTGCTTGTGGTAGAAATAGTTTGTGTTCCTATTCCAGCTAAAAAAGAAATATTAGCTTTCTTATAAGGAAATATAAGTATTTATATTATGTTACTAAATAGAAAGAGGACAGAGAAGGAAAGTACATAACAAAAACTTAACTACTGAAATAATTGAGGAAATGTTGATGCAATAGTCTTAGTTTTTTTGTTCCTCTCCAGCATTTCTTTTGTTTCTTTAAAATTTTTTTTACAGTTAAATCTTAGCTTAATTTCTGAGCATGTGTTAATGATGAATGGAATGCCACCTAGTAGGAGAGTGCAGAGCATAGCAGTCCACAAAATCAGAGCTTTTAAAATATGCATTATAATCCCTTTTCCCTTTTAATTTGTCTAGAAAATGATGGTTTGAGTTAACTAAATTTATATTATCCACGCAAAAGTGGTTGCAAAGTAAGTTGATAGTTTAATAATGAGAGTAGACACTTCCCTGTCAGTGGCTGGCCCATCAGTGGCTGGCCTGTCAGTGGCTGGCCCGTCAATGGCTGGCCCGTCAGTGGCTGGCCTTTCAGTGGCTTAGACAATCTGCTCACCACCTTGAGAAAATAGTATAGCTGGAATACATTCTTACTTGTGACGTCAGGCATAATACGGATGGAACCACAAAATCTAGCCATTTCCAATCCATGTATACTGTATCTATGGTGTGTTGGGCTCGTGATGGATCAGCTTTATGCATATCAGATTGAATGTGTGTGGTTTGGAAGATAGGACAGTGAGTGAGGGGGTTGTGCGGGTGGGGGGTTGTGCGGGTGGGGGCTGATGCATGTGAGGGAAGGAAGCTGGAGTTTATACCTGTTAGTAAAATGTGGGATGTTTCTGTTTGACATAAAAATTACACCTTACCAGTTTCATTTCAATTATTTCTCCCTCCTGAAAATTTTATTCCTTAATTTTAAGAAAACAGTCTCTGATATGATGTCCAGGGTTTAGTTGTGTCAGATTTTTTCTTATTACAATTTGACCACGAATATATATTTTTTCCCCTTCTTTTTTTTAAGAGAGAGAAATGAGATAAGAAAATATATTTTCTTTATGTTGTCAACTATGTGAATATTTTAGCAACTTTAGCATATGCAGATGTGGGTGTGGCTTGTGAGGTGGGCAAGTATGTGCAGCAGTGCCTAGCTATGCTCCAGCTGGGTGTGGCATGAATTTCCTCTTGCCAGATGTGTTTTTATTCACTTACAATTTGAGGTTATTTTCTATAGTTTGATCTCATGCTGCCCATAAAGGCATAACATGTTGATCAAAAACAGTATCAATAACTATTGATACGATATCTCTGTTCAAAATAGTTTTTAAAAAAACTTATATTTTTTGTTGTCAACTTGACTTATTACCCTATACTCCAAAAAAGTAAAAATCAAAAAAAGGGAAAGCCCTCAAGGCATTGTGTCTGGTTAGTTCTATGTTATTCGGCCTCATTGTAACATAGCGATGAATTGATTTGTGTGTGCATGTGCAGTGATCATCCCTCGTATTCAGCGTACAATGAAGTACATCACCACAGAACTGGACGAGGTGGAGCGTGAGGAGTTCTACAGGTAGAGAGAGCACTCATCTGCGTGTGTGTGTGTGTGTGTGTGTGTGTGTGTGTGTGTGTGTATGTGTGTGTGTGTGTGTACACAAACTGTTTCCATACACTATTTCAATCGTATATCCTGAAGTGTCATCTCTGTTCCTAGATACCTGTGCTCATCCTATTACTACACCCTCCACACCCTCCACACCATCATCATGGATTCAGTGGTGCGCTCCACAACACCTTCATTGGTTCTGTGGTACCCTCCACATCACCCTCAAGGGTTCAGTGGTACCCTCCACACCACCCTCACACCACACCACACACACACACTCCACACCGCCCTCCACCACACTACACACCACACCTCACACCACACTCCACACCACCCTCCACACCACACTCCACACCTCACTCCACACCTCACACTCCACACCTCAACTCCACACCTCAACTCCATTCCACCCTCCACACCTCACACCACACTCCACACCTTCCTCCACACCTCCCTCCACACCACACTCCACACCACCCTCCACTCCACACCTCCCTCCACACCACACTCCACCCTCCACACCACACTCGATACCACACCACCCTCTACACCACACTCCACACCTCCCTCATGGGTACAGTGGTACCCTCTACACCACACTACACCCCCACACCTCCCTCCACACCATCCTCCACACCTCCCTCCACACCACACTCCACACCACCCTCCACACCACACTCCACACCTCCCTCCACACCTCCCTCATGGGTACATGTAAAGTGTTGCTGTGATTTGCTGACCAGTGCTGATGGTTCCTTAGACTTCACAGGAATTTTTTCGACGGGTTAACCACGCCTTATGTGGGAGGGGCTATTGGCTGTCAATGTGTAGTTCTGTCAGTCTCGAGTAGTTCATAAAATATCAAGAAATGTCATACACATGTCATGCACATGGTAGCGTTGGAACACTTGCTATGCTCATATGTCATGGCAGTTTCTGGTGATCAGTTATGTTGCAGTGGTTCATGCAGGACTGTGTTGTAATCAAATTCTACTGTATTGATGTATGGATCGCTACACTAGTTTGTATGTGGTGGTGGCAGTGAAATGTCATGTAATATGTTTTTTTAAATATCATTGGTACCACATGTCATGTGTGGTGGGCACATTAGTCACTTTGAATTTGCAACCATGATCAGGTTGAAGAAGATTCAGGAAAAGAAGAAAGTGATCAAAGAAAAGGAAGAGAAAGAGAAGAAAAGAAGAGGAGAGGCTGGTAAGCAACCCTCCCCCCTCCCCCCCCCCCCCCCCCCAACTCACTCACTCACTCACTCACTCACTCACTCACTCACTCACTCACTCACTCACTCACTCACTCACACACACTCACTCACTCACTCACTCACTCACTCACTCACTCACTCACTCACTCACTCACTCACTCACTCACTTATTCTCACTTATTCTCACTCACACTGTCTCTGATGGAATAGATATTTATTTATTTGACTTCCTGAGAATGAAGTATTTTCTGAAGATGTTTTATTATGTTATAACAAATATGTGCAAAAGTTACATTTAGCTGTTCTTTTAATCAGTGATATTCAACGTACTAATATGGTCACTACAAGATTGTAGATAATGAGTAGCACCAACACCTTCTGCACCTCCTGACCTTGTGCACTGCTACATCCCCACACAGACTTGCTCATGCCCTCACCACTGTCACTGTGTGGGCACCAAACCTCCCTGGGGCTAACAAGCACGCTTACTAATCCAATATTTGCTCTACTCTTGTATTGGAGAAATTGAAGTGATGTATTTGCTCATGTCCACTCTTACCTTCTCTGTCTCTCTGTCTGTTTGCAGCTGAGCAAGTGAGGAAGTCCATATTTGATTCTCAGGAAGATGAGGATCTCTTGTTCAAATAGTTACTGACACTGTATTATTGAGCATTGTAGGCAGTTTAATGCAATTGATTTATCAGCCATTTTGTTTTCTGTTTTTGTTTAACATGTATGTACACAGTATGCCAATGCCAAGTTTTCAATGTTATTGTAACAATGTATGTTGGTTGTGTATTTAATTATGTATTGTCTTGAAGTGACTCTTGTGCACCAATTAGGACCACTTCTACGTATTCTGCTATCAGGATTTCTCTGTTCCCAGGGACACTGACATTTAGTGGAACAACAAGAATTAATGTATGGAATTCGCATTATGAAAAAGTATTTCTTGAAGGCCACCTCCTGGGTGGGTCACCGAGAGATCCACCAAGTTTAGCCATGGGGATAGAGTAATATAAAATGGTAAGGTGTGGACAGGAATAAATAACTTCTTTATGTAATTCCAACCACAAACCCCTGGCTAAGGATTTCCATTAGCGTAATGAAAAAAGAAGTTACAATGGTTATTTTTCCTGCTTGAGCAGAGTGTGATGGAATACTATTGTTGTGCTATTAAAAGTGAAAGTGTGTGAGTGAAGAGGTTGATGCAATGGCCTTCCAAGGAAACTTAAACAATGTGTAACGATAATAATTTAGGATGGAGGAGTGTTGGGGTCAATGCTACTGTGCTAGTGGAGCAAATAATACATGTAAAGAAAATGGGGGATTAATGGCAAGGGAACGTGGTTGAAGGAGGAGGATAATATATTGCAAGATTATGTTCAATTCGATACATAATACATTGGACATGGGTGATTGTGTATTTGATTTGAATAGTGTTCCAACTGTCATTCCCATGGGAATTGGGTGTGAGGATTGCTTTCAAACATTATTTTAGACAGAGCTTGACGTACTGAGACAGGCTGGCGTGGCTCAAGCTCTCCATGTTCATGGTTGATGAAACTAATCTGCACAAAGACCACTTTGGTTGCATCTCTATGCCTGCCATATTCCCTCACCTCACCCCACCACCCCCTCACCCCACCATCCCCAACTGCTTCTTCGTGTTGACATGCACCAAGTGAGAGAACTAGCTGTACTGAGAGTTGACCACTAATGATTGCGACCACACCCCTTATTGGTCAGGACAGATCATTACTGACATATATAATCAGCATTCATGTTGACATGCAGACTAGAAAAAGGGTATTGCATTTGTGTGTCCAATCTAATGTGCACTCAACCTTACTAGAGTGCAGCATATTTTCCTCTTGAGCATTGGAAACTTTGTCTGATTATTATTATATTTATGGATTGAAAGAGTTTGTAGATGGTCATCTCCAGCTCCTGTTGTAAACACTGGAACACCTCCATAACGTTTAATCAGTGTTGAATTGATATGGCTGTGTTAAATATATTTTTAAAAAGAAATTTTTTGGAAGAAAATAACAACAAAAATGGCAACTACAGGTTACTTCATGGAGTAAAAAAAATGCTATAGCTATCTAAGTACATTTTAATAGGAGTCTAGACTGGCCTGCTTGAATGAGGAGATCAGGCTGTCGGGAGAGAGAAAAAAAGGTGCTCTAAACTTTACAGATGTGATAAGTATTAAGGGGTTAGTATCATGTGGTGATTTTATTGCCATTGCAAAACAGGTAACAGAAACTTAAATTAAACTAATGTTATTTTGATAATTCTAAAAATTATTAAAATTATAGTGGAACATTGATCTATTCTATCTGCAAAACTCAACACAAATATTGAGGGTATGGTAAGGGTAGTCATTGTGGAGGGGGAGGGGGTGGCTGTTGTTTTTTTTAAATTTACATAATTAAATTTCAAATTTGCTGTACTTTTTTTGTATCCATCTTTACTATTTGTACATAACCACTGGCATTTAGGGAACTGCATGTCTGATTGGAATGAAATTCGGCATGACTTAGGGTTGGGCGAGGAATGATATTTTACATTAAAATTACAATGACAGTATTTTTGCCTATCTTTTTATCTATCTTTATAAGCTGCATAGCTCAAGCAATTTTTTACTTCATGTGTGTGTATATTTCTGTCTTTCCACTCTAATTTTATTTCCAATTATTTCATTTGAGTACAAATAAAAGCAATTGTATTCAGATTACACATTCCTAACAAGTTATAATTCTTTGAGTGGTACACCTATCCTACAAACCACACTATACAAACAAAAAAAAAAGCTCTGTAATTTTAAAATACCTTAAATGAGGTCAACAGCAGAAGTATGAATGTACTGGCATGGCTTATGGGATTCCATCATTGGACGACTTCTGTTCCTTTTTAGTTCAGTTGCTATTCTTGGACATGGTCTGATCTGTTATGAGTTACTCTTTTAGAGCAATTGGTCTCTTTCATTGACACTATGCATTATGCAGTGGTCTGGTATGTTATATGTAACAAGCAGCATATATGCGCTTTGCCCAGGATATGACATGCCCACAGGAAAAAGTGTGACTCAGTGATGCCCAACCCATTTCCCTACTGGATTCAAGTTGTTTGATGCTTCTAGGAATCTAAATCCATGAATTTGGCCGTCCATAACTACCATAAATAGATCGCATCATTTTTGACCTGGCATGTCCACAGGAAAAGATATGGTCAGGTGATTCAAATTTTAGTGGCTAAGAACCATCCACTGTGTAGGATATGTCTAATGAACCTGAAGTGTGAGTTACAATTTTATGGTGGATTGATTGGTAGGTGTCCCTGACTCAAGTTGAATGGAATTGAAAAACCCCTTATTAACCAAATAATTTCACTCTCAATAAACCATATCACTATGCTATTATTATTATTCAGGCATTAAAAAAACTTTTTTTTTGTGCCTGGCCCCATCCCTCTGGAATAATGTACCTTGAGAAGAAGCAGAAACTAAATAACCAAAAAAATACTTTCAAATTGCAATGCTACTTTTTATGTATCCATTGAATTATTTTACGAAAAAAAAGGTGTCTCATAAATAAAGTGTATATATATATATATATGATAACTTTAGGTTAGAGTAGAAAGTGTAGACTAATTGTAGGTGACATTAGCCGGCAACAACGGAAAATGGTAAGGGTCTACAAATGGTAAGTGCCTACAAATGGTAGGCGGCTGAAATTGAGTAAAGGATCGTTTTGAACCCCAGCGATCTCCACCTAGAAGGCAGATCAAGTTTTGACTCCAACCAGACTCAGTTTTTATTTGTAGCAGAGTATGCTGCCTGCTGGTGTTGCTGATAGATTTCTCAGGCTGTCCAGACCGCTTTTTCCTGGCAGAATATTACTTTTCAGGTAAGCTCTCCCATTTTTGAAGTAAATTACTTTACCAAAAAAAAAAAAGAAAAAAAATTAGAATAATTTTCCAAGAAAATATATTCCATTATTTGACGATGATTGCAGGACAAAGCTTGTTTCTCAGTGTGCGAGATCTGCAGCTCATCCTACAGCATCCAACTATCACACAACAGCATGTCTTCCTCGAACCATCAACCAAATCATCCGGGATGGTCCAGTCAAGAAGAAGAAACACAAGAAAGTTTCTCCCATCAGTGGGCGACCCCAGATGAAGGGAGTGGTATTACAGGTCATGATTCGTAAGCCTAAGAAGCCCAACTCTGCTCAGCGCAAGTGCTGTAGGGTGCGTCTGAGCAATGGGAAGGAGTTGACTGCGTATATTCCAGGAGTGGGCCACACCTTGCAGGAGCACAATGTTGTGTTGGTGGAGGGAGGCAGAACGCAGGACTTGCCTGGGGTGAATGTACGAGTGGTACGTGGCAAGTATGACTGCGGACATCCTCAGAAGTAGCAAGTAATAGAGATGATGGAGGAGAAGAGTTCTATCACTCCTTTAATCTTGCCTATTCATTGACATGCAAATGCATTATCTCAAATTGGAAGGGGGTAGGATTTAGTATGTCCTGCTGGTACCATTTGTTGAAAGTTTCAAACTAATTTTTTTTTTGGTTTAGTTTTCTCTGTATCTTGTGTATCTGTTCACATCGATGTGTGTGGAAGTGGCTGTGTGCACCCAGTCATGTTTTGGAAGCAAGTGTTGATATTTCTTGCAGAGATTTTCATGTGTTTTGATGTGTTGGCTCAATACTAATATGCAAAAGCAAGCTAATTTATAGATAAAGCTAATGGCATAAACCAGTGATTGTATATATATATATATATATATATATCTACATGTATACTATTATGAAAGAAAAGTATTTCATCTATCAATAGCAGCCATCACAAGGGTAAACAAATATAATGAACAACAGAGAATTAAGCATGGAAGGGTATGTAAAGCTGGTAGAATTTTTTTTTGTTTGAGTTCCTCATCACAATGCATTGTTTAAAAAAAAAGAAGAAAAATTAAATCAGAATCCACATCCTAAGCCTTTTATTAATTTTTTAAAATATGTTTGCCTTGAATATATACAGATATAGTAAATATTTGAAGTCCTACATTTAGCAGTTAGCCACCAATAACAATGCTGAAAATTAGCATAATTTGAATATATCTCTTAGGTATCCTTTTTTTTTTTATTTGTTAGTTTATTTATACATCTCGCAATGAAGGTGGCTTCAGTCTGGTGGGGTTCATCATCTGGTGGGGTTCATCATCTGGTGGGGTTCATCATCTGGTGGGGTTCATCATCTGGTGGGGTTCATCATCTGGTGGGGTTCATCATCTGGTGGGGTTCATCATCTGGTGGGGTTCATCATCTGGTGGGGTTCATCATCTGGTGGGGTTCATCATCTGGTGGGGTTCATCATCTGGTGGGGTTCATCATCTGGTGGGGTTCATTTGGTGTTGCAATTTCCTCCTTTATGCTTTAATGAAAGTGTATGAAAAGAGCCTCCCTCATACAGGCCATAGCAGGCCTTTAGTCCAATCAAACTTAGTGTTAGAAAAGAGCCACTTGAACTGCAAGTGTGTGTTTTAAAATCATTTTTCCCCTTCCCTTCTTTATTCTTCTCAGTTCTTGCAGAAGGTGATAGTTAGAGGCATGTACTGCTTTCAGGCTCCTCAAATTTCTAAACCAAATTATTAAAAAAATTGTGAAAACTCACTTTTCAATATACATGGATGTAATTCAGACGTTAAAATAAACCATCATCACAAAAACAGATAGTTGTTACTTATCCAGTTGAATTTGGTCTTTCAATTGAAAGGGGAAACCCAAGTTAAATATAATAATTTTTTAAATTTAACTTAAGGATTTTTCCTTTCAATCAAATCATCACTGGTCACATCTAGCTAAGTCCAAATGAGGAACACCCTCAGTTCCCCATCTGAGCTTCACGAACACTTTTCATTGTTCAAAATTTGATTTCTTGTTGTGGTTTTCTTGATTTCTTGTTGTGGTTTTCAAAAATTGTCTCTCCTAAACCACATGCTTTAATTAAGAAGATTTGCATAGGTGTTTATGGGCAGGCATATTTCCGGCATTTGTGCCTAGACTGAAAAAATTTTAGTTACCTTCTTGAGACTAATTGCAACTTTGACTAGTAGGGACTGCGAACAAATAGCCATGGCTACGGTTGCTCATTCTTCCACCACCGAGAGTGGTGCTAATCTGGTGAGAACATTATTTTTCACTTCTCTGGTAAGTGTTATAGCAGGTTAAGTAGCCAGTGTTTGGGCTGTATGCCTGCGTGTGTGTCAGTCTATATACTATGTATTTAGTATACATGTCGTGGGTGCATATATTATAGTTCCATGCTATTGCTCTATCATAGTTGATGCAATAAATGTGATGTATAACTAGCTATATGGCTATACACAAACATACTTCTTTTTTTTTTATAACTTCTTAATTTTTTTAATTCTTTCTGTCAATGTTTACCAAAGAGAAAGGTCTTTATAGTCAGTGACAATCCTTTTGTCTACTCTAGTTAGCTGTATCACAAGCCAAATATGTGCTTGAAACACTTCATATTTCATAGATTTTATTCAGGCTAGAAATACCACCATTTGCTTTTTTTTTTTTTTTTTTTTTTTTTTTTTTTTTTTTTTTTTTTTTTTGTGCTTCCAAAGAAGAAGATTTAAAGGAGCAAACTGAGTGCTACCCTATCTGTGAAACATGTCATGCAGGTGGAAATCGGTGTCCAGCAAGACGAACACAGCAGTTCAAACTGAAGGATTAACTTTCAGACTTCATAATTATATTCTTCTTCAACCACCCATTTTCCTCTCATCGCAATTCATTTTTTTACAAAAAATTAAAAAAAATTTACAAAAAATGAAAAAAAAGCCTTTTTTCCCCCCCCCTCTCCAATTTTTCTGAATTTTTCGGATAATAAACAAATGATTAATTTTATATGGCCTTAAATGACCATTTCATAATCAACATGCTATAAATTAGTAAGTATAGCTATCACACAAACAAAAAAAAATTTTTTACAGGCTTACAGCCTTAAATTTTTTTTTTTTTTTTTTTTTTTTTGCTAAGGAGTAGTTGCTATTTTATGTTTTCTCTCTCCCAGACCTGGCACAGTAGAAAGAAAGATACCTAGGCAACCAGTTAATATTTTTACTCTCCTTTTCTCTCTATTTGGTTGTGTGGAGTAAGAAGTTGTGAGGTAACCCTCAGGCAGACATGATTCAGCGCCTAATATTGAAGGAAAGGATGAACAGAATCCAACACTATGGAAATGGGAATAAGGTTATGTTCATGTGGATGCTATCAACTTCAGCTACATCCTATGTTGTTGCATGTTTGGTCACATTCACAGCTTTGCTGCGAGTTATTGCATTGCTATCCAAATGGACTTATTTATACTAGCTGTAAAATAAGGAATTTTGAGTAAGACTATCCATTGTCATACTTGAAGTTGACAAATTTAGTGCCATGGTGGAGTTTCTTTCTTCCCCCCCCTTCCTTTTCATATGCTTGTCACCAACTTATCGCCACACCTGCAGTTCAGTGGAGGCAAGTCATCCCCTTGTGTGGTCATCCAGGGTGACAGTGTGATATCCATAATCAAAATATTGACTGTGGCTTTCTTCCTTCCAGATAAGGTGGTAAAGCCAAAAAAACAACAACTAAAACACCAAAAAAAAACAACCAAAAAAACCAAACAAAAATCTTATCCTCCCAGTGACAAACACTGTTTCTATGTTCCTTAAAACTTTGAGTGGCATCTTTCCAGTTAAAAATTCTGCTGGACACTTAATTGATGAAGAACAAATGATTTCTAGTGTTGTACAATCACACTCTTATCAAAATATTTTTTATCACATATTACAAAGGTGTCAGACATGTAATTTCACTTTTTTATTTATTTATTTTTAAAAATCTTGACCTAGATTCTTAATTGGATACATTACAAATAATAAATGGAGTATGACTGCTGTATGACTTATCTTCATATGTCTTGATGCCTAGATATAAATACAGAGAAGTATATTTTGATCCTCCAGATAATGCAAATTTTACTACTTTTATGATACCAAAACTATTTCTTGTAAACAGTGTATCTCCATGATTGATGTGGGGATTGCAGGAATACTTGGCGAAGAGGACCAGCCGCTAACCATAGCATAGCATTTGATGATGAGTACTCTACTAAAATATATTTATTCTACACACACTCAGAACTATTTATCTATCTCTTTTCTGTATCACCTGGACTGCTCCAGCACTCATGTATTTATACATATATGTAAAAATATCCATACACAGTTACAACATGTGGGAACACAATACTTTGTCGCATGCGTGTGAATACACATGTGCACATTATAGATTTATCAATAGATTGTGGATGCATATCACAGAGAGTAAGCATACAGTTGCTGTAGAACAAGCTCACTAAGAAACACACATTCAATAGACACACAAGGGCTGTGAACTTGGCTTCTTCATTTTTGAACATAATTTAATGCCACAGTAGCATTTTAATGCCATACACATGTGTACATAAGTATTTCATTTTCAACGAAGTACAATATATGGATAGCATGTTATATTGTTTGCAGGTATTGTCAGTTGGATATTGCGATCACTTTCGTTGTCTTCAAGATCCAGATATCAACTGTCCAACTTGCATGGATGGCTATGACGTCTCCACCAACTGCAGCGCATGCATAGATCCTAGACTGAGTCCTTCATCTGGATGCACAGAGTGTGTGCAGGGAGAGCCTCAGTGCCATGTAAGCCCTACCTCTAGCCTTAGTGTATGTAAGCCCTACCTCTAGCCTCAGTGCCATGTAAGCCCTACCTCTAGCCTCAGTGCCATGTAAACCCTACCTCTAGCCTCAGTGCCATGTAAGCCCTACCTCTAGCCTCAGTGCCATGTAAGTCCTACCTCTAGCCTCAGTGCCATGTAAGCCCTACCTCTAGCCTCAGTGCCATGTAAGCCCTACCTCTAGCCTCAGTGCCATGTAAGTCCTACCTCTAGCCTCAGTGCCATGTAAACCCTACCTCTAGCCTCAGTGCCATGTAAGTCCTACCTCTAGCCTCAGTGCCATGTAAGCCCTACCTCTAGCCTCAGTGCCATGTAAGCCCTACCTCTAGCCTCAGTGCCATGTAAGCCCTACCTCTAGCCTCAGTGCCATGTAAGCCCTACCTCTAGCCTCAGTGCCATGTAAGCCCTACCTCTAGCCTCAGTGCCATGTAAACCCTACCTCTAGCCTCAGTGCCATGTAAGTCCTACCTCTAGCCTCAGTGCCATGTAAGCCCTACCTCTAGCCTTGGTGCCCTAGCACTGCCCTAGGTGCCATGGAAGCTCTAGCTCTAGCCTTAATGCCATATAAGGAAGGTTATAATCATGCAGACTGGATAGGTATTCTTCCTTTAATCATTTTATCCCTAATTATTTTCTAGATGGGTAGCTTCACATTCTTAGCTCTGTTCCACTCCTACATCAATCCCGACCATTTGTGTGGGGAGTGCAGGTCCAGTGGCACAGTGTGCTGTGATATGGTCAATCAAAATCACAACTGTGATATCGACTGTCAGTTGCGATTGGTGTTCTATGTTCAACCTTTTGAAGCAGATGCACAATATGTGAATTTATCAAGTCAGGAACCAATACAATCTGACAATATTTCAATCTTTAATGAAGGACTAGGTATATTCGATATGTCAAGCAGCTCCAACCCATTCAGAAAGAATTTGAACACATGGACAGTAAGTAACTAGCAATAATATATGATGTACTTTAATTATAGATAATGTGTAATCCCTAGAGATTAATTGAATCTTTAATGATTATAGCAAATATAGTTGAGTATATCATTGTGGACTCTTCACTAGACTTCACTTATAAGTAAGCAATAATTTTTGGTGCTTTTTCTAATCGATCAGACCCAGATGACTTATGATCTCATGAATCACCTGGAAGTCAGTATAATTGCAGGGAATGTTTTTAAACACAAATTTTTTCACACAAACTTTTGTAATTGGTATACTTCTGCATGATCCACACATGCACACATGCACACAAAACATTTTAGGTCAAGTGAAGTAAAACAGATTATTCCCATCCAGGGTCGTTGGATGATAAGGGAAGGGGGTGGGGAAGGGGAGAGCTACACATGGTGTGGTGAACTGTTTGCTTTTACATAAAGAGAGAG
Organism: Lycopodina hypogea; assembly: GCA_963969325.1. Classification (NCBI taxonomy): domain Eukaryota; kingdom Metazoa; phylum Porifera; class Demospongiae; order Poecilosclerida; family Cladorhizidae; genus Lycopodina; species Lycopodina hypogea. The sequence goes on along the minus strand of OZ017782.1, from coordinate 14,132,558 downwards.
ATGTAATGCTTACTTAAAATATGTGTATACATTCATAATATTTTAGAAACATTTTATCTATGTGATGAATTTTTCTCTATACCAGCAGAAACTATGATATGATGTAAGTAGAATAATAAAAACCTGATAAAATAGACAGTGAACATGATATTTTAGGCTTTAAAATGCAAGAACAAACTAGATGATAGTGTGGTAGACACATCATAGGTGCTAGTTTAATACTGCCAGATTGTCGCCATCAATAAATGAACGATTTAAATTATTGTAAAGAATTCAATTTTAGTGGGAAAAATAGTATGCTCAACAATAGAAGCAATAAAATTAATGCAATTTAATTATGCCTCATAGCACTATTTTACAGTTAAGTACACTAATTCTATTAAATGTTAGTTCCTCATTGAAGTACGAGAATATATGCATGTGAGAAGAACAATTTGTCCTTATTGTGCACACTTATGTAAAGTTTGTATGATTATGTAATTACAGCCATTAATGCTTACATTTTTTATTTTTCCCACTTTCCTTTTTTTTTAGGAAAGGTTGCAATTCTATATAATTGTGTATGACTGGTACAGCATCACTTCAAGATACATAGCTGTTGACAGATTCTTGATTGACCTCACATTTGGAGCAGTACCTAGTGGCATTCCCAGGAAAACTTACAATGGAATATATGATATTGCTCAGTTTGATCTCAGCTTCAAAATTGGGTGCAGCATCAACTATTATGGTCCAGAGTGCACACGATTCTGTTGTGAAGGTGGAGTGCACTCTTGTGATGCCATGGGCAACAGAGTCTGTGCCAATCAGCTCTGTGACATAGAGACTGACTGCCTGGTGTGTACCACTGTTGTGAATACAACGTCAAGCACTCCTAAATTGAATCTGTCAGATATCCGAATAATAAAATTAGGTAAGATTAATATATAATTGCATGGTGCTCATGATAGATTGTGTGCCACAATATTATATGTTAAATTTGTTAAAATAATTTTTATTCTATGTGTTTGCATTTTCTCGAATATGGGCATGTATAAAGTGAAGCTATATATTATATACACATGCTATTTGTCAAGGTCTCAAACAATACTGATATTCCTATAATAGAAATGAGACGATTTTGGTTGTTTGGCTAGGAACTAGAAATAAAGAGTGGAGTGTAGCAGAAAGTTTTTGTATTGAGAAATTAATTACCACTAAATGTGCTTAAATTATCAGTACAAGTGATCAACATCAGTGGTCTTATTCTTAATAGCAGATACTGCACTAGTAGTTACTACTTAGGGTTGAGAGTGAAGCAACATGATTGTCTATTGAAAATCAAAGGATTCCATGTTTTCTCTCATTATTTTTTTTTTTGGAAGATACTTATGACTTATCTCAGGTAAGAAACATTGATAAATAGTTTGAAACACTGGCTCAAGACTATACTCAGTATATATCAAAATACAGTCTTGTTTTAGTTCTCCTATATCATCACCACCATTGTCATCATTTTCTTCTCTTTCAGTACATCAACTACTAGTTGTGGGGCATTCTGATCTTTTCATGTAGATTTAACCCATGCTGAAAAATTAAGTGAGAGTTGTTTTCAATAGTTAATGCCTTAATCTATCAGTGTACCATCTTATCTACCACATGCAAAGTCTTCACTGGGTGTGGATGGATGATCAGTCTATCTGCAAGTTACAGCATATTTTGTCAGGATGAAGGTTGAGATGGAAGAAAAGAGTTAGTGTATAAACCACAGTGGCTGACTATATCTGGGGATTTTGATATTTATTAAAATACCATAACCAGATAAATGGTATTGGAGCAAGTGACAATAATAAGAAATTTGTCTTAATGAAGATGCCATGTAAGGATAACTAAATACTGTAAATTCTTTCAGTGCTTTTGACTACAACCTCTGTTATAACTGCCTCCATAGACAACCTACTGAAATGGCATAAACATTAGAACTTTGGATCAATCTACCACATCTTAATTTTCATATATTTAGACTCTTCAAGAGCTGATAATGTCCCTACTAAGGAGAGATGGACAGATTTGATTTATTTTTGTTGCTGTTGTTATTCACTGGTTCCATAACTCATTCACATCCTATACTGAATTTAGGAGTCAATTGAAATTTTAGCTGCTTTTAAAGTGACCAAAGGTGGACATAAGTATATCAAAAATGATAATTTTTTTTTGAATGTCATTGATGAAGGCAGTGTACTTGAAAATAATTGAAGTTTAAACATTATTCAGATACCAAAATATGTCATCACTAATTTAGAATAAATATTTAAGAAAAAACCAAGCATTATTTGGAAAAAAGGTGCCACCTCAAAGAAGTATTTAAAAACAACAACAACAAAATACCTAGCCCTACTTGTCAAATGTTATGGGAAACTGCTGTTCTGTGGCTCTATGTGGTGGCAATATTTTGCTATTGTAAATATCAAAATGTGCTCTTTGATCTATTAGCGAACATCACATAACTTTTGTTTGATGTCACCTATAGCTTGCCAAAGTAACTAGTTTCTAAGTAGAAGGTCACACTCCACATTATCACAACTTAATCTTTCTATTTTATGCTATTAATCAACAATATGTAGCTATTTAAGTGCACAGTACATAGATTGTTATCTGAAGCCATGAATCATTACATTTGTTTACTAGCACTGCCACAAATACAGGACAAAGTTGTTGCAATATTAGATATCAATCCCTTCACAGACATTGCCAGATTAGAAAGAACAACAAACTAATATCCCTTGGTTTCTAGAAATTTACTGGAAAAATGGCTTGGATTTCATCCACATCAGACCATTGTCAGTATATTTTCCAATGGAATGGGCAATGCAGTGGACTCCAAAGTTTGGGGGGGTGGGGCGGTGGGGTTGAAGTTTGAGTCTCATAAAATTTTTTTTTTTTAACATTTTAATATCAAATGGGTATGATAACTAACTCTGGTTATTTTCATCTGCATATTTAGAACAGCATTCCACTACATTCTGTGTGAACCTTTAAAGAGAAATTGATATGTGTAGAGGAAGTGGTATCAACTATATAATAATTCTGTCTCATATATAGTAGCATATTGTATGTATATTTAGGTCAGCGCTGTTCTTATATCTACATAGAGGAGAATAAGTAAAGGAATTCAATAAGCATCATGATGATGCTCTCCAATTCAAACAGGAGATCATGCTGGCCAAAGAGTATTTACCAAGGCGAATAGTCAATTACTTGGTATTCTGTGTCTGCCTGATATAAAGGATAATCAATTGAGACCATAAAATGAAAATTAAAATATCATTCATAGTGTTAAGAGGCAAACATATCTTTATTGATTGCTCCAGTGGTAGAGCTTGAAACATGGATGTGCCATAGCTGCCAACCTAAAATATAAAATTTCAGGGACAAAGGGGGAAAAATTAGGGGCAGAGGTACTAATTTCCAGACAAAGGGAAAAAACCCAGGAATATGGGGAAATACCATGTCTTGAAGTATATCATATCAAAATAAATCTGAATAGATGTTCAGGAGAATAGCTGTATGACTAACATAGCCCCTCAACTGTGGTTGGAATGCACCAGCTTTAAAATTGTAGTTGGAATGAGCCAGACAATGGTGATGGGAAGTCCAGCTGTTACAACACACCATTAAGATTGATTTTCATATTAATACTATGTCTGTGCTCTTTTAGCAATAAACTCTTTTGGCACAGTATTTTTGTTTTTTTCTAACACTGTGCTTTGTGTGAAATTTTTGATAGCCATTATTTTGGTTGTATAAGAACCTAATTTTGTTGTACAGAAATAGTGATAAGTGGGGGTTGGTGGGGGGGGGGGGGGGGGAGTGGGTGCACAGGCTGCAATGGGATTTCATAGAACACTATTTCTGAGTTCAACAAATTTTATTCTCTGAAAATGCTGATAGGTAGGTTTTCATTTGTTAACTTGGCTGGGATGTTAAAATGCATTAACATTGAGTGACTAGCATTCCTGTTGATGAAAATAAAATGGCAGATATGGAAGAGCCTTTTTTTTGGGCTTCTTTTAGTTACTCCACTTGAATAATGGGGTGTGGAGAAATGGAACATAGCCCAGGTTACTTTCACTTACCAATTTTCAACCAAATCCTTACAGCCATTTGGCAGGTTATCGTGCACATATACACATATAAATATATATATCACATTAAAAAAACTAGGATGAAAGCTACTTTCCTGGACATTCTGGGTAAATAGCAAATTTCTACTGGACTTGGGAAAGGCTCAGTAAATCTTGGAATGTCCAGACATTCTGGGACATTCAGGACAGTTGGCAGGTATGATTTGGCTGCTCCATTATCAACCAGAACATCATGGAGGTGATTGTTGTTGTTGTGCAGAGAGTATTTTTGATTTCCTGGTCCACTACCTATAATAAATGGCTGTGGAAGCATTACTCATCAACCTAAACAGGGAGGAGGAGGGAGAGAATGACACCAATGGGCTTTTACTAACTTGATCAATGTTTTCCACCCACTTTGGGTGGAGAGCCTGATCAAGGTAGTTGGATGAATGGATACCTGTATTCCTTTTAAAAAGTCTATTCTGACATGCCAGGAGGCTATGATTACATCAATTAAAACAACACTGACATGTTATTAAGAAGTATAACATTGATTTTAAGATATCCTAGCAAGCAATTGAGAGGCAATTCACCAGCAGTTGGAATAGTAGCTGTTTGGAGACTGGTAATATATAGGTGCTAACATTTTTCGTCTAAATGTTTATAGGTGCTACTTCTACTGGCCAAAAGTATAATGTTGTGCAGAACCAGAAAATGTGTAAATATATGAAAATTAACTTTTGGTAGTTTGATCCAAAGTCCTGATGTCTTTAGTCATATCAGTAGATTGGTCATGGATGCAATGATGTAGATATTTTAATCATAATCATTGATAGAACTCACCTACTGGCTTATGTGCTAGTTGTTTCTTCACTCTCTCAGACTTTAGTGGTGCTCCTGGTGACATACTGAGTGTTGACTGGGCTAGGTGAATGAGGATGTAACCATGATATTTTGCAATCACATTTGAGGACATGCAGCCACCCACACTGTTATATTTTACGAAGTAGTATGTTGTGTTACAGATGGCAAATGGTATATCTAAACTTGGATGATCTTGCAATTAAAGTGGGGAGAGTTTGAGTCATACTTTTTTTTTTTAATGTAAAACTTTCAGCCATGATTGGCCCCTCTCTCTCCAGAAAAGTTATGTGGATTTAATCCATCATCGTAATGTTTAATGACCAATCAAATTCGACAGTTTCTGCTTCTCTTATAGGCAGTTCTTCACTAGATGGTCTGGACTTGATCAACTCCGATTTTTTTAAACAGGGGAGCAGGGAATTTTGTCAACATTAGACAGGTGTTGACTCCTTTAAATGAAATATATCAGGAAATAAAATTTTAAGTTACTGAGGCTAAATTGTTAGTCGGGGTAGAAAAGGAGAGAGCTGGAAACTCTGCCATAAGAACTATCTTTAGCTACCATAAAAACAACAAAATAATTTGTCTAAAATGTCAAGGAAAAAAAAGAGGAAAAAAGGAAGTAAATTAGTGAGAAGGAACATTTCTACTTGTTTTGAGCTCTATTATTGTTTAATTTGTGTAGGGTACACACTTTTGAACTAGTGGGATAATTATATAGCAATTATTCAAGAGAGTAAGTATATGAGCTAAATTATTATCAGCTGAGTTTGAATGGGGAAGAGGAGTAAAATGTTTTTTTTTTGTATTGAGAGGCTTGCTTAAAATTTTGTCCTCTATAATGGATACTATGAGTGAGAGTTACTCTGCTGTCCTTATTCAAGCATAAGTAGTATTTTTGGTAGTATTATTTCATAAGTTACATTGTGTTTCCCCACACATTTTCTATTGTGTTTCTGTGCATATGTACAATTGTTGTGTCACTAAGTATTTTATTTCCCTGTGTAGTTGCTGTCACTGCGGTCACAGTTTTCTTAGTTACTGTTGTATTGTACAGTATCATATTGACACTGCCAGCAGTGGTATGCTATTGCCGCAAGAAACACAATGTGAAGAAAATGTAAGAAATTATTAAAATAAACAAGAGCATATCCATTCTATTATTAGTTTAATTCATGTTTATATTGTCTGTTGGCCAGAAGCCAGGTTTCCATTGAAGACAGCAGCGACTATGACGACATCAATAACTTCAATGTGTAAGTAGAGTCTTATATCAAACATATTTGTAAGGTAGAATTGTTATTGTTCATTATAGTAGACCACCAATGGAAATGAAGCATTGTGCAGCATATGGTAAAGGATCAACACCAGAGAAAACATTAATGCCAGAGCAAGCATCAACGCCAGAGCAAACATCAGCGCCAGAGCAAACATCTGATGGTGTTCCCCCAGCTACCACACCATCTGATCAAAATAATGATCACACATATTATTAAATAGCTCCATTTTGTTATAATGACATTATTGTGGTAGCATGAGATAGATTATTTCTGTACAATGTTATCATGTGGTATTGAATAATAAGTGTTCTTCCTGTTGTTGTTGCAGATGGGATGTCACCAGCCACTTTCACCAAGGGATCACTTGCACTCAGTCGCTCCCATACTAGTTCATATTTTTACTTTAAATTGTCCTATACAAAAAGGAATGTATATATCTGTTCTTAACACCAAATGTGTTCTCAAACTAAAAGGGTACTTCCTGAAGTAGCAGGTAGATGAAATTTGGTGTAAGCATAGGTGTAGTGGCAAGGTTAACACCCATTTTCTTAGAATTTTAATAAAGATAATTTCAACAAAAAAAATTAACATTTAGTCTAATTTGGACATTTTTTGGTTAGGAATTAACTCATCATACCCACTAAATCTCTTGTTTTTTTCTGTCTGGAAGCCCCACATTTCTATCATGTGGTTTTGACATTGCCCATGTTACTCCCCTGGTCAAGTTGCGTATGCAAGCACACTTTTATGTCTCTATGTTCAAGGGTTTGGCAGTGCATTAGCCACACAGGTTGGTATATAATACAATTTTGAGGGGTTAGTAAAGGGAGGTCATACAGCTTTTAAACTTTGTTTGCACGCCTAGCCCTCTAAATGTTACTTGCTTTTAAAATTTTTCTTAAGAGAATTACTAAACCCTCAAAATTGTATTATATACCAATCTGTGTGGCTAGTGCACTGCCAAGCCCTCTACAATGTTATTTGCTTTTAAAATTTTTCTAAAGAGAATTAGGTAAGCACATACATACATACAATTTTGAGTTCAGTAAAGGATGAAAAGCGAAGGGAGTCCACTGGCTAGTCCAAGTTATAAGTTACTAAATATGGGGAATGCAAATTAGGATGGGACTTCAACAACAATGCAGTTTTCTCTTTAAGTGCTAAGAATCATAATCTTCAGTTCTGAAATTTCTGGAGGGAAAATATTAAACCTAACATTTTATTGAAAAGAGTTTTGACACAGAATATATACATTTTTTTAAATGCCAGACTGAAGATAGGCATACACTCAGTGATGTAATAATTGTGGAAAGGGAATAGCTACAAATTTCATGTATAAAAGAATTGTTTCTGAAGTTGTGTAGAGATTTGGCATCCAAAGCCTGAATATATTTTGATGAAGTGAGTATATAGAGAGAGAGAGGGAGAGAGAGAGAGACTCACAGTTGTATCAATGTTCTTACTGCTTATATCCTGTTTAAAACTTAATTGAACAACTTGACCTTCCCATATAACTTGACCAAGTGAGTGTATGAGTAAACACAAAGCTGTGTTTCTATAAGACAATCTGTCCTTTCTCAAAAATTGACTGGGAATGCTGGTTGTATGGCTATTTTAAGCTGCTGTTATTTGAATGAAGTACAACATCTAGAAATAGTGTTTCCAGTGGCTTCTAAAATGTTTCATGTTCTATGTTGACTTTGGCTCTGGCAATGCTGGGTGTATGTTGTTAGTAATCGGATACATATATAAGTTTCAGTCAAATTGTAGTAATTTTTTATTTTAATCATATGGTAGTTGGTTTTGGGTGAAATGTTGTCTTATATAGCACAGATTAAAAAAAAAAATTTTATTATAATTTACTTCCCATTTACACAGAACATTGGTAAACATTACATTTTTAATAGAGTCCAAGAACTTTCAGCTGCTCAAACTTTTACAAGTTACTGTTTATTTTCGTAACTTGGTTTGTTATTATTCACTTAGGCACTAAGATGATCACAAGCCCACTTCATGACCCAGGTACTCTAGGAATATTGCTCCCCATAAGGGTCTTTCATTGTGACAGAATTTAGCCTCCAATAATTAATGCACAAGCAGGTATATCCATTTGGTTTGCATATTGGAACCATTGGAAAAGACCAAGGGCTCTGGGATGGTGTAAAAATGCCTTGCTTCAACAATTTCATGACTTCTTCCTTCAACTCTTCCAACTATGCGCTCTCCTACAAGGATGAGAACCCATGGGTGTGGATTCACCTGTTGCAATGGCATGGGCATATTCCAGAGCCTTCCTTAAACTAACAGACTCTACTGTCCATTTGTGCTTCTTTAACATAGCCTGCAACAACCCCCTTTGTTGTTCTTCAATCATCTCTTCCTCACCTAAGTTCACCCTGCCTATAGAATGCTCAGACCCTTCACTGTTCTGGGCTACCACCACACAGAATAGGCTAGTCGAAGGAGCCTTATTTGTGCTACAACCTTGTGCGACCTTTTCTCAGGAACTGATAACTGATAAGTAGTGTCACTTATCCTCTTTGTCACCTCATAAGGTCCTTACCATAATAATTCCAATTTACTTGTTAATATGGGGTGTGTAATAAAACTATCTCACCTGTTTCATATTCCCTAAAGATTGCCCTCTCGTCATATTTCTCCTTGACTTTGGTCTTGTATCTAGCTCCTTCCTACAAGCAATCTCATGCAGTTTGGTTAGTGTTTCACGGAAGTCATTAACCCAGTCTATTGTACTTGAAAATCTCATTTCTCCACCGACCCACTCCTCTTTCATCACTTCCAGGGCCCTGTAGTGGTCTGCCATGAACAAACTCAAAGGCTGAGAACCCAGATGCAGCATGAGGAGTGGCTTGGCATGCAAGCAGGCAATATTTGAGTAAAAGGTCCCATGGAGCATACCCTTAAAGGCAACCATGTCACCTTTCCAAAGCACCATTGCTCTGTGGGTGATATGCTATGGTAGTGATATGCGTGATGTTAAGAAGTCTGCATAACTCACTGCAGACCTTAACCAATAATACTGCACTTTGAACAGTCAGTAACTCAACTGGTATACCAGTGTGTGACAAGATTTCCATCAACCCATCGGCAACTGATATGGCATCTATTGTCTTTGAGGGCAGACAATAAGGGTAACAGGTTCCCATGCAATGCTGTCTGTAGGGAGGGATCCAGAATTTGTTTCTAAGAGGGGGGGGGGGGGGCGTGAAATATATATACCTAAGGACAAAGTGCAGAGAAGAGAAAACTTCATAAATTGGTGCATATTGGATAAAGTTTACCCTCAATACACAGCATCGCCAGGTTGATTTACCCAAAAATCAATAAATTCTCACTTTTCCCACCATGATATCAAAGGTTGTTGTAGGAACATCAGAAGTTGTTGTCAAACAAACTTTCTTGCTCCTTTTGATCAGTTAATTCAGCTTTGCCAGGTTCATTTATCCTAAAATCACCTAAATTCTCACTTCCGCCCCATAATGAGATCAAAGGTTGTTTTAGAAACATCAGAGTCTGTTGTCCAACAAACTTTGCTTGCTACTTTTGATCAGTTAATTCACTATCCTTTCTGAGGTCTTTGATGCCTCCTTCACTGAACAGGATATGCTTCTTGCAAATAATGCGAATCCATTTCCCTTCTATGATGAAGTTAATCCATGATATCCTAGTTTCTCATCCCTTGCTGTAGGTCTTGAAATATATTGTTCGGAGGTTTTACATTATACCTTCACTATCCTATGTTCTTAAATTATACCCTTTATGAATATTGTACAAGTAACACTGCTGTGGTATGAGCTGGGAGTGCAAAGATGTGGTCAATCTTGTTGGAGAGCCTGGATAGAAAGATGATTGAATAAATGGATAATTACATTTTAGACCCACTTTCAATGTGCTGTCACACCAAATTAAATATTGCTATTTGCATGCAAATTGTTTTATTGGTTGTAGGTCAGAGAGACTGTGCTACAAAAGAGCAGTAGAATAAGACACAGTGGGTATTTATATTTCAATCTAGCTTGAGGGAATAATTTTTTATTTTTTTAATTTTTTTTAACAAATGGTAATATATGCAACTGTCAATGGGCATATTAATTGTTCATTCCCTCACAGCTGATAACCTTTGTGAATGTTTTCATGACTAATCAGCACTACATCTACATCATAATTAAACCAAGATTAGCTACTCACACAAAATGCTACCCTGAAACCTAAACAATTAGCCAACATTTTATTTGTACTAGTTAAATAGCCTACAGCTTTACCATAGACCACTAATTGTTCTTGTTGTTTTTTTTTATTAGTGGTGGTAGCTCAGAGTGTGACAATTGCTGCTACTCAGCTCTTCCATACAAAAAAAAAAAAAAAAAAAAAAAAAATTCATTTTTCTTAGCAGCAGTGAAACCAATGGCAACATAAAAGCCTGCCCCTCACAGTGCTGCCAAACCAGTATTGGAAACACAATATTTCAGTATCTTTGGGTCAATTTCAGTATATACCATCATATATATAAAATGAGAAATCTGTCTGTCTGTCTGTCTGTCTGTCTGTCTGTCTGTCTGTCTGTCTGTCGGTCGGTCGGTCGGTCGGTCGGTCGGTCAGTCGGTCTGTCTGTCTGTCTGTCTGTCTGTCTGTCTGTCTGTCTGTCTGTCTGTCTGTCTGTCTGTCTGTCTGTCTGTCTGTCTGTCTGTCTGTCTGTCTGTCTGTCTGTAAAATTTGGCATGTGGTCTCCAAGTACAGGGAAAAACATTATTAACCAGCTATGGGTGTGGTCTGTACTTAGCCACACCCACCATATGTTGTTTTGGCTATTAAAAGCTAATCGAAGGCCAAAGAGACTGAAATTTGGAATGAAGTGTCCGAACTACTGGGTGAGCATTACTAATTACATGTTTGTTGTCAATGGGTGTGGTTTGGTTATTGCCACACCCATAGGAAGCCATTATGCCTGCTAAAAACTCATTTATGGACTAATCAGGCTGAAATTGGGCATATGGAATCCAAGTAACCGGGTGAGCAATATTAACTACACTAGCATGCAATTGCGGCTTTTGGCGCATTCCTTGCCAGGTCCACCTTTGGTGTGCTGTGGACACAAAATTGTTATAAAAAAGTACATTTTTTATGGGAGGACATTTTTTCTGAAGTACATGTCTTTCAGGATGAAATATTTTATGAGTACATATGTTCTAAGGGAGGTCATGTTTTGTAGGAGGAAACATCTTATGGGAGGTCATGCATTGGTGAAGTGCATGTCTTTAGGATAGCAGACCTCACAGTATGATGTGTTTTACAGTATGACATGCCTTACTGGAGCACATGTTTTACTTGAGAGTGCATGTCTTGCAGTTTGCAGGAGGGCATATTTTACAGGATGATTTGTCTTACAGGAGGAAACATCTTATATGAGGACAGGTTTTACTGGATGGTATGTCTGATAGGAAGCCATATATTACATGAGGGCATGTCTTACAGGTGGACATGTCCTGTAGGAGTACATGTAGTATGAGTTGACATGTACTATTGAAATACATAAATTTAAGGTAGGATATGTCTCACTGGAAGGCATGTCCACACGAGGACAGGTTTTATAGGATGGCATGTTATGCTGTAGGACATGTATTACTGAAGAAGATGTGGTAGTGGTGGCCATGTCTTTCATGGTAATATGTGTTATGGGAGGTCCACCATTTGGCTCTACTTCCTCTGTGTCCCTCCCCCTCCTGAGAACTAATACTGGGACTTGATGTGACTTCAACCTCATCATCAGATTCTACATGAATTTCAAAGAGATCAGTTGTAGGCATGGTAGAAGTTAACCCAAATTTACATTTCCTTCGACTGCCCCTTGGACTAGCAGCAGACATTAGGAGAGTGAGGGGTACAGGAACTGCACCATATTTGGCATTAGCAGCTTCATGCTGGGCTATTTCATCTGCATGAGCTTGATTCTTGGCCCTTGTGATAGCACACAACTCCAGAAGTATTACTCATTATGGGCAATACTTCTGCCTGATCAACCCAAACAACTGGATCATCACCATTTATAGTGGACAAAGACTTCAGCTATTTTCATGCGTTCATACCTCCAATTTCCCAATTATATATTGTATACCTCATCAGTATACTGTGATTTATTCACAAAATTCTGGGGCACACCAGTTATATCTGCTCTAATGTCCAAATGAAGCCTAATTGGTTTTCCAATGCTTTTTAAACTCAGGCAATTGACGCCTTAGTGTTCTAACCCACCCAAAAGAATGTTTCTCCCAAAGACAATCACACTTGATATGGCCTGGATTTTTGGAATTGTAACACATCACCTTAGAGTTAAAAGACAAATTCCCACTAGCTTCACCACCTCCAGAGCTATGTCTCTCTAGTCTGTTGCCCGCTTGCCCCAGGTTCACCCCAACTCTGCCTAGTATGCTTAGCCCTACTCCTAATGTAAGGAGACTCACCATCCTTTCTTTTAAATGAGGTTCCATTCGGTGCTCCTGACCAAGTGTCCTGCCTCCAACGTTGCTGATGCAGTTGCTGTTGTTGTTGCTGCTGCTGCTCTGGTTGTTGTGGCTGTTGTCAGAGCATCCATTTCTTTTTTATAGAATCCGTTTGCCTCTCAAAGTTCCCGTAGGGTTTCAGCTCTGTGACATCTTGAAATATTAGGCTTTTGATTCTCATAGAGAAAAGCTTCGTTGGAACAGTTTCTCAATAATACTCCATGAAACATCTCGTTCAGAGCTTCCTCGGCACTGTTCAATGTGGTTTGATCCTTCAAAACACTTTGCATATTCTTTGAAAAAAGGAGCAAGGATCCTAATCTAGTCTAGGTTTATCAAGCCAAATTTCTTTTCTGGCTTGCGTGGCATTGATCCAAGCCATTTAAGTAAACTGCCTTTAATTTCTGGTAATGGGTTTTCAACTCCATGAAGATCGACAATGCATTACTCATTGACTGCTTCCATAGGATAGGTAGACAGTTTTCTTCTCCGATGTCTGCCTCCACCATCAAAGTTTCGAAGCATTGTAGGTAAGCTTCTGTTTCTGTGGTGTCATCTCATGTTTTCAAGTGTTGAGTGATGGAATCCGCTTTCTATAGGATGGTTCCAATTTGTACTGTTCTTCTCTTCTTTCTTGTAGTTTGAATTCATTTGTAAATGCTTCTCTTCCAGCAATAGCTTGTTTCTTTAAGCTTAAGGAGGCTCCTCCTATCCTCCTTTGTCTCTTAAACTCCCTGTCATGCTGTTGGTCCTGTTCCTTCACCAAATGCAACACAGTGTCTAGATCAACAGCAGTTGATGATGCTGTAGCAGAACATAATTCTCTGCCTTCCTTAGACATCATTAGTGTTGATCGCTTCCTGGGTACTGCTATCCCTAATTCCAGGGATCTCAACTGCTGCACCACGGCCACCAGATGTGAAGAACTTCAATGGAATCCTGGGTACTGCTATCTCTAATTCCAGAGATCTCAACAGCAGCACAGCTGAATAGCTTAGACTAATCTCAACTATTCTCCCTTCTGCTAATAGTAGATGCTGCCACCAGAATAATGCCCCTACGACTATTCCCTCACTAAGACCCACACAAGGCTCCCTGAAATTTGTTCAAAGCTTACACTTCAGCAACTTTGTGGATCCACCACTAAAAATTTTTTATGGTAATTATTCAAGTAATTATTTCACTCTAATTGTTCCAGGGTAACTCTTCCAGTTAATTATTCTATAGTAATTATTCTACGCTGGTTAAATAGTTGTGTTATAGTTTCTCCTTTATTTTTCTTGGTGGTATGTCACCAAACTTTTTTGTTGTTGCTTTTCTATGCACCATTTTAAAAATGGGGTGTTTGTTGTTGACCCTTTACCATAAATACATAGAAGGACAGACAGACAGGTGTTGGTATACAAGCATGAAAATGATTATCTGATATTTTAAGCCTGGAATCAACAGAATAAAGTTTCAAAAAATCTCTTCACAATCCTCAATTTTCTGGAATACCTTGATTAAATCTATTTCCTGAGACAATCCAGGAAAACCCTAGCCTGTTGGCTGGTATGAATTTGCAATTGCCTATCAATATTGATCTGACCTCAATTGAGATCTAAATAACATTTCCACTGCCATTGTTGTACATTTTAACTCTTCATTTTTGACTCAGCTTTAGGAATTGGATTATTAATTTAAAAAAAAGAGAATACATGTCTTAAATTTATAAATATATTTTTGTCCCAAGCAACATGGGCTATATATATCTTTTAAGTTTATGATAAGATAATAAATCATTTCCCATAAGTTTCTTTTGTGTTGTGCCCCTGCAAAGTATGATGTCCAAGAAAGCTTAAGCTACACTATTCTGGTTGAAATTGATCCAACATGAGCATGAACTACTTCTGCCATAGATCATTTAGAACTACTCTAAATATATTCTTGGTGGTGATCACACTAACAGAGTAGATTCTTAGTTAATAGAGGATCAAACTTTCCATTAAAAAAATGAAGTTCATCAGCAACTCTCACCCAATGTCTTTCAGGCAGCCTTCAGGAATAGATGCCATCACATTCTTATCCTGTGTCTTATTCGGTGAGTCACCATTCTCCATTGAAAATACCAGAAGTATGATTAAGAGATGAGAATCTATCCCCTCTTCTTCTGATATGAGTTCTGACCCTGAGTTCACTCCTATATCATTATATATACTTTTATTCATCTATTTACTCCACATAGAAGCATTTTGTGTATAAATCCTGACTCCCAGTTGATGTTGAATGTGGCTTATCACATGATATTGACGTAAAATTGGGAAAATATCACTGGGAATTGATTCACCATACTTGCAGGGGTGAATCTAGAATTTAAAAAAGGGGGGTTCTTTTTCCTTCCCAACTGTGGGTGTGGCTTGTAAAATTTGATACATATTTTTAAAAGTTATCATAAATTTTTAATCAGCAGAGGTAACCAGCTTGCCTAGGTAAGACAATACTGAATTTTCATATACAATCAAAATCCTAAGCTAGCTTATGTGAAGCACTTCAAATCTCCTTGGAAAGTGAGGCAATTGCATTTCAAAGAATAATTAGTGACAATGAAAATTTAACCAGCTAATTTTTCTAGGGCACAGACAGCTATCAATCACTTTCTATTTGTTCTAGCTGCTCAGCCATAGCTAATTCTCACCTTTTGGGTATAGTTTTCATGTCTTTTTTTTATATGAAAAATTTGAATTTTTTGTTCCTCCACCTGGGTTCACTTTCATTGTTTCAATTTACTATATTATCTATCCTAGCTCCCAATGATTATGTCTCTGTAAAATTTGACCAAGTAGGTTCAGCCATTAGAAGCCTTATTCTTTTAAAAGTTCGGCCATGGCTTTATATGTATACCTGTTGTGTTGTGTATATACTGTATTTACAAATTTAAAAATTTTAGAGATATTGGTGCTCTACTCAGAATTTAAAATTTCTTGGTAAAGAGGTATCAATATATAAATAACTCTTTATTTGTGCATATATAAATAACAATAAGCTATTTTAGGCATAATAATAAGCAGATGCATTGGAGCTGTAGTTTAGAACAGTTGTATTGAAACTGTCTAAATTGAAAAACAGGTTGTGTTGTTGCTCTTCTCTATCATCTAGAATTATCAAAGTGTTATTACATAAGGCATATCCTATTGTGCAAATATTGTGAAAACTTGATTGCCTGGTACAGACAGTCCATCTGGCCAGTTTATGATACTTTTGTTACTAGTTGAAGAGACTCAGTGTGTGAACCTACTACTGACTAACCATAAACAGTAGTGAGGCAGCCTTAGTTAATACTATTAGACCGGGTGATTAACTAGGGAGCGGTGATTAACTAGGGAGCGGTGATTAACTAGGGAGCGGTGATTAACTAGGGAGCGGTGATTAACTAGGGAGCGGTGATTAACTAGGGAGCGGTGATTAACTAGGGAGCGGTGATTAACTAGGGAGCGGGGAGTGCTATCCTAGCTTGCATATTAATACTAGCTGAAGTAGGAGAGACTCCCACACCCCTTCTCACTTTCATATAACCACAACAGATCCTCAGATTTAAAAGCAAGAAACTTTGAACACTTAGAAATGCCTATCAATTGATAAATTTATAATACATTGTGGGAAATAAAACAAAATTTAGATGAACATTCCTACCATGTTGGCAAATGGTCCAGTAATCAACCTTTTTCAATTCTATTCACCCCAACCAGAGAATCTTGATACCTCTAACTGAACATTAGGAACCAACAGGAGGCCACAGGGGGAGGAGAGGGTGGGTGGCAAACCTACAGCTTTAAATCTAGCTAATATTTATTATTTAGTATATTTAGACACAATTTTGATATATTTTTTTCCAACCAACTCAGTCAGGCTCATCTGGTGAAGAATCACTTACTTTAGCAGGAGGAGGGGTTGAGGTGGATTTGAAAAAAGCCTCAAACTTTGATTTCCCCATGAGTTCTCCAGAAAATTTCACTTGAAAGTTGAAATTCGGGAAGACAATTTTGGCTAAAGAACTTTCATAACATTAGTGAAATAATAAGTTAGACTTTGCCTTCATCAGCTGAAGCTTTAGCTAAAGCTAAAATTGGTCTGGGTTAATAAAATAGGGCTAGGATAATAATTGTTACAATTAGCATTGGTGGAATCAATAGCAGAAATCTGGATTTGGTAAATATATTTCAGTTTGAATTGGTAAATTAAAAGGGGGCCTCTTCAGACAGGTCTGAACCCCCTGGATCCACCACTGACTTGATATCCCTTACACAGTGGTATCATTGGTGGTTATGCTACATTAGGTGCTCAAGTTAATGCATTACTTCACTATATTTAGTGGCTATCATAAATTTGTCAAATCTAGCTGCCACATTGGATACCGAAAGTGAAAATGGTAATGTTATAGCGGCATATATATCTATTCCAGAGATGGTGCTTATAAAAAAAGAAATGGAAATGATTAAGCTTCCTGACTGTATACTCATGCAATAACAGCAGCTGTCAGGGCACTTCCTGTCCATCTGTTCATGTAAGGTGGATGCTGTGTATATCAAAAGACCTAATATTACATTTAATTGAATTAACATCATCAATAGTAACCCAATAAATACCAACTGCTTAAATAAAGACAGTTATTGCAGCAGTTTATTTTTGATCATTGGAGTGGTTTCCTAAGTAATCTAGCTGGCTATTAAAAATATTTTTTCTAAGGATAAGTTTATCCACTTCCATAATAAGTGTTATTGTCATGACTGCTCACCCATTCATTGCCTGGAGAGCTGAATACACTGTGAGGGCATTCTTTTTCATTTCTCTAGTGAGTTGGTAGTTACTAAGTACTTTCTTATTCCAGGTAACTTTAGCTTCCTACATGTATGTATGATGGAATGATTATATATATATATATAATTAAAAAAAAAAGTTGCCTCAATTACATATTTTGTTTAAAATTTGCCTCAATGCTAATAAAAATAGTGAAAAACACACCTTTTGTCTACATCCATAATACCAAGCAATGATACTTGAACAACAGCTGTTTAGTTTTATAACAATAAAAGAAGCAAAAACAACAATACTAGTTTCTTCGTCATTTTGTGTCAGAGATCTGTTAGAGATGGTAGAGTAATATTCATTGTGTATATAGTAGGAGTTTAAATATGGTGTTATATATTCACATAAATAATTTAAGAATATATGACATGCCCACATAAAGGTGTGCTGCCCAATGTGATCTAGCCCATGTTCAAGAATTTAGCCAAGTACCAATTTTGACATGTGCAGCATGTATTGCACTTATCATTATGTTTGTTTGTCTAGGGGTCCATCATCTTCAAGTAAAAAAAGTTCCTGTTGCAAAATGTTCACCCTAATCCACAATTGAACCAAGCTCCAACTGAAAAATATACATTTTTTCCTTGTACTGTATGAAAGCAATATATATTTTTTATACCGGAGACAAGAACAATATCACTACTTTCCCAAAGAAAGGTCTTGATATTACATAATGCACCATTTTGTGGTGCATTACCTCACACTTACTCCACCATAATGTATCACCATATGAAGTCATTGATCAACCAATCATTGTTTCTATGCTAATTTAGACTTAGGACTCTGTAATAACATTATGATCCATGCACTGGTAAACTATAGATTGTTGGTAATATTAATGTGTTCACCAACCCTATCATCTGTAGTATCGAAGCTGGATTATGATGATGAGACAAAATTTATTGAGAAAAATATCTGTCATATCTGGTTATTTACCCCACCAAGACCCACTCCAAATTTAAGTGAAGTACACTATTAATACTAATGGAAAATTAAGCAATCTCCCAGATATTATTCATGCATTAGACTATATATAAATATATAGTTCTGGTATTATGTTTATAGTTATATGATAATCAAGATAATACACTGTCTAACATCATAAAATGAAGTTAATTAAAAATACACCCACAAACAACAGGTGAAATAATAGCAACATATATAATATTATTTAAAAGTAAGTGTATTGTACATCTGATTGTAAAAGTGTACCAAAATCATTTTTCTTGTGAGGAGATTCTGAAACAATCTCATTTTTAATATATATTAACATTGGTCAATGTGATCTTTGTGTAGGAGTATTATAATTACATTACACTTCGTCCATGCATAGCCTCTGTCATTACTGATCTCAAGCTAGACTTCACATGCATAAGGAATAGCATTTTTTTCTAATATTTAATTAGTGGCATCAATAATTAGTGCAACTTTTGCACATACTTCAAGAATTGAAGAAGATATCTTAAAATTAAGGAGAGATTATTTCTTCCTAGAGCCTGGAATGTTGCTTGATGATATATGTGGTTACATTCTCATCAGCTACTGGATGGTTTCAGAATGGAATATATTTCATTAGAGCATGATTTAGTATATCTTCAATTAGTTAGCTCTAAGATCAAGTTTATTCCTAAAATATAGCTTTTTTTTTTTTTTTTTTTTTTTTTTTTTTTTTTTTTTTTTTTTTTTTTTTTTTTTTTTTTTTTTTTTTTTTTGGATAAAAGATTTCCTATTAATTGGTGATACCCTAAACTATCAAAATCATCAGAATTGGCTTATTGTTACTTGAGATATGATTTGGTTTGGTTTTACCCCTATCTGTGCAAGCCCGTTTAGTAATTACGCTAATTAGGAGGTGGTATCCAATCCCAAAAGATGTGTCCTATATCAAGATTTGATTAGCACCTACTCAAGGTCATCTGTAGCAAATTTGGTGCTTTTTACAAAAGTGCATGTTAAAACCCCTTGGACAGCAGACTATAGACCTATCCTATATCAAGGATGATTTTTAGACACCAAAACTTGGTCCACCTGCCAACGCCTCACCTTTTCGACATATCAGGCTAAAAATAGTTCATACGTGTGTGTATATATCCAGTTTCCTGCAAACCACTCTACCAAATAAAACTTGCCCTTTAGGATGTACATATTCATACCAGGGATGGTTTTTACCTGCAAACAAATTGTGTCATCTGGCTCCACCGATTCATATAAATGGTTAAATGAATGAACCACTTCTTTTAGGTGTTCAAAGCTCAAATTTTCATGAGTAGTATTCCATAACTGTAAGAATTTGTACACAATATTACATTTGAATTGGCCAAATCAATGAAATGGGCAAACCCCTAAGAAAAATAGCTTCTATATAATTCATCAAGCAAACTGAACCGATTTGTTGTTCTAAGAAGCCGAAGGCCAAATAAAAATAAATGCACAAAGGGAGGGTTTTTCGCTTTTGACAACATTATAATCTTACATTAAAATAAAATCTAAGTGATTCTATAACCATACTTTCCTCCTGATTATATCTACATTGGTGTGATAAGAATTATTTTTATCTAGTGAAGGTGAAAAAACAACAACTGATTCTACTAAATTTGTGAGACATCCTCAACTATCACATTAGAACCTTGGAGTTACGAACCACTTGGGAAACAACAATTTTCACAACTATTGAATGTTCTAATTCTGAATCTATGACACCATAATAATGTCATTCATGATAATATAGATTTATTAAAGTAATCTAAGACTATATTTTGATGAGCACTTTCCCTAAATACTGTAACTGAATGCAAACATACTTGTCTTCAGGTATTCTGCTAGTATTTAGCTGTTTCAAGAATTCTTTCTACCATAAAGTTCAAAATAAGTATTGAGTACTGCCAACTTTATAATTGTCCTTACTTCATGCATGCCCACAACCTACAATTGTAGTTACTGCAGCTATTCCCTCTCCCCATTATTCCTTATGGGGTGTTTTCTCCTTAAAAAGGCCCTAGAGCATTGCAGCAGCTGCAATTCTGGAGGTGTGCATTCTTAAAGTAATTGAAAGCAGATGTATAATTTTCAATACTTTACCAATTTTCTTTCAATTTGGGGTTCGGTTAACTGGCCAGTTCGTAACTCTAGGGTTCGTTACTCTGAAATTCTACTGTATTGTCATATTTCAAAACTTTTGGGGAAAGTATTGCCAAAATTGATAGATTGTTTTTGTTCAATATGTATGCATAATAGAACCATATTAGCAATTCAGAGTTCTTAGGCTTCTTAAATTAATTAAGTAATTACTTTCACTAGCACAGCATGTTGTTAGAAGTAGAAATTGTTATGGGATGTTTACTATCCATTTGAAATATATGGATGGGAAATATCCAAGAGAAATGTGCTCATAATTAATTCTTTAATTAAGTACAAAAAAGGTTAAACACATGAATAAGATCAGCCAAATGATCCTTTTAAGGTGCATACATGACTGTGCTTCCTTAAGGATCTGCTATATATAATTGTGTTTTGAAATATTACAACTGGTATATGACATGCCGACAGGAAGAGGAGTGGCCAAGTATGATCAAACCATTTCCCTACCAGAATCAAGTTGTGTTTGCATGCCTCTATGTCTCAAGGTTCATGAATTTGATCAGCCATAAAGATCCTTAATGGATCATATAATTTTCATCAGGTTTGGCCAGACAGCCCTCAGTAAGAGGTGTGGTGTGATAACCAATTTTTTTTGGGGGCAAACAAACTATCTTAATTGCAGAATATATCTACTTTGAAATATGGGTTTCATTTGGTGAGATGATTTGGCAGGTAAAATGAAGGTGTGGACAGGTGGGACCAATCCCCCAGAGTGATACAGATGCATGTCAAGATTTAGGACTCAGGTACTAGGGTTTATCCAAAGTACATTTGTAAATTTTAGCACCACATACTCATAGAAAGAAGTGTGGCCAGAAAATCCATTTTTAGGGCTAAAATCCATCCTAGGTGTTGAATGTGTCTATCCTAAAGAGTGGGTTTAATTTAGTTTGGTGCTATGGTAATAAAATGAATGCACACAAACATGCATACATAGTTATACATATAAGCAATTTTTAACATAGCATGTCCAGAGGAGTAGTGTGGCCATGAAGTACCCAACCTATGTTGCTTCAGATTCAAAATATTTGTGATGTGTGTATGCTAAGTTTAGGTTTCTGGGTCCAAGTATTTGTTCCACATACCATTTTTGTCATTGTTAGCTTCACACACCCACAGGAAGAAGTGTGGCCAGGTTATTCTAAGTTTTTGAGTAAAAATTTATCCTTGATGTATGATGAGGATTTCATTTAGTACAGCGGTTTCAAAGGAAGTGAATATACAAGCATACATACAATCTATTTATAGCCTGATACACCAAGAAGAAGAGGTATGGTCAGATGAGACCTAGTCCATATTGCTAGCAGTATCAAGTTATGTATGTATGTATGTATGTATGTGAAGTATCAGGTCTGTAGGTCGAAGGGTTGTCTGGCCATAAGTATCATTTTTGACTTTTTCTTGACATGCACACAGTAAGAGGTGTGAACAGATAGAGAAAATGACGAAATTCCACTGGTGACACATATTTTTTTATATATGTGGCTCACGGGTGTAATTAGCAAAACTGTTTGGGATAGAGGAAGATAAACAGATGTGAGGCCTAAGACTACAATAATATAACTATATGGATATTGGAGCCTGCAAAATTTAGAAATATCATCCCTTGTAATCCAGTTAGATCATTGTGTAATTTGTAAAAAATATTTACTGTGTAATAAAATATTTTTCTTGCTCAAGATTCTATAGTGAATAAGGTCAGCCTTATTGCAGTACCAGTTTAATCAGATGTCTGCCCTGTATATATTTGATGAAAAAAAAATCACTTTGCATAAGGAATATCTATGGGCTATAGTGAGACCTCAAACTTGTGTCTTAAACATCTCAGACAGTAAGACTCAGTCAAAAAAAAACTGTTCCAATATATATTTTTTCAGATCACCACATAATAATAAGGTAACTCACTTATACTGCAATATTAGGAATGTCATTTGTGCCTTAGAATTACCAAATTTTATAATTATATTTGTATTTCTTTTATTCCTTATAGAGTAGGTACTGGGATTGAAATTTTTGAAAATCTGTTTCAAACAAACAATTCGCTATTTGCCTTGTAAAAACAAGACCTTGGTTTCAACCTAGGAAATCCTACTTAGTAGATGTGTGCTTTAACTAAAGGCTCTATTTTTGTAGGTTTTATTGATATGGAAAATTTGAATTCCTTTTTTCCCATCAGGGGTGCCACCTTCAGATTTCTATTGGTGATAAACCTAGCCAGGCATGAAAGGATCATACCTTCCAAGTTTCATCAAAATATGTTCAGCTGTTTACAGTCCATATCTGAACAAAACTTTAAATCTCTTCTTTTATATATATATATATATATATATATATATATATATATATATATACATATATACATATATATACATATATATATGCATATATATACATATATATATTTGTGATATATGTAACTTTTTCCCATCTCCATCACCATTGAGAAAAAATATTACTTTTGTAAAATGTTCCATTAGAATTCTTTCTTGGCTTTAATGAAGATAACATCAAGTAAATTTGTTAATATGTAATAGTCCGAGTGTAACTAGTTAGTGCTGTGGATGAAGAAGAGGAGGAGATACAAATATAACAAGTGTACATGTATTTTTTCAAGATGGAGCATGGTTTTTGTCTAAGCACGCATAAAAATATTTTGTTTATAAAGTACTCACTTGTATAAGTAAAAATAACTGCATGCATTTGATTTTTTTAATGTTGGAGTCCCAGACGATCACTGCTTGTTGTACTATTCTCTCATTCCAAGGGTCAGAGTTAACAACATTTCTGATATTACCTAATCTAATATGGGTGCAGGTATGTAGGAGATGGCTTTGAAGTAATAGAATTTTGAATTACTGTATTTTTTTTTTTGGTTGTCTACATTAGAATTTCACATTCCTACTTAGTTATTACAATTATTTGAATGGTTCATTTATCTTACAAACCACTCTATGTAAAACATCTAGTTCCTCAGTATAACAGTGAAGCACATTAATCTCTACAACAGAAAAGAAGAAGAAGTAGGAATGTACATAGTGGCTTGTGGGATTCCATTTTAGAATAGCTTCTAGTTTTAATTGTTTTCACTTCTTTATTTTCTTTTACCCTTTCTTCCTTCAATTTCCTATTTCCCCTCTCTTTCTCCATCCCCATCCATTTTTCTATTTCCTTTTTTTCTCTTTTCCCCCTCTTTTCCCTTCCTTCTTCCTTTTTTCTTCTCCTTTTTTCTTTCCATGTTTTCTCTTTCCTCCCTTTTTCTTGCCTTCCTTCTTTTTTCCCACCATTTTTTGTTCATATTTTCTTTTTTCTTCCATTTTTTTAATTCATATTTTTCTTCTTTCCCTCCCCCACCCCCTTTTCCTTCCTTTTTTTTTCACTTTCCCCTTTTATCCTTTCTTCTTTTCTTACTCCCCATTTTTTTTTTCATTCTCACACCTTTTTTTCTTTCATTATATAAAATACTCAGTCTTGTTTTATCTATTTACCTATTCCTCTTATATCCTGCCATGGTATGGTGAGTAACGTAAGGTAGAATCCCCTAGGATGGATTCTAGGGCCACATGACCAGAAAAAATGGATTTTTTTTACATATACAATCTTGAACTTCTTTCATGCATGAGTTAAACTGTGTTACTAACCACACTATGTAATCTAATCACACCAAATGATTATAAACGAGTAAAAAAGATACTGCTACTGACAGAAACACTTGCATCCGACAGGGTTAGGTACATTCATAGCCTTGTTTAGGAAAGTTAATATGTCACTCTGTGTAAGTGAAGCTTGTTCATTGTTACTATGCAACAAATTAACCCCCCCAAAAAACCAACCTAAGTAAGTTAGAAATATATGAATATGATAATTGGCTGTCTACCTTTTGGCTTTACGCCATGCCTACATGACGAACTGGCCTCTCTGAAAAATCAATGGGAATGCAGATAGCATTAATCTTATTGCCCAAACACTGATTTTTGCCTGGCTTACAAGTATGGTCCACACAGTATTTCTTGTTCTTTTTTATATCTGGGAGAATTGGAGACGTGCATGATGCAACTTCTGCTCTTCTAGCTAGTCAATACTACCTTGAGATACTAACAGTAAAGAAGAAGAAGAAGAAGACAATGGTTGACTGTTACTCAAGCTGCAGTTGTCAAGCTTTGAATGTAAGCATTCAAATAAAATCAACCATTCAGTTTTGCTTGTATATATCATCTAAGGATGATTATCAAGTCAAGTAAAGAAAGATTGATGATTTGCCTTTATTGCTCCAAAACCAGTTGAATGAAGATCCCAATTTAACTGAAGTCTGTTCACATTGACTTGAGCCGTGGAAGTCAGAAGTTAATCACAGAAGTGGCATAGTGCATGCTTCAGCCTATTAACAGGCTGACAGGTAGGTCGAGACACACCTCTTGCATATGTTCCATTTCAGCAGATTCCATTGCATCACAAGTTGTGAGAAACAGGATCTTCCCTGTGAAAGACCACAAGTCTGGTTGACTCTAGGCTTCAGAAGTATCTGACCTCTGGAGGGGCTTAACACCAGATGGTTAGTATCCCTCTAATGAATTAACTGTAGAAGAGCTCACGTCTGCCCTTCAACACCTGAAGCCTGGGAAATCCTGTGGCCCAGATTCCATCTGCCAAGAGTTAATACTCCATGCAGGCACAGAAATGAAGCCCTGGTTTTGCGAAATTCTCTCTTCCTGCTTGCGCAACCTAAAGATCCCAAGATCTGGGGAAGAGCACTAGTTGTTGCAATCCTTAAGCCAAACAAGCCCCCAGGGGATCCAAAGTGCTATTGATCTTTCTCTTTGCTGTATATCCCCTTCAAGATCCTCGAGTGTCTTATCTATACCTGCGTCAAGTTTACCATCGACCCACTTCTCCTAGGAAGCAAGCTGGTTTCAGACATGGTTGATTAATTTTATGTGAAGTCACTTTGCTCACTCAGGATATCGAAGAGAGATATTTGGTAAAAAAAGAAGGCCAATGCTGTGTCTGTTATCTCACAGCAGCCTATGATATAGTATGGTACTGCAGCCTCACCTGCAAGCTTCTAAATCGGCTGCCAGGCAGGCACATGGCCAAAATGATGATAGAGTTTGTCACAAACTGTAGCTTCACTCTCACCACTGGGAGTGGAATACACAGAAGATTACAATGCCTCAAAAACGGCATCCTACAGCATCAGTCTTAGCCCCCCCTTCAATATAATATCTACACGTGCGACCTTCAAATATCAGTCTTACAGAAATATGCCTATGCAGACAACCTTACATTCATGCACTTTTCTGGAAACTGGCATGTTGTCAAAGGGGGTCTTAGCCAAGACCTAGTGACACTAGCAACATACCTCCAGACTTGGTGGCTTCTTTTTCTTTTTCTTCTTCTTCTTCTTCTTCTTCTTCTTCTTCTTCTTCTTCTTCTTCTTTCATTTGCTATCAGCATTCTTTTGTCATATCACAAGCTCAGTTGAGGAAAGCCATGCCAGCATTTCATCGTCGAGGGTAGCTAAACCGGCTTCACCGTTGGGTGGTCGATGTTTGTACATGACTCAGTGATGTGGTCAACTGTCTGGTCAGGGTGACCACAGTCACAGGCAGCCGAGTCCCTGAGTCCCCATCCTTTCGTGGTCATGGCGAAGCAGCTGACACCTGTCCTGAGATGGTTGAGCATTGTCCATTGCCGGCACGGAAGGTCTATACCCGGTAGCTTTTCTGGCTCCTCCACAAATCTATGCAGCCTGGATTGATCAGCTGCCTGCCATTCCTCTATCCAGCAGTGCTTGAGCCAGAGTTATTTGGAGATGTCATTGGGTGTTGAATGCAGGAGCTGGTGGGCGTGCTCCACAAATGGGCATCATGACTTCAGGTGGGCATGTGGCGGGATCTCTGTGGTGGTCTTGTGGAGAAGGTGATCCTCATCATTGGTGGCTTTTCAGGACAGAATGAGGACAAGACAACTGCTTCATGGCACAGTGTTGGTGGTGCAACGCCGGCAAGAATCGGGAGTTGGTTGACTGGAGTGGCATGCAGGCAACCGGAGACTGTCCGTAAGGCAGTGTTGAGTGTCATGTCCAGCTTCTTGGTGTGGGAGCTCCTGCACCAGACTGGGGAGCAGTAATCGGCGGTGGAGAAGACCAGTGCCTGGGTGGAGGTGTGCAGAATCCTGGTCAAGCCCCAGGTAGTACCAGATAGGCGACCTATTAGGGCAATGTGGGCCGATGTCTTTGCAGACAAGTTTACCAGGTGTTGACGGAATGTCAGTGTGAGGTCAAGCTTGACCCTGAGGTACATCAGGGCGGCCTGAAACTGGAGTCTGTTGTTGTCGACCGTGATGTTGAGCTTGTGGCTTGCCTCTCGGTTGTTTAGGTTGAATGCAGAGGACATGGTCTTGACCACAAAGAGCTTCAGATGCCAGTTTGTCAGGTAGCTTGACAGGATGTTCATATCGGCCGTTAGCCCTGATTTGATGGTCTCCCAGTTCTTGTTGGACAGAAGGATGGCGAGGTCATTAGTGTATCCATTTTTCTTGGACAGTGTGTCTGGGAGGTCGTGGAAATAGATGTTAAACAACATTGTGGCGAGTATGGAGCTTAGGGGACACCGTTCTTGAGATGTTGAAGCCTGCTATGTTGGCTGTCACTGGTGTGGAGAGTGAAGCTGCAGTTGGTTAGAATCTCCCATAATGAAGCCCACCATGTGCCGGTCCGGGAACATCTGCAGGAGCTTGAGATGGGGTCTGTGGAGCCAGATGGTATCGTATGCAGCAGTGAGATTGAGGAGAACGATGCCCATCTTCTCACCTCATTGGAAAGAATCCTCGATGTATTGGGTGAGGAGGGTTACCTGGTCCGCAATGGACTTCCCGCGGTGGAAGCCTACTTGCTCTTTCGGTAGTTTTGGGTCGATCACCGGTACAAGATGCGCATGGAGGAGACGTTCCAAGATCTTGTATGGCACGCAGAGTAGGGCGATGGGGCAGTATCCCTTTGGGTCCTACAGTGGCTTGTTGGGCTTCAAGAGAGCAATGACCTTGGTTCATCACCATATCTTTGGGAGCTTGAATATGAAAAAGCAGAGGGAGCAGAATGATCGAAGCCACTCTGTGGCCTTACTACTCTGGTGCAGAATGAACTCCGGGTGGATGTTGTCGATCCTGGCTGCTTTGGTTGTCTTCAGGTGTTTGATAGCCAATTTCATCTCGCCCTTGGTGAGCTCTCCTGAGAGGTTGGCGTCGACGCTGGGCACCTTGCGTTGGTCATTCACTTCACTGATGGTCTTCCTGGTGAACTCCTTGTTGGCATTGAGGAACCTCCCATTGCTGATCAGCTGCACTGCGATGGAGTCAACAGTGATGGGGCACGGTTTTGGTTTCGTTGTCTGGCCAGTCAGCTTATTGATGGTCTGCCATGCTTGTCGGCTGGAGCGGGTGAAGTCGATTGATTTGACAGTCTCAGTCCACCTTTCTCTCCATTTGGTGTTGAGCTATGTCATGAGTTCTGTGGCAGCTCTGGCCCTCTCAGCGTTGGTTTTGGCCTCATTGTGGGCATGCAGGAGTTCCTTGCACTTTTCGTCCCAGCAGGGAACGTAGTTCTTTCAGACTTCCCACAGGACATGTTTCTTGGCAGTGTTGATCAACATCATGCAGTAGGCCACATAGGCATCATTGATGTTGAAGGCAGAAGGCACTGGCAGGGATTTGGCTATGGTGTTGGTGCTGTTTGCGAATTCCGACCAGTTAGCCTTGTGAAAGTTCCATCTCCGGACAGGTTTCCCCTCTGTTGACTGGACAAGCAATGGTGTTGTGATCAGTGATGGGTGATGTTGGAAGTAAGGGAATCTATCCAGGACACGTTGTACTGGGAGTGGCTCTTGCCCGATGACTTGGGTGAAGGCCAGGTCTGGATTAATTTCGGTGTTCCATCACCTGGAGATGAACGATTGGGGTTCCTTCGGGTTGAACAGAAGTGCAGTGTCTGCCATGGATGCCCAGTCTGCCAGGTACACGCCATCTGGGTTGGTGGTCTTGTAGCCCCAGTTAGTGTTCCAGCAGTGGAAGTTGCCAGCGTACACAGCTGGAGCTGGGGCATCTGGCAGCGAGCCTGGTTGTAGTTTGTTCGGTGGTGGCTTGTAGACATTCACGACAGTCATCTCCTGTACTTTTGTGGCAGTCCACTCAACCATGGTGTGGGGGGGGGGGGGGGGGGCACACTGACCAGCTGGTTACCAGGGTACATCATCTCTGATGAAGGTTGCTAGGCCATGGTGCCTGCTCTTGGTTTGGCCAGCTAGGGTGTACCCATGGAGCTTCAGGATGGTGTCATTCTCCTTGTGAGTCTCCTGCAGGGGCACGATAGTTGCCTTGTTATTTATGGCAAGCTGTTCCAGGATGTTGAGCTTGGCGGTGGTAAGACCTTCAATGTTGAGCTGTATGATGGCAAGGCTGAGAAGGACATGTGCTGCCTGCATTGGTGGCTGAAGCTCAGTTGGTTAAAAATGGTATCAGCTACCTTTCATCTGAACAACGTCACACTTGATGGAAAATGCCTGTCTTTCACCCA
This sequence comes from Lycopodina hypogea, assembly GCA_963969325.1. Lineage (NCBI taxonomy): Eukaryota > Metazoa > Porifera > Demospongiae > Poecilosclerida > Cladorhizidae > Lycopodina > Lycopodina hypogea. Next base: position 14,103,244 of record OZ017782.1, on the reverse strand, counting down.
GATACAAACCTACCTGGGAGTGAAACTGAACAGGTCACTTACATACCACTGACACCTTGAGTCACTGCACAGAAAACTATCTTCACACATAGCCCTTATGAGGTGGCTTGCCAGATTGGAATGGAGTGCCTTGGCCCTTATGTATTCTATAGCAGAGTACTGTGCACCTGACTGGTGTTGCAGTGTGAACACCCACATCATCGATACAGCAATTTATGATGCATTCAGGTAGTGACTAGATACCTGTGTCCCACACCATCTGACAACCCTCCCTATCTTGCAGGCATCCAACTTGCTGAGCTTCATGAAAGGATGGCCATGCTGTCTCTCAGTTGCCAGTCTCTGGTACCAGGCCATCTGCTCTACCACAAGCTAGCAGATCCTGCCAAGTAGCCTCGGTGACTTAGGTCACTGTAGTGCCAGCTGCAAAACAGTTTTTCATGAACAAACATCTTGTGGAATGGTGGGCGGATCATGCTTGGAGTGCAAAATGGTGCAACAGTGCCTCCAGACTGCGCTCCTTCATCCCCTTCACACTGGCAATGGATGCTTCCCCTCATTCATGCACAAATGGGTAATGGTCCCGTAACAATCTGTGAGTGTGGCATGGAGGATCAAATTGCAGACCATATTATAAAAAGATGCCAATACTCATCACCAAATGGCATCCATGCAGACCTAGATGATGACACCATCAAATAGCTCTCAACCTTATGTCCCAACGTCTAGCCTGGATGGTTTGGACTCCAGGAGGAGAACTTCATATTCTTCTTAAATGATCGAATAAGACAGTATAAGAAGTATTTTAAGAACTGGAGCCTCTCTGATTTGACATTCAATTTCCTGTTGATATATTCATATATGGTAAAAATCTATTCGTAATTTGTAATGAAAAATGATAATTTTGTACTAGGCTACAAGATTTATTTAAAAAAAAATATCGGTATCCAAATAGCCTTAGGTGAACTTTAGATTTTAATTTCCCCAATGTATTGGTGGTGGTCAAAGTGCATTTTAAATTAACTGATAACAATGAAATAAAAACAAGATCTGGGAAAATAAATATAGCTTATTACTGACAATCACCAGAACAAAAACATAGTTGGTACACTTGAGGTCTGCCTTGAAAGATTTTACATCTTATAGTACCTTCTTTCTTGCAATCACAATGAATTAATTCCCAACATGAAAGTGATGCTTCCATTGGGGTGGTCTATGGTGGTTGCCATTCAGTTTGCTCCTTCTTCCAGCCCTAATCTGCTGGTCTAGGGAGGTCAGGGTTTGATTCTAGCATCCAGCAGTTTGACTGGTAGCACACCCTTTTAATTACCTATTCCAGTGCTGCTAATGTTGGAGGGAGGATTTCTAAGCTTCTTGATGTTAGTGTAAAATGCTAAAACTATAAAACATTGCAAAGTTGAAGTAGATAAAGTTTTAATTATGCATGTTTAGTAAGTCTTCATATGCTGCAGTGACCTCAGGAAAAATGTTCCAAGACTTCCACTCTGTCTTTTTTACCAGCTCCTGCAAACAATATAGTGTTAAACCCCCATGAATGCATGGAAAACATGGAGAGTAGCACAAACTCTTCCATCCATTGCAGCAGCTATTTTATGAACTGGTATATATTGGAGATTAGATCCAGTACCAAATGCAATTCACAATTCTTTAGGACTAATACAGTCAAACATTGCTATTGTTAACACTATTACATCTGTATCTCAGTACCCAAACATACTTGCCTAAAGCCCTCCTGTACAGCATTTGCCACATGTCATGTAGGAGAAGGATCGTCTGCCTCTTCATGAGAGCAAGGAATAGTCTTATCAAATCAGCATCAACTACAGAGCTAAATACATAACTTCCATTTGTTGTATAAATACCTCCTTCTTCTGTTGAGTGGCTTGTTATATGTTGTGCTAAAAAGTTGAACGACTCTATTTTATTGTCATCTACACAGGAAATCCTTCCAAGGCATAGATTCTGGTTATTAGTATTTGATACTTTCAGTTACTTAGATTAGATGGTGGTGTGTCCACCAAAGTGTGTCCTTCAGCCATTTTAATGACACTTCCCAACACTCAAATCAGAGTTATTTTTATATTAGCATTAATATAAAAAAGAAACCTACCTGTATGTCTGCTTATAAGTATAGTATGTATGTGAGGTTGGTAAAAGCTAGACTAAACTGTCTGAGTGAGAATGCTTAAATTCATACAAATTCATACAAATTTCAAGGCCATGCCTATGAAAGCCTGCCTGCACCTGCTAGATTATATTCAAATAAAGAATATGCATGAACCTATAGCAAGCTGGAGGAATATGTCATTTGTATTTAATTTATGCCATATATGGTAAATTGATAACATTAAAGAGTTTAAAGTTGCAAGGTTGTGAAAAAATTAAAAATATAATATTAGATGATTTTTAACCATGAGCTTCTAACAAAAAAAATATGTAATTATACCCCCAAATTCGACATATTATAATAATTCCGTATATGGTAAAGATTGCCATCTAGAGGTCACCAAATGTCAAATGAGAGATGGCTTCATTTCTTAAAATATTTTTATGACTACAAGAAACCATGTGCCAATTTTCAGCTATTATCACAAAATGCTCAATTATGATCCAAATCTGCTCTACTAGACAGATAGACAGACTGAATTAAGCTTACTCACATATATGTATAGATAAAAAATTTCGAATATAATTTTGATGCTACATAATTCATTATTTAGAGTGTTGGCTGTCAGGCTCTATTGTCTTGTCTTCAAGATCCAGATATTAACTGTCCAACTTGCATGGATGGCTATGACGTCTCCACCAACTGCAGCACATGCATAGATCCAAGACTGAATCCTTCATCTGGATGCACAGAGTGTGTGCAGGGAGAGCCTCAGTGCCATGTAAGCCATAGCTATAGCCTCAGTGCCATGTAAGCCCTATCAGTAATACATGTCTTTATATGAAGATTACATAGGCAATGATCCTGGAGGTCTTCTAAAATAAATGCATTTACCGACATTCATCATACTCATTACCTGAATCATAGAGTTTTATCTCAATTTACCTACCATTCAATTAATTATTTATTATTTGTGATTTTATTTACTCCCTGTATTTCACAGTAAGGTTTAATAAAAAGAAAATCAGTTGGTAGTGAAAATATTTAATTAGAGTAACAATAGCTACAAACCTGACCAGCAAAATTGAGATCCATCATAGACGTATCTATTGTAAAAGAAGTGAAGGATCATATGTACTTCTGAGGTATTAGCAGCACCTACTTAAGACCTTACATAATCATTACTTATTGTCATGAATAAACAGATATTCATTCAGTCTGCCAGTTTCAATGAAGCATAACAACATCATGAGATAATGATCACAACGATTTTGTTGTATTTGTGTTATTTGATATAGGGCATTTAATAGGGAAGAAATAAAATATTAGAGTTTAATATATATGTCTATTGATTTCATCTTTATTCAAATTAGAGTGGAGTTTTCACTTTCTCAGTCATGTTTCACTCCTATAAGAATCTTCAACATTTGTGCGGAGAGTGCATAGATAATGGCTCAGTATGCTGTGATAGTAGCAATAAAAGTGACAACTGTGAGTATGAATGTGGGCTTCGATTGGTGTTTTCTGTCCAACCTTATGGGTCAGTTGCAATGGATGTGAATCTTTCTTAACAGACTCCTATAAGATCAGACAACATTACAGTATTTGATGAAGGACCGAATGTATTCAATATGGCAGACAGTTATAATCCTTACACTGTAGAGTTGAACACATGGACGGTGAGCATACTGTAACATTTATCAGATTATTATGAACTTCTGTTATGTTATTGTGATATTCAATTTAGATAATTTATTTACCTAGTTATCTCTAAAGGAGTATCATTCCCCAACCCCCCTCCCCCCCAAAAAAATTGAAAACAAAAACAACAAACCAAAAAGCGAGTAACACTTAACATGGTATAGCTATATCATAGAAAATTAAACAAGAAGTGTGTGAAGAAGAGCACGAGTGTGGTGGAACACCAGGTTATCAAAAGCTGTTGAAATAGCTGTTGAAAAATCCCACAGGGAAGTGTACAACATGATCCTTCTCAAGCCATTATCCACACTGACAGAAAAGTTTTCTGACCACCTCATGATTAATGAGGATCATTGAAACCATGCATGTGGTATTTAATAAAGAAACACAAATAGAGAGTCTGGTAAAGAGAAAAGAGGAGATTGGTAAAGACATGAAAGTGAAAATTCCTTGGAAGGAGTGCCAGATGTGAGGCCTCCGCAGAGATCTACTTTTGATTCTTGCATTGTAGTTACCACAGTACATGATGAAGCTGGAACAGTTATAGATGACCTGGAGTAACATAAGCTGTAGGCAGCCAACCTTTTGAAACAGGAATATAGTGTCATTTAATAAATTTTATTGATAGATTATGATGCTGTGCTGCAATAATTTGATCTCCACCCCCCCCCCCCCCCAAACCTCATCCAGTCTCTGACCTTTTCCTAATAATTTTGCTGGAGAGGGATAATAATCTTGTAAATTTATACATGATATATAATAAATAAACAGAAATCTATACAGGAACTAGATAAAAGAAATATTGAAAACATAATTAAATTAAATTCTTTATGAATGCTATTAAGTCATAAATACAAAAAATATTATGACAATTACTTCAGAATTCCTTCAGAAAGATTTCCCCCAAATTTTTGAAATGTAGTAAAGTGAATATGTATATAGCTAGCATTAGAGTGATTGTCTGACAGTTCAAAAAAAAAAAATTATGCATCTTATTCACACCAATTCGCAATATTTGTGAAGAAATTGAAGGAGGTATCCATGTAAATCTAAATAAATCTTGTGTCATTATTTTAAGTTTGTTCATTTCTACTCATTCATAAGGTAAATGATAGCTAGTATACTCACTAGTGGTCTGAATTGAGCTGTGAATGTATATTTTGGGCATTTTTTTGTGGTTTTATTTTCCCTTACAAGTTTTAGAGTAAGAATTTTTCTAATCTGGTTAGCCAGAGAGTCCCCAATTCCCCCCCCCCCCCCCCCCCCCACCTAAGAAGTTTATTATTGTTGCTAAATTTTCTCTCTCTCCACAGCATGCAGTCCCTTCGTTTGCATAATATTAACTGTGCAAACTCTGCAGCTTTCAGACCATGTAACTGGGTGTAGCACAAGCATTATAGTAGATATTTGTTATGCACTTACATTGGATGTCCCCCCCCCCCCCACCCTTCCCTCCCTGTTATTTATAACTTCTTCCCCTCCCCCCATCCCCCTCCTTGCCCATTCCCTCTTTCTTGCAGGAACGAATACAATTTTATATAGTAGTGTATGATTTCTACAAAATTCCACGATTTTTAGCATCTATTGATAGATTTCTGATTGATCTCACACTTGGTCCAGTGCCTAATTCCATTTCAAGACAAACATATTATGGAGTATATGATATTGCTCAATTTGATCTCAGCTTCAACATTACATGCACTAGCAATAACTATTATGGACCAGAGTGCACTAAGTTTTGCTCTGAGACAGAAATATACTCCTGTGATGCCAAGGGGCAGAGAATATGTGCTAATCCACAATGTCAGTCAGCAAACACTAATTGCCTGGACTGTTCTACAGTGATGACTATATTATCAGATATTCAAATTAATTTAATCCCAGGTATATAAAAAAGAATCAGTGGAGAGCTAAATAAGTGTCAGAATAATAATACAAGTGAATTGCTATTATATGTATGTGTATGGGCATGTGCATGGGTTAGTGGGTGGGCAGGTGAGTGTGTATATATGTATATATGTTAACGTATGTATATATATATGTATATATGTGCATATATAATGTTTGATCAATTATCGGATTCTGTATTTAGAAACATGCAGTAAACATTGCATTCTAATTTCTGTAATGAAGTAAAATGATCAGTCATAATTGTTTCTCATTAGGTTCTGCAATTACCATAATCTGCGGAAGTATTTTTGGTATTTTGGCAATCTTTCTATCTGCCTCTCTCTTCACTATCAACTTCTTCATTTTCAGACGAGGGAAACTGAAGAGGTCAGGAATTTAAAAAAATTTTGCACTGTGTGTGTAATTGAACATAATTGTTGAAAGTAAGGCCATGTACCATTAGCTATAATGATATGTTTGGAATTTCATCAAGAAATGATTATTTAATGGGTAGCAACACTGCTCACCCTTCACTAATTCCCTCTGATTCCAGTCATTAGTACTGTTACTCCAAATATTATCCACACAGCACATTAAAACTGGTTTGACCTGTGTCTGGAACAGGTTTCATGCATCCACACTACACCCTGTTCATTCCAATGGGTTCCACCCAGTTTTACCTGAAACCTTCAAAAGAGTAGGCTTCAAGCGACGCAAATTTATTTAACATTCCTGTGGCTTTATTGTTGACGTTTGCTATTAGGACTTTAGTTATAAAAGCTCTTTCCTTCTCTATCCTCCGTTTGTGTGATGACATTTTGGAAAAAAAAAAGAGGACGGAACAAAGTAGCACATGAGAAAATTAAATACCCTGTGTTTCTCTATGAGATAGAGGAAAACCAATAAATCTGCCCAGCCAATTACTCAGCCTACACAGGTGATGTGGAGTGGGTTCAGCACTATGCCAGTGTGGACAAAAGAAAAAGTTTGGAAACAGGTGTTGCTGGAGAAAGGTAAAAACCCATTTGTAGTGTGGACAGGACTAAAGTGGCTTTCCCCTGATGCTATCAATGTTATTGATGGGGAAGAATTCTAACCTGAAAGTGATGACCCATCAATTTCGAAACCTGCTTACATAGAAAAGTTGTGGAGCAGCAACATATAAAATTAAATTTAAGCTCGAATGGAATGGAAGGTAAAAACCCATTTGTAGTGTGGACAGGACTTAAGTGGCTTTCCCCTGATGCTATCAATGTTATTGATGGGGAAGAATCCTAACCTGAAAGTGATGACCCATCAACTTCGAAACCTGCTTACATAGAAAAGTTGTGGAGCAGCAACATATAAAATTAAATTTAAGCTTGAATGGAATGAATCATCCAGTTTGTTCAGTATGAGGTAATGCTTATAAATTTTACTGCATATATTGTGAACAGAAAGTTTCTTGTCATCACTAAAGGTTAATAGATGTCAAAAACACTGTAAAAGAGACTCCCACAAAGTAAATGAAGCGATGATGAAGAGATGACCACACTAAAGGCAGAAATGGTAGTGACAAATATTATTGCGCAGAATAATCTGCCTCATACCACAAAATTGCCAAATCCTATGCAAGCAGAAGAAATAAAAAAAGGAGTAATTCTAAACAAATCTCTCCCACCCATATCTCATAAATATATTGTGGAAAATGCAATGAATCCATATATCCTTGGAACTGATGGCTCCAATGAAAAGCATATAAACTGATGGAATTCGTATATTAAAGGATTTCTTTTAAAATAACTTTTTCTGATATAATCATAACCACAATACTAAGTTAATGGCTAACGATAAGGATGAATAACAATGGCAACAGCACAGTAATAATGATAATAACATAGCTCTACATATACAGTTACACTTACAATCAAAATTGGTCCATAGCCTCCCACCGACTCAATCAGAGACACCCTTCAGAGCAGCCAGAGAGAGATACCAGTACTGTAAGAGCAACACATGAGTAAAGGCTGATTTTATTTCAGAAAGACAGTATGTTTTTAACAAGTAAATTCTATAAGCCTATGTTTGAAAGTCAATGATATTTTTCATTGTTGGGTGAGTACTTCACTAAATGTTTCCTCAATTTACTACTGCATTCTAGGATAGGATATCAATTTAATAGAATGAAACTGGTTTGTTTCCTGAAGAAGGAAAAGTTTTAAAGAATCTCACACTTCCCCCCCCCCCCCCCCTAATAGTATAACTTTAGGGGAGTTTGAACAAAGGAAAAAAAATCTTACATTTTTTAGTTCAAAAGGTTGGCAGGTATGCAAGTATCTCATTCTGCATATCAGGAGCAGTGTATTTGTCATCTTTGTTGGTCTATCCAAGTTGAGATTTCAAAATTATTCTCTCCCCTTAGCGTAGTAAGCTGCTGGAATTACTGTAACACTAAGTAGTGTCCATTAATTCTTACGACAGACCTTGCCATGCTAAAAAGCAATATTACATCTAGAAACAATTAACATCCTTTTAGCCTTTATTTGGGTAGATAGGGACTCAACCACATTTTCCTTCTTTTTCAAAGCTGAGTGTGTGACTATCTTCAGAACTGTTCCCTTCAGAACTGTTCCCTTCAGGCTCTTCATTGCTGCATGTATCAGAATTTTACTGTGGCATGTTCACAATTTGTGAATCCATTTGATATGAAGGCCAAATCATAGTTGAATACCTCTGCTATATTTTCTGTACATAAATGAAGGAGCACCACAGCATCATGAAGCATAAACACCACAGCATTAAAATTCTCTATATACTGTAGGTGATATTTCCCAAACCTGGTGAGCTGAATACTTCTATTAATCCTGGACTTTTTCCCCTTCTTTTGGAAATTCAAATGCTTAAGGCTGATTGTTTTTAACAAATAAACTACCTAGGACCTATCAGAATTATGGCCACTCATTGCATCTGGTTACAAAATATTTGCCTTATACAATAGCCAGATGAATAATCATATTTTAGTTCATTTTATTCTACAAACACCATATTTGGACCTGATATACATGGCCATGATATTTCAATTTTTTTTTTGTTGCAAGAGCCAAGTTTGGTTTCTGCCAAAACAAAGTGAATTAATCTTTTTCTTGCATATGAGAATTTCTTCATTATTTGTTGACTTTTGCCTGACATATGTGCCAGTTTTCCAGGGCTCACCACAAGGAGGTAGTCAACATGAGCTGGGTGGACTTGTGTGGGAAGATGTTGAAGGACAGGAATTTTTTCTGTCAGTGCTGGATTTGAACTCACAACTCAGGGATTATTAGTCCAAGAGCATAACTACTCAGCCACCACAGACACCAATGAATTAATGAATCTGCTTGAGAACCAAATGTAGTAGAAACTACAATGATACCACTTTTAGGGTTTTTTCAAGTATAAGAAATCAATACTTCTTGCTGTAAATGAGAAAAATCACTCAATACGCTGCAAGTGAATGTGACAAAAATATGAGGTGAAGAATTCTTGATTGTCAGTGACTGCACATTATCTCTACATGCCTGGTTACTTTTCCTTCTTTGTTAGTATAATTAAATATTTGTGTGTTTATTTATTTGTTCGTTTGGTTAGTTTGTTTTGTTTGTTCTGTAACTCTCCCAGAGGGTTGGGTCTAAAGGGCTCTAATTTTTAGGGTTTGATGGGGGTGGTTATAAGGAAATTTGGTTATAGGAAATTTGGTAAAGATTGGGGTAAAATCCTGCCTGTGTGACCATTTTTAAAAAAAATTTCCTGGCTGGGGTCACAACTCAATGTGTGAGTAGGCCATCCCATTTACTACAAACTACAATTATGTAAACAATCCAAATGAGATCAGCAAAATCATGCCTAAATCACTTTCCTTTTTCTTTCCATTTCCCCCCCCCCCCCATTTTCTTCCTTTTGAGCCCTGTAGGCCCAAGCGTCTGGTATGAGACAGGGAAAAGCAACAATGTTCTTAAATTAAAAAAAAATCAATTTCATGTTAATAGATCATCAAACAATGAAATTAAGACAGAAGAATGTATAGCATATTCAACTTCCATGGACATCTTTCATCATGACAGTCCAGTTGACGTGGAAATTCAGACAGAGGAATGTGAAGAATACTCTAATGGACTTCCTACTGTACACTCAAGCAGTGTAAAGCCTATACCATTTTATAGTTCCATGGACATCTCTCATCATGACAGTCCAGCTGAGGTGGAAATTCGGACAGAGGAATGTGAAGCATATGGACTTCCTACTGTACCCTCCAGTTCTGAAGAGTGTGTAAGATTTTCTACTTCTATGGACATATTTCACCAGGGAAAACCAACTGAGGTGGAAATTTGTGTGGACGAATGTAAAGTATGTTCCAATGGACTTCGATCTCTATCCTCAAGCTATGAAGATGTGAATTATTATGAAAGTTTATCTTAGTTACAGCCTATAGCTGTGTAGTATAACTAAACATATCATTATTATCATTGATATTATTATTAGCATGATCACTATTATTGATGTTACTAAGGAAAAAAGCCATGCTATGGGCTATTTTTCCAATGTATGTATGAAATGGTCTAAATTTCTTTTTATATTATGTAGGAATCTATTATATTATATATATTTTATTATTATATACTTATAATTTTATATATATTTTAACAGTGGGATATATATTTTTATTATATATTTATAATTTTATATATATGTTAACGGTGGGATGGGATAGTATTAATATACAGTATGTTAATTTGAAAGGACCAAAGGAAATGAAAACAAAGAGAAATTGAAATGGGAAAAATAAAGGGGACTAAAAGCCCAGTTCAGGATACTGACTTCGACTTTAAGCTTGGGAGACCTGTGCCTCTATTGGCCATGGTTCCTTAGGCTTCTTTTTACAGGGTAACATTTAAATTCCTTATTTCTTTTCTCACAGAGCATTACTCAAGGTGAAACTCAATCTATGCACTCCTAGTACTATTCCCAAACAGAACTTTTAATATTCACACATTTTCCCTTCTATTTAGTCTATTTCTCTTTCTCTATCTATCTATCTATCTGTCTATTTATCTATCTATCTATCCATATCTCTATTTCTCTTGCTCCCCCTCTCCCTCACTCCCTCCACCCACCCACTCATCCATCCATCCACCCACCCACCCACCCATCCATCCATCCATCCATCCATCCATCCATCCATCCATCCATCCATCCATCCATCCATCCATCCATCCATCCATCCATCCATCCATCCATCCATCCATCCATCCATCCATCCATCATCTATCCATTTGTATTTGTGTGCAACAGCTGGGTCAATTAGGAAATACTTTGCCATGAGAATTTGGGGTGGTTTAACATGATAAAGCTTTGAACTACATTATTTTTGTCAATTTATCTGTCTTTATCGATTTGTCTGAGATTCTAATATCAAAGAGTGGTTAGAATTCTCTATGTAGGGGTGGCAAAGTTCAGAACAGTTGCAATGCATAATAGAACATACTCTATGCCATTAAGCTGGCAGTCTCTACAATCTATACCAGATATTTATTCATTAATCTCAGTTTTATCTTTGTTTCAGCTCACTAAAGTTCCTTGACAAACTTTTATAATGTTTAACTGCCCTGGTATAGTGATTTATCCCTTTCATTTATTACATTTAAAATGAAATAATTTGGAGGGGAAAAGAGTAAATTAGCAAATAATTGGGATCTACTTTTTTTAAGCAGGAAAAAGCCAAGTTTATGAAGAAAAGAAAGGAAAACAAACTCTAGAAAAAATTTCTAAGGATAAGGAGATTTTATCAAGCCAGTATGGAGTTATTTGACCAGAAAAAAGGCCAGCCTGGCAATGCTGATTGAGGCAAACAGACACTAGTCTAATTTTAGTTTTCAATTTCTTTGTCATTAACAACAAAAAAAGACTTACACTTTGACGTTGACTTGAGGAACTAGAAGGTAAAGGTAAAATTTATATTTATTTAATAGACAGGGGGAAGTGAATCATATCGTAGTCTTCTTTATTTTTTTACCACCCTTGTGTGTGCCACAAACCTATTCTCCTGAGTGATCTCATATAGTGTAAGAAAAGGTCAGTAAAGGAGCCAAGACACAGATTTTATCTAGTATTCTGTCAGGCTTCCAGGATAAACACTAGAACTTTTGTAAGCGAGCCTGGATCCATGACAGAGGGGGACCCTTTACAAACCCCATGAAAACCAACTTACTTAATATTAGTAAGTAATCCAACAAATTATAGTATCTGTCCACCCAAGGGTATTAGCTACTAACAATTTTCTAGGATGTGATATTGCAAACATATCTATTGGTTTATTTCTGTGCATCTTCATCATGGCTAGACCAAACAATGTTTCCTCTTATATTGTTGAATGTAGGTAGTTCTTTTTAAGCTTGATCTGGCTTTTTGAGTGTTCTGTTCTCACAAACAGTAATAGAAAGTACCTCTTAAGAATTTAGAGGTCTTACAGATGAAAATGCATTTGTGCATGCATGCTTGCATGTCAAACTACACAGCCACTATAAATAAGTTAACAATGGTTTTATGTACCTGAAGATCCATTAGAAAACATGAACATTGACAAAATTGAATTGCCCACTGACTTCAATATACCTGCTCATAATTCCGGGTCATAATCCAAAAGGGAGTAATGACACACCTTAGTAAGTGAACAAGCTAGCCGTAATACAACTAGTACTATTAGAGTAAACAAACCAACCAAAATTAGATTAGTTATTAAAAACGATGGCAGCAAATCTCTTGTATTTCAGCAGGGTATTTGATCAGTGTACTAGTCTTCCAACTACCCATGGTATAGTAACAGGGCATATACCATAAAATTCACTTAATGCAACTATCTATTTAAACAAAGTGTGAAATTCCATATTGATATTAATTCTAAGCAACTCAAACTCATTATGAACATCACTGATTTGTTCATATCACTAATGATATCCAGTATCCAATGCTGTAGTTTTACTGTGGCACTGCAAAAACTATTTAAAAGTCAAAGTCTCATAGTCATTGAAACAGCAATAGTAAAAAAATAAGGGAAAAAAAAAAAGAACCCTTAGCTTTTGATGTGTTCCATAAATCCAATTCCAAGTACCATATACTTCATTACCATGGCTATGCCTTCCAATGTTTACATATGAACTGGTATAGCTCAAGAAGTTGAAAATGAGTCGATATGTTCAACCCATCTTGTCTTGCACAAATCTTTCAACTTGCATCTACCTTTTGCATGGTGATTAATTATTCTAAAAATGTTACTACATTGGGGAATAATTAAAAAAAAAATTGGCAGTGTAAGAAAGTACACCACTTGTATTGCAAACATCAGGGATGTGAAGGCCTTAACTATGGATAAATTTTATTGGTGTGCTTGACATGCATGCCTGCCCACACATACACGCATGCACCCACCCCCCCCCCCCCCCCCCCCCCACCCCCCACACTAACACAGGAGACCAGGTAGAACTCCTAAAGGAGGTGATTTCTGAATGATATCCTGGGCATTTCCTACAATTTCCTCAAAAATAAAATAAAGTAAACACACAGCATTGGTGAAACTGTAATTTATTACTTCATAGTGACTATTTAATAGCTATGTTTACACTAGATCTTATCTTTTTTGTTATACTGACATTTTTAAACGTTGGAATCATGATTACCTTGTCCAATAAATTTTTTTGCCTTACTTGGAAACCTAGAACAGTCACTGAATTGGTTGGTTTTCAATTTCAGCGGTTCTTCGCTACCTAATCTAGAAACTCTGAAAATTGGGTAAGGGTCAGCTCCTGAGGAAGAAAGTTAACATAACTTTACTTGCAGTATAAGCCTTAAAGCCCAAGAAATGTTAAACTCAGAGAATATGTCTTCACTTCAGTGTATGCCAAAATAGTTATCTGCTTAAAAAATGAATTTACACGGATGGCAACTTACGTAACCTAACTCAGGTTGATGCCCCTACAGAAGCTTATGAAATGATTTCACACATAGCTAGCTACCAAAAGCTAAATCAATGAACTTGTTAGCTTTTATTACTAGTCATTGAGAGAATACACTAGCTATCCACTTGTTATTCAGCTAGTGGACAACAACTTGCTATTAAGACATGATTTTTTTTTTATGGCAAGATAAGAAATTAATCTATTTATCAGTTTGCTGAACAGCAGCCAGCCTATAGTTACAGCTATTGCTTCTAGAAACAGCAAAGAAACCAACCTTTACCAAATTGCTATGCTGAAATGTGGGTACTTAGAGAGTGAGAAATTACCCTTTACCAAAACCTTACTGCACGGAGAGCAACAAAATTTCAGTACATTGTGCTATATATAATAGCTCCTCATGTGGAGGTTGTGCATATATCTACAAATATGTATGTTCCTGCACCGCACACACTCCAATTTCTGGTTCACAGACACTCGATGTAATCCTGCTCTTGTCAGCTATTGAGATACCAAGTGTTTGAATATAAACTTTAGTTTTCATTAACCTTGATGTTATATTGCTCAGTGACTGTCATCTACTCAGCTCTTATAATAAATATGATTCTTTACCTTCCACTTCATTTGATACACTGAATATTTGCCATTACATTATTTACTTCCCTCTCCAAAGTGGCTTTCTATGTTTACTTTGATGACACCCACCAGGGGTATTGACGACTTATCTAATTATAAATAGGAGACCTGTATGTGTGTGCGTGTATGTGTGTGTAGGCGTGAGTTGTTTTCACTGCTAAACCGGTGGACCAATCTGGTTGAAATTTGGTATGTGCTCTCCAAGTAACTGGGTGAGTATTATTAACCACATGTGGGTGCGACAGTGGGTGTGGTAGTGGGTTCTGTTTTGTCATAGCCACACCCATAGGAAGTTACTTTTACTGACAATAACCAATCATACTGAAACTTGGTATGTGGTTTCCATGCGACCACAAGATTATTATTAACCTCCTGTGACTGTGAGTGTATCTACCCACACCCATAAAATATTAATGGAGACTGCTGGATTGGTCGAGAAGAGCAATCAAGTGGAACAAGATCTAATTGAACCCCCAAAGTACACATGTAATGTAGCCACACCTACAAGAGTGGAACACGTGTTCCGGTCTCATGCTGGACCAATCAGACTGAAATTTGGTGTGTGGATTTCATGTGATCATGAATGTTATTATCCTTCCGTGTTTGTGGTTATGGGTGTGGTGCTGACATATTTCATTCAAGCTGCTACCAGCAATCTAGCTTTAGTTACTTATACCACTTTCATACTTTGCTGCACCAATACCACGCACTAATACCATTCACCAATACCATGCAGCAAAGCTGCCAGAGACCCATTTGTGAAGTTGCAGATTATGTTACATCTGATTTGGACATTTCAAATTAAAAGATTTTCTTAAATAATATAGAGTAATATTATAGCAAAAATGTATTACTTAATTTCCCAGTAATTATATACAGGGTTATCTATTTATGGTTATCAAACTCTTTCCCACTGCAGCAATGGTGAATAATGTGACAGTGATGGTTCTATCTGCCACATCTGTCATTGTCTCATGGGACCGCCTGCCACTCCCTGAAATCACCTAATACATCATATTTTACAGTCAGACAGGAAATGGAAAGAGATAAACAACAGAGGCTAATATAGTTGTGTCCAGCTCTGAGAACTCTGTGGTCATCACTGGCCTAATCACTGGTGTAGTGTACAGGTTTCAGGTGATGGCACAAGCCTTGGTGGAAGGCATGATTGTCTTGGGGGAGAGGTCCTTGTTGACAGATATACTTTTACCCACTGCATCTCCTGGTGAGTGATTATTGTTGTAACATTACAGAATTTGTAATATCATGCTAATTTATAGAAATGTTGAGATTTGTGGTACATTTCATTGCAACTAAGTATAACTACATAATGGCCAACTGCAGTATGATGGCATATTATGCACAAACAGTGATGATGTAGTGACCATCTCAGTTCAGTTGAGAATATAAATGGGGGACTAAAGTTTTATCATTATTACTTGTGAAAACCTGCACTACAGGCAACATTTATATCTTTAGTATAACAATAAAGTTCATGAGTGCAACAATAAATCTGATTAGTGTAACAATACTCCATTAGTGAAACTGTATCACCCATTAGTGTGACCATAATAAACAGTTTCAAGTACCAATTTTGGCATTTTTAACCTGGCACTAACGCAAATATGAATGAAACATATGAGAGGACATGCAATATGGTGCCCTAATTAAACCTGAGGTTTTTTTGCTTGTTTTTTTTTTTACCATTCGAAGTTATGAAGTTTTGGATTAGCAAGATCCTGATGAGTGTCTACTGTACTGATAAATAACAGGTGGATTAGAGGAGGTACCTAAACCACTCCAGTCAAAAATATCTGTGGACAATGGACACTTCAATTGTCCTCAAACAGCAGTTATGGGCAGCTATTCAATTTCCAAGAGACAAAAGAAACAACTCTGACCTGTCACCATTTCTACTAAGTGCCCCTATTATAGAATTTTTTTAAGATATAACCTTGTACTACATACAAACAAATTATTTTGCAATTGACACAAGCAGATATTCAAAAATTCTCTATCTTATTAATGTCATTTCTTGTTCTTCTATTGGCAACACTTGTAGCAACAAATTTAATTTATTGCACTTATATTCTTTTATGACCATGGTATTGTAATTATTTCATGCTACTTGAATAATCTTCATCTATATCAAGCATAATCCTTATCTGTATCATTATGTCCTTATTAATTCCGTGTTGTAAATTTGTCTGACTATTGCTTTCACCTTGCAATACAATACTAGTTGCTACTCCATGCTTTAACCCTTGAACTCTTAATAGTCTTTATCTTATACATTAAGGAAGATATATGTCTCTGCCTGCCTGCGCGCATGCATGCATACGTGATGTATGTATTTTTATACGTGTATTATCTTTACCACCAAAGTGCCAAACAATGGAACTCACTCTTCAGGGTATACACACCCTACATCAAGGATAGTTTTTAATCCATAAAATATTTTGGGGGCTTCCCGCAACACTTATTCGTGTGCGTGTGTGTGTCTAAAATTCCAATAATGGTACTTAGAATAAATTCGAGGATAAATCTGTGGGACTAGATACCTAAAACTTGCAAGCGCATCCAGTATGCCTCTGGGAATAACATGGGGTTGAGTCCCACCTGGTTACACCTCCTTCTCTGGGCACATAAACAGTAAAAATAGTTTGTATATATATATGTGCATGTATGCTTGTGTGCGTTTGCTTTTCAACAAAGTAACATAACCAAACAAAACCCACTCAGTGGTGTGGACACATTATAGACTATGGATGGTTTTAAAGCCCAAAATATTTGAGCCACCTGGCCACATTTTCTTGTGGGTGTGTAAGGCTAAAAGTGCATATGAAATGTACTAGGGATAAACCCTTGGACCTGACATCTAAAACTTGGCATGCACATACATCATGACTCTGGAATAGACATATGCTGGGTCCCATCTGCCACACCTTTCTTCTGTGAAAATCAGGCTAAAATACCTGAGATGGTACTTGGCCAAACCCTTGGATATAGGCTGGGTTACATTTGGCCAAAACTTTTGAGGTGGGCATGTTATATTCTAAAAAAATTGCTACAATAGTTTTTAAATTGCCCTACACAAAACAAAGTTTTTCAGGTCAAAAAAAAAAAAAGATAGTATCAGTTAATTATTTGTAACTTTTTTTTAAACAATTCTCACGTGTATTATGTTATGTTAAACTTTCTCTCTGTAGGTGTTACAGTTGCTGTCACTGCAGTTGTAGTTTTCTTCTTATCTGTAGTTGTATACACCATCATCCTAACACTGGTGTTGGTTATATTCTGCCATCATAGAATGCAAGATTAGTAAGTACTTATTTAGCAAACTTAAGTAATATCAAAATAATATAAACATCCCCCCCCCCCCCCCCCTTATATCTGATTCAGTGGTAATGCAGAAAATATACATCACGAAGAAACAAAAACTAGGTAACATAAAATGTTCTTATTTTTCTATTTAAAAAAAAATTAAAGCATTCAACATTGTCGAATGAAGTGATATGCAAATGTTTTCATTTTAATAGAGTCTCGATAAAGATGGAGGAATGCCAGGCATATGGGCATGTCGCCACATCACAGGGACTTCCTACAACACTTGTGCCACCTGAAGGCACTTATGAAGACCTATATACAGTGGCAAATTAACTATTAGGCCAACTAGGCACATGCCTTATGGCCAGCCAATAATCCAGGCCACAAAATTATAAAGTAAACAACTTTGTTAAGTTTTCAGGTGATAACAAAATGCTCTCATATATTTTTATGTAAATAAATTTTGTATTTTTTTAAATCTGAATAAATGTTTATTGTTGTAAGTAGCAAGATATCTGATATTGTTGTGAATTAAAGAAAATTCCCAAGAGTTTTGTGTATATGCCTTTGGGCTGATTGTGAATTAGGTAACAAATTTGGAGTTACGAATGCATGCAAAGTTGTAATCTAGCTAGGCATATGGGCATAATGCAGTAATTACTCTAAAAAAGGATTGGTTCTTCTAAATTTTTGCTCAATAATTTTCTGCTGGTAAGTTTAACTTTTTTTTTCTCTCCTTTTGTCAGTGAGCCCAAAATATCAGTATTTTTAAACCACTCATAAAAATGTGCCTTAGGGCCAGCAGAGCTTTAATTCGGCACTGCTTATATATTTAATTGCTTACTATATATATATAACTACCTACAAGAGTTATTATCTGTGTAAGGTGTTTGATAATTTTTTTATTTTTATTTCCTCTCTCTCTCTCCCCTCCCCCCCCCCCCCCCCCCTCCCCATCCCATTATTTATTGGTGTATGTATATTAAGCAAGAGTATCATTGATGTTATTGACCTGTTGCTGGTTTGTTTGTTAATTGCAGTTTTTCCCCTTGTTTTACTTCCTTATTGGGTAAACCATCTACATCTATTCTATTCTATATTCATGGCTAATGGCCTACCAAACCATTGGACCTTGAAATCTGAAACTTGGTATGCACATATAACTTGACCCAGGGAGTAATATAATTAATTTAGAACACTAGTGGGGGGTTCCTGATGCTGCAAGACCCCAAAAACGGAATTTACTTGCTTAAGCCAACTTCCTTCCCACATTAGTAACCATTAGGATATAGTACAGCTGGCTCCACACACAAATAGAAAAAAAGAGAGAATGCTAGGAAAGGAAAATACTGAAATTCCAAAAATTTCATTTTTTAAAAAATTATTACCACTGACCTTAACTGTGAATGCCAAATTATATCCTAATTGGCTCAGTGGTCATGCACAAATGGGAAAAAAGATAAATAATAGGCAAAAACTATTTAAACCTCCATTTAAACCAGCAGAAGGTCTTAACCTTAGATTATTACTGCCACAAGTACCACCAAAATTACTGAACATAGCTACATGGCTTACACTAACAACACCATAACCACTAGTGGTAGACATAAAGTGAACACTCCAGCTTGAAGGATCTGAGAAACCACCACTTCAGGTAGCAGCCATCTTGCTCCCAGCAAGCCTTGCTTCCATCTAATTATATACACAAGTCTGCAGATTTGAGCAACTGTGAGGTGGTCACCCATCCAAGTACTGAGCAGGCCTAACAGTGCTTAACTTCAGTAAGTAATTTCAATTGAAATCACCCCAAAATTCACCCCAGAATTCACCCCAGAATTTACCCCAGAATTCACCCCAGAATTCACCCCAGAATTCACCCCAGAATTCACCCCAGAATTCACCCCAGAATTCACCCCAGAATTCACCCCAGAATTCACCCCAAAATTTACTCCCAAAATTCACCCCCAAAATTATCTGCCAATTTGAGCAACTATGGATTCTAAATGCATTTTTGATGGGATTTTTGCAAAAGGATAGTCAAATCTCAGGTGGTTTGAATAATTCATTTTTAATTTTTTTTTCCTTCTTTTTTTCATTCCAGAGGGGGATTCCACTGAATCCCCCCTGGCTAGGGGCCTGAACATTTAAGGTACGCACTCAAGCATTGTGCAATATTATTTAGTTGCCTAGAAATGAAACAAGCACAAGCACATATATGGCATAGCACACACTACCAATGAAGTTGAGGATGTGCTAGAATAGTATTAAAGAAGGTGTATGATTAAAGAGCCAAAAAGTTCATGTGATTGATGCTCAAATAACATTGATATGCCACACTAATGATTCTCCTAATAAATTAATTAAAGGAGGAAATTTAGTGACTTCAATATGGAGTAATGATGTGTACAGTTACATACTTCCTCCACTGCCATTTGGGACCATTTTTACAGTGCCTTCCACCATCTCACACAGATTATAGGCGAAAGGCCATTGAAAAGCAGCTCCAGAAAGATATTAAGAATCACATGACAATCCTTCCAAAAGAATTCTACTGCTACTCTCCTGACATTAATGCAAGTGAAAATGTTCAGGTGATTCTTGCTCAGTAACCATTTTTGCTACAGTATGGCACTGGATGACCTGGAAGGTGTACAGGAGGACTTCTTGGATCTCATCAACAACACTGCAGCCAAAGAGGACTCTGATCTGCAACATTTAAGATCTCTGACTTTTGGGCCAAAATACTTCTGATTTCCCTAAAATAAGTGAATTCACCTCGAAAGCTCTCATTCCATTCTCATTGACTTCTGTGAAAGTGGATTCTTACATTTCCTTGTGATCAAATCTATGGCCAGAAACAAGTAAGCTGTAGAAGTCGACCTGCCATGTGCTCTGAGTCACACAACCCCACAAATTGCTGGAGATCACAAATTGCTGATCTGTATCAAAGTGAAACATTCTCATTGATGTACAATACCAACTTAGTTGTTGCTGTGATAAATACCAGTATTTGTGCGTGGCAATTTATCTGTGATTAAGGTGCTTTTTCCTGTCATAAACCAGTACAAGCAGCAGTTGGTGCAAATATATTTAGTACAGTCAATAATAATAATAAAAAAAAATATATATATATATATATATATTAGGTTGGGGATCATGGAAGACTTATAGTTTCTGAAAGTGTTCATGGGCCCAAAAAAAGGTTAGGAACCACTGCAATTTTTTCACTCATGGGCAAGTTCTTCCTTGAGATTTGACCTTAAGGTTCTGTTAAAAAGAGTCATAGATGAAAAAACCAAATAACCAAAAAACCCAGAAAAGAAACAAAACTCCACCTCCAAAAAAGCCACAAAAAAAACAACAACAAAAAAAGAAACCCCCCCCCCCCCCCTCCAAAAAAAAACAACCAAATAAAACACGGTCAGACCTCCCGGATGACTTCATTCGGGTGCTGGTGATGCAGCATTCAGTGCGGTGAATAAAGGGGGCTGGAACCAAGACTAATCTGAGAACGGGAAGGTAAAAGTGTGGACTAAAGAAAAATTCAGGATTCACGTTTTCTTTCTTTCCGGGTGTGCCAGGAGAATGGACCGTGAATGTCTTGCTCTGTACTTTATGAACATAGCGATTGGTGTGCTTTACTTTAGTTCACCAGTGGAATCCCAGGAAACCTGTAAGTTAACATATGCTGCAGTGTTGCTGCACGTTGTATTTCTTGTTGACCAGGTATGTAGCTTGCTGTTGGAGGGGAAATATAATATATCTGAAATAACTTCCAGATTAAACTTGTTCCTCAATGCACTTTCTGTAATTACATAAGCAGGAAGGTGGTTGTAATTCTACTATGTTTACATTACAATATACCTTTTTAATTTTTAAATTTTTATTATTATCAGTTTAATAGCTAGCTGTGATTCACTTGCAATAATAGCATTAAGCTGAGAGTTTCCCTCTTCCACTCACCCACATCACTTTTGCTTTGGTTTTGATGATATTCTGAACTCAGCATTTGAAGTTTACACAATCTATACCATATATTATTTTATTTATTCTGTGGAATTTTTTAATCTCATAATTTTATTTTGAAACTAGTAATCTCTTCTATAAAGTATGAATAGTCTGTTTCTCTGTCCAGAGTATTCTCAATTCACACTTGAACAGTGCCACAAACACACACACACAATCATGCACGCACACACGCACACACACACACACACACACACACACACACACACACACACACACACACACACACACACACACACACACACATTTAGAATCAGTGTCACCAGGGGAACATCTTAAACATGTCTATATGGCCACATCCCTTTCTGTATTAAAAAAAGCCCAAAATTTGTACCTTTTTAGAAAAAAAGAATCGAACTATATGCCTAAAACTAGGCATACAGATACAACTTGATTCTGTGAATAGTGAGGGGGGGGGGGGGTGGTCGGTCCAATCTGGACACACTTCTCCACTTTGTGTGTAAGGCTAAAAATGCCAAAAATGATACTTCTAAAAAACAACAGTTTGACCTAATCACATGTTCACATTTGTTCTAAAAGTTTACATGTTATCAAAGCAGACACTTTTGTGACTACAGCCCACCAAAGCTAGATAACAGACAATTTGGATGCATTTGTAACTTAGTCAATATTGTAAATTTGTTTTGGTTTTTCCCCTCAAGCATAGTAAATCAGAAAGGACATGTTATTGTTCTAGATAGGCTTGCTGTCAATCATTGACTATGACTATTCTATTATTAGAGAGATAATTTTATTACAAACAAAATGGACATTAAATGAAGAAAAAGTGCTTCTACAGACTACTGTAATTATATCACTATTCAATGTTATTAAATTTTCTTTAGTCAATTTAAAAGTGCACAACAAACAGACAGAGCTCTTGTTTATTGTTGGTTTGTTACTATTATTTTTATTTATAATTGTTTTTGTGTGTGAGAGTGGTGTGTTGTATCACATAAGAGTCAATTATAATGCTATACATTCCTCATACCCGATTTTCTCAGCTATTCATTAGTATGGTATTGGAGGCATACCTTGAGTAACTTTAGCCATACTTAAATTAGGTTTCATATAACACACTTAATCTAGTCATGTTGCCAGATGTAGGTTCAAGAGGATTGAAAAACTGACAATTGTTTATTCCAAAAAATGACAGAAAAAAATCATAAAGTAGGGAATAAAAACTATAATAAAAAAAAAGAACATTAGAAACATACTTAATAGTAAGATGGAAAACAAAAAAATTTATTTCAGAAATTAAACGTTAGGAAAGAAAAAAATGGCAAAGAAATATGAATTATTAATAGACTACCTAAAATGTTGCCCTATAGGTGATTTTTCAGTCAGCCTTCGGCCTCCAGCAGTAACAAACTTTTTCTGTTAGCTTAAGGTATTTGATATTTAGAGGTTTTTTTTTAAAAATGTGAATAATGGGAAGAAAGAAAACAATATGGAAATGGGAAAAGTAAAAGGGTAAAATGACTAGTTTAGTCCAGAATACAAACCACCAACTTTTAAGTTATGGAAGCCTGTGCCTTAATTGATTCACCACGATTTTTAAGCTTTTTTTTAAATTAATTAATTTATTTGAAAAAAAATTAAAATTTTTTATATATATATATATATATATATATATATATTGAAACATTTAAATTCCTTTTTCTTTACTAACAGATCATACCCCAAGACGAAACTCAATCAATGTGGTTCCCCAAATAAACTGTAAAAATTTCATGGTGATTAGAAATCCCGTTTGGGAGTAGTATTTAAAAGTGCACAAACACAGACAGAGCTCTTGTTTATTGTTGATTTGTTACTATTGTTTTTATTTATAATTGTTTTTGTGTGTGAGAGTGGTTGGTCCAATCTGGACACACTTCACCACTTTGTGAGTAAGGCTAAAAATACCAAAAATTGTACTTCTAAAAAACAACAGTTTGACCTAATCACATGTTCACTTTTGTTTTAGAATTCTACATGTCATAAAGCAGACACTTTTGTGACTACAGCCCACTAAAGCCAGATAACAGACAATTTGGAAGCATTTGTTAATACCATAAATTTGTTTAGTTTTTCCCTGCTAGCATATTAAATCAGAAAAGACATGTTAATGTTGTAGATAGGCTTGAGTTTAGTGCTGTCAATCACTGGCTATGACTATTCTATTATTAGAGAGACAATTTTATTACAAAGTAAATGGACATATTAAATGGAGAAATAGTGCTTCTATGGACTACTGTAATTACATCACTATTCAATGTTATTAAATTTTCTTTAGTCAATTTAGAAGTGCACAACAAACACAGAGAGAGCTCTTGTTTATTGTTGGTTTGTTACTATTATTTTTTGGTGTTTTTGTGTGTCAGAGTGGTGTGTTGTATCATATAATAGTCAATTATAATGCTATACATTCCTCATACCTGATTTCTCAGCTATTCATTAGTATGGTATTGGAGACATACCTCGAGTAACTTTAGCCATACTTAATTAGGTTTCATATAACACACTTAAATCTAGTTATGTTGCCAGATGCAGGTTAAGGAGGAGTGAAAATCTGACAATTGTTAATTCATCAAATGACAGAAAAAATTACATAGTAGGAAATGAAAAGCTATAATTAAAAAAAAAAAAAGAATGTTAGAAATATATACTTAGTAGCAGGATGAAAAACAAGAAAATTTTTTTCAGAAATAAAACGTTACAATTTGGGAGGAATAGTACCTGCTTTTAAACAAAATACTACATTTCACCATAGATTTGTTTTTCTAAATTAAAAAAAAAAGTTATGCATAAAAGTTGCAAATATATGTACCAAACCCAAAAAAAACAAAAATATCGCAATTTGTGGTGGGTTTACTGAAATATTGTGTTGGAATGACTGGACTAGTTTGTGTATCCACTTTATTCCCAAAGCACCATACCAAATGAAGCTCACTGTTTATGGTAGACACATTCTACATCAAGGATAAATTTAACCAAAGAACATTGGGTCAACTTGCCACACCACTTCCTGTGGGTGTGACAGATTAAAATACCAAAAATGATGCAGAACAAACTCATAGGAAGAGGTGTGGCTAGTTGGACCCCGCCATGTTGTCACTTCATGGGTTTGTCTGGCAGAAGTACCTTTTTTGGGGCCTTTTTTTGACCTAATGTGAACACAGGAAGGGGTATGGCCATGTATATGTACTTATAACATTCCCCCGATGACTCTGATTCTAAATTTATAGCGTTCATAGGTCTAATACCCTAGGTCTATGTGTTATTTCTGAATTACCATTTTTGGCATTTTTAGCCTCACACAATGAGATAAAGAGGTGTGGCTTCATGTTATTCGCAGAGTTAAGTTGTGTATGCATACCAAATTTAAATTTGTATCTCCATAGGTTTGTCTGACTAAAGTACCATTTTGGGCTGTTTTTTTTCATTACCATGAATATCATTTTGCTAAATTAGTTCACTCATGTTTTAAGTTGGGTCAAAACCTATAACCATGCTGCATTTCAAATAAATCTGCTCACATATTTGGCCACAATGATGATACAAACAGGCAGGCAGGCAGGCAGGCAGGCAGGCAGGCAGGCAGGCAGGCAGGCAGGCAGGCAGGTGGGCGGGCAGGCAGGCAGGCAAGTAGGCTGGCAGACAGACAGACAGACAGACATCTCCCTTTGTAAATATAGAAGGCAATATACATACAGTTGCCCTCAAATGTCTGATAATATTTAATTATATTGTGGGTCAAGTTATATATTCTAACACAAGTAATATGTTAGATATAAAACTGAGCTCTGTGTTTTCAAGGACTAGTGTGTCTGCCATAATGCATTTAACTGACTAGTGTAATTAGATGTAAGCCTGCTCCATACAAAGGAAGACCTGCTCCTAAACAGCAGGAAGCCTGTTGTCTCTATGTGTGATAATATACTGCAAAATTAATACAATCCATGCTATAAAAAAGAAAATTACACTAAATCTATTCAATTAATATGAAGTTATAACATTTTCAATATGCCATTCCCCCCTCCCACCCGTTTTGAGCTACCCCTTCATTAGTACTCTATTAAGTCTCAAAATATCATCATGTTCTTGTACTATGATTCTTTCTGATGATATTTATATGCATTATGACATTTTATATCAGTTAGTCACATTTTAGCCCCAATTTTTTTTTTATTTTCTGCAGTACATAACTATAAATTAAAAAATATATAAATGCTCAATGGTTAAATGATTTCACTCGGCAGATTCCATAATAATAAGTTCTTAAGGTAAAGAAATGCTAAAAGGCATTGTATATACCCTAAAACGAGGTTCCACCCAATTATGGGGTTTGACTGCTGGACGATGTTGTTAGATTTATTATGAATTAAGATCATTTTTAAAATGAAAGTTTCAATGCAAGGATAGTCCACATGGTCTGATTAACTATGGGCATGTAAAATCATGTCAACCATACTGTGCAGCAAAGTATATAGTAATGGTATATATGAACAGATCCACGCAAGGCTTGATTCAGAAATAATTTGATAATGAGTTCTCAAAAAAATTATTTATTTATCAATCGACCCTACATTGTGAGATACATATTGATGCAAGAGATGAGTCATATTCCACCTAAAAGGCAACAGTGTTCGGGTGTATATGAATTCAACTTCAAACAACATTTTTTCTTTTGTGGTAAAAATTGTGATGCATTGAAAAGTGAAAAGAATCCATCACATTGGAGGTGATTGTTTTATGTAGAAATGCAGATCAGAATGCTGGAAAGAAATCATTCAAGCAGTCTATTATGGCCACATGTTAAGAGAGAAATGACCAGTGGGCTAATGAAGCTAGCATACATGTGAAAGGGTCTGTCAGTGACCTGCATGCTGCAAATGCTGGCTACTATGCTGACTGTGTGTCTAGATTTATGGGATCAAGAGCAGTGAGAGAGCAGCACAAATGCTAAAGAAGTCTCAAAACTTAGGACATGGCACTCACAGCACTGCTCAGCAATGTTACTCTGCATGTTCCACACATCTAGGATATAGAAGAGCTCTTCCAGGTTGTCCAACATTGTTTTTGTGCAATGTCTGTAATTTACATACATTCTGCATTAAGTATACTAACAGAAATCCCACCCCATGGGTGGTTTTTAAGTCAGTTACCTGCAATAACAAACATGTTTAGTTTGCTCTATGTAACATACAGGGATTGCTGACAATAAACTCATTAATCAAACAATCATAATATAATTAATAAACATGCCAAGTTTCTGCAATAGCTAGTGTTCCATGTCACCAAACTACACCCATTGAAAAAACCACACCCATAGCCACCTGGTCTGAACAAATCTTTCGCAAGGACGTGCGGTGAGGTGCCCTAATCAATCCCTGACAGTGTCATGGACATCTCTTAAGTGGTTTGGGAGGAGTTAGAGTCTTCACTTACACATGGGCAGACATGCAGAATGCAAAGTAATGTGAATTATATTGAGATAAAGTACACATAATAATCAAATCATGTGGACCAAGCTTGCAGTTAAATTTACACCTAAAAAATTAAAAAAAACTCAGTCCATGCTATAAAATAGGAACATTACATAAAAAACCTTTTAATTAATATGAAGTAGTATTTTAAATATTTCAAATATGCCAATGTAATATATATATATATATATATATTTTTTTAATTTAGAGCTAATCCTTCATTAGTACTTATATAAAACCACATAATAGCATCATATTCTCATAGTATGAATTTTTATGATCATATTGATATGCAATATGACATACTTCATACTATCTAGTCACATTTTAGTTTAAACATTTTCTCTTTTTCTTTGCAGTACACAACTTTAAATTTAAAAATATCAAAATAGCACCATCATTTTCAAATTTTCTTTTATTTAATTTCAGTTTTTATGACTTATTCATTGTTAAGGTCATTAAAAATGAAATGAAATGAAATAAAAAGTTGAATTAAAATGATTGTACTATTAACCTCTCCACCCCCTCTGAATAGCACATATGTGATGAGCCCTCACAATGCCTACTTGATATGGCCTACCTGAACCAAACACAACTGAGCATGCTCACAAAAATCAGGCCTTGAGACCGTAGGCTAGGCCTTGAGACCGTAGGCTAGGCCTCATCCCCCATATCTGGGGCATACCGAAATAATGTTCAGTTTCTTGCAAAGAGGATAGTGTGGACTGAAGTAGATTATCAAAGGGCTTATTCATTATTTAGATCCTAAAAATAGCTTGCAAGCTAGCTGGGGTCTTGACACAATCTATCTTTAATCATACCTGCCTGTGTGCCTAATATCTAGCTAGATGTACCTTTTAATGACAGCTGGCAGTTCAACTATACTGTTGTGGTAATACTTCCACTTTGGGGACTTTTTCTTTCTTTAATTTGTCACTAGTCCATTAGTCTTACTGGTTAATTGAGTAATCTGGGCTTAGCTAATGTTTTAAAGGTCAAACACTTGATCTGTAAAACGTATACTTATATACAAATTTCAACCACTTAGATATCCTTCTGTTTCTTTTGAAGTAATCCTTGGTAACAAATGATTGTTGTGTCAGAGTGTAAATAAAGCTTGTGCAAGGTGGGGTGGTTAGTTAGATTAGATTGTTAAAACTTTTGAAGAAGTGATGGAAAATGCAAAGTTTTCTTTTTTTCTGGTTGAGTATTATTTCTTATCAAATGTGTTAGAATACTTATTGAATCATTATGCTGGCTATTAGGCAGAGTGTCATATACCTCAGCTCTGTTAGCTCAGTTATTAATTTTGTGTTGTTATAATAGAGCATCAGTTTTGATAGGCAGCCATCAAATTACTAGTATTACTGTATTCTTCATAGTCAATGATTACAGTTTCCCCCACCCACCCCACCCCATATCCTTTTCCTCTTCATATGCCCATGTAGGTGCTATTACATCAAGCTTCATAATTTTGTCAACACCAACTAACTTTTTTGGTGGTTTATTTCAATTTCCTCTCCTTGGCATATCTGTTGGAGGGAAACCTACAGACATCATATGGAGAAGAAATGGTGTTGTAATCACCTCTGCTGGTCCCTATACTATAGCTGCCCTACAACGTCTCAACAATCTCGATCCTTGTTCTGCTAGACAATATGAGAGCAGGTTAACTGTGAGGGGCAGACTACCAGGAGAGTACACCTACACTGTCAATAATGGAGACACAGCCACTGCCGTGGTGGCTACATTCACTGTGGAAGGTACCATGCACCTATATCATGGCACTGTATGCCCTCATTAGCCCACACTCTCAGTTATTTTTTATCCTAAAATAAACACATCTTGTTCAATTGGGTCCCTTTGCTGAATGATGCACTCTGAACTTGTCATACTGTACTCAAATTCTTTCCAGCCATAACAAATTAGGTATGACTTGATGTGTTGTTACTTTCCCCCTTAAAATGGTAGACCACAATAAGCAATGATTCTTTGCATTGACTCCATTTTTACCTGTGAACTTCAACAAGTTCACAGTCTAAATGTTACTTTCTTGGAAATTTCCTTGTTCTTTTGAAATTTCATCCAACCAGTGCTAAAGTCACCAGTTCAATTATTTATTTAAAAAAAAAAATTTTTTTTTTCCTACAATTAAGTCAAAACATTAAATCATAAATGAGCAAGTTTGGCTGGAAATTTCCAGTTTTATTTTTTCCCAAAATTGTATGCAGTATGCAGTTCTTTCTACTAGTACAAGTGTACACCATATAAATGGAATCTATCACGTGTGCTGAGTGAACTAAGACATGGCTCAATTTTGAGAATGAACCAGGTGACTTGTTCTAATTGGGTCTTCTCATCTTCAAAGTTCCAATGTAACAAATAGTTACACTTGCTGCATATATACAGATTGAGATGTCTTAGTTCAATTCAAAGCAAAATTCAAATCAAATATTTTATATTATTAACTAATTGATTTACCTGCATTCAATCACTAATGCTTTTATTACACTCTTTTAATGTGGTCAGTGCAGGATTATAGGTGAAGCTGTTATTTTTCTTTAAAGATCCGCAATTCCCGAACATAAGTGTACATCCACTTCAGAACTGAAGATTCAATTTTTTTCCTTCATTTTTTAATGAGGAAGCTGGAAAGTAATAGTTTTGATATAAAAAATATAAGATGCCATTGGTCTATTAATTACATGTAGCCAACGTCTGTTCATATTGTTCAAAATTCAAACTGGTACAGTTGATATGTGAAATGTTTAGATGGTTGGGTAGGTGATTTGTGAGACACTGTTCCATGGGAAAGCATTTGCAAACCAGACCTTTTCCTGTGGACACCTATATCTAGTAGTAAGAAAAAAAGGGAAGAATTATTCCTTATGGATTTATATTTTTGTCTTGGGTTTGTACTTTCCACCCATAATTACTACAGTTGACAAGTGAAATAAAAATTTTTTTTTGAAATAAAACTGGGAAGTAGGGATGATATGTCAACAAAAAGTGCAGAAACAAGAATTCTGTGACAGTGCATGTTACAAAATTCCTTACTTCACTAATTCCTCTGACCTTAGAATTCTACATGATAGTCTGACAGTCTGTATTGTGAAATTCCTGTGAACTGAGAGAAACTATTGTACATGAGCTAGCTAGGTGCAAAATGAAAAGGTGGCAGTATTTCAGCATCACACCTTATACATTATGTGAGAATGTGGAATCTGTGAAGTAGGGAATTTTGTAACATGCAATGTCACAGAACTCTTGTTGACATGTCATCCCTACTTACCAGTTTTATTTCAAAGAAATATTTTCACTTGTTTCCTTTAGTTTTGTACACTGTCAGATTTAAATTTTTAAATTTAATGTGGCTCTAGTAGTATAGGTAGTAGTAGCAGTAGCAGTAGTATAAGCTGCTGTTGGTAGTGTAGCTCTTCAGAGAGAGAGAGGCTCACTGTCAGCAGTGTAAAGCTCACTGCCAAATGCAGAATGAAGTATCGGTTAGCTAGATATAACAATGCTATGTCTAGCTGTTACAAATTTAGCTAAAGAATCTGACTTACATTCAAGATTTGAAGGTGTAGTTAATGGTTTGGTGGTGGTAGTAGTAGAGAGACTCACTGTCAGTTTATTTGAACATTGGGACTACACCCCCATTTAAGATATCATTTAATGATATTCATAGCCTTGCACATGAACTGGTTTTAAATTGTACGAGTAGACAAATTGGTGGTCAAAATGATGGCTTCAACTTAACACTGCAGCTATTAGTCTGGGATATACTTCGGTAGTTAGTTAGCATGGCGAAGCAAATGAAGAGATTGTGAACCTGGTCCAAAGAAATAGTAAGCTGTTGATATAACTATTGCAAGATTTGCTGTAGCCAGCTAGGCTCTAGCCCTGGAAATGAGGAAAATAAATAATAAGAAGAAGGATGGTGAAAATTTGGTGATTTTGACGAGCCTGCATTTGCTATTTTAGCTATTGATCTGCAGGACAGAAACTATCCTGGTAGTTTGTGTTAATCTTATATGGACTGCAGGTGAGTTTTGTAGCGTATATTTGAGCTATAGCAGAGAAAGTGAAGCTTTCATTTTGTATTAGTCTATGAGGCCGCCATATTTTTTGGTAATCATCCCTACTTTGAGAGTACTACTGTACTCTCTGATATTTGTTGTTGCAATAATGAGGCAAAAAAAAATCATTGACAATTGAAGTCATTACTGAAATAATAATTGAGAATGAATGAATAATTTCATGTTTTTGGATTACCTATCATGTTTTTATAGCATATGCTAGTATGTTTTTTGATAATATGTTAAGAAATATTTACATTTGACAATGCAATAGTATAGATTGGCAGGAAGAAAACAGAAGAAGCTTAAACTCCTTAGATTAAATTTCAAGTTTATGTTTTTAACTTTTCAATTAATAGAGAACCCATGTAAAAGAAGAAATTTAAACATACTTACTTTATGGTATCTTGAAGTGAGGGAAGACCCAAAGGGCCTGACGAAGCATAGTGAAATTTGGGTCAAAATTTGTACACAAAATTTTTGCACATAATTTGTGTACCAAATTTGTGTACCAAATTTGTACACAATATTTGCATACAAAGTTTGCACACAAAATTTGCACATATTTGCACACAAAATTTGCATAAAATTTGTACACAAAATTTCACAAGTTTGCAGGATATACTAAGTTTTCTTCAACAAAACGTTTACAGACAGCTAAGGCAAGCGATTTTTTTAAACTTCCAATACTCTTATAGTAGCTAACAGCTATGCCCATTTTATACAAGGTGTTCACTATCTTCTGACTTCTGATGTGTGTATGGATATATAATCCCATGAAGAGAAGGAAAGGAGGTTCATGGTCTTTACAATGAAGACATTTGATCATAGAAGAGTGTTTAACCTAATCATTTAGATATACTAACTCTTCTATAGTTAGAGAAGCCTGGGTCTCAACTTTATCTTTTTTTTTTCATATTTGATCCATTGAGTAAAAATGACAAAATCAGTTTCCGAGTTGTAGGTATGAAATGATTTCTGCTCAAATATTTCATGCCTAAATATTTTTATCAGCCTCACTATAGCAAGTGCTTCAGGTTCAAAATCATGTGAATCAACAGCTTCTTTTAGCATATTTTTCATGCCTTTGTTAATCACAAGCACTATTCTCTTACCATTAGATAATTATTTCTTTCAGTCTCCAAGGAATTAGTTAAGTATTTGCATTTTATCCCAGTTTTATGGATACTGTTTTAGGGATACTCTTTCCAGTACCAAAATGTTTTAACTGACACATGTACATGCTATAAAGCTCAGATAACTTGAATATAAAGATAAAGTCTCCATTTTCAATACTCTCTTCAATAGATGTCATAAAGTCAACATACACTTGAACTTCAATTAATTCATCTTCTTGACTATTAGTAAGGTCATTCTGGGCTCTTTTTGTACTTCCATACC
The DNA here is from genome assembly GCA_963969325.1 of Lycopodina hypogea. Classification (NCBI taxonomy): domain Eukaryota; kingdom Metazoa; phylum Porifera; class Demospongiae; order Poecilosclerida; family Cladorhizidae; genus Lycopodina; species Lycopodina hypogea. The sequence continues at coordinate 14,070,621 of OZ017782.1, read as the reverse complement.
GATTTTTATATGTTAAGAGACAATTGAAATTGTACTTAGCTTCTATTGCAATAAAATCCCCCTCCCCAGAAATGCTAGCAAGTAATGAGAAATCTTTAGCTCAGAAGCCATTTTCCTTAAATCATGGTCTAACTTCATTTTTGCACAGTTATGAAGGGTACCACTCACTTCAGAGCAAAAGAGGCAACTTTTATTAAGTATATCAGAGGATTTCTGCCTCTTTGATTTCCTGTGCTCATCTTCATGCTGCTCACTAACTGATTCAAAATTGACTTGTTTTATGTTCAATCTAAGTAGCATGGAAATGATAAACTTTAAGTGGCAAATCTTGTGTCACTTAGCCTGATTTTTCAAGAAATTTTTAGCCTTATATTCTTCATTGAACTTCACACTTAAGGTAGTGAATGAAGATTTTGAAGCTCTGCTACTCTTTGTAGAAACTTGCTATATATTTCAGGACCACTACTCTGGTTGCTGTTTGCAGGCATTTTAGATTCCTTTCTTCTTCATATATCATACAGGTCGTCCAGTCCATAACAAAACACTCAGCAGCTGAATATTGGAAAAATTAAATAGCTTGGCAAAATTAAATAGTGAAAATTTTGATTTGAAGCAATAATTGAGTAGGCTGTGAAAATATAAATGTTTGCAACCTCCCACACAGCAGTAAATAATTTTAAATCACTTAAAAAACCTCAAAGTTTCTTAGCAAGCACAGAAAAAAATGACACTCCTTCCAGAATGTTTCAGAATGCTTTAATATTTGGTTGTGCAAATCTTTCACTTCGGTGCAAATCTTTCACTTTGGTCCAGAAATGTAAAATTCCATGAAAATTGGACTTAAGCAACTGCACTTATAAAGGACACATGTTTGCTCATATCACAATAAAGTTGACCAAAACAAAAACCCTCATAAATTGGCTTGGAAGCATTGCAAATAATGACACTCTTTCTAGAATGTTTCATGCTTTGATATGTTGATATGCAAAACATTATGCTTTGATCTAGAAATGCACAATTCCATGGATGATTGGACCTAAGAAACTATGCTTTGAGTGAGCCCTCCAAGTTTGGTTTCCATAGCATGCTTCTTTCTCCCTCAAAAGCTGCAAAATGACTGGCCATACCAACAGGCATGCTCAGATAAAAAATAAACAAATTCGATAGATTGAAATAGTTTTTTTTTTATTAGTGTACATCATTGGATTAGCTTTTGCAAATGGTGTTTTTTATTTTTATCATAGCACTACTCATGGTGAATTCAAAGTTTTATTGTTCTTGAAACCGAGAAGGACATTATTAAAATTTAATTTAAATAAATAGAAGAAATGTACTTCTCAAAATTTTCTCATATTTTACATTAAAACAAATATACTTAATGGACATTTTCTCAGCCTTTGGTATCAAAGATAACAAATTTAAGTGGGAGCTGGAGGAATCCATATGCCACAAACCTCGCCACAAACACACCAAAAAAATGAATAAATAAATATGCATAAGGGAAATTTATAAGATTGAGTTTGTTACTTGATTGTACTGAAAAATAAATTGATTGTACTTTTTCTGATGTATTTATACACAGATGCTGAGGCTCCTACAAATATTCAAGTACAACAAAATGGAAGAAACAGTATAGAAATAAGCTGGACTGCTCCAGCCAATTCTCCTTCACAAGGATACAGAATCTTATCTATAACAGATGTTAGTAGTTTAGTCATACCAGTAAATAGCTCTCCATTTACTTTACAACTTGGAGGTCCAACTTTAGTCCATATTCGTGTAGTTGGTGTTTCCCTGCACTTTATTAGTGATGTATTGCGGGAATACTCTATCAATCTTCGAGGTGAGAATATTTATATTACAGTAAATATCTAGTATATTAATTTCATGGTGTATGTACATACACCTTCACTCTAGATATACTGGCTCCAGTCATCACCTCATCAGTGACTGCCACTTCAGCCACTATGGTCTTGACCCAGCCTAGGAATAGTCTACCAGCAGATCAGTACACAGTAACCCTCACTAGAATAACTGGGGATGAGCAGTTCTTGTGCAAAAATGAGCCAGACAGTGTCACTATAAGAAGTTCCTCTGACTCTGTGCTGCTCGAGGGTCTGGAGGAATACAGTGTCTACTCTGTCACTGTTGAGGCTAGAAATGACTTCTCTGGCATAAATGAGTTCTTCAATGTATCTGATATTACAACACTATCAGCAGGTAAGAATAGTGGCTGTATTTAGAGTGGGGCCTGAAGTGAGAATTGTCATTCTCTTCCTCTCTCATCACTCTCCATCCAACTCTACCTCTTTCTATAGCTCCAACTGGTGCTCCATGTGATCTCAATAATGGCATCATCTCTTCCATGAGTATAGTGCTGACATGGAAAGCTATCGAATGCACACTTCGCAATAGAGAGATTACTAGTTATGACTTGCAGTATGGAGAATTAGATGGTTCACTAACTACCAGGATCATTGGGAGTGGAGACACAAGGTACATTGTGGATGGACTCTTGCCCTTCACATTTTACAGGTTCCTATTGGCTGGAATTAATCTCAATGGCTCTGGACCATATGCCTCCTTGGCTCCTATAAGGACTGAGGAAGATGGTAAATAATATATCTATATATTGGATTTTGGCAATGTATTAAATATCTTCTATTATCCAGTGCCTGGTCCTGTGGCTGGTCTGACTGGGCAAGTGACATTCTTCACAGTGGAGCTGTCATGGAGTCCTCCTCAAGTTCCCAATGGAGTCATTATTAGCTATGATGTCATGTTTAAAGTGAATGACAGCACTCCCATTCGTACCACTAATGTGGCTGCCACCTCTGGTCCCCCATCACACACTATATCTGACCTGACTCCACAGACTACTATCTCTGACATCACAGTCACTGCTAGAACAAGGATTGGGCCTGGACAATCTACAGCATTCAGTAATATATTCACATCTTTCAGTAAACCATGTGAGTGTATATGAATGATTAGATTCCCCTATTAACAACCAGTTACAGAGATTTCCCCAGAATGTTTCATGTTAGCATTATATTCAGGGAGTGTGTGTTACCAGGAGAGGGGAGGTATATGTTGTCTTATTTGAGGATAAATCATCAGTCACCAATCTCTACCAGTCAGAAAGAGAAATGCGGCGAGTAAAAATTTCTGCTACAACAATTAAATCGAAGTTGTACATCCATAGTTCTGGTTAGGCAAGAGAAGAGCTAACATTGTTCATTTCATTACTAAACACTGACTAAAACATAATTTAAGCTATAAATGTTATTGTTCAGATCATATCATGCCTCCTAAACGTTTATGCCATTCTAAAAATAAACATTAATACTCTACTGATTGTTTGGCAGTGTGTAAATATCAACCGCTTTCTCTTCCTTGAAAAAATATAATGTATGGAAGTACTAAATTTGAGCTTTTCGCCTGGTGCACTCATACAAGAGTGTGGCCTAATTTGAAGCAGCTAAAAACTATCCCCCTTACTCCAGGTTCACACTGACCAAATTTCAACCAAATCCTTTCAGAGGTTTGGCAGATTAGTGCATGCCTACATATATAAATAAATCAATATACATGCATATATATCGCTAATCTATTATAATAGGATAATAGATGTGCTCACTACAATAATGGGCTGTTAATAGAGTTAGTATTGACATGTCAACCATGTTGTGCTACACTATAATCTTCTCTCTTGAAGGTTGTGTATGTAGTCAATTGATGTGTGGGCAATGCATCCCACACTCTCGATGTCTTCTTTTTTTTTTTTTTTTTTTTTTTTTTTTTTTTTTTTTTTGGTGTTGTTTCCATTTAGTAAGATGTTATAGTGCTTACGTATTTACACAGTTACACCTACTATATTTTTGCATATAAATTATTATGTTTGCAATATCAATTGATTTTCATGTAATAATAATTTATGAGTGATCATTTTAAAAATGGCCTACAACATATATTGCACCAAATTTTTGTTTGTACATTCAAAACATGTTTTTTTTGTTGAAATAATGCAGAAATGTTATCAACTAAATAAGTAGATACTACTCCAGTGGATGTGTCTAGGGTCACCTGATTCTCTTCATGTGTCTCTTCTTTAAACCACAGCAATGGTGAATAATGTGGCAGTTACAGTTCTGAACGCCACTTCTGTTAGTGTCTCATGGGATCTACTGCCACTCACTGTAGTCAACCAATACATTATATTCTACAGTCAGACAGGGAACAGGAAGAGACAAACAACGGAGTCTAATGTAATTGTGTCCAACGTATTTAGATCTGTGGTCATCACTGGCCTAACCACAGGAGCAGAGTACCAGTTTCAGGTTGTGGGACAAGTCTTCATGGGTGGAAGGACCATTAATGGGATGAGATCTGGAATGTTAGTGCTCACTGTCAGGGACCCAAATGGAGGTGTGTGTACATATAAATAATTTCATGTATACTATTATTTCTACATGAAAGTTTTTATGTTTTTGTTGGATTTTTTTTGTGCTTTATGGCAGTAACTGATCCTGCTCATTTTACGAACATAAATGTATTTCTCCAGATGCAGCCAAAATATCCTAAGCTTACTTTGTCTTTTAAATAATTCATTTGTATTACAAACTAAAAGCAAAATTTATATTTTAATGTTAAAATAAGAATGCTCCCACACTAAAACCTGTGGCAAACAATTAATACAATATTTATTTAAAAAAAGATATATTTTTTGAGCAAGAAAAATAATTGTTTAGAACACTTAATATAATGTTAAAGTTCTGGTAATATTACAATTTTTATGTTTCTATATAGTAAAATGGGACCTAGTTGTAACCGATTATTTGTAACAACAAACTTGGTGTTACCTAACAGTAAAAATTAGTTAAAAATCCATTCTTGACCAAAACTTGTGGATGTATCCACCTCCACCATTCCAAGTGTTCCTAGACCTTGGTGGATGGCAAGATTGTCTTGGGGGAGAGGTCCTTGTTGACTGACATGTCGTTACTTCATATTGAAGTCACTAAATTTCCTCCTTTAATTAATTCATTAGGAGAATCATTAAGTATGGTGTATAAATATTATATAAGCATCGATCACATCACCAGTTTGGCTGTTTAATCATAAACCTTCTTTAATGTTATTGTAGCACATCTTAAAACTTCATTGGTAGATGTGTGATATGCCCAGACATGGGTGAGACATGGGTGGTATTTTGAATAGATATATTTAAAATTTGTATTTGAAATTTAAAAAAAGGTGTAATTTGTATTTATACTTAGATACAAAAAAAAAAAAAAAAAAAAAAAAAAAATTTTATAGTTATATTTTGTATTTTGTATCTCAATGTATTTTGCATTTTGAAAATACTTTTGATTTCATAATACTTTTTTTAAAAATTGTGGTGGGGTGAACCCATAAGTCCCCATAAGTTTCTCATGCATGGGCCTTGATATTATAGAATATCCCACGTGCAAGTTGTGTGCAACAGCAGTAAAGCAGAACTGCATTCTTCTGTTCCTTCACAGCTAGTAATTTAGCTGGGAAAGGACACTAATCAATTCTGCCTTTGGTTTTGACTTTTCTTGGCTAAGGTTTTTCTGTGACCTCTGCCTGCTGGGATACTTCTAAGTGTGATGTTCTCAAAATAAACATTTTTTAAAATTATGAATATTTTACTGCTACTGTATGCCTTGACCCCAGTGCTTCATAAAAAGTATGTTGTATTTGATTAAGTATTTCCAATAAAAATATTTTTTATTTTGTATTTAAATACATTTTTTAGAAAGTATCATGCATTTTATTCAAATCGGGTTCAATTTGCCTATCAATTTGCAAAAAATCACACCAAAAATGCATTTAGAATCCACAGTTGCTCAAATCCGAAAAAATATTTGGGTTAAACTCTATCTAGTTAAAATTGATTTCGATTAAACTTACGTACTGAAGTCAAGCATTGTTAGGCCTGCTCAGTACTTGGATGGGTGACCACCTCACAGTTGCTCAAATTTGCAGAAAATTTTGGGGCAAAACTCTCTTTTTGTTCAAATAAGCACTGTTAGGCCTGCTTAGTACTTGGATGGGTGATCACCAGGGTACAGTAGATCTTGTAGGTGGTTTCCCTTTTTTTCCCCTTATTTTTTCCCCCACCCTCTGTCCTCTCTTCTTACTTCACCGCAAATGGCACAATTTGATGCGCTAAATTTAAATTTCTCAAACTCCTCACAAATTTATGCCAACTCTTGATTTGATGCTATTTTATGGAGTATTTTTATTTTGTATTTAAATACATTTTAGAGAGTAATTTGCCCAAGTTTGAATATGCCATATATGGGCTTTTCTTGTATCAGTTCTAGGCAACTAAACTAGGATTAGGTATCCACAGGAAAGGGTTAGGTTCGCAATGCTTTCCTGTGGAACGGTGTCTCAGAATCACCTAACATAACAAACCATCTAACCATTTAACATAAAAGCATTACCTGTTTGAATTTTGGGGGATTTGAACAGTAGAAGTTAATCCCACATGTCATCTGTTACTGGAATTGCAGTATCTGACAACTCATCCACAGCCTTGTGGATGAGATAGTTCATGAATAAGACTTGGTACAAGTGATGCCCAATGTGATCAACACGATGGTGACTATTAAATTGTTCGTTGATATTAGTCAGCCTTGTTTTGAGTTCAGCCTGGCTCATAAGTGTTAAATCTTCACACTGTATTCATCAATGAATGGCTCTGATGCACAGGTGGGTGGCTCAACACCAGAGAGAGTATCTCTGTTTTGGTTAGTGTTGAATGTTGCCATGGCTTCTCTTCATATCTGGAGAATAATGAGGAATTTGATGTGCTTGGTTGATTATTTGCAGTGCATACTCCATCAACACAGGCGGTTCTTGTTCTTCAAGATTAACATACATAACTGAACTGTGTGTGTGAATGAGCTCCATTAATAAAATATAATGTGGGAAAAAGAAAAAAAAAGAAATAACAAGAATAAACTCTAAAGTTCAGATTTAAGAAATAACAAGAATAAACTCTAAAGTTCAGATTTATATTCATTATAATAAAGAAACAGATTCTAGCCCTCCGCCTGACCACCTTAGAACAGTGTAGTAGTGGTATGATTGATTTACAGGGTTGTTACAGATCTTGATACCTCAGTGAAAAATGAGATTTTCGATTCAAAATTAATTGTGATAATAGATGTCTGATGCTGATGAAAAACATTTTTTTCCATGATGCCAAAAATAAACAAGATGAACACAACTTGTAAATAATTATTTTGTTTGATCAATCTAAGCACACCACCAAAAATTAAAAAAAACAACAACTTCAGTTCTGGAGTGGATGTACACTTATATTTGAGAATTGTGGAGCTTTAAAGAAAAATCACAGCTCCATCTCTAATCTTCCACCTGACCACATTAAAACAGTATAATATTGGTATGAGTGATTGAATGTAAGTGAATCAATTAGTCAATGTAACAAATGTGCAATCCATTGTTTGATAATTTTATTGATGCTTCACTGTGTGAAATGATAAAGCTCACTCTATTGCACTGATTGCATTACTACCTGATTTCACACAAAAAAAAACAAACATAACAACTAATCTTCTTGGCTCAGTCCCAGTGGCTATAGCGTGGTGATAGACCTTGACCCCTCAGTGAAAAATGAAATTTTCAATTCAAAAGTAATTATGATAATAGCACAACTTGTAAACAATTCTTTGAGGTTCATGAATCTAAACACACCAATCAGCATTGTGGGGCTGTAAAGAAATACCAACTCATGAATTAGTCTTCTAAGGAGATGTGAGTAGGATTTAGTGATTGCATATTCAGTCAGAATACTTTGACAGAATAGTGCCCTGAATGGAAGTTTCCTCCCAATGGAGTTAGTAAATGTTTTCCTCAATTACCAATTCCCCACCACCCACCACAAGTAGTGGGTGGTGCATGGACAGAGAAACAATTTAACCTCAGTTTCCACTTTATAATTATTATTTTTTCAGTTTCCTTGCAATGAACTTCAGAAATGTTAAAAGAGATGAAAGCCAAAAAAGGATAGAAGAAAGAAAAAGGTAAAAGGAAAAATGATAAAAGGAAAAAGATAGAAGTTAAAAGATAATAGCAAAAATATAATAAAAAAAAAAAAAAAAAAAAAAAAAAGGATTAGTTGAAAAAAATAGAAAGGAAAAAAGGCAGGAAAAAGGAAAAAAAAATTATAGAAGGAAAATGATAGAAGAAAAATGTTAAAGGAAAACAAGTAGAAAAAAAGATTAAAGTTGAAAAAAAAAAAAAAAAAGGACAAAAGGAAAAAAAATTAGAAGAAAAAATAGGAAGGAAGAAAAATAATAGAAGAAAGAGAAATAGGGAAAGGGGAAAAAGGGGAAAAAGAGAAAAGATTGAGAAAAAAAAGGGAAAATGAAATGGTGGGAAGAAATGAACTTGCAACTTTCAGGTTGGAAACACACCACTTAACCATTCCACCACTACTTTTTAGGCATTTTTTGTATTGAAATATATTTTGCCATTTTTGAGGGAGAAAGAAGCACGTTATGGAAATCAAAGTTAGCATGCTCACTCAGGAAGCCCAGGAGCAGAGCTATGCCAATTTTTGTTTTGCTTCCTGAGAGGTTTCTTTCATGGTGAACCACTATTTTGAAGTAATTTTTTTTTTTTTTTTTTTTTTTTTTTTTTTTTTTTTTGCAAAAATAGTGTACAGATTTTGTGTACTTATTATGTATTATAATTAGGTATGAGAGAGTTAAATTGTTTAAATTTTATAATATCATGAAGCAAGTGAAGCCCCGAAGTGGCTGACTGAGTGTAGTGAGATTTGGGTCAAAATTTGTACACGAAAATTTACCAGGAGGGGGAAAAAAAGAAAAGAAAAAAGCATCAATATAGGGGCTTACCATGAAGGAAACCTTTCAGGACTCTAATAATTGGCATAGCTTTTCTTATTCACTTCCTGAGTATGCCCTCCAAATTTGGTTTCCATATAATGCTTCTTTCTTTCTCGAAAGTGGTAAATATATTTTCATACTAAAAAAGCCTAAAAATATATGGTGGAATGGTTAAGTGATGTGTTTCCAACCTGATGGTTGCTGGTTCAATTTTTCCACCTCCACCCCAACTTCTTTTTTCCCAAGCCCTTTTCTCTTCTCATTTCCTCCCCTTTTTCCTTTTTTTAAAAAAGTTTTCTTCCTTCCATTATTATCCTTCAGTCTTTTTCTCCTTCTACAATTTTTTCTTCTCTCTTTTTTTCTGTCTTTTTTTCTGTCTTTTTTCAACTACTATATTTTTATTATATATTTTTCTATCTTTTATCTTCTATCATTTTCCTTCTAATTTTTCCATATTTTTGGCCTTTTTTCATTCTATATTTTCAACAACTCTTTTTTTCCCCTCCTATATTTTCCTACTATCTTTTAGCTTCTATCATTTTCCTTCTATCATTTTCCTTCTATCATTTTTACTTTTATCTTTTATTTCTTAAAATTATTTCAAAGCAGAAACTGAAGTTGGAATGTTTCCTCTGTCCATGCCCTGCCCACTATTAGTGGTGGGTGGTGGGAGACTTGTAATTTGAAGGAAGCATCTCTGAACTTAATTGCAGGAAAGTTCCAATCAGGATAAGCATGTATTTTTATTCCATCAAATTATTTTGACTGAATATGCAATGACTACATTTTACTCAACTTTTCTTAGAAGCCTAATTCATTAAGTTGGAAATGTTTTTAAAGCTCCACAATTCTCAATGTTGTGTTCAGATTCATGAACCCAAAGAATTGTTTACAAGTGGTGTTTATTTGGTTCATTTTTGGCATCAAGAAATTTTTTTATTATTAGTATCTGGCATTTATTATCACAACTAATTTTGAATTCAAACTTTTATTTTTCACCGAGGGATCAAGGTCTGTCACAACCCTGTAGCCACTGGTACTGGGCCAAGAAGGTTAGAACTTTTTTCTTCATGAAATCAAGTAGCAAAACAATTGGTGCAATAGATTGAGCTTTATAAGTTCACATTTGTGATGTTGAATAATTTATTTATTTGCATTCAATTGGTCATACCAATATTGTTCTGTTTTAATGTGGTCAGGTGGAGGATTAGAGATGGAGGTGTGATTTTTCTTTAAAGTTCCACAATTCCCAAACATAAGAGTACATCTACTCCAAAACCAATGGTTAATTTTTTTTCTTCAGTGAGCTAGTTGGAAAGTAATACTTTTAATATAAAAATAAAACAAAGAATTGGTCAGTTAATTACATGTAGTCAAAATTTGTTCTAATTCTTCAAAATTCAAAGTGGTATTGTTATGGTTTGTTAGGTGATTCATGAGACACCATTCCATTGGAGAGCATTTGCAAACCTGACCCTTTCATGTGGACATCTATTACTAGTTAGGTATGAGAGAATTGAATTGTTGAGATTTTAAGCTAAGTATGCTAACCAGCCACTAGCTATTTTGATATTTTTTCTCATCCTTTTAAAAATCTATATAATTAGTGATGATCTTGACATTTTTAAAGAAAACTAAATTTTCCAAAATAGACATAAAACTCCAATCGGCCACCTTTTTTTGGTCAAAAATTTATATTAGTTATTCAATTATGTAAAAATATTTTAATGTCAAATAATTTCTATTCCTTTCTGTAGGTGTGCCAGTTGCTATCACTGCAGGTGTAGTTATTTTCTCAACCATTATTGTATCCTTAATCATCCTAACTGTGGTGTTGGTTGTATACCGACGTTGTATGAAACAAAATAGGTAAGAACCATATACTATTAAATGAATTGACTCAACACTGCCCGAAAGGACTTTGCCATATAGGGCTGAAAAATGTAAACTGACAAAAGCATTATTGTAACATCTTTTTCTCTGGTTTTAACCAACTTTTCTGTAAATATTTCAAATGTAACATCCTTAGATGTTGTGGTTAAATCTCTGCTAGATTACTCGTCATAAAAAAGTTTAACAGTACCGAATGTGATAGAATGAAACAGGAGACATACTTTTTGTACAGTCATATTGTTCTAGTTAAATTGTCTGTGCATTAGCGTAGAGTGCTGCTCTTTATTACTCAATAGCTTCTGCATCTTCCTTGTCTTGCCGTGCCTTTTCTCCTCCTGGCAGGTGTCCCTCTCTGTGAACTCCTTGGTACCTAGAGTGACTATTAATACCTGGCACTTCTTTTTCCATGTCGCAAAAACTTGATTACAGAATGTTTATTCATTTGTTATTAGTTGTTTTTTCTTTCCAACTGTTCTAGTATGATGTCCACTGTTGCATTCTTAAAGTTCTCTTCCAAAATTTTGTCTGTAATTGAAGAAACATCACTTTCCTAAAAATTTGAAACAGAATTTAAATTTTGCTGATCATCACAGTATCATAGTGAAAGTAAAAATATATTATTAGCCAATGGATACCCAACATGTACCGGTCTTCATAGATCATGTCTTAAACAGCAGATAGAAGGGTGGTGCCTTTAATTTATTGCTTAGTTTGGTTAAATTCATCCACTATGAATTCCACTTAGAGTAGTGCTAGTTCCCTGCAGATTTGTGATAGCTTGTCTTGGATCTACTATATTAATTTAGCACCCCTAGGATACTAGGGAATGCTACTGCTATATTTAAAGCAGTAGTGCTTTAAATCTAGTGCTAGCCTGCCCTAGTACCTTAGGGATGCATGATAGTTAATCCTACTGGTAGGGAATATCTTCAAAGTGATCTGTTCGGACTCCTCCTTATAGTATTACCCTCCATTATTTTGTCATATTTTTTTTCTATTTATTTAATATTTCCAATAGTACATTGATTGACAAATGTATTTTGTTTAGCAAAGATCTGAAATGATAAAGACAAGGTAAGATTAATAGGTAAGCAGACAGAGAGTATTACCATCAAAACTACATTTTTTCATCAAATGAAGCAGTAATTTTTAGTGAAACAGCCAGTTGGTAACAATTTTTGCCAGCTAAGCAATAAATTTAAGGGCCCACCCTTTTACTGGCTGTTTAAAGTATGGTTAACAAAGGACAATACTAGTTGATATCCATTGCCTATATATAATGTGTATATTAGCTACACAATTTTATGTGACAAAATAAAAAATATGAAAAATATATTCAGAACTCTTTATACATTTTTACCATGATCCATAAACTAGAATAAATAAGCATTGTGTAGCACTGCCCTAGCAAAATATAATAACAGGCTAACTGCAGTAATATTGGGTAGACTATCCTTAATATATAATTTCTCTTACTTGCTGAATGATTTGCCTGTTCTCTCACAACAACAAAAAATCCTTATGAAGAAAGTAGGAGAAAGAATAGCAGCAATTTTTGGTCATTAGTACTTGTAAATATGTTGTTAGCTACAACATGGCATATAACAAAACAACAATATACAAATAGAAGGAAAACAAAGTAGCAAAATATAATTTCATCGAACTGATTTGTCAGCCCTATATGGCTAAGCAAGGGCTGGCCTTATTGGGCAGTCTTGAGTCAATAAGTCCTTGTAGTCTGTGTAAGAACCTATTTGTAAACTCTGGTATTACTAATATAATATGATACTATTATCATTTTGGCCAGTGCTGATGTTGAGAATAATTATGAAGAGGTTACTAATAAGTAAGTTAAATATTATTATAGCTATATAAAGTAGTGTTACACAGCATAAAAAATGTCACATATGTTGAGTGTCTATTACTTTACTATTACTTTAACAGAGGCTCCATACAGATGAAGGAGTGCCAGGCATATGGACATGTCAACATGTCAAGGGGACAACCCCCCAGAAATGTGCAGTCTGAAGATAATTATGACATCGTTGCTTTCTAATTACAAGCAAATGAGTATAATTAGCATACTATGTACAGCAATTTGAATTATTGTAGTGTATCCCAAAGTTGTGTAGTTCATTGTAGAGTAGTGTGTGTTTGTATATATATTTGCAGGATTTTAAAAACTTTGGGGCCAATATGATGAATTTGGTATATAGGAAAAATAACAAAAAATCTCTGCAACATAGATAATATAATTTCGAATAAAAAAAATGAGGGAAACATGAATGGATCTGGATCATACCTGCAGAGTACTATTGTAATCAGTTCAGTGGTTTTGTAATGATAGTCAAGAACTGTTCAGAAAAAATATATACACTTTTGTAAAATAATACATTTTATGATACCATTGGTAGCATAAAACAGTCACCAACTCTATTATGAAGAAAGACTTACAACTTTATATATAGAAGTCCATGGCTGCATGTGAGCGCCAACTGAATTTAATAAAACATTTTTTTACAAGCTATAACTGTTTAAAAAAACCCTTCCCTCTCATCAATGATGAAAATTTTTACCATGGAAAATAAATCTCAAGTCCAAAATTGTCTGTAAAATCTTTATGCATAGAAGCACTCAATAATTGTTTCATCTCTGTCATTGTAGTGAAGTTAGGACACTTTTCCCCAGAGAAGGGCCTATTTGGATGTTTTAGAGGAAACTAGGATTGTTAAATGTAGATGAGAGAGTTGGTGTATGGTTGATAGCATTTGTTTGAAATATTTTTCATTGCTAGACAGAATTTTTTTTTTATTGAACTCATTTTCTTTATTTCTAAGTTACACTGCTAGATTATGTTTTGTGAAGTTGGAGGTATTTTGCTAATGCTAGCATGTCAACATCTTCACAGCTAGATTTATTCAACTCTTCCATTTATGAGCATTTGCTGCATTTATCAGTGTTTTTCAATCGGGAGGACTGAGGGAATGTGCTCATTAAATCAACCTTTTAGCTCACAATGGAGTAGATTACATGCTTTAAGTTAAATTGCCAGAAAGTATGCTTTTGCAGATGTAAATACATGTGGCTAACTCCCATATTCAATATGAAGTCTCAGATAATGAGGCAATTCATAAAGTATCTGGCAGATGATTTTACTCTGTGTCAGAAACTGACTCTGGTATTATACTGTCATCTGAACCATCAATACAGTTGTAATCTCCAGAATCCAGTTGTGCTTGACGCTCTTCCTTTTCCTGTTGTGGACTATCATTCATTACTCGGATGTGGTTGATCTGTCTCTTCCAAATGTGGTTATCTGATATTTGAACAAGGTATGAAAGTGGTCCGTTACTTTCTATGAGAGTACCCAGAATCTGTACTTATCCAGGACGAATATTCCTGACCAATACTCTCTGCCTAAAATGCAGCTCGCGGACCATAGCATGTTTACCATGATGGAGTTTCTGATCTGTTTGCTTTGAAGCAACAGTCCCCTCGACATCAGGATGAAGTATGTCAAACAGCTTCTTGTCTCTTGACGAACAATGTATAATGTGCTATGTTGTTTGTACTATGTGGTGTAGAAGAATATTCATCAGTCCCTGCTGGAATGATCGGCTTGATTGTTCACTTGCTTTTATTGCTTGTTTAAATGATTAAACAAATCTCTCCTCCACTCCATTGGATGAGGGGTGGTAAGGTGCACATCGGATGTGTTTGCTTCATTTCTTTTTTGCATGAATGTATTGAACTCTGTTGATATGAATTGTGGACCATTTTTGGACACAATTTGTAATGGTAACCCATATGCGAGAACAGGCGTCTTAACTCTTGAATGATGGATGTCACAGTTGTACTCTTCATTTCAATTACTTCAGGCCAACGAGAATGTGCATCTACAATAATCAAAACATCCAACCTTGAAATGGTCCTGCAAAATCTATATTGATACGTTGCCATGATTTTAGTGGCTATGTCCAAGGATGTAATGGTGCAACAATTGGTGCACTCCTGGCTGCTTGACAAGCTGTGCAAGATTTTGTCAGATTCTCAATTTGTGCATCAAGATTAGGCCACCACATACAGCTTCTTGCAAGGGACTTGGTTTTGGCTATTCCAGAATGGCTTTGGGATAGCTCTTCTAAAATATGGTCCTACAACTTTCCAGGATTGATCACACGAATATCCTACATGAGGCATTTTCCTTCAATTGTGATCTCCATTCTTCATGACTTGTATGGCTTTAGCTCTGGAGATACCTGATCAGAACTAGTCTTTGTATACATGAGTACATGTCTCAATACTGGATCTTGCAGTGTGGCTCTTTGAAGTTGTGAGGATGTGACAGGCAATGAATAAACCTGTACAGTATTAAAGACAGACACACCTTCTGTCTCATCTGTGATAGCAGTAAAGTAGTAGTAACTGGAAGACGTGATAGCCCATCAGCATTAGCATGCACCAAAGTTGGTTTGAACACAATCTTGTTATCATATGCTGATAGGATGAATGCCCAACGTTGCAACCGAGTTGCTGCCAGTGGTAATATTCTGTTCTTCAGTCCCAATATTGTGGTTAATAGTTTGTGGTTGGTGTACAAGGTAAACTTGCAACCATACAAATACTGAAGAAACTGTGAATTCCAAACACCAGGGAACAGGCCACCTTTATGAGTTGAGCATAATTTTTTTCTCCTTTAAGAAACATCCTAGATACATAAGCAATGAGCCGCTCTGAGCTGGCTGGATTGGTGTGAGAAATCACAGCTCCCATACTGAAACTTTTCAAGCCAATTGGAGAGGCAATTCTGGACCATAGTGTGCTAACATAGGTGCAGACATTAGCAAGTCCTTGGTACTTTGGAAGGCATTTTTATACACTCAGTTATTAACTTCCATTTCTGACCAGTTTTTAGCAGAGTTTTAAAAGGATGTAGCACTGAAGATAATTCAGGCCAAAATTTTCCATAATAATGCGCAAGGCCTAGGAAGGACATCAGTTGAGCTTTTTCTTTAGGAGAAGGTGCTAACTGTACAGCTTTAACCTTCTTTGAAGTGGTGTGTAAACCCTCTGCATCAATGTGATGACCCAAATATTCAAATGACTCTTGAAGAAATGATCATTTGTTAAACTTAAGATCGATGCCATGATATTGCAATCTTTTGATACTTCCCTCCATATTCAATTGCTTCTGATCATCTGCACCAGTAATCAAAATTCATCCAGGTAGCATACTTCATGAGAAAAGTTTCATCTGGTGACTTTATAGCAAATGATGCAAAATATCAGGCTAAGTGTTTGACTGCTCTGTATAATTCATCTCGAAAATAAGCTTCCGATGTGAATGAAAGCAGAGTGGATGCAGAGAAACAGCGTTATGCTAGTACTTTTTCTGAGCTTGTTGCATACATAGAAGATACATTTGTTGAATGCCTCGACAAAAGTATCCAAACTTGCTGACCTGATCAAGCTGTACATTTACAGACTATCCCAAATTGGTATCACATCCATATGTATTATTACTACACTCAATCAGTTTTTAGAATCGGATTTTTAAGAACCTTTTGATCTGCACCAGTAATCAAAATTCATCCAGGTAGCATACTACATGAGAAATATCTTGTGGTATAATGTTATGGCTCTCTGAAAAATAGCTGGAGCTGATGCAACTCTAAATGGTAATCTTATATGCTTATATAATCCTTTATGGGTGTTCACAGTTAAGTACTGTAGAGCCTCATCTTGAAGTATCATTTGTTGATAGGCATGTATTAAGTCCAATGTTGTGAACTTCCTGCCATCAGCCAGTGATGCAAACAGATCATCAGGCTTAGTTAGGGGATATGTTCCACCTCTGAGATGTGGGTTTATAGAAACTTTGTAATCCCCACACCATTCCACTTGCCAAGAAAGATGTAGGTTTTCTTGGATTGCTGGAGATTTAAAGGGTTTATTAAGTGAAGGTCAATCCATTAAAAAATGCCATCCAAAAACTGGCCATCTTTCCAATGATATTGGACACCTTGTTAGATCCTTTTCTAAATTAATGTTTCAGAGGAAAATACACGCTGCTTTAAAACTCCTTGGAAGGGAGAAAAGGTGTCATCTTGCACCCAGAAGGCAAGGTTGATGCCAACAATCCTGACTCATTGTCTGTCCTTGAAGTTCTGAAATCTAAACATCCACATGCCCAGCAGGCAACTGCTGAGGCCTCCATTCAAGGTCCTGTACCATTACCTTCTCACTTTGTTATTTTTTATTCTATGAATGCTGCTAGCATTCACACAGCAGCACTGCATACAAAGGGTATAGCAGGTCCATCTGGTCTAGATGCTTATTGCTGGAGAAGGTTATGCACCTCCTATAAATTAGCTAGTCACGATCTTTGTCATGCTTCAACTTTGGTTGACCCTAGTTGTCTCTGCTTTTCTAGCCTGCTGTCTCATAGCTCTAGATAAATTCCCAGGTGTGAGACCCATTGGCATCTGCAAAACTGTGAGGAGAATAATTGCAAAGGCTGTCCTTCATACCATAAAATATGACCTGCAAGAGGAAACTGGATATCAACAATTATGTGCAGGGCAAGTTTCAGCTATTGAGGCTGCTTTCCATGCAATGAAATCCTCTTTTGAAAGTAATGACACAGAGGCAGTTCCCTTAGTTGATACTTCCAATGCATTCAATTCGCTAAATAGGCAACTTGCCCTCCATAATGCTAGACATCTTTGACCCTCTCTTGCAAAAATTCTTTTCACTACCTAAACTGCATATACAGTATAAAGTGTTCCCATGATTTTTTTTTTTTTTTTTTTTGTTGGTTAAATTGATATTGAAGTTCCATCTCAATGGACAATTGTAATTGAAGTTCATGTACATACTACTTCATCATGTACATACTACTTCATTAACATTAGTAAAAAAACAACAACCCACTCTTCAGGAACTTTAAAGGTACTGTTAGCAAGAGGCTCAGGTGTGAGTTCATCGCTATGGATTGGGCCCAATTGTTGACAAAGTGCTGGTTAAGTAGATGGCTTTCCAGTTGCTGAGATATCTGCAAGTTCAGATTTTTGGAATGATAGAGGTACACCTGCCTTACCTAAAGGGTCTCATCCTCTATGCTTGCTGCTGACCTTATGCTCTCACCCTGAAGGCAAGGACTTTGTGTTAGGAAGGGACTCAGGCAATATCACTATGATCAGCGGTTAAAAAAGGATTACATCAATGCTACTTGGTATCTCAGCAGTTTTTATTGTGGCATGTATTGCCTTGTCCATTTAAAGATGAGCTTGCGATGCTAAAGTGTCTGAAACATTCTCTTCGCTGGTGCTTTGTGGGGGGACTTTGATCAAGGTGAGATTGATGTTATTTGAATTAGCATTGTATTATGATGGAGTTTGTTCCTTTTTTTTGGTAGAGTGTGTGTGTGTGTGTGTGTGCGTGTGTGTGTGTGTGTGTGCGCGTGCATGCGCGTGATTTAGGGAGCTAAAACTAAAAAATCAGTGGACTAAATGAGCTGATATTTTCAGTAGGTACTCCAGTGGACCACATAAATATCTTGGCTGAGTTCAACTGACCACGCAACAATGGAAAAATAGAGGTTTTGAGCTGGGGTTGTGGGTTCAAGACCACAGCTAGGGCTTTTGTAGCACCCCCCCCTCCTCCTCTCCTTCCCCTTCTTTATTCCATGCTGACCTGCAGCAGCACTCAGTACTTAGGTCTAAGAATACTTGGTTATGTGGGGATGGTGACATGCATAAGTTTTTCACAAGAAAAGATTTTGAATAAAAATAATTTTATTGCTTATAAACACAATAGTTTATTTTTTGGCAGTGAAAATGACTTTCAATGGGTATGGTTAACAGAAAAACCATACCCATAGACTTATCCACATGATAATCATATTCTTCTGGTTATGTGGAGACACCATGCTAAATTTCATTGAAATAGATCATTAATTAGAATCTTACAGAGGATGTCACTAAACCACTCCTATTAACGAAATCACACCCATAACCACCCGATCTGAATGAATCCTTTGCCAGGATATGCAGTGAGTTGCCCTAATCATTCCCTAAAATTTCTTAATGATCAATCCAGCAGTTTGAAGTGAACTAGAGTCCGCACAGAAATCATCCTGTGCAAACATCAAAAAAAGGAGAGATTAAGAGACACACCACAAAATCATGACCTAAGACTTCAAGCACTAACGGGCAAATTGTAAGGCACCAAAACGAGTCAAATGAACAACACCAAGCATGTGTACAGGACATATCCACCAGACAAACAGTTAGGCATCAAAATGAAACTGAAGAACAACATCACACATGCACACAAAACATATGTCCCAGTCAATCTTTGAGGCACCGAAGTGAGACAGATAAACAACATTACACCCCAACACATGACCTTGCACAAGACATTTCTTCCTACAATTCACGAACTCCTTTACAACATGCTTTCAAAAGATGTTATCCTGAAAAACATGTACTACCACAAGACACGTCCATCCATAAGACAATTTTGTGACCACAGCCCACCAAAGGTGGGCCTAACAAGCAATGCGGCCGAAGGCTGCAATTGCATGCTAGTATCATCAATGCTGTAAATCATCAGTCAATTAATCATGCACTGTGTGTAATTGTAATGTGTGATATTGTAAATGTAATTGTATTAGGTTTGCAAAGTAAGATGGCACTTGGGGCTCGGTGGATTCAGATATATTATCAGTGTTTTCGGACAGGGAATTGGAACGTATTTTTGTGGCAGTGGATTCTTCCACCACCAGTTCTGAGAAATTTGTGTCCACATTCCCTGCAGTGGGTGTGTTTTGTTCAAGAGTGATTTCACCAAATTGTTTGCTCTTACAATCATCTGTACTATCCTGAGACGGTATCTCTGAAGAGAAGAAATTTGACTTGAACAGTACAGAGCAACCATCTGCACCCTCACCATAGTGGGCCTCAGAGGAGTTGCTATTCTTGAAGAGGTTGTGAGAATTGATGGGTTTGTTGAGGGCCGATGGATTCTGCAGCAACTTGGGCACTTGAAATGTTGAAAGTCCTCCCTCAACATCCTCTCTTTGCGTCTTTTTGCTGATGGAAGAGGAGAGGGAAGTCGAAGAACTGCTTCCCTTTGGTTTTATCTTGAGGTGAGCGTATTTCATCCGGGGGTCAAGTCTTCTAACCTCTTTCTCTGCCTTGGCTACTCCACCCAAATTGGTAGAATGATGACTTGGGTGGAAGCTGTTGCTAAGAGTAGCCCGTTCAGGGACCTGTGGACCTTTGCCCCACATAGATGGAGGTCTGTCTGCCAAGAGGCATAGCTGGTCCTGCTTTATACCAGATGCAAACAAATAATTACTGGGGTTGGATTGGTACGGGGTGGTCTTTTTATTGGTTTCTTTTTGGTAAGGTGTGAATATTCTTGAATGCTCTTCCTGGTAAGATGAATTTGGCCTTGCAGACCCTGTTTGATAAGTTCTTTGTACAGAATCCATAGAGTTTGGTTACGATAGATGTTTCCTTGCGGCTGTTGCCCAAATGATGTTCCCTGCCAGTTTCTTTCAGGGTGACCAGCTTAGGGGAAACCCCTGCCACTCGTCGAGTGCCACTGTCCAGCCAACTGGGGGTCTTGATCACTCACCCCTTCACCTCAACTTTGTCTCGGGTCCAATCTAGCATCTATTCCCGCATTTGCACTATTCGGAATTCCCTGGGGAGGAAGTCCTTGATGCTGCATGGAAGAATGAGAGTTCATAATTTGTTTCGCAGGGTGCTTGGTGGTGCCATCGGTGCCAACATGTCTTTTGGTGACACTGTAAGAAGTGAAATATGTTGTAGACAGAGTGGGCAGAAATAAAATGATTAGTCATACACACATCATAGAACATCCCACTGCCCACCCACTGTGTAGTTGGCTGGCTGAGCTTGATGTCTGTGGGTGAGACCAACAGTTTTTCTGTCACAGACTGCATGGGAATATTGGCCTCTCTATTTTCATTAATAGGCAAAGGTCTCCTCTGAATTTATAGAGAATACCAAGGCTGACCCAGTGGACCAGCACAATGACAGGGAGTCCAGTTGGTAAGTATCATAAGCAAGGTCAGCCCAGAGGGTTGCCTGAGACTTCGGCTACCACAAACACACACTGTTGTCGTACTCACATTTCCACCCACCTCTCATCAACCCCCCACTCTCCACATCCCATCAACCCCGCACCCACCTCCCATTAATTCACCACCCCTCACCCACCTCCCATCAACCCACCTCCCATCGACCTACCTCCCATCAACCCCCCACTCTCCACATTCCATCAACCCGCACCCGCCTCCCATCAATTCACCACCCCCCACCCACCACCCCTCACCCACCTCCCATCAACCCACACCCCCACCCACCTCCCATCAACCCACACCCCCACCCACCTCCCATCAACCCACACCCCCACCCACCTCCCATCAACTCCCCACCCTCCACCTCCAGTTCTCCTCACTTGCTGCAACAGCGCCTTCATCCTCATCTTGCTCTTGCATAGTGCCAAGTCCATAGTGCTGTCTCCTGCACACAACAAACAAACAAACAAACAGTGTACACAATGAGGTTGTTGCGTATGTGGTGATCACAGATAGGAGTTACTATAGTCATGGGATTATTTACTGCATCAATATTATACTCCAGTGAGTTGATGGAGATAAAACACATATAGATGCAGGTCCATGACAGCTTCATGGCAAAGGACAAGTTCTTAAGACACAGTCTTTCGGCTGCAACAATGATCATAGTTTAAAATAAAGCACACCAACTTACATAACTGAATCAGCTGCAAATGATCCACTGATTTTGGAGTCAGCGTCGGAGTCAGAATCATCTTCGTCGTCCAATTGGGACCACTGCTTATGCTAGTGGTCAATACTCATGAACCTGCCACCACTGGTCTATGAGTCCTGCATCACCATGGCTACGCCTGAGTCAGCAACAGACAAAAGGGAAGAGAGAAAAAAAGGGGAAAAATTTCATTAGAACACGCTGAACATTCTCCGTGAGCTTTTGAAGTCAACTCTCTACCAGACACATCCATTCTTGACTGCATGTCCTAGCCTAAGGTGCCCCCTCCCCCCCCAAAAAAATTTTTGGAAAATAAAAAGTTGGAAACAAAATGAAAAAAAAAGAGAAAAAAACAACAACAATAAAATAGTCAGATGTGCCCTGGAGAGCAAAAAACATCTCCTGGCAGAGAGTCTTATGCCACAGAGCAGGTAATAGCCCACTAATTAGGACATTGCACTATATAATGTTCTGTTACATTTGCTTGCCAGTTTATGCCAATGAAGTGACAGCACAAAACATGATCGAGTGAGTGAGTGTATATACATGCATGCACATCCATACCAACCCACCCACCCACACCCACAGGCAGGCACACACACACCCACCCACAACCACACACACTGGAACTTTCTACAGCGCATATAAGAGAAGCAGAACTGTTTCCAACATACACAGCTAGGTGTTATGGGAGTCTAACTAGAGGGCACTAAGGTCAGGAGTGAAGTGAAGGTCAGTTGAACATCTGGACTTGGACAGGACTCCAACTAGAATGCAGGAGCTTCAGGGTTGAAGGATGTTTATGGCACATCTCAAGAAAAGGTAATTAACTTTACTTACTGACAAATCATGAAGTAATTAACTTGCAAAACTTCACAAAGGATGACAGCTAGCCCTTATGGCATGAAAGACTGAGCCTCTTTCAGTGTGTGTGTGTGTGTGTGTGTGTGTGTGTGTGTGTGTGTGTGTGTGTGTGCGCGTGTGTGCGCGCGCGTGTGCACTCTTGTTTAATTAATGTTTTATGTGTCAAACACCTTGTCCACTATAGAAGTTTGGCTGTGGTCACTTCAGCAAACACACAACCAACTAATTACAGCAATGACATCAAAATAGCTCCACAATGGATGAAGACATGTCCACACTGCACTAACTGGGGAAATTATAAAATCGAAGAATATACTAGGCCAGTCCATGTTGTTCTCCTAGCAATGAGTCCACCTCTCTATAGCAGCCTCTTCCACACACTCCCATGTTGGTCTGCTTCGTCAACCTATTAAATCCCTGGAAGGCCAAATAACAACTACATGGCATGGTGACTATTGAGGAACCAGAAGGAAAACATTCACCAAAACACCAACTAATGACCAATTGATGTTGAATTCCATTAACCCTCACATCAACTGAGGTCAGCCAATGACGAAGGGTTACATTTTTCTTTGATTTGAAGCAACTTTGATGTGTTGCACAGTTTCCCTTGATGCAGGGCCACCACTGTGCACTCTACAGGACAACATTTAGTTGTATATGTATTAGTGAGAGATCCTCTTGCTCGTCACTGCCATAGAAATGTGATGCAGCAGTGGACGTCTGGCCCTTGCACTGCTCAGGAACCTCACTCACTCACTCACTCACTCACTCACTCACTCACTCACTCACTCACTCACTCACTCACTCACTCACTCACTCACTCACTGTTTCTATGTGTTGTTGATGAAACATGTGCCATCCTGTTGTGGGATGAAGAGCAGGTGATGTAACCATGGACTCCATCCTGTGTTCCCACAAACATGGACACTGCCGATGTTCCCATTCCTCAGACCAGCACACACAGCCCCACCCACCCAGAGGCTGGTAGCCCACATATAGCCACGCAGAGCCAGTTTAGAGCCAGTTTAGAGCCATGTGCTTCACAACACCTCAAGGCAAAAAATGGCAAATCAAACAAAGCCTACGAGATGTTACAAGGCTTGGACATACAAATAAGCTATGAACTATTCCCTACAGGCCATCCTGAATGTCCGGGCACAAGTCCCTTGCGTCACATAGCCAGAATAACTGGCCTTGATGGTGGAGCAATAGCTTAATACAGGGAAAATCGAGCAACTCGAATGCATATAAAGTGCATCCCAAGGAATACTAATGGAGTGCTTTGCCAAGTCATCTGCCCAAGATGGATATTTTTATACCTTGAAGCACACAGAGCATCATCTACTCACTTATCTTTCTCTCTCCCAGGACTCGGACATCTTCCTCTAAAGTGATTATGAATAATTGTTGAGCAGTTCTCACCGACAGTTCCTTTCAGTTTCAACAAAAGTTACAATCATTCCAAAGATGACATTTGTGACCACAAGTTATTATTATTTTCAAATATTAAATGCTTTGAATGTCTATTTGTCTTCCAATGGGTGAGGTCCTATTTTTACAGGCATGGGGACAAGCTAAATAGGTAAATACACATACAAACACTGCAACTAAAATATCTATTTTGTTAAACTTCATTTAGCTTGTTATCACCGAACACAACTTAACCTTAGCAGAGCTTATTCACAAAGTGGTAAGGATCAGCACACTATGTGATGCACAATTGCCACACAATGATTGGACTAAGTTTTTAACAGGTCACCATGTTTGTGCAGATCAAGGCCAAAGGTGAAAAGGGAATTTCACTGCCATGGGTACAAGTGGTACCTGCCAAGAGAAGTCTTGCACTCCAACCCTGGAGGGATGGATGGATGGATGGCTGTAGCACAACAACCAATAAACACTAGTTGCTGTACACCGCATTCCTGTGTAGAAGCCATTGGCCCTCCCCAGAGAGAGAGACAGGACAATGCCTGGGCTGATGCTAGCTGTAGTTGCTGCATGTGGTCCACCAGGCATGTGAACTTGTGTGTGTATGTGTGTGAGACATGTGCACATGCGAGCACATGTGTGTGCCTGTGTGCACCTGCGTGTGTACAAGCAGGTGCATGTAAGCTTGTATTCTGCCCTATGTCTGTTAGCCACACACAACACTCTCCTTGCGAATGCATCTCCATGTAGGAAGGGAGGGCAGAGGAGGAGACAAGGATTAAGGGGAAAGAGAAGAGGAGGGAGATATTAATGGAGGGAGGCAGTGTGAAGGCGAGAGTGTGAAGGTAAGGGATGAAACACAGGTAGGTGGAGGAGAGAAAAATGGAGGGAAGAAGATGGAGGACAGAGAGAGAGAGGAGAAAGGTGAAGGTCATCTATATTCAACAAGGATGTAACTAATTGTAACACCAAATGTGAGATACAAGACACAGTGTCCCAGACATGACATGACAGCCTCCAGAGTGCAGGCAGTGGCAATGTCAATGATCCTGTTGCCATGGGACAGAGATAACCTGCCAGTGTGTGGCGGCCATGCCAGTATATGGTGAGAGGTGCCGTGTGCCAGAGGACCATCAGCTGTGATGAAGGCAGTGTGAGTGTGTGGAAGCTACAGTGGAGAGAACACCACTCCATGTGAAGTATGTGGTGTGATGACACCAGGTAGGCCAGTGGTCAGGTGAGCACTGGAGGGGCAAATGAATTGTTAGAGTACCTTGAAGAGTAGGTCTCACTTTCGAACAACAGCTGAGGCCAGTGGGTATATATGTGAGAGACATACCCTATGGAGGCTGCTGTCATGACAAACCACTTAGAACACTAATTGGTTTTGACAACACCTGGGCTGGGCTTGTGCAGATGCATAATGAACATGTAACCATGGAAACAATATTTACTATACAACTTATCTTCCTGAAGTTGTTAGACTAATATCAGAATAGGTGTTTGATTAAGATGCACCATAATGGCTCCATTCAAGGACTCTATCAAGTCACCCGAACACAGACACACAACTAGACAGCAGAGTTACACTAAGCATATGAATCTCCATTTAAAAAGTGATTATTGAGTTAGTATTTACAAGACTATCAACTATATGCCTTCCCTGTGTATGTGCTTCTGGACTAGTAGGACAATTATTTGTTTGCACCTTCATACCTTCACTACACACTTTCCCTTTCACCAAGCAACCCACCAAGCAACCCACCAAGCAACCCACCAAGCAACCCACCAAGCAACCCACCAAGCAACCCACCAAGCAACCCACCAAGCAACCCACCAAGCAAGCTATAAGCTGACATGTTTGCTCAAGAACACACACAGTGCACAGACCAGCTGACAACTTTCCCACAGCAGATGAGAAAAATGTGCTGATTTCATAAACCCAGAGAGGGAACTGGCCACAGTCCAAGCTAAAAACTAAGGCAAATAAAATTTCTTAAGTGTAGCTTCTGGAAGGTAAGCTAGTTACTTGGGCTCACCTTTTCTACCTGAGGTTACTCTGAAGGTTCTGCTTCAGTGACTCTGTGAATTTCTGCCTTAAGTAAATAACGGACAAGGACCCATTATTACGCACCCCCAGTAGGGCAGGGGTCTTGTGTTTACCAATATTGGGGAGTTAAATCCAGACCACCTGTAGCTTACAACCACAGGTATTTACTTCGAACACAAATCACAACATGTAATGATGCGGTTAGTGCAACGGCTTTTTCGCACACCCAACTACCTATAAAATTGCACACTCAGCATTGCACACTCAGCATTGCACACGTGGACGCAGGGAGGAGGTGTGTCGTTGAAAATAAAATAAGGATAATGCCGAGGTATCAGGAAAAAGTGGTGATAATAGAAAAGAGGAACCGATCTCCCCAGGCTTACATTCTCACAGAATTGCTGTGGTAGGTGTGGTGTCTGGACCAGAAATGGTCTCTGGAGGAAGCAGTGGTGAAGATGAGTGGCCTGAGGATGTTCTACTCACAATTGGGAAAGATCAAGCCCTCAGGACTAGGAGGGATGAATTAAATGCTCTAAAACGGTTGGGCGTAGGTGCTTGTAATGTGTGTATGTCAGTTAACTCTTAAGCTACTTCAACTTGCCTCAACCCAGTGTGGTGTTGGTCCAGTGTGTGTCCCCATAGAGCTATTGTCAATCATCCTAAACCCAGTGATATTAACCCAGAAAGTATTCCATCTAGTTTGACCCCTCCATCCATCTGTGGTGTGTAGCTTTGCAGGAACAATCCTGCCTAATTCCTAATGGACAATTATGATTAAGAATAAACCTTAATAAAGAGAGGAATCATAAAAAAAAAATAATAAATAAATAAAAATAAATTGAAGGAAAAAAAGTTGAAAGAAAGCAACAAGAAATGCATACATATTGGCTAATTTTTACAGCATGAGTGTGGGCTGGAACAGTTGATGATAAGGAAAGATTCCTTCTCTCTTATTTCTGATCAAACCTTCCCTCTACAGAGTGAGGACTTCTGTCAAGCTGAGGAGGAGGTTGCAATCTGAACGCTACAAACAGCAGAAGGTGAGTGTGTGTGCTGGGGCCATTCTGACAAGCTAGTCGGTGGTTAATTAACGACGTGAGTGTGTGTTGTTGTTTGTGTATACACAGGAAGCTAAGTGACTAAAGAAGCTCAAGATTTTCCCCGAGAAAGACTGAAAGAAGCATTTGTAAAGATTACTCAAATGTAAGATGTATTCTTGGGAATTGTTAAAATGAGTCAGTAGAAATGTTTGCATGTGTAATTGCATCCTCTCCATACATCCATGGATGGATGGGTAATCTGTGGGTGAACAGGAATGGGCTTTATTCCCCATGTAAATTTGTCCAGTAGTGTGGACTCTTTATCATCCATGCAAGGATTGTGGTATGCACAAGTATTGTGTTCTCATACACGAGTGTTTACTCGCAAGAGTATTTATTGGTTGACCTGTTGTTGAACCCTTGGCCGGACCCTTGGCTAAACCACTATTGATCCATGGATATGCATGTGGCCTGTCTGAGAGTGTCTTGGGAGGAGGTGGACTAAATGGTGAAGACTGATGCAGCAGTGATCCTGTTACAGGAGTCAGGTACATAGCACTCACCCATAGTGATCTTTGGAGCTCAAACATTTCAAGTGGTGGTATGTTATCTATTGTCAGATCACATTTGTTTTTTTTAGTTCCAGGCCAATGATAGTGAAGAGGAATAGAGCATGTGTTTGTGGACGTGGGGGCAACGGGTAACGTACAGAGCAGCACCACTTGTCTTGGCAAAGCAACTCTCTTTTGCGGCTAGTGAGCTAGATGGAGCTAATATTTTTAATTGTTGTTAAACTGGTTATGCCTGAATACCATGACCTGTACTCGTGCCACGATAATGTGTGATCCGTTTTACTTGCATAATAGTATGCAAAAAAATTGACTAACATTTTGTTATTTTAATGTTAAATAACAACCAACAATAGCAAATAACAAAAAAATTGAGCAAGTTATATTGTATCAAACTCAAAAGCTCTAGCCAAGCATGTTAGAGCTGTGGTTTGAATAAGGGGCAAGTTCTGAAGGTAGTGCCCATGCACCCACATGGTGTCAACCTCCCCCCCCCTCCCTTAATTATGTATGAGTAGTTTCCCCCCCCTGGGGTGTTCACAGGAGTGGGTCGTCTTGCAGCTGCAAAGCAAGGCCCTCACAAAGTGCAGGCTTCCATCTCACTACATGGGATGTGCCTGTCGTACTATTTTTAAGACATCAGTTCTATGACAGATGTATGTGGCAAGCACCCACTGAAATATATTCTAGTGTCAGCTGATATGGGTGTGACTAAATGACTTGATGCTGTACACCCCCTGGATTGTCCAATTACACACTACATAGTGTGGGTGTGGCTTCTGGTGTCATTTTCTTAGTGCTATATGCACACAGGCTGCCTGAGCAGATATCCTGATGTCATTACTAGCAGGGGGAGGGGGAGGGGCGGGGGTTGCTCATCTATTTGTATGCTCTTCTCCATTCTTGTTGCTGTGATGATTTAAATGTTAATTCATCAAGAATGCTCTAGTGTTATAGACCTTTAGTCTTTTTTATAATTTATATCAAAAATCTGTGGGTGATATGAAAAAAAAAGGAATGAAGATGACTGATACAAAAAATTTTTTTTAATGAAGGAAGGAAGGGTGATAAAAAAGATAATGGGTTCCTAATCTTTTTTTTTTTTTTTTTTTTTTTTAAATAGGGAAAGAATACTCATGTTATTAAATACCTAATTCTAAT
The DNA here is from genome assembly GCA_963969325.1 of Lycopodina hypogea. Lineage (NCBI taxonomy): Eukaryota > Metazoa > Porifera > Demospongiae > Poecilosclerida > Cladorhizidae > Lycopodina > Lycopodina hypogea. Next base: position 14,041,875 of record OZ017782.1, on the reverse strand, counting down.
GCTCTTGGTTTGAATATCCTTAGTTCATATATTTGTCAGATTATTTTTTCTTATATTTTCTTCCCCCCCCCACCTTTCTTTTTCTTTCCCTCTTCTATTCTACTGCAGTGGGCATGGATAAATGGATTTCAGAAGTGTAAGGGGAGGGGGGGGGGGGGGGATGGGAAAGAAGAAAATTGGTCCATCCACGTGCAAGCTATTGCACTGACCATGTGACTGGCCCTCATTATGGCTACATCTCTGCATCTATCCCAGGCCCTAACCAGTCTCTGCCTATAACTATAACCCTCACTTTAACCTCAACTCTCAACTCACTTTAACCTCAACTCTCAACTCACTTTAACCTCAACTCTCAACTCACTTTAACCTCAACTCTCAACTCACTTTAACCTCAACTCTCAACTCACTTTAACCTCAACTCTCAACTCACTTTAACCTCAACTCTCAACTCACTTTAACCTCAACTTTGAACCTGACTCTAACATTAGCACAGACTTTAACATTGGCTCTAATCCTATGTCCCTTACACTAGCACTAGCCCTGGGATTTGGTTCCAAGCATGAGATTCCAGGAACATGTATACATGCTTATAATGATCAACTGGATCTGAGTGATCCTTAAATAGAACAGAAGGGCTGTGCTTTATGCTACATCTATGTTTTCTCAGGAAGCTGTTGAAAGAGCAAGAAGAGGAGGAGGGACAACCAATAGAAGGTAAGACAGTATGACACTCACCAATGGCCACAATATTATAGCACCAGTGATGTCATTCTGTACCAACCAAACAAAAACATATACTGATGAAGACTTATAATGGTAAACCTTACCAATACTTTGTGGTTTATCACAAGGTGTGTGTGCAAATGTTACTTGTGTATGTGTCTAGGTATACCGGCAGCTCTTTTGGACACCATGTTTCATGCCTCAGTCACCAGAATTAGTTTTCATTCATGAGCAATTGTGTGTCTTTCTAGTTAGTGTGGTCAGGAGTCAGTGAGGCAGCGATTGCCTTTTATATACCATATATGGTGCATACACTATATACTGCATATACCATATATGGTGTATATCCACACTACGTAGTGCATATACCGTATATGTTGTATACCCACACTACGCACTGTGTAAACCATATATGGTTTACACCCACACTTTATACTGTGTATACCATATATGGTGTATACCCTCACTACATACTGCATGGTATATACCCTCACTACATATTGCAGGCAGTAGTTGACTTGCAGACGTACCATGTGAAGTAGCTGAACTAAATTTGCCTCCACTAGTTGTTATGTGTGAGGATGCAGTGTTGTTTTATTCCATTACCAACAGCTGTTGTGTAGTACTAATGAGGGTTGTACTCTGTCCATGGGACACAACCAATAGCCAAAGTGATGCTGATATTTATTTCATTCTATTTGGAATTGTTTGGGAAAGAGTTGATAGTTTCTCATGAAGATTGTGATTATTCGGGAGGAGATGGAGGATGTTTGCTTGTTCACACATTCTCTTCATAGTATCAGAGATGCCCTCCAGAGAGAATTAGTTGAGTTGGTCGTGTGGTTCAAAGGTCAATACTGTCCCTCCAGTTCCAGTTTCATAATATTTAGTTTTCATAATGATTGACTACTACAATGAGAGCTGCATGGTGATCACATGGTGGTCACATGGTGGTTTTATGGTGGTCTTATGGTGGTCACATGGTGGTCTCACAGTGGTATTTTGTTTTGACATCACCAACTCTAATGTATGTTACAAAGTTTTCTGTCTTCATGGAGCACTGGTGGCTGGAGCTGTGGCTGTGTGAGTGGCAGTGTGTGTGGCAGTGTGTGTGGCAGTGTGCGTGGCAGTGTGCGTGGCAGTGTGCGTGGCAGTGTGCGTGGCAGTGTGCGTGGCAGTGTGCGTGGCAGTGTGCGTGGCAGTGTGCGTGGCAGTGTGCGTGGCAGTGTGCGTGGCAGTGTGCGTGGCAGTGTGCGTGGCAGTGTGCGTGGCAGTGTGCGTGGCAGTGTGCGTGGCAGTGTGTGTGGCACTGTTGTTGTGTGTGGATGACATGAGGATGGTAATCTGTGAGCTACAGGACTTGTGGTTGGTAGGAGTGTACAAAACCAGTCAAAGGTCTTTTTATATTTTGATTCAGACTGGGTGAATCCTTTGTTGTTTTTTTTTTTAGTATACTAATTTTTAAAATTATTTATTTGTTGTTTTTTTAATTTTTTTAATTTCACTGTATATTATGAACAATGCTGATCATAATATACTTGTCTCCTGTGGATAATTATTATGTGCAGTTTAGCAGAGACTAGGTGAAGTACAAGTCTATATCCTCACAATCAGGCATGTTTGCTCGGACATGCCCACACACACACACTGTTACACACACTCTCTTTCTCTCCGTCTCTCTCTCTCTCATAGATACACACACATTTTCATGTATTCGTACTTCTGGACAAACCCTAAATCCCTCATTTTAATTTATGAATAAATGCTTTTTTGATCATAAAATTGGCATATACACACACTGGTAGATGCACACACACTCTCTCACACACTCTCTCTCACACACACTCTCTCACACACACTCTCTCACACACACTCTCTCACACACACTCTCATACATGTGCACACTAATACATGCACACAGCTTGTACACACACTCTCTCACACACACTCTCATACATGTGCACACTAATACATGCACACAGCTTGTACACACACTCTCTCACACACACTCTCATACATGTGCACACTAATACATGCACACAGCTTGTACACACACTCTCTCACACACACTCTCTTACATGTGCACACTAATACATGCACACAGCTTGCACACACACTCTCTCACACACACTCTCTCACACACACTCTCTCACACACACTCTCTCACACACACTCTCATACATGTGCACACTAATACATGCACACAGCTTGTACACACACTCTCTCACACACACTCTCTTACATGTGCACACTAATACATGCACACAGCTTGCACACACACTCTCTCACACACACTCTCTTACATGTGCACACTAATATGTGCACACAGCTTGCACACACACTCTCTCACACACACTCTCTCACACACACTCTCTCACACACACTCTCTCACACACACTCTCTCACACACACTCTCTTACATGTGCACACTAATACATGCACACAGCTTGCACACACTCTCTCACACACACTCTCATACATGTGCACACTAATACATGCACACAGCTTGTACACACTCTCTCACACACACTCTCTTACATGTGCACACTAATACATGCACACAGCTTGCACACACACTCTCTCACACACACTCTCTTACATGTGCACACTAATACATGCACACAGCTTGCACACACACTCTCTCACACACACTCTCTTACATGTGCACACTAATACATGCACACAGCTTGCACACACACTCTCTCACACACACTCTCTCACACACACTCTCATACATGTGCACACTAATACATGCACACAGCTTGTACACACACTCTCACACACACTCTCTTACATGTGCACACTAATATGTGCACACAGCTTGCACACACACTCTCTCACACACACTCTCTCACACACACTCTCTCACACACACTCTCTCACACACACTCTCTCACACACACTCTCTCACACACACTCTCTTACATGTGCACACTAATACATGCACACAGCTTGCACACACTCTCTCACACACACTCTCATACATGTGCACACTAATACATGCACACAGCTTGTACACACTCTCTCACACACACTCTCTTACATGTGCACACTAATACATGCACACAGCTTGCACACACACTCTCTCACACACACTCTCTTACATGTGCACACTAATACATGCACACAGCTTGCACACACACTCTCTCACACACACTCTCTTACATGTGCACACTAATACATGCACACAGCTTGCACACACACTCTCTCACACACACTCTCTCACACACACTCTCATACATGTGCACACTAATACATGCACACAGCTTGTACACACACTCTCACACACACTCTCTTACATGTGCACACTAATACATGCACACAGCTTGTACACACACTCTCTCACACACACTCTCTTGCATGTGCACACTAATACATGCACACAGCTTGCACACACTCTCTCACACACACTCTCATACATGTGCACACTAATACATGCACACAGCTTGCACACACACTCTCTCACACACACTCTCATACATGTGCACACTAATACATGCACACAGCTTGCACACACACTCTCTCACACACACTCTCTTACATGTGCACACTAATACATGCACACAGCTTGTACACACACACTCTCACACACACTCTCTTACATGTGCACACTAATACATGCACACAGCTTGTACACACTCTCTCACACACACTCTCATACATGTGCACACTAATACATGCACACAGCTTGCACACACACTCTCTCACACACACTCTCATACATGTGCACACTAATGCATGCACACAGCTTGTACACACACTCTCTCACACACACTCTCATACATGTGCACACTAATACATGCACACAGCTTGTACACACACTCTCTCACACACACTCTCATACATGTGCACACTAATACATGCACACAGCTTGTACACACACTCTCTCACACACACTCTCATACATGTGCACACTAATACATGCACACACACTCTCTCACACACACTCTCATACATGTGCACACTAATACATGCACACAAGTATGTACACACTAATACATGCACACAGGTATGTACACACAAAATAATATATTTCTTAAAAGATAAGAACCAAGACTGCACCCATTTATACAATAAGTTTGGAGATACTTTACCAATTCAAGTCAAACTCACCAATTCTTTTTATGAAAATAGAAACTTATAAGGGCATCTCATTTGAATAGGTGAAGGGTTAGCTGGTGTCTAAAATTTTGGAAAGGAGCGACCATTAATATTTTAATGGTGATTTATCCACAGTATTCATGTGGTTTTAAATTGAGTAGTGTTAGGCAAGTTGATAGTTGGTGTGCTTGATCAAAGGCTAGGTGCCCATTTTTTAAATGAGCTCCTTGTTGAATTGATTGTGGTCCATCTTGAACTTTTCCCTCTTGTTTTTTTTCTAAAACAATTTCTAGTTAAAGAGCACTACAAGGAATATAGTATGTAAAAATATTTAGCATTCCCCTCCCCCCCTCCCCCCCCCCCCCACCAAACACACACAGATGTGCAGGCCTAGCCTGACCCCCTGGGTGGTGGTACATTTCAAGGCCACAAGTTTCTCTTGCTGTTGCTTGTAATAGTTTCAGGCAACAGTGTCTCCACAATGAACCAACCCATCCCTTGCTGCTGCTACTGGTTTATCTCAAACCAGCATTCATGCATTTCTTCGGCAACATCATATGTAATTAATATTTTCTCTTAAAAAAAAAATATATATATATATATATATATATATATATATATATATATATATATATATATATATACATATATATTTATTTAATAAAGGATTTCCAAACTATGAAGGAACGTTTCTTTACTTATTCCTTTTTCTGTTGTATCTCTCATTAACATCACAATGGGTTGAGGCATGTTGAAGGTTAGATTGATATTGGCTGTACACTCTAGATCAGCGTCACACTGGGTTGAACTCGATACAGGTTTACTATAGACCTATGGAGGGACACACTGGATTGATATGACATGTGTAGAGGCAGGTTAAGCATGATTGAGAATATATCTGTATTGTGGGGTGGGATCACACTAAATGTCCAATCAGTTGTTGAAATAAAACCAGTTCCTGCAATATAAGTGCATTATGCTTAAACTGATAAATATGGAGGTATAAATAGACAGTGTAGCTGTTGGCAGATGATACAGAAATATTCCCTTCTTAATTTTTGTTATTTTATTCTTTTGTGTAGTTTTGAGTAAACTGGCAGGAAGATACTGAGACAAGCCAGCTATGAACTTCACCAATCGGAGCGGCAATTTTTCCTAGCCGAGGAATCTGTCAACACTTATGCACTGCATTGACACCATTATGTGTTCCTCCATTAGTGTTCCTCTATCAGTGTCCCTCTATCAGTGTCCCTCTATCAGTGTCCCTCTATCAGTGTCCCTCTATCAGTGTCCCTCCATCAGTGTCTCATTATGTATTTGTAAGAATTCATTACTCTATTTGATGACGGATTTCTCCTTGAATGTGTGCATTACCATTGCAAGTTCTTTTATTATTGACATTTTATTTGTTGGACCAGCCAAAATTTAGCCAATATATTGTGGAACTAACAAAGAGGTGCTCTCCCTTTGAAAGGATGGGGAAGGCTAAAAATATACAATATATTAAAATATGTAAAAAAATAATAATCCAAAAAATAAAGAAGCATTGTCTGTCTGTGTGTCTGTGAACTCCTCCTACATGCCTGGACCGACTGTAATGAAATTTCCATGTTCCCTATCGCCTCCTCTATGGCTGATAGAATCTTGATTTTGATTGACTGCTATAGGTGTTTTCCAGGATTTCAGATGAGAACCTGGTAATGGGTCATTTGAAGACCACACCCAAGCCACCAAAACAAATACTAAATTTTATAACAGAGTGGTGGTCACCTAAGGTGGCTATTCCTGAAGTGGTCTTCCATTATCTCACTATAATGGAGCTAATGTACTTGTATATAGATTTATTATTTAATTTGGTTCATGTGTGTGGTGTGTGTGTGCACAAGTGAGTATGGCTGTGAGTGAGTGTGGCTGTGAGTGAGTGTGGCTGTGAGTGAGTGTGGCTGTGAGTGAGTGTGGCTGTGAGTGAGTATGGCTGTGAGTGTGGCTGTGAGTGAGTATTGAGTGAGCGTGGCTGTGAGTGAGTGTGGGCATCACAGTCAAGACCTCCGACACAAGAGGACAGAATTTGGCATGTAGTCTCCATGTAACCAGGTGAGTATTATTAACCACCTGTGTGTGTGGTAATGGATGTAGTTTTTGTCATAGCCACACACACAGGAAGTTGTTTTGGTGGTGGAAAGTCGATTAAAGGATCAATCAGGCCCAAGTTTGGCGTGTGGTCTCCAAGCATCTGCATAGGCATTATTACCCTATTGGGTGTGGTTTGGCCATAGCCACACTCACAAGATGTTGTTTTGCTATCATAAGCAAATCAAAGGACCAACCAGTGTGAAATTTGGTATGTGGTTTCCAAGGAACCAGGTAAGCATTATTAGGTGTGTTGGTGTGGCCATGGGTGTGGTTTTGTCATGACCATACCCATAGGAAGTTAATTTGTCTGCCAAAATTTTATTTATGGATCAATCAGGCTGAAATTTGACATATGGATTCCAAGACTCTAGGTAAGTGTTATTAACAACATGTGGGAGTGGTTTTATCTGTAGCCATACCCACAGAAAGTTGTTTCAGTTGCCAAAAGCTAATTAAGGGACCAACCTTGTTGAGACATTTGGGCAGACCAAAATAATTTTATAATGAGGTTTTAAAACAACCACACCTACCGCCAAGGTTGTAAATTTTTTCATATTGACAGCAAAACATAAGACTTCATGGATATTAGTTGTGGTTTACCATACGAGTGAATGTTGCTATTATGGTTGCCGTTCCATGGATTGCACATGCAAGTCACCACTTTATTTGTTTTATTAAAAGGGATCAGAGACCGAGACTAAGGTGGGTGTGGTCACACTGGGTTTGCTAGCGGGTTGGTAAGAGTAGATGAGGCTATAGCTACATATGAGAGTATAGAATCGGTTTACTTAGTTATTTGTCCGATACAGCTTGACTCCGCTCTCTTTAGCGTAGGGTTTAGTTACGGTTGCTAAATAGGTAATCTATTCAGGGCTGGCAACCTCACCGGAGCTCCGGCCAGTTCACCGTAACATTTAGAAATAGTCCCCCAATTGGAGTATCTGGACAAGCAGAGGTCCTGCAGTTCTGGGGGTAAGTCGCCAGGTGTGTATCTTATCTTCATGGTGTGACCTCAGACTTCTAGATTCTGTGCAATAGGTATGTTTGATGGTACTAGTACTAAGCTCACAGCTAAAATGTCTGCTACACCGTATTATGTATCAATATTTCTATATTTATAGACTTTGACAAGATCTATATGATGATGTCCTCCACAACACCTAAACTAAGTAAGTTATTGTAGTATACATGTTGCACTGCTGTTTGGGCTGCTGATTCCCCCCCCCCCCCCCCCCAACTTAATACTATTATCTATTTAATCTAGTCTATATATTGTACTGTAGTCCTCCTCTTGAGAGACTCCTCTATTGGTAGACCACCTCTCTTGAGAGACCACATTTTTCATGCAAGAAGTTGTATATGCTGTATAACTTACCTCTGTTGTAAGATCACCTCTCTTATAAGAATGATTTTTGTTGGATTAAGGGTGGTCTCACAAGAGGGGGATTACTGTATATTACTAGCAGCATATACCTGCATCGTCTGTGTGTGTGTGTGTGGCCATGACAAAACCATACCTCATCACACCCATATGCCATTAATAGTGCTCACTTGATTCTTAGAGACCACATGCCAAATTTCAGCCTTTTTGGTCCAAGGGTTTGGCCGGTTGGCCTAGTAACATATATACAAACACTATGATTATATACCCAGTGTCACCAAGCAAGTGTCAACATGAAACATTATAGAAGCTAGTCATATTTCGGTCTATTGTTGATTCTTTAATTAGCTTTTACTAATCAATACAACTTTCTGTGGCTGTGGCTATAATTAATCACTCCCATTGACACACCTATATGCGATTAATAGGTTCTCTCTGTTACTTGGAGACCGCATGCCAAAGTTTGGCATGGTTGGTCCTTAAATTAGTAATTCTGGCCAAAAGATTTCCTATGAGAGTGGCTATAATATAGCCATATCCACTGCTACACCCACATGTGATCAATTATGCTCACCTGTGTTGGGGTCAGCTTCCAACATGTTTAGTGTAATAAGGCGGAACTATGTGTGTGGGTAACAGAAAACAAGGTGGAACATTCTATTTAATTATCTGTTTATTGTTATTGTGTTGTTTTTGTGAGGTCTGGCTGAGCCTTTGAAAGCTCAGCCAGAGCCATTTTGAGGATGTTCTGTTGTGTGATGCTATGCTCCATCTATGCTCCATCTATGCTCCATCTATGCTCCATCTATGCTCCATCTATGCTCCATCTATGCTCCATCTATGCTCCATCTATGCTCCATCTATGCTGTTCTGAATACATTTACATTTAAAACTAGTACCAAAAACCTAAATTGCTCTGGTTGGTCTAGTTTGTCGCAGGTGGTCCCTAACAACTTGGTTATCTGGAAAACTCCTGTCAAAATTTTGCCTGGTTGACCTAACAAAGCCACACCCACTCCCAGATGACACTCACCGGTTACTTGGTAGTCCATATGTTGAATTTTAGCCTAATTTATCTATTAATTTGCTTTTTGGCAGCCAAAATAACTTCCTGTGAGTGTGGCTATGATCAAACCACACCCACTGACAGCCAAATGTGGTCAATGATGCTCACCCTGTCACTTGGAGACCACGCTGACAAATTTCAGCTTGGTTAGTCCTTTAATTAGATTTTGGTAGCCAAATTTACTTCCTGAGGGTGTGGTAATGACCAAACCACACCCACATGTTTAATGCTGCTCACCTGGTTACTTGTAGTCCATATACCATATTTCGTCCGGATTGGTCCATAAATTAGCTTTTGGCAGCCAAAAAAAATTCGTGTGTGTGACTCTGATGAAACCAAACCCACACATGCTTGATAACGCTCACCCAGCTCCTTGGAAAGTACATGCCAAATTTCAGTTTAGTTGGTCCTTTAATTAGCTTTTGATAGTGAAACTACTTCCTGTGGGTGTGGCTATAGCCAAACCACACACAATGTGGTCAATAATGCTTACTCAGCTACTTGGAGACCACACATCAAATTTCAACCTGATTTGTGCATAAATTAGCTTTTGGTAGCCAAAACAATTTCCTGTGAGTGTGGCTATGATGAAACCACATCCGCAAATACTTAATAACTCTCACCCAGTTCCTTGGAAAGTACATGCCAAATTTAAGCCTAGTTGGTGCTTTTAGTAGCTTTTTATAGCATAACAACTTCCTGTGGGTGTGGCTACAGCCAAACCACACACAATGTAGTTATAACACTCACCCAGTTACTTGGAGTCCATATGTCAAATTTCGGCATGATTGATATGTAAATTAGTTTTTGGCAGCTAAAATAACTTCTTTAGGGTTTGGTCATACCAAACCATATCTATTGCAATACCATGCTTAAATATGCAACCTGGTTCCTTGGAAACCGCATGTCAAATTTCAGCCTGGTTGATACTTTAATTAGCTTTTGATATCATAACTACTTTCTGTGGGTGTGGTTATGGCCAAACCACACCCAATATTGTTAATAATGCCTACCCTGGTACTTGGAGACCACACATCAAATTTCCGCCTGATTTGTCCTTTAATTGGCCATTGGTAGACAAAGTAATTTCTGGTGGTGTGGCTGTGATAAAAACACACCCATTATTACATCCATATGCAGTTGTTAACGCTCATCCGGTTACTTGGAGACCACATGCCAAATTTCGGTATTTTTGGTCCAAGGGTTTGGCTGTGATTGCTAGACACACGCACACATACAAACCTGTAAATATACAAACATACCTACAAATGTACATGCATGCATGCATACATACATGCATACATGCATACGCATACATACATACATACATGCATACGCATACATACATACATACATACATACATACATACATACATACATACATACATACATACATACATACATACGAACCAAAAAATATATATAAGTTATGCATATGTGGGTATGTGTACATATGTATATACATGTATGTACACATACACCCACATGCACACACACTATCTATTATATATTTTGGTTTGTGTGTGGAAGTGGGTGGGTGTGGGGTATGGGTGGGTGGGTGTGTGTGTCACAGCCTAACTGTCTGACCAAAAGGGCAGAATTGAACATGTGGTCTCCAAGTAACTGGGTGAGCATTATTAACCTAGGTGTGTGTGGTAATGGGTATAGATTCTGTCAACCACGCCTGCAGGAAATTGTTTGGGCTTCCAAGAGCTAATCGAAATACCAATTAGGCCGAAAATTTGCATGTCGTCTCCAAGTACCTGGATAAGCATTATTAACCACATTGGGTCTGGTTTAGCCATCGACACACTCATAGGACTTTTTTTTGTTGCTATCATAAGCTAATCAAAGTACCTACCAGGCTGAAATTTAGCATGTATTTTCCAAGGATTCGGGTGTTATATGTGGGTGTGGCAATGGGCATGGTTTGGTCAAGACCACACCCATGGGAAGTTATTTTGGCTGTCAAAAATGTGTTTATGAATCAATCCAGCTGAAATTTGATATGGACTGCAAGTAACCAGGTGTGCATCATTGACCATGTGGGTGTCGTTTTGTCATAGCCACACCTACCTAGTGTCATTTTGGCTACCAAAAGCTAAATATAGAACCAACTGCCCAAATTTGGCATGAGGTCTCCAAGTAATCAGGTGAGCATTATTGACTACATGTGGTTGTGTCAATGGGTGTGGTATTGGCATATCCACACCCATAGGAAATATTTTTGGCTGCCAAAAGTTAATTAAGGACTAACCAGGACGAAAGTTGGCATGTGGTTTCTAAGTAACTGGGTAAGCATTATTAATCATACATGGGTGTGGTTTGGTCATAGCCATACCCACAAGAATATGTTTTGGCTGCCACAATCTAATTAAAGGAACTGGGTTCGAAATATGGCATTTTGTCTGTATATAACTGTGTGAGTGTTATTAAGCATGTGCAGGTTGTCAGTGGATGTGTTTTGGTGGTAGCTACACCCACAAGAGGTTTGTTGGATGCCAAAAGCTAATTAAAAGACGATGTAGGCTGAAATTTGGTGACTTTTATAATGTTTCATGTTGACATTGGCTGGACAATGCTGAGTATATGCTGCTGGTATAATATATCTTTGCTAAGTCCCTGCATAGTCTGGTGCCCAAGTAATAAACCAGAGTCCCAATCACTGACAGCCAGGTCACCTAAATAAGAGAGTACACACACCCAACCCAATCAATGTTCAGCATCTAATGGTATAGTGCCCCCTGGTCTTGGTGTGATCCCACCTGGTCTGAAGTATAGTGGTTTAGTCCCACCTGGTCAGAAGTCTAGTGATCTAGTCCCCCCTGGTCTGAAGTCTATTGATCTAGTCACCCCTGGCTTGAAGTCTAAAGGTCTAGTGACCCCTTGTCTGAAATATAATGATCTAGTATCCCTAGTTTGAAGTCTATTAGTCTAGTACCCCCCCCCCCCCCCCCCCCCCCCCCGGTCTAATCTCTAATGGTATAGTTTCTACCTGGTTTGAAATCTAATGATCTAGTATCCTCCTGGTCTGATCTCTAATGGTGTAATCCCCCCTGGTCTGAACTCTAATAATTTAGTTCCCCCTGCTCTGAAGTTTAATGGTCTAGTCCAACCTGGTCTGAACTCTTATGGTATAGTGTCCCCTGGTCAGAGGTCTAATGGTCTAGTGTTCATTGGTCTGAAATCTGATGGTCTATTCCTCACTGGTTCAATTTTGATAACGTAGTCCATACTGATTTTAACTGTAATGGTTTAATGCCCCCTGGTCTGTAGTCTTATGGTCTAGACCCCACTGGTCTTATGTTTAATGGTCTAGTCCCCCCTGATCTGAAGTTATCTCCCTCCATCCTGGTGTGAAGTTGTCCCCCTCTCCCCTGGTCTGAAGTCTAATGGTCTATTTCCTCCTATTTTGTAGTCTAGCGGTTTACTCCACAGATGCACATTTTTATCATAAAAATATATATACAATCACGAATGTAGAGGAGGAGGTTCTTCTTCATCTACATTTATCAAAGACCATGTTATGTCACACCTTACTTATATTATGCTGAGTTAATAATGTCGAGTGGCGAGTATAAACCAGCATTCTATTTTGTGTTGGTGTAATGAGTCAAAATGGCTGTTGTCTTTGTCTTGAATATTCTGTTGTAAGTGTTTTTCCCCTTCAGAATTGACTCCAAATGTTCTGCTCCGGAACAGCCTTAACTTCTCAATGTTACACACTTTCAAGTTTGATTGTTCTGAGGGAATTTCCAAATTAAGAGCATTAGTTGTTTATTTTCTCTTAGAAGTATGGTTGAGAGATATCATGTTATTATTGGCAACTCTTATTGCACACCCACAAACAAACACTATTATGGATAACTTGTAATGTTGACTCATAACTTTTCTTATTATTAGAATAGGAGTCCAGCACCAAAGGAATGGCTAAGGTGAGTAATTCAGATGTTACTATAAGATGGTAGACTTTGGTTGTTTCTCATGCTGACTATTGTGTAAACTTGCCTTAAGTGTGACCCACTAATGTTTGATGGTGAGCATATGCATTACATGCATGTGTACTGCAAATTCTATTCCAGCCGGCCCATATTTGAGTTTTAATTTTTAAGAATCATGTTGCCTGATAGATAAATAGAAGAGAGAAAAATATAATCATGTAAACGATTGCACAAATTTAACATAATTGTGGTATATATGTACCAGGGTTTGTTTTGTTTTTTAAGTGGGGGCATAGGGGGCGCTTCTCCCTCCCCCCCTTGGACTTCTTTGTCCCCCCCACCTGGATTTTTCGGCCCCTCCTCCCTCTTTTGGTGATTGAAGGAGGACCTTACAGGGTAACTGAACTGGAAAAAAAATCTCTTTTTTTTATTGTCTTATTTTGTTGTCCTTGATGCATAACCTGGTATAAAATAGTTTGGATATTTTAGTACAGTATTCATGAAGAAAACTTAGCTTAAAATTTTTACTTCCTGTGGGGTGGGGGTGTAACTTGTCATTGACGTCACATGGGGGACAGCTGCAGCCAGAGCTGAATGGCGGTGATATGCTATTTCAACAAACTTCAACAATTCATGGGGTCGGGAGGCCCAATTCCACCGGTAAGTCCAGGTTTGGTAGCAGCACATTGACATCTAGCGCAATAGCAACTGAGAAAGAGTTGTGGAGTTGGAAATCTGAAGGAATAAGTGAAGAGATCTGTCCCTTGGGAGAGTGCAATAATTATTCATATCTTCAGGTCCTGTTGATACTGCTCCTCAGTTCCATCTATCTCTGATTCAGGTCGAAAAAATGAGCATCAAAGACTTTCTGATTTGTCATGATAAAATATAGCCATTTTCAAAAAACCTTTTTAGCTTTGGCTACTTTTGGTGTGGAGCTAGATATTTAATAGCTAGCTATATAGCTACAGAAAATGAGTATCTTGTTATGGTAATACTTGCTAGCTAGCTAGCTAGCTTGCCATTTCTGGTGTGGAGCAAGGTATTTCATAGATAGCTAGCTATATAGCAAACTGTAATTGTTGTTTTACACTAGGTTATAACATTTATAGCTAGTAACTACCCCGGGCTACTAGCTATAATTGCGAATTGGAACATGGAAAGTGGGAGGGGTAGACATATCCTGGTCTACCCATACCAGATAAAACTGTCACGATAATGAAGATTCTCTCTATATTGCTCACTATCTGACAGCCTTTTAAATTCACTACCTTATTAGAATGGAGATTGGCTGTCTGATTGTATGTGTGTCTGTCTGAACTAGACTCGAGAACCAGTGGACTGAATGAGCTCAAATTTTCAAGGGTCTCACTTGTCAAAAATGGTAATTTAAAACGAGGGGTAGTGATTTTAAACCCCAGCAGGGTCCTTTTTTCTTCTTCCCCTTCCTTTCCTTCCCCCTTCCCACATTCCTACCTCCAGTTTATTTCCCCTTTCCTTTCCTTCTTCTTTAATTCATAATACTTTGCAGTAGCAGCTATTTCTGAGTTGAACTGGCAGCTACTTTTTTTATGTTGTTTCCCTTCATTCTCTCTCTGATAAAGAATGCCTCATAAACAGGCAAAAAGAGAAATTAAAAATAATGACACTTAATTACATTACAGAGATATCTCTGGCACTTTCATGGACCATTGTGTTTATAATGAAGTTTTGTAACTTCATTCACTTGACTGAAATGAATTGGTAGACCTTCATCATCACTTCATTGACCTGTAGGCTTTTCCCAAAGATGAAAAGAGAAACTAAGAAATCATAGCACTTAATTGCGTTACTAGTCATTTTCAAGATGGAAGTGAAAATTTTCACAACACATGATGTCAATGCTATTGGCCTGAAGTTGGGTGGTGATGAGGGATCATCCTTGGCAGATCCTTTAGCAGTGAGTCTGATAGATGCGGTTTTCCGTGCCTGTGGCCAGGGCACTGTTCTTTTTAGCTAGTCGAAAATCTCTCCTGTGCTTCAGCTTTAAGCTGTTTGACCTCTTTAAGGCTCTTTGTGTTTTTATTTCTTGGAAGGCTTATCATTAATTTTTTTTATGCCAAGGATGACAACCATAGTTAATCTGGAAGAAACTGAAAATGCCCTCAGCTAGCATTTTGTATTTGTCCTCCATGGTACTGGCTAGCTGCACTGCTGGTAGGAGATAAACCAAGAAATGTTTGTGTGCCTCCATCCATTCAGCCTCTGATTCTGGCAGTTTGATAGAATCTTAGCTATTATGATGACCAGCACTAATGGATGGAGGAGGAGTGCCTGCTGATGTGTTTGGACGTGTAGCAGAAAGGATCTCTCCTTGTGTGTATGTAGTGATGGTGGATGTACATATGGAGAACTATGGATTGAATACCGATTGTGAGACAATGGTTCTGGTTGAAGTTGACTATTTGTCAGTTCAGTAGATGGTGCATGGGTTGGAGATTGACTATGAATTAATAGAGAAGGTGGTGTATTGCGGATTGAGAGGGTTAGTAGATGGATGTTGGAAATGTGACTCAGTGGTGAGGTGTTTATCATCATACTTAGCTGACTTGCAGAAAGGATTTTTCCCAAGGTGTGTATCTAACCTAAGAAATACCTTGTGGCTTTTAGAGCATCTAGACTTTTTTGATAGCTCAAACCTAACATTTTTATCAAGGGTCTTCTTGGCTAGATAGTGTAAATAGTCTCTACCATTTTTCTCTTTGTGTTTGCTAATGTGCTTATACAAGTCAAGTCACATAAAGGGCAGGGAGAAGAGAGTTGCTCTGGAATTTTGGGGTCTATCGTAGCAAATTAGAAGGCAGTGCCTCCAACCACACGGAATCATCCGTAATTTTACGGAAAAGCAATAAAATTTATGGGCTACAGATTTGTTGCCTTTTTGTACGGATATTGGACCTACAGACGTCTTCGTTGGTTTTATTTTGTACGTTTTATTTTGTTCAATTTTCTTTTGTACTTACCGACCTCTTGCAGTTAATAGGGAGACACATGGCGGAGAGTATGACTGGCCCTAGTGCTGCTGAGGCTTTCTCTAGCAATGAAGAGGGAACTTCAAGTATTTTCAACGATTGCCCACCAGTAGAAAAGAAGAAAGAACAGCGGAAGTGGAATTCAAACATAACTGGACCTTGCCTACCCATATTTTTTTCCAGCTCTAAAGGAATCCGATTTGCTCATTGTGAATTTTGCACCAATCACTTGACAGTTTCTCATGGTGGGATGAATGACATTAAGCACATGTAGATGGGGCAGTACACCAACAAAGATATAAAGACTCACAAGGTTGTGCTAGTATTTCTAATTGATTTGGAAGGAGTCAGGAGCAAAGATTGATAAGGATTACTTCAGCTGAAGTTAAGATGGTGAATTTCATTGCCATGCATAATATCTCATTTCAAGCAACTGATCATTTTTCAGATTTATTTCCATCTATGTTTCCTGATTCAGCCATAGCAGCTGATTTTGCATACAGGTAAGTACCACAATCTAGGAAGTCTAGCTCTGCAACTTTCAATCTCCTTATTGAATGCAGACAGTGAGTGTTTTCCTTAGGAGAGTTAAACAGAGTTCTGATTTTCTCTACTGACAGAGACTTTGTCTGCTCTAATTGGGTGCCACTTATTTCTGTATAGGATGAGAGGTGCTATCTATCGAACATAGTAATGCACAAGAGAACATTTTTCAATATACCCATACATACATTCACATATTTTGTTCAGTACATATACAGGAATATATCATGTGAAATTTTACATTAGACCCAGAGCAGACATGATACCAATAAAATTAGATTACGGGTTAGTAAATCAAATCCAGAAAGGAAAGAAGAAGAAAAAAAAGAGGAACATTTTAAGTTAGTGAAAGTGAGTAGAAAATGACTGATACTTTTGTAAATTGCTTCTGAAGCTCTACCTTCCTGCTTGGAGGCTCTGAGGAGTATCTTTTTTGAAATTTTCTGTTGCCATGGACTTGCTATGTTAGTATTGAAAATATATGAATGAAGGACATGAAATTCTAAATAGTAAACATTTTCCTAATAGTTGGTATATAGTGGTAGAGGAAATATCTTATTTAGGGAGTTACTCACTAAAGGTTCATGAATAAATAATTGACTGTAGTTAAATGAATTCTGGTAGCTATTGAGGTAGTAACCCTAGAGAATGTTTTACCTTCAATAATTCAAAATTCAGCTAATCAAGCCCCTTCAAATCTTGTCAGTTATAGTAGTACTTCTACAACAATTCACAGACTTGTTTAAGAAACATTCACTCCTGGATTAATCACAGTTAGGAGAGTAAACTTGCAAGAGCATGAAAACAGCAAATTCCAAAATTTGATTTCTCTCTCTCACTTTTTCTTTCTCTCACTCTAGGCTGATTGGGATAGAATTTGGCATGAGCACTTTGGGTGGGTGTTGGATGGTTAATGCATAGTTAAATTTTAAATTGCTGTATTATTAGTCTACTTTATCTCTTTCTATTTGTGCATAGCCACTGTGAGAAAACGGATGGGCCAATTGGCATGAAATTTGGCATGAGCACTCTGGGTGGGCGTCGAATGGTCATTGCATAATCAATTTTTGAATTACCACATTTTTAGATTATCCATCTGTCTGTCCATCTGTCTGTCCTTTTCCATTTCTTTATAACCACTGGGATTGAGAGAACAGGTTGGCCTATTCTCATGAAATTTGCATGAGCATGTGGGGAGAGTAGTGGATAGTTTTTACATTTAATAGCATTTTTAATTCCCGTAGTTTAGTCTATCCATCTATCCTTTTCTATTTGTGCATATCCACTGGGATTTAGAGAAATGCAAGTCTGATTGGAATGAAATTTTGCATGATTGCTTAGAGTGGGTGTTGATGATTCTTACATAATGAAGTGTTTAATTGCAGTATTTACCTATCTATCTATCTTTTACTATTTGCATGTATCCACTGGGATAACTGGGATCAAATTTTGCATGCGCAGTTGTGGTTGGTTGGGAATAGTTTTAAAATAATAATATTTAGAATTACAGTATTTTCCTCCTAGCTATCTCTTTTCTTTTTGTGTAAACTGCTTGGCCGACTAGAATAAAATTTAGGCAAGGAAGACTTATTTCCTATTACTTTTCCACTGCAATGGGCATTACCAAAGATATTCAAATGGGGCAAGACCTAGCATGGTTATGAACTTAGCCTTACCTGATCTATCAATAAACTCTTCCACATTTCGCATCGGGTATGCATAATTTGGGCACTCTCAGCTAGTATATATATATTTCCATTACAGTTGCCCTTTAAAACCTATTTGACTGAAGGCTAGCATAAACTCTACCTCGCAATTAGCACTATCTCTGAGCATCAACTGAAGAGATCGAGTATTAAAACCATCTTGACCCCACACACTAGTGTCAACAAGTAGGTATTCACATCTGTAATCTCTAGATGACATTATTTCTATTTGATTACCATAAGTATTGACAATTACATGTTTTGATTTGAGAAATGGAAATCATTTCAAGAGTTAAATCAGTGCCATTTATCCATGTGCTTTATCCCTCATGTCCATCTTCTAACTTCATTGAATCATAGAAGGTGAGTTACTTCAATGCTTGACAATACATATACTTGCTATCATACGAAAGAATAAATATTAATGTTAATATATACCGTAACTTACCTCTTGTTCCTTTACTGATTTTATATTATCATAGAAGGTAGGTTACAATGCTAGTGTATGGCTACCACTACAAGAAGAAATGTACTAAACATCTCGCATTTGAACATGTCATACTTTTCTCTGTTTGACCACCTGACTCTATATCATCAAAGGAGGTGAGTAACAATGCTAGTGTATAGCTACCACTACAAGAAAACTCGCACTGATTATCTTACATTTGTACTTGTTCTATTTCACTCTGTATGACCTCCTGACTCTATATCATAATAGAGGGTAAGTTGCAATGCTAGCAGATGGCTCCCACTAAAAGAAGACATGCACTAATAATCTAACATTTGAACATATCCTATTTCTCTCTGTCTAACATCCTGACTCTATATCATCATAGCTGGTGAGTTTCAATGCTAGTGTGTAACTACCACTACAAGAAACATGCACTAATTATCCCACATTTGAACATGTCCTATTTGTCTCTGTCTGACCTCCTGACTCTATATCATTGTCTATATCATCGTAGGATGTGAGTTACAATGCTAGTGTATAGCTACCACTAGAAGAAACATGCACTAATTATTTCACATTTGAACATGTCCTATTTGTCTCTGTCTGACCTCCTGACTCTAAATCATCATAGCTGGTGAGTTACAATTCTAGTGTATAGCTACCACTACAAGAAACATGCACTAATTATCTCACATTTGAACATGTCCTATTTGTCTCTGTCTGACCTCCTGACTCTATATCATCGTAGGATGTGAGTTACAATGCTAATGTATAGCTACCACTACAAGAAACATGCACTAATTATCTCACATTTGAACATGTCCTATTTGTCTCTGTCTGACCTCCTGACTCTAAATCTCGTAGGATGTGAGTTACAATGCTAGTGTATAGCTACCACTACAAGAAACATACACTAATTATCTCACATTTGAACATGTCCTATTTGTCACTGTCTGACCTCCTGACTCTATATCATCGTAGCTGGTGAGTTACAATGCTAGTGTATAGCTACCACTACAAGGAACATGCACTAATTATCTCACATTTGAACATGTCCTATTTGTCTCTGTCTGACCTCCTGACTCTAAATCATCGTAGGATGTGAGTTACAATGCTAGTATATAGCTACCACTACAAGAAGCATGCACTAATTATCTCACATTTGAACATGTCCTATTTGTCACTGTCTGACCTCCTGACTCTATATCATCGTAGAATGTGAGTTACAATGCTAGTGTATAGCTACCCCTACAAGAATCATGCAATAATTATCTCACATTTAAACATGTCCTATTTGTCTCTGTCTGACCTCCTTACTCTAAATTATCGTAGGATGTAAGTTACAATACTAGTGTATAGCTACCACTACAAGAAACTTGCACTAATTATCTCACATTTGAACATGTCCTATTTGTCTCTGTCTGACCTCCTGACTCTAAATCATCATAGATTGTGAGTTACAATGCTAGTGTATAGCTGCCACTACCAAAAAAAACATGCACTAATTATCTCACATTTGAACATGTCCTATTTGTCTCTGTCTGACCTCCTGACTCTAAATCATCATAGAGGGTTAGTTACAATGCTAGTGTATAGCTACCACTACAAGAAACATGCACTAATTATCTCACATTTGAACATGTCCTATTTGTCTCTGTCTGACCTCCTGACTCTAAATCATCGTAGGATGTGAGTTACAATGCTAGTGTATAGCTACCACTACAAGAAACATACACTAATTATCTCACATTTGAACATGTCCTATTTGTCTCTGTCTGACCTCCTGACTCTAAATCATCATAGCTGGTGAGTTACAATGCTAGTGTATAGCTACCACTACAAGAAACTTGCACTAATTATCTCTCATTTGAACATGTCCTATTTGTCTCTGTCTGACCTCCTGACTATAAATCATCATAGCTGGTGAGTTACAAAGCTAGTGTATAGCTACCACTACAAGAAACATGCACTAATTATCTCACATTTGAACATGTCCTATTTGTCTCTGTCTGACCTCCTGACTCTAAATCATCATAGCTGGTGAGTTACAATGCTAGTATATAGCTACCACTACAAGAAACATGCACTTGTTATCTCACATTTGAACATGTCCTATTTGTCTCTGTCTGACCTCCTGACTATAAATCATCATAGAGAGTGAGTTACAATTCTAGTGTATAGCTACCACTACAAGAAACATGCACTAATTATCTCACATTTGAACATGTCCTATTTGTTTCTGTCTGACCTCCTGACTCTAAATCATCATAGAGGGTTAGTTACAATGCTAGTGTATAGCTACCACTACAAGAAACATGCACTAATTATCTCACATTTGAACATGTCCTATTTGTCTCTGTCTGACCTCCTGACTCTAAATCATCATAGGATGTGAGTTACAATGCTAGTGTATAGCTATCACTACAAGACACATGCCCTAATTATCTCACGTTTGAAATGTCCTATTTGTCTCTGTCTGACCTCCTGACTCTATATCATCGTAGGATGTGAGTTACAATGCTTGTGTATAGCTACCACTACAAGAAGCATGCACTAATTATCTCACATTTGAACATGTCCTATTTGTCTCTGTCTGACCTACTGACTCTAAATCATCATAGTGGGTGAGTTACAATGCTAGTGTATAGCTACCACTACAAGAAACATGCACTATTTATCTCACATTTGAACATGTCCTATTTGTCTCTGTCTGACCTACTGACTCTAAATCATCATAGAGGGTGAGTTACAATGTTAGTTTATAGCTACCATTACAAAAAATAAACATGCACTAATTATCTCACATTTGAACATGTCCTATTTGTCTCTGTCTGACCTCCTTACTCTATATCATCATAGCTGGTGAGTTACAAAGCTAGTGTATAGCTACCACTACAAGAAACGTGCACTAATTATCTCACATTTGAACATGTCCTATTTGTCTCTGTCTGACCTCCTGACTCTAAATCATCCTAGGTTGTGAGTTACAATGCTAGTGTATAGCTACCACTACAAGAAACATGCACTAATTATCTCACATTTGAACATGTCCTATTTGTCTCTGTCTGACCTCCTGACTCTATATCATCATAGGATGTGAGTTACAATGCTAGTGTATAGCTACCACTACAGGAAACATGCACTAATTATCTCACATTTGAACATGTCCTATTTGTCTCTGTCTGACCTACTGACTCTAAATTATCATAGGATGTGAGTTACAATGCTAGTGTATAGCTACCACTACAAGAAACATGCACTAATTATCTCACATTTGGACATGTCCTATTTGTCTCTGTCTGACCTCCTGACTCTAAATCATCATAGAGGGTGAGTTACAATGTTAGTTTGTAGCTACCACTACAAAAAATAAACATGCACTAATTATCTCACATTTGAACATGTCCTATTTGTCTCTGTCTGACCTCCTGACTCTAAATCATCATAGCTGGTGAGTTACAAAGCTAGTGTATAGCTACCACTACAAGAAACATGCACTAATTATCTCACATTTGAACATGTCCTATTTGTCTCTGTCTGACCTCCTGACTATAAATCATCATAGAGAGTGAGTTACAATTCTAGTGTATAGCTACCACTACAAGAAACATGCACTAATTATCTCACATTTGAACATGTCCTATTTGTCTCTGTCTGACCTCCTGACTCTAAATCATCATAGTGGGTGAGTTACAATGCTAGTGTATAGCTACCACTACAAGAAACTTGCACTAATTATCTCACATTTGAACATGTCCTATTTGTCTCTGTCTGACCTCCTGACTCTAAATCATCATAGAAGGTGAGTTACAATGCTAGTGTATAGCTACCACTACAAGAAACATGCACTAATTATCTCACGTTTGATCATGTCCTATTTGTCTCTGTCTGACCTCCTGACTCTAAATCATCATAGTGGGTTAGTTACAATGCTAGTGTATAGCTACCACTACAAGAAACATGCACTAATTATCTCACATTTGAACATGTCCTATTTGTTTCTGTCTGACCTCCTGACTCTATATCATCATAGATGGTGAGTTACAATGCTAGTGTATAGCTACCACTACAAGAAACATGCACTAGTTGTCTCACATTTGAACATGTCCTATTTGTCTCTGTCTGACCTCCTGACTCTAAATCATTATAGATGGTGAGTTATAATGCTAGTGTATAGCTACCACTACAAGAATAATGCCCTTATTATCTCACATTTGAAATGTTCTATTTCTCTCTAAATGACTTCCTAACTTTATATCATCATAGCTGGTGAGTTTCATTGCTATTACACTATTAAACTTGCAGCAACTTACATAAGGACATGTCTTGTTCCTCTTCTTGCTGGACTATGAACTACATATCGTAGGAAGTGAGTTGAAGTGCTACGGTACTTATAATGTGGCTCTACAAAGTAGCAGAAGAATTGTAGTTGTTAAAATTTTATGTTTTTGGTGTTTATACCAAAAGATGGCAGTCTTGACTGCATCACAATACTGCAAATACATTCCTTTTATACTCAGGAAATGATGACAAGGCATTTTAGTTGGAGTTCCTGCATGAGCTTGCAAAAATGACAAAAAATTAAATGAACAGAAAACAATGGGCAGCTCATTATCCATAAGAAAATCCTTACAAATTTTCCCATGGTAATAATGTTGCCACAAAATAACTGTGATCGTGGAATGTAAAGTTGACTACACTTTATTTCTATACTCATAAAATAAGTACATTATTTATATGTTCCTGAATATTAATAGTTACAATTTATGCCAGCATTGGAACTAATGTAATACTGAATCTCCAGGTGTGTATAGTTTAAACTTTAGGTGAAATAGTCCACACTGCTGCCACCCAATGAGATGGAATCACTGTCAAAGACTTGTACTATATATAACAAAGGGTAGTCTAGTGGTTGTGATCACTATTACTTGTGTGATGACGGTGTCACATCAGTGTTACAGCAACACTATAGAACATAGCCAGTCATTATACTGTGGAGATGATATCTGAATAGTTCCTGCATATTTTAATGTGCTCATTACATGACATAATATTGCAATTAATTAGAGATTTAGCACCTTCAGATAAATATATTTACATAAAAATTGTTCAGCAGTCTGTCCAACTTGCGCTTGTTCAATATTCCCCCATATCTTTATACAGGGTAGTTTAGTGTATTACTTTCAATTTGTCTATATCATCATAAATAGTGAATTGCATGCAATGCTTATGTATTTCTAGCATTATTGGGAAATATGCATTAGTCAACTCTTCTAGAACACTTCTCATATCCTATCTATTAAACATAAATGAGTTATTTCAGTGGAAGATTTTAACTTAAAATCATCGATATATTTCTCTTCTCTCTCTAATTCTTAAATTGATGTGATCATAGAGGGTGAGTGGATCTTTAATTGGAATTTTGATTTTGCGAAGAAAAATTTCAGCAATAAAAGTGTTTTTCTTGTTATTGTGATTTGATGATATTCACTCATCCATTGTGGACATCTGAACCATCCTCTTACTTGGTGAGTATATATAGTATTCATTATAGTTTGCTTGTCATTTAGAACAACTCAAGTGTATGTGCATTAACAGGTGGTGCAGTCTGTGCTTATAGGGGTGTGTGGTAGCTTAAAATACTGGGCTACTTAGTCCAAATGAAGAAGCCTTTGTACTAACAGTTCTGCATTACTGAACTATAGAAATGTTTATTGTTAGTATTAATCAGTGTCCATTAATTGTATGGTGTATGTTTAATTATAATTAGTGTTACTATTTGTATTGTGTTATATGACTAACTAGTTATGTGTAAGTATTGTGTACTATTTCATATTACTTAGTCCATCACCTTAATGAGCTCAGCAGCCTAGTGAACAGAACCAGTTCTGAAGCACAGCTGTTCAGCCAGCATCCACATATAACCTGAAATATTTTCATATTAATACTCATTCCTTGACCTTACGATTTTATTCTAGATTGAATTTCTGGGACAAATTCATCATACCCGCAGGGTTTTATTTAGGAATTTTTTGAGGGTTGGAGGGGGTGGGGGGGGGGGGGGGATGGTGGAATACCAACATATGTTTTTAAAATCAACCAAATGTTGTGTGTTAGCTAAATTTTGGAGGGAATATATAATAATAGCGTTTGGTGATTTTCATACTTACATAATTTTCAGTATACCTTTTCCAAATCTTTAAGGAGATTCGATCCACACATGGTGCAGATGATTTTCCTTTAACAATTGAGCCCACTACACACACAATGAAACATACCTTCGACACCAGGCAGCCCATCATACCTAATCCACCAGTGAGCTTTCTCATATTCTGGTCAATAAGACACCTTCTGTTTGTTCTTGACGTAGAATATATGGCTCACAGGCAGAATCTGATTTTAATTATGCTAAGGAATTATTGCTATGTTGGTTGTAGGATATTATTCTGTTGTGGTCACATTTTGATATAAAGGTTAAAGTTCACTGGACCACATGGCATTTCTTAACCTGTTGACACACATGCTCATTATTGATAGTTCTAGGAGACTCACCATATGACCATGTAATTGAATATGTCAAGGAATATTTCTAGGAGATTTCCCAAAAAGGGGGGGGGGGGGACAAGTCACTGCTCCAGTGGACGTTAAACTGCCAGCAGGCAATCAGACCTCTGGCCACTATTTCTTGCCGGGTAAAGCTTTCTAGGCCCACTTTTGGTGGGCTATTGTCGCACTACATAGAAGCAAAGGCATTTGCATATAACTTGTTTCTTTAATTCTAGTTCAGAGAGAGAATTTCAATGAAGTAGATGAATCAACAAAATTTCATAAGAAATGTAATGGTCCATGAAAGTGCCATAGTTTATTGTAGTGTAAAGGGGCTAATTGTAAAAATTCGTTATGGTTCAACTACTGTGTTTCCACTGGCAGCTCAACAACCCAAACACTTCACATAGCAGTAAGTGCAAGTAATTTATTATCACGAAAAATATAGACATGTGTGGCGTCTCTCCAACCACAAACCGCAACAATGAAATATGAATAATCCACTATAAATATTTTACAAATAAGTGTTACTTAACCCTCCTTTTCCAAAGGAATGCATCCTATGTTTTTTTTAGAGACATTACATAACCCGTGGAAACCCACATTGATCAGGTGGGTGTCTGTTTCAGAAATGGTAACGAGGTAATGAGGGCAAAATTGGTCTGTGAAGAGGGTGGAGTCTTGGTCAGACATGCTCATCATCATGATCTAGTAAATTAAGGAAGGTTCCTGGAATTGGTGTTGAAGAAGGTGGGGCTTATGGATTCAGGCAAGATGTCCTTATACATTTATTTTATTTGAATGTTATCCAGGCAGGACTTCAGCCGGTCAAAATGAACCACCTGGGTCATATTTAGTCACACCTTAATGTGGATGTATCATTATAACCCTGGTAATGCTGGATGTACCTGCTAGTTAGCTATAAATGTTATAACCAAGTGTAAAATTAACAACTACACAGTTACTATATAGCTAGCTAGCTATCAAATATCTACCTCCACACAAAAAGTGGCAAGCAGCTAGCAAGTATTGCCATGACAAATCACAAATTTCCTAATTTTCTGTGCCTAAATCCGAGCTGGTTGAAGCTGTAGTGTCATTAGCTCTGAAGGGATCAGAAATGATTGCACTAGTCCAAGGGACCTCTTCACTTATTCAATCAGATTTTCTATACTGCTCCTCTATTGTGTGTGTTTTTTAAAAAAATTTTTTATCATTGCTACCTCTCTTGGTATCCATGTACAACTACCACTCCTGGACTTCCTGGCAGAATCCTGACTCATGTATTATTGAAATTTGTTGAAGTAGTGTATCACTTTCATTAAGTTCTAGCTGCAGCTGTCCCCTTTTGACGTCATGGAAGAGTTACACCCCTACAGGAAATACATTTTTGAAACTAATTTTTCTTCATGAATATTGAGTTCTAGCTGCTGCTGTCCCCTATATGATGTCAGGAAGAGTTACACCCCCACAGAAAATACATTTTTGAAGCTAACTTCTTCATGAATATTGGACGAAAAGTTTCCAAAAAAAATTTGAATACCAGGTTATGCATTAAGGACGGACAAGATAAGACAATAAAAATTTTTTTTTGTTTTCCTGTTCAGTTATCCTTTAAATATTATGTTTTTCTGACTAATATTTTGTAACCCGTGTCATTTCAACATTTTAAGTACCACACATATCCCCCAATTAGTATTAGCCTAATGATGTAAAATAGAATGTAGTGTTTAGTGTGTCCTTTAATAATTGTTGAATTTTTATTAATATTCTTATAACAATTGTTATGTACCACCAATGAATAAAATATCTTCTTTCTCTCCCAGCTGGTTTTATTGAGAAGGCTCAAGTTCAGCTTGAGAAAGAATTAGAAGTTGAGGTGACCATAAAGCGAAAGAAATCTGTGATTTTGGGGTTTGCTGGCGCTGGAAAGACCCACACTTTGGCTCTCTTATTACACAACCAGCCTCCTTCCAAACGTGTCAGCACACCATGTTTCAAACCTCCTGTGCGAAGCATAGGGCTCAAGCGATTCAAAAAGTCTCCTTCATCCGAATCCTGTATGGAAATTAGTCAAGAAGAGTATTCCCGGAGGGTGATGAGATCTGGAAAAGATGCCTTATCCAAAATTGTCGAACCGATTGAAGTGACTCTCCATGAAAAAAAGGATCTGGGTCAGAACAAACTATCTCGCGGAGTAAAAGTTAACTTGCTTCAAGATTCAGTCTTGGCCAAATATGTGGATCCTTTAATTGATGAGGTTGTGGCAGAAATAACTGACAGTGGTGGGCAACCACAATTCCTTGAAATTCTCCCACGGTTCATTAATGGTCTTAATGTTGCTATTGTTGTCACTAATCTGAGTGAGTGCCTGGATGAATGTTCCACCAGCTACTTCTATGGAAAAGATGGTGAGCTAGTCGGAGAAGGAGTGCCTTCAAGGATCACTAATGAACAGATGCTGCGTCAGTTCATGCAGATGGTTGTGTCACAATGTTCGGGAAACAGACGAATAAAGATCATCATTGTCGGCACCCACAGAGATTTGGAACACAGGTGTAATGAGACAAGAGAAGAGAAGGAAAGGAAGCTCTTGAATATGGTGAAATCATTTAACCTGAGTGACAACGTCGTTTATGCTGACCGCAAGGGCGAGAAGCTGATCTTTGCAGTAAATGCCAAGGATCCTAGTGAAGCCGATTATGAAATGGGCCGAAAGGTAATGGAGTTGGTGATGGATGAAGATGGAGCCGAGACCATCAACATCCCATTGAAGTTCCACTTATTGGAGGAGACCCTAAGGAATATGTCAACCACGGGGCAGATTGCATCAACAGTTAATGAAGTTATGCAAAATGTGAGGGAGTACTTCACTAATGAAAAATCCTTGAAAGTGGGCCTAAAATATCTTGAAGAATCCAATCGCATCTTTTACTTTAGTGAGTTGTTTCCCGACAAGGTGTTTGGAGAGCCTCAAGCTGTGCTGAATATGGTGACAGAGGTAGTGAAGGAGCACATCAAGGTGACTGCAGGTGTCGATACAGGGAGGTTGATTGATGGGGCATGGAAGAAGTTCAAAGAGCAAGGGATCATTACTGAAAATATACTGAAGAAAATTTCAGATGGTTATGATTCTCATTTCACTCCTATGGATATGCTGAAATTATTGAATAAATTGCTGATCGTGTTTGAAAGGATTCCTGAGGAATTCCTGATGCCATGCTTACTGACTTCAGAAATATCCAAGAGCACGTTTAAGAGCCAGACAAACGATCCCATGCGACATATCCCTATGATGTTGCACTTCCCAAGGGGCACAGCAAGAATTGGCGTCTTCTGCAGCACTGTCTGTAAGCTTATCTCTAGCAAGAAGTGGAAGCACTACGAACATTCCAATGTAGCTAGAAATAGTTTCTCTTTCACTCATCCCTGTGGCTTAGGAGTAGTTTGTCTTCAAGACTCCTATGACTCCTTCTTCCAAGTCACTCTTCACTTTCCCTCTGATCCTGAATTTTACAAGGAGTTGCCTTCTACTTGTGTGGCTGTACGGGACACAATCAAGGAAGTGATCAATGGAGTCACGGAAACTCTCCACTATGTTCTAGATGCACCTGTGCTTGCCTTTGAGTGTGTGGCAGAGCACACAACCAGATTCTCTCTTCATGCTGCAGAGTATATCAAGGGGAAAGGAGACTATCTAATCTGTACCAGAGAGCCCTCCATCACCGGAAAGGTGACACATGATCACAGACTTTGGCAAGGTGTGTATGTTTGTGTGGGTTGGTGGGTGGGTGGGTGCATGTGCGAGTGTGGTCTTGTGTGTGTGTGTGTGTGTGTGTGTGTGTGTGTGTGTGTGTGTGTGTGTGTGTGTGTGTGTGTGTGTGTGTGTGTGTGTGTGTGTGTGTGTGTGTGTGTGTGTGTGTGTGTGTGTGTGTGTGTGTGTGTGTGTGGTCTGGTGTGTACTTGTAGAAGATGTGGTTAGAAAAATAGTAGTTGCATTTTATTGAGTCCGATAAATCATGTGTCTTTCATATCTTGCAGGTGTCCCTGTACCCACTGATCTATGTTCTTCCCAGACTGTCTGCACACCTCACCACTCCTCGCCGGGTGAGTTTCCACTCGAGTGCACACAATATTCACATGTCCAGATCAAAACATTCGAATATTTTTCCAATATTTGATATGGACCTGGAGAACAAGAGAATAGAATAAGAATGGACAGGAAACAGTTGACATCAGCTGTAGTGGTGCACAAGTTAGTACTGCTGTATCACTGCCTCTCAGTCACATGACCTCACCAAATGTTGACACTAGTATTGTGATAATAGACTGTTGATAAACCACATTAGATTGCATCCATTGTACTAAATGGTAATAGAACACATTTGTCCCTGTTTGTTCTCTTAAGGATTTTGTATCATGTATAAATATCCGTGAAGTTGATTTCTAGTAATGGAAGTTATAATGACCATCTCTACCTGCAATGTTGGCACCATATTGGCATGGAAAGGAAAGAGGTTTAGATATAGCATACCCAAAACATTATTTTTGGTCAATGTGATGTTCTAGTCTAACTAATCACTGCAAGCCACTGTGATGTCTGATAATCTGTGATATAGGATGACTGAGCTGAGAACTGTTTTATTTAGTGTTAGTTGGAGAGCTTTAGTTTGATCAACTATCTCTCTAATAAAGTATGATGAAATGTCTATTAATGAGTCTCTATATTGATTAGGACTCGACTCTGTGATGCCACCCACCACTGGAATAGACTAATTGTCTTCTATTCAGACAATCAATAATATATTATATACTTATTAAATTCTAACATGATATTCAGAATTTGCCTCGCAAGCTATCTGCAATATTTCTGCTGGTGCATGCATGCATGCATGCATGCATATAGTGTAGGTTGTAGCCTAACCAAGTAAGGTATGTTGTTGGCACTTGACATAGTTGCTTTATTTCCTCCTGACCACCTTCAGTAGCTTCAGCTGACACACCAGGAGCTTATAACTGCTATAGTGCTCATACTCTTCACCTGTTTGGATTAGATCAATACTCAGCTAAGTCATGTTTGCCAAGAAATGTATATACACAGATGACCTAGCTATCTTGCATGCTGACAAGCACTGGAAGACTACTGGTATAATGTCTTACAGCAGATATGAACATTCTGACAACTTTCCTGGTTCACTTCTCTTTCTTATTCTCTCCACTCACTACATCATATACCTCACACTAGGATTAGTTTTATGTTAATACTAGCAACATATACCTAGCGTTGCCTGGCCAATATAGGCTAAAATCCTACCATTTTTGGCTTTTTCTCATTACCATGGTAACCATTTTGCGAAATTTTTAGCCCATGTTTTTAGTTGGGTCAAAACCTATCATCATGCAGAGTTTCAGAGAAATCCACCTACTGATTTGGCCAGAATGATGGTACAAACATACAGACAGACAAACAGACAGACAAACAGACAGACAAACAGACAGACAAATTCTGTTTTTTCCCAGACATGCCACCTGGCACAAAATCATCTCAGGGTGGATCTCCTCCATCCCTAAAAGTTTGGTCAAAATCTAACAGAGGGATTTTGAGAAACGGAAGAACATCGTTACATAGTTACATAGTCAGTTACATAGTTACATAGTTACATAGGTCTTCTAATATATATATATATATTTACAATATGTGACTTGTGATAAAATAAGACTAAATTGATAGTTATGTTTTGGATTTGGGTAGATTTGTGTAAAAATATTACTGAATTTAAGTGGGTGAAGTAATTGAAATTTCAAATTATATCAATTTGCTATACCTACATTCTTACTATAATCCTTAATTTATTTAATTTGTTTGATGGGAGTCACTCTGAGATGATTATAAGGAAGTTTGGTTAAGATCGGTTTGCTTGATAAAAAACAACAACATAATATTCTATGGTGACATGTCACCTGCAGATTCCATAAACATAAGGTCTTAATATATAGATTATGAAAAAATAACGACATTGCATGTAGTACAAACAAATTTCTACTCAAATAATGCATTTGGTCTGAACTAGTGATGGTTATACTTTTTGTATATACATATTGATATAAGGCTGCCATTTTCTTTAGAGCACAAACATAACAGCACACTACAGCATCATATAGCTCCTGCCAACTTTCTGGTCATTAGGCATATATCTCATATTTTAAAATGCTCACCATTTCGAGAATGTCACCTGCAGATTCTTAAAATACATGGTCTTAAGATATTGAATCCACCACAAAAAAAAGAGTTGTTTATACCATAAAACAACATTCAATCCTGTGGCTGCCGGACTGTGATACTTTTTTGATCTTAAGGGAAGGAGTGTTCCTGCAGTTGTAGTTCAGAGCTCTGGCCAGCATCACTAATAGAGATTGACACACACCAGATGCAAAATCTATTAATTATGATTTTATTAATCATATTAGAATATATTGGTATAAATTATTTTTCATTATCATTCCTTCTTTTTTTAAAATTGTTATCTTGTGTGTGTAAATGTGTAGGCACAGAACAGATCTCTGATATGCAAGCAAGTGGGGCCTCTTTCACTCCTGCTTGTATGTTTCTAGCTAATGGTAGTCACATGTTCAAGTTATTTATGATGTCATACTGCATTTCATTAGGCACACTAATACAACATTTAAGTCCTGTCCACACTATAAACAGGTTTGTACCTCTCTGCAGCAACACTTGGTTCCAAAAGTTTTCTAGCGTTCACACTAGCATAGGGCTGAACCCTCTCCACATCACCTGCTGGCTGGGCAAATTAATTGGTTTTCCTCTACCACACATAGAAATTGGGTATTTTATTTTTTTTGGTGTACTCCATTGTTCTGTCTCTTTCTCTCCACAATACAATATCATCACACAAAGGGAGGATAGAGAGCGGTGAGAGAGCTGTTAGTAGCTAAACTCCTAATAGCTAACATCAGCAATAAAGCCACAAGTATGTTCAATAAATATGAGCCGCTTGAAACCTACCTTTCTGAAGGTTTCAGGTGGAACCGGGTAAAACCAGGTGGGATGAAACCGGGTGTAGTGTGGACGCATGGAACCCATTCTAGACAAGGGTGAAACCGGTTTATTGTGCATTGTGGACAGGGCTTAAGTCTCTGGAAGCTTTATCATTCTCTAAAAACAAGTTATTATGCATTTCCTACATTGGGTTTTACTTCCAGGGTTGTAACCCTTAAAATATTGAAGGGTCATATATTTTCTGTGTTCTTCCAAAGTGCTTACTATTTAATTTGTTTCCTATAAAAAGAGCTGTACATTCTCTTACTCTACGTTTGCCTTATTGTTTGTTGGTTTAGTTCTATAAAATAGTCTCACATTTAAAAATGCTTAACATTTAAAGAACGTCACCTGCAGATTCTTAAACAACCCTGATTGGGCCCTCAGGGACTGACTCAGGATTAGGGGAATGGGGATTCATTGGTTTTTAAACAACTACAACAAAAAGTGAGCCACTCTAATTATCACTAAACCACTCCCATTCAATTAAATTAGATACTTTGAGTCATTTTTAAAAAAATATTTATGAAGTTAATTGCCGAGAACATCATAGTTGAAAACTCCCGAATTTGGAACTGACAGGTCCACCAACAGCTAAATGAAATAATAATGGGTGGGCTATGTGCTAACTATATAATTTTTTTTCACTTTTGGAGTGCTCAGCTCTAGAATTGCATCTGCTGCAGTGTTCTCCCTCCAGCCACAGGAGTAAAACAATCCTTCAGATGAAAAGGGAGAGAGAACAGCTGTAGCAGCCACAAATTATGGGTCGTGGGAGTATGCAAACTAAGGAAAATTATAAAGTTGGCAAAATATACTTGAAAATTGAAGAAGAAAAAGATTGTATTCACAAGATTGAAAAAATATATATATATATATTGTTTAATTATGTCTTCCACCAGTTCATAGGATGTGGACCAGGAGAATGCTGAATCATTACCGAAAACATTTGAGCATGTTTAAAAAAAATGGAGTTAAAAGATATTATCACTCTCTCTGTACAATAGTGATGAAAATTTGAACCTCTTTTTCCTTGGGGGGGGGGGGGGGGGGGGGGGATGAGGGAAGGGGCAATTATTTGTTCAGGCACCCAAGTTTTAAAGTTTTAATTGGCAATAGTTTCATCAAGTCCCTTCAGCTATTACAGAGCAAAATACGAACATAAGAACAGGTCCACCCTATAGTTGTATACATGATAGTTATTTCCTTAGGAAGAGGGTTCCATCAGAGACCAACAAACCACCTGTGGCTTGGCTAGTGAACAAGATGAGTCAGCATTGTGGTCAGCTGTACTGGCTATTTCATACACAAGTTCACATACCAGCTAAGTATAGCCTCTGTCATTATCATCACTGACATAAGGTTTTGCACCATGTCCCACGGCACATATGCATGGTAATAGACTGTGCAAGGTCATGCTTAGGGACATGCTCTTCAGAATGTGTGGGTAGAGTCACTTCTGTACTCCATCATACCCACTTGTGGGTCATAGATTTGTACCTGCTAACAAGACAACACATGGCACTCCTGATATTATATTTCTGCTTCTTTGGAGTAATATACAGGCAGAAGTGAGCTGAGATTTTGATGTGGTTCCTTTTCTTTTTCACAAGGCATTCAAATCCTTCCCTCCCTCCCTTCTTCCCATCCAATATTATGTAAGCTTCTAGCCCATGTTCTAGGGTAGTTATTTTGTTTTGGTTTCTGAATCTTTATTGTTTTACAAGGAATGACCTTTCTAGATAGCCATCACATTCACCTTAAAGGTTCTGCACACATAACTAATCATCCAAATATTATATACAAGCTTTTCGTATTTTAACATTTATCTTTAGACATCAAAATTAAATGCAGTGGAATTATACAGTGGAAGTTATAACTTTAGCAGATAGTGTTATCTGGCCTTCTCAGCAATATCACAATTTTTTTCAAATTATTCATGCTCATTCCCATTACTAGTTGGAATGGAATCAAGTCTATTCCAGTATTGGGGAGCATCTTGCAATCCAAGTCACAACATGTCCTATTATCAAGTTGTGAACTGGACAGGTCCTCTATGTCATATTTACTCCCTCCTTAACTTAACTGTTGGATGAAGGCACATGTTGACACAATTAATACTAATGTTGAAATTGATCCAGTTGTTTATTGTTTATTATTGTGATGTTCAGCTGGTGATGAGCCTATCAATCCACAAAATCTACTACTCATCAAGTGGACAAACAAGGAAGGAAGTACTTCACGTTTGAGGCTCTATGATGAAATGGCTCCACTTTGGAAGGATGTGGCTGTCCTTTTAATGTTGAACACAAAGATTATAGGAGTGAATCATCATCATGACATTCGGGAATGTATACGTGAAGTGATGGGAAAATGGATGAGTGCTGGACCCAACATAACTACCTACCCATGCACATGGAAGGGTCTGTGTGAGCTACTGGATGACGTTGGGCTTGGTAAAGCCAGGGAGGATCTACAAGAAGCATGCTCGTCGAAGCACCGCTGAGACATGAGGTGAGCTGGTGTAATAGAATGTTGCTGTGATTTATTGGCAAGTTAAGCAAGTCCTCGTTGGGGAGATGATGGGAAAATTAGATTTAAATGCATTTATGTATGATTATATATGTATATATATGCATATATATATATATATATATATATATATATATATATATATATATATACTTTCCTCCTCCTTCATGTTACCCATAATCTACATTGAATGCTCAATATTTAAAAATGTCTGAAATAAAAATGACAGCTAAATCTAATGATACTAACTTTTTCTTTTGGTTTTGTATGTATGTGTGATGATAATCAGGTTGAGGGAGAAGAAGTTTAGCAATGGACTTGGAACACGCACACTCATTCAGTCACTTCCACTACTACTGTTATTATGACTGAACACCATAAGACTATACACATGTACAGTTAGATAATTATTGTGATCATTATTTTCTGATATTAATTAAGCTATTATTATTATTATTATTATTATATTTTTGGAATTATTGTTTTTGTGTATCCATTATTTCCTCTCAAGTGGCTTGACCAATGCTCTCCAACGTTTCATTAACTTTTGGCCATGGGGAAGGGAATTGGAGGCCTAAAATACAAGTGAATAATAATATGTATGCAGTCACACAATACTACATACCAAATGGCCTAAATTTGTTGGCATTTAAATTAGATTGGCATGTCTGAGACAAAGAGATGACAATAATTATTCTGTACCAACCTTGTTTAGCCGGTACAGAAGTAAAGGAGAGTAGTCAAAACCCCTTCAGACCAACTCTGACACAACACAATTCACCTGAGCATACATACCCATGCCGACTCATAAATATATATATCTAGTTCCGTTGTAGCAAGATAGAAGGAAGAAAGAAAAGAACCTGTTAACTGTATAACTTTTTAAAATTGATGCAGTGCTTCTCAACAGAGCAAACGCGCGCACGCGCGCGCGCACACACACACACACACACACACACACACACACACACACAAACTTTTTTTCCCTTTAATTGCAAATTTTCTAGCTGCTGTGGACATGGTCATGTTCACCTGACTGACATAGTCAGGGTGCCCTGCACTAAGCAGGCACTATAAGCTGTTGCAAGAAAACTCCTGGAGCTGGGGTTGGAGCTTGCAGGAGGACTAACCAGAACTCCCAGCTTATGTATGTGGGCACCCAAAGTCCCCCCTGAACCATAGGCTATTTGACAAGGTATGGCCAGTGAATTTGCATCCCAGAAATATCTATAGGTCCCCATCACAGCTGGGTGGACTTGGTATAAGAAGAAGATGTTGAAGGACAAGAAAATTTCTCAGCTGTGCTCATTCATTCAGTTCTGGCTGCAGCTGTCCCCCATGTGACGTCAATGACCAGTTACACCCCCACAGGAAGTAAAATTTTTAAACTAAGTTTTCTTCACAAATATTGTACTAAAAATTTCCAAACTTTTTTTATACCAGTTTATGCATCAAGGAAAAAAAAAAAAAAAAAAAAAAAATCATTTCTTTCCAGTTCAGTTACCCTTTAATTATGGAGATTAATGTCAGTGTTTGTATTAGTGTAATTAAGTAACTAGCTATGTGGACTGACAGCCTATTTAAGAGATTGAGTTATGGAACCACTGGCCAGTAGTTCAGTACATAGCTTAAAAATAAAAGGAAGAACTTTATCCCAAACAAATAAACCTATCAACAGTTAACCTCTAAAAAGAAAATATCAAATATCAACTGAAACCTCTCGAAAGAAAATCTCTTAACTGAAAACCTAAAAAAGAAAGTGAGTTAAATGTCAACTGAAAACCTGATAGTTCAGGACCTGTCAACTCAAAATTTTAAATCTGTCTATCATCGACTGGAGCTACTACACACCAACTTGCAGCCAATCAGGCCTAACCATATACAGGTGACTTCTGCAGTGTGATGCTCTCTTCTAATCAAAGAATACTCCTTTGACAGTGGTAATGGGACTTATGATGCATATGATTGTGGTAACCGAAAGAACTAAGAATGCTCTCGGCACAGCAACACACACAATCCATGCATTTCATCTATCCTATAGTCAATTCCTAAAAGTGAAGCGAATGTCAAATCCAACTTCCTGACTTGTCCTCTATTCAGCTCTGGCAGAATTATCCTCTCGACTTATCTGCCATGTTGCACCTTTTTTATATTCTTTTTTAAGGAATTCCTTCTGCTCAAAAAATTTTAAAGAAGATATTAATAATGCTGCTTGGTAGAAAAGAAGTTCATTTCGAGGGGAAATATGCTGCCATTCTTTCCTTTGAAAGGATACACCATCTGCACTGAGCATTACAACAACCAAAATCCAATTAATGTGTTGAACAAATTAAGTCCAATTAGCAATGGTTCAATTAATATGCACCTCTACCGCTAATTAATGACCAGCCTACATTCCGGAGTACTTTAAATATATATATAGTAAGTCATATTTTATTGATAACAATATACTTTCAATCACTTAAAATAATTAATACAGCTAGCCTGCACTGTGCTTGGCATTAACTCTGATGCATATTGAGGATTCAGAGTGACTGAGGTCTCCAAATTTATAATTATGGAACTAATGATTTGATGTGTGGCATGATCTAGATTAGTTGCCCCTGTTCCTTCATAATTTATCATACCAAATTAATTAGCTCCACCTTATTCCAGCACTCCTTGACCTCCATATCTCCCTTCCTCAAACCAATCACACCCTATTCACTTTATTCCAGCATTCATTCATGTCCATATTTCCCCATCCCCCCCTTCAATCAATCACATCAAATATTATATTGTATTATATTGAATCATGGAGGAGGAAACATTAATATTGCTACCATCCAACCACCAAGTAAAATTAAACATGGCAGGGTATGCATATAGCATTTAGTTCCTTTAGAGAGAGAGAAAAAAGAATGTGCGCGTGCATGCGTGTGTGCATGCATGCATGCATGTGAGCATCTTGGCTGCAATACTAACAAGAGAAAAGTATGTGATTATTGGTTACTTTAGTGCTTATGTGGGTTCCAGGGAGTGTGTAGGGGGTCAGTGAGAGGACCACATGGGTATGGAGTCATCAACAGCGCTTGTAAAGAGCTTCTCTCTTTTCTCTATTTTCATTGGGGCTCTGTGTGTAACACTTGGTTTGTGAAGCAAGCCATACACCAACAGATAATGTAAAGCCAAGCAGTGGATTTACATTGACTATGTCATTATGAACCAGAATGATAGGAGAATGTGCCTTGACGTACCTGTGAAGAGAGGAGCAGAGTGCAACACTGGCCACCAGATAGTGTGTGTGAAATCAAGCTTGCAGGCGATTGTCACAGAAGGAAGTATATAGTAGGCATTGATGGGGGAAGGTATGATGTGTCCAAGTTGGTGAGTGATGCAAGGCAGAGCTGAGGATGAGAGCATCCAAGCTTTGAGACTGGAGTTTCAGAATTTGGTAGCAGAGAGAGCTGGAGTTGCATGTCCTACAGTAGGTGGAGTTGATGGGAAGTGGGTAGCAGTGAGGGAGCCATTATTGAGTCAACTAATGAGCTGGTGGGCAAGATGAAAGGCTGCCAACCTGATTGGTTAAGGGAGTCAATGGGCATGCTGAAGCCTCTCCTACAGATTAGGAACTGTGCATACACCAAATGTTTGGCCTCTAGGAATGGACATGATTCGGCAAGGTTCAAGCAAGCATGGATTATAGCACGGAGGACAATTAGAGATGCAAAGAACAGTTGGTTCCAGGAGAAAGCGAAAGAGGCAGAGAAGGAACGTTTTGAAGGAGAAAACGTTTGGAAGTGCTTCAGGGACATGCAGCATGGACATTGAGTACTGTTACAATCAAAGGCTGTGGTGATTCAGGGCGAGAATGGTATGCCTCTTAGAAGCTCTGCTTCACAACACCAATGCTAGAGGAGACACTTCACTACTGTTGTGAAAGTTCAGAGCCACTGTGATGCCACTGCTATGGAGAAGGTAAGGCAGAGGGAAGTGGATGAAGACCTTGTCAGAGTACCCACAGCAAGGGAGGTATCTCAGGCACTAGGAAAACTGAAGAATGGAAAGGCACCAGGAGCTCTAATGTCCTTCCAGATGTGTTGTGTGTGTGTGTGGGTGGGTGGGTGCATGCGTGCATGCATGTGTGGGTGCATGTGTGTGTGCGTGTGTATGTGTGTGTGCATATGTGTGTGTGTGTGCGTGCATACATACATACATACATACATACATACATACATACATACATACATACATACATACATACATACATACATACATACATACATACATACATACATACATACATACATACATACATACATACATACATACATACATACATACATACATACATACATACATATATATATAAGCGAGCATGAAAAAAAATCTTGCAATTAAAAAAGGGGGACATAGGAATTGAGTAATGCAATCTTATATCGATGTCACTCCAATTGGCCAAATTTCATCAACCTGTGACCTCGGGAATTAACCCTTTTATTTGTAAACACAAGAACATTAACTTTAATTTCTTTTTAAAGGTGAGGTGAAGGAATAGTTAAAGAAAAAAAGCACAACTGCCAGGAGTCTAACCTGGGATTTTCATCTTAGAAAACCCAAGCCTTTACCACTTCACCATTTCTTTCAGTTTTTGGTTTTGTTTTTTATGGAAAATTTGATTTCTCAACAATGTTACCTCTTTTTTTTTTCTATTTAGAAGTGCAGGTTACTTTTACACCTGCCCAGAATATGGACACTAATTTTTTTGCCAAATCCATGTAGTCACTTAAGAAGAGATAGCACACCCAATCTTATTAATAAACCTGATTCCTTTCATAGCTCTGAAAGCCAAAAAGTATTATATTTTGATGAAAACATTTCAGCATTCCTAATGTGAATATGAAACAATGATAGGCTTTTACTAACTGATCCAACACTCATAATTTTGTCTGCTATCCAGAGTATGATAGTACCCTGATGTTCCAATTGTTGCATATCAACAGGGAACTTTCCCAGAAATTTTTACCACATCAAGTCTACTGTAGCAATAATAACAGCTACACATTTCCCATGCTCCTCTCACTTAGGATATGTACTTGCAATCTCTTTATGTCCTTCCGATCTCTTTATGTACACGAGTATACATATGAATTTAATGGGTGTTATTTAATAAATTAAAAAAACAAAAAACAGATCTAAATGCTGAAAGTTAGTTTTGGAGTGGGTGTAGTGAAGTAGAATATTAAATAGAATATGTATGTTGAGCATCAAGGATGGTATGAGTTGTATGTATTGTCCATTAAAGGTATTAGTAAGAATCAGCATCTGAGATGTTTGTCATATATGTGAGTTTGAACATCAACACATGCTGGAGTCATCTTATATATTGAACATCTAGCAAGTTAGAATCATGCATTGAACTTTTAAGACTTTGATTGTATATGTTGAGTGTGAGTTATATTGGAGTTATATAAGGATGTTAGAGTTGTATGATGATCTTAGTATTAAGATTCAATCAAGTCCCTAGGGTACCGTGGGAAGGTTAGATTGAGCAAGAATGAGGTGTACTATCTGGTCATTTGGCCAATCTGAGAATTTATTCACTAAATTTTCTCTTGTCCAAAGTAGCATTTTGGCATAGACAATCTCACAGCTGATGCAGGAGACTTGAGAAGTATGGTTCCAAAAAGCTAGATTTGAATCTGAATTTAATCTTGGGTCCCAGGAAGCCATAGATCTGAATGTACATCACCCACAATCACTATGTTGGGACATCTCATCTCGGATCCAGTAACAACCTTCACGTCCTAGCACTTGATGGAAAAATACTAATGTGGTGTACAAAAATGTGCTTTAAACACTTTTTAAAATATGCTCAGCTGTGCTCTAAATCTATTAAAACATTTTAGTGTATCTAAATATATACTGAAATGTTGTGTATCCATATAAATCTTAACCTTTTTCATGCCATCCACAAGTTCCTCCCACATGATCTGTTCCCCTGCCATTGTTCATGCAGATAACCAAATGGATGGAAAGACAGTGAAACAGACACGCAGGCACTTCAGTCAGGCAGTCAGGCAGGCAAGCAGGAAGACTGAGAGTGGTTTTTCCAAAGCAATAAAGTGACACTGCATAATATAAACTGTTACATTGACAAGTCTAGATGAAAGATCAACATATCTGGAATACAACATTCAACAAATTATGAAACAGATAAATATCACAATGATGTTTATTAATGAAAACAATTATTAGACCAAATTTAAAAAAAAATTACTATCTAACTCCATAATTAACACTTACACTCATCAATTTACATTCATATATAGTAATCAAAATGCACTAAACAAATGTAATAAACTAAATATATACAAAGATGATACATAAAGATCCAAGTAAATATGTACACGAAGAAAATTTTGTGACCACAGCCCACCAAGTGTGGGCTGAAAAACTGCCCCTAGGGCATATGGGTGGTTTTTAGATAGTATGTATATATTTATATATATGTGTGTGTATGTGTACTATAATCTGCCAAATGGTTGTAAGGTTGGGTTGAAAATTGGCAGATATTCAGGTAAGTAAAAGTAACCTGGGCTATATCCATTTGTTCACACCCCATTGTTCAAGTGGAGTAACTAAAAGAAGCCAAAAAAAAGTCTCTTCCATGTTTGCTTTTTTTTTTCATCAAAGGGAATGCATAAGTTTTCACATGATACCATTTCAAAGAGACATTATGCATTTTAACATTGCCAGCCAAGTTGACAAGAAAAAAACCTAACAGCAATTTCAAAGGGAGAAAAGATTTGTTGAACTCAGAAATAGTGGGGCATAAAATCCAATTGCTGCAAGGAACTGCTGCTTTGGGAGAGCAGTTAAAGGTACAGAATTATGTGCACCCACTTCCCCCTCCCCCCCCCCCCACCCCTCCCTATCCCCTAAACACCCACTAACCACAATCCTGTGTAACAAAATTAAGTCCCTGTACAAAAATAATGGCTATTAAAGATTTTACTGGAAGAACAGTGTTAGAAAAAAGCAAAAATTAGTGTGCCAGAAAGAACTCATTGCTAAAAGAACCACAGACATAGACTAAATTTGAAGATTACTCCAGCAAAGATCGCAAATTAATCATAGTGGTGTATGGTAACAGCTGGACCTTCTATCATCAATGTTTGGCTCATTATAACTACAATTTTTAAGCTGGTGCATTCAATCACAATTCAAGGAATATGTTTGTCATGCATGCATGAAGCCAATGACTTTTCAAAGTAAAGGTCAACATTGCAGAAGACCATAAAAAGTAACCTACATGGCCAAGAAGAGCACTTCAACTGTAAATCCTTGGAAAGCATGTGTCAGATTCAACAAAATGTTGCTGGAAAAAATACACCAGTTGCCTGAACTCACAGCAGCTTAAATGGTTGCAGCTTCTGCACACACCTGCAAGACATGCCCACCTACTGCACATTCACCCATAACAGATATTCTCATGAAAGACGTGACCATCACTACCACATGTCTTCAAGAAATAAATATCCACCTACATAACATGCCATCCTATAAAACCTGTCCACATGTTGAACATGCCTTTCAGTAAGACATATCCTACTTCAAACCATGTACCTCAAATAATACATGCTCACTCATACTACATGTAATCCTGCAAGACATATCCACCTGTAAGACATGCCTTCATGTAATACATGACTTCTATAAGACATACCCTCCAGTAAAACCTGTCCTCATCTAAGAGGTGTCCTCCTGTAAGACAAATCATCCTGCAAGATATGCTCTCCTGTAAAACATGTACTCCAGTAAGACATCTCGAACCTCATGGAACTCCCTTCTAGAATGCATACCCTCAAGAAAAACATGCCATCCAGTAAAAAAATGTCTTCCAAAAAAACACAACATATTATAAGATATGCCATCCTGAAGACAAGGAAAAGAGGAGAAAATAAATAGTGTTAAATGTCC
Organism: Lycopodina hypogea; assembly: GCA_963969325.1. NCBI lineage: Eukaryota > Metazoa > Porifera > Demospongiae > Poecilosclerida > Cladorhizidae > Lycopodina > Lycopodina hypogea. The sequence goes on along the minus strand of OZ017782.1, from coordinate 13,998,722 downwards.
TGATGAGATATCTCTGCATCAAACACTGACCACCTTGAAAGGAATTGGAGCACCCTGTCCAGTTAGAATGTCTGACTACTGCCATAATAAACCAGAGATAAAAATGCATACACTTTTTTATGGGCATGACCAACTACCATGCATTGGTGTTCCCACGAAAACATTTCAAAAATACCACAATATATCATACAAAAGCAAAGCCACAAACCCAGAATGATGCACTCCACAATTTAAGTACTAGAGAAGCTATATTACTTAAAGAGTACATTATTGAATTTGTTTCTTACAAAAGATTAAAAAAAAAAATCGAATCCAAGGACAAACAGACAGATTGACAGACAGACAGAAAAACACTTTTATGTACATAAATAGATAGATAGATAGACAGATAGATAGATAGATAGATAGATTGATAGATTAGAGAGTGTGGGTTGATCTGACCGTTCCATTTGCATAATACTAAACTAATTCATGCATTCACAAGCTTCTATATAATTACAAAACCTAGATTTTTATGCTATGTTCAAGAGCCTGTAAGAAAGGTCTATATCAAAATTATAATCCAAAGAGCTCCCCTAAAGGAGGTAGAATAAAAAATAATAAAAAGATCTAATTTTTCCCCATGCTCCATTAACAACTTGCTAATGAGCCAGGCAACAGACAATTTGGAAGCACTAGTAATTTAGTTAATATCATAAACTAACGGAGTTTCAACTGGTATAAGTCCATGACCAATTAGTTTTTGCATTAGCATACACTAATATAAAGGTATATCAGATAGACCAATAACACCCGCTGTCATGGACAATATTTTAATTTTATTAAAAATGCAGAGTATGCACATGAATACTGTTGGCTAAGCACTCAACTTTGCCACTACTGACTGACTTGGAGGAGTAAATATTTTTTCAATGTTATGTTACAGTGTAGTGAATTCTATTCAGATAAGATTTCATACATTCAGTTCAATTCATTTTATACAGTGCAAATAATTGTATACATGAATTTGTTATAGACAACTCCTGCAATGAAGATATATCGTATGAAGCTATGACATCCTCTGATATGAAAGCCATGTGTAGTTCAATGTCATAAATACATGCCAAGTACTACCAAATTTCAGATTACTAATGATAAATTGATTGGTTAGCTGAGTGCTTGTTTGACTGAGCATTACCTGACAGCTGCTACTTCAATTTAACAATAGTTTTCCAATCTTTCTTACATTTTTATCTATGGCAGCAGCAAGCTGTTGAGGTGTCATTAGAGAAGTTTGAATGGGTTCAGATAACTTGCAAAGGTGTGTGTGTGGTGTGTGTGTGTGTGTGTGTGTGTGTGTGTGTGTGTGTGTGTGTGTGTGTGTGTGTGTGTGTGTGTGTGTGTGTGTGTGTGTGTGTGTGTGTGTGTGTGTGTGTGTGTGTGTGTGTGTGTGTGTGTGTGTGTGTGTGTGTGTGTGTGTGTGTGTATTTGGCTATCTTTTTGTTGAAATGTCCACTAACTTTTCAGCATTTGTGTCTCAGCTGAGGGGATCAATTGGTGTGTTGCTTAGACTTTATATGCTTATTTTGAAGAAGGCAAGGAGTTTTGCAGCATTAGGAATGTGATTAGAAGAGAGATGCATAAAGGCTACCTGGTGTGTCTGTACTTTCCTTGCGGTATGTGGCTACATTATGTTTGTGTGGCTTTTTTTTTTTGGATGTGCTTCTTTTCTTTTTCTGATGGAGAGGTTCCTCACTCCCTTCAGCTTGCTCCAGTGGATGCATATCTTGTGCTTGCTTGGCCTAGGCATTCTTGTGAATGAGTTTTTTGTTGTTTTTTTGGCAGGCATGATTTAAGTTGCAGGGGTTGTACATAAGGTAAAGGGTCTGATTTCTGAAAGGGTAGCTCACAGCATGTCTGCAGATAGCAGAGATATCTGTTACCACTTGCTTTAGCACAATTAGATGGTGGCACACAAGACAAGCCCCAAGACAGTCCCAATTTTAGTCACCCGTTTCATCAATTTTAATTGTTGTGGTCACGATGTTTAGTTGTCTTTAAACATATAAACTACACATTCCCTTATTAGTATAGATATCATGTTATGCATAATTAATTGAAAGTCTACCATAGTACAAATTTAATTGCCCCTAGAACAACTTATCTATTTACTGGAATACATACACATTCGTTTACATGATTTAAAATACATGTTTATTGTTTATCATTATAAATTGACTAAAGAAAAATTAATACATTGGGGTGAAGTAATTACAGTGTCTGTAGAAGCACTATTTCTTTATACAAATTTGGCCATATTTTAATAATAGAATTCTCCCTCTATTAATACAAGAGTCATAATCTATGTTTGACAGTGCACAACACAAGTCTATCTCCAACATTATCATTCATTTTTTATTCAATTATAGTAGCAAAAAAAACCCAACCTATAAGTGGTTTTTCACAAAAGTGTCTGTTTTGATGACATGTTATAGACCTTTCAAACAAAAGTGAATATGTGATTAAGTCAAAATATTTTTTAAAAGTACAATTTTTGACATTTTTAGCCTTACATACAAAGAGGAAGAGGTGCGGCCAGATGGAACCCATCCCATGTTATTCGCAGAGTTAAGTTGTGTATGTATGACCAGCTTTAGGACTGCAATTCCATTCCTTTTTTTGTTGGTAAGACTACCATTTTGGTCTTTTTAATAGAAAAATGGGTGTGGCCATATAGATATGCTTAAGATGTTCCCTTGATGACACTGATTCTAAATATATGGGTTTGTGGGTCTAACTTCAACCGTTCAAGTGTGAATCGTTCAAGTGTGAATCGAGGGTACACAGACAGACAGACAAATGTACTCTTTGTACTTTATAGTATAGATTATAAATTTTGAAATTAAGAAAAACACCACATAGAATAAATAAAAACAATATATGGTATCAATTTTGTGAAACTTCAAAATGCATACTCCAGAATATCATGAATACAAAAGAAGAGATAAGGGTGAATGGGGGAGGGAAACTCAACTTACTGCTAACACTGCAAGTGTAGCAAAACTAGCTGATAATTTGAAAGGAAAAAAAGAAAGAAAGTATATTGTAGTAGTATAAACATAATAGAATGACAACAAACTATTTTCTTATGCAATCACAGAAACTGCGTTGTTAACAAACACGTTTTATCTGGATATTATTTCAGATATATCATATTTTCCCCTCCAACAGCAGGCTAACATCCTGAACTACTAGAAAATACAACGTGTGGCTACACTTAAGCGTATGTTAACTCACAGGTTTCCTGAGATTCCACTGGTAAAATAAAGTAAAGCATACCAAGCGCTATGTTCATTAAGTAGAGAGCAAGACATACAGAGTCCATTATTCATGACTTTGTCTTTCACTTTAAATTTCCCTGTTCATGTCTAGGGGATTTATCATAGCCACACCCAAGGGTATGACCCTTACCAAAATGGCTACAGCTTCCATATTTCCATAATTTTATAGATTATAAAAGCATATGGATTGCTTTTTTCCATGACTTTATGCCAAATTCTGTTAATTTCTCCATGAGTTTCAGGAGTTCAGCTTGAATCTCTTTGCAGGTGATAATGAATTATGAATACTGGTAGACTAACTAGCTAGCCGGCATACATTTCAACCCCTGGAGATGAAAAATAGGTAGATTTTTGGTAAACAGAATTTTTGACTGGTAGAGAAGTGTGCACATGAGGGAAGAACATTGAACATACATTGAATTATTTTGAAAAAATATATTTTTTTGCTATTATTAATTTCATTCTTCTCACAGAATTCTTCTTAAAGAGGGGGTGACATGCAAAATATTGAGAAAGATTTTTATAATCTGAAATAAATTCCTTGGGTGCTCTAAAATCATACATTTAATATCAACTTTCATGCCGAGAATAGGCTTTGTTTCACTACAATTTACATCCTGTAAAATTGACATCCTGCTATGGTATAATTTTTGGTTATGCCACTGATGATGTTATAGTGGGATCCTGTGACAGCAATGCCCAGTATGGATAGTGGTTCCTCAGTTAGTTCTTATGCAAATTTTGGGTCCTCAATCTATCAGGCCATTTTTCTGCAGTTGAGGAACATGAGGATGAGGAATCTTAAAAATTTGTTGAACCCTACCAGTTCTGAGCCTTAAGCTATAAGACTCATTAATGAGGTCACTAGTAGCTAGCACAGACGGTGATGATGTCTCACTAAGTGGGGGAAGACTGGAAAACACAAGCTAAACTGGTAAATATAATTGGTAGTAAAGAATTGGCTATGTAATATGTCTTCTATGTAGGTGCCAGAGTGAGCACTGTGAACAATTGAGCAACAGCTGGAAGTATCTTTGCTGTCATAAAGTTGGTGCCATCTCAGAAAATTCTGGGGTACTTCCCGGTTATCTCCCCCCCTCCCCCAAATATGAATCACACAAATAGTACTATTTTGGTACTACCTGGTTATCTCCTATGTGTATTAGGGCTAGGGGTAGGGCTAGGGCTAGGACTTCGGCTATATTAGGGCTAGGGCTAGGGCTTCGGCTATATTAGGGCTAGGGCTAACGCTAATAGAATGTGCATTTTGGATGCATTATTAATTAATACATGTAAGTAATACTTCTTATTAAAACTTTTCAGTATCCTAGAATTCTTATTTGTGTAATTCATATTTGGGGGGGGGGGGGGGGGGGGGAAGATAATTCGGAAGTACCAATGCTGGATAGTGACAATGAGATAGTCTTCATCACTAGTCATGAGGGTTTTCAGGCTGTGTGCCTCAACATATTGATACTACAATCAGCTTATTTCAGCTATAGGCAACACTATGCTGACTATCTGATAAAACTAATCATTAGTAAGTATTATGTAGCAATGATAAAATACATTTGAATTGATTTAATTATATTATGATATTTAAGAGGTATCCATTCACTCCTTATTGCCAATTTACATCTTGGTTCTCCAGGTGGCTCTAGAGAAATGTGAGGGTGGTTTACCAAGTTATGCAAAATAACAAGATTTGATCTACTTTCTCCTTATCATCTTATGTCAGATTCAAATATCCCAATTTAAAAACATAGAGGAATAGTAGCCATGAACAGGTATACAAACAATACTGATGATTGGATTCTATAATGATATTAAATGTTACTTCCATGAGTGATCTTGTTCTTCTTCTTGTTGCTGAGGTCCCTGGCTCAACTACTGTCATAGTTGAGTTTTTTTTTTTTTTTTTTTCTTCTACCCATGATTAAGTCAAAACATGAAATCATAAGTGAGCCTGTTTTGGCTCGAAATTTCCAGTCTTGTATTCCTTTTTATAGCAGAGGCCTTTCATCTTATGCTGGATTAGAATATTCTTATTCCGGAACAGATTGGATTAATGTGTTATATGGTTAAGAATGCTCCCCCAGTGTCTGGTTAATAATGCTTTCCTGGGTACTTGGAGACCATATGCCAAATTTTTACCTGATTGGTATCTGATTAACTTTTCTGAGCCAAAATAACTTCCTTTGGGTGTGGCTCTGACATAAATACACCAATTACCATGCCCACATGTGTCTAATAAATTTCGGCTTTTTTAGTCCTAATGTTTAGTCATGATGCACACACATACTTACAAACCAAAATACCTATTAAAGTGAGTTCATGGATCCAACTTCTTTGGTCCAAGCATTATTCAGAAGTTATTTTTTTGGAACTTTTTTGCTTTACGCACCAATTGGAAGAGGTATAACCAGGAGGGATTCCACCCACATTACTCCCAAAGTCAGGATGTGTATACATACCATGTTTTAAGTCTGTTTCTCCAAGGGTTTGTCTGGTCAAGGACCATTTTTGGCCTTTTTTGGGCCTGACATAAAAAAAAGAAGGGAGTGTGCCTATATACATGTACTTAAAACATTCCCCAAATTTTATTGATTCCCAGTATATATGGATTCATGGGTCTAACTCCATAGGTTCGAGTGTTTTTGCTGGAATACCACTTTTGGCATTTTCAGCATTACACAAGGAAAGGAAGAGGTGTGGCCAGGTGGGACCCAGCCCATGTTACTCCTAGAGTGAAGTCTTATATGCATACCAAGTTTTAGATATATAGCTTCAAGGGTTTGTTTTTCTGGCTAAATACAATGTTTAGCTATTTCTAATTAACATGGCAACTATTTTCCAAACTTTGAGCCCATGTTTTAAGTGGGGTCAAAAAATGTCATCATGCCAAGTTTTAGAGAAATGTACAAACAGGTTTGGCCAAGGTGATGGTATAAACATACAGACAGACACACAGACACACATACAGACATCTCCTTTTATATATATAGGATACTAGCAGCATATACTTGTTGTTGCCTGGCCGATGTCAACATGACACATTATAGAGGCCTCTCAAATTTCAGCCTGGTTATTGCTTTAATTACTTTTGGCAGCCAAAATAACTTTCTGTGAGGTGGCATATACCTAACTGCACACATTGCCACACCCACATGTATTTAATACTCACCCAGTTACTTGGACTCCATTTCCAAATTTCAGCCTGATTGGTCCATAAATGAGTTTTTGGTAGACATAATGATGTCATATGGGTGTGACAATAACCAGACAACACCCATTGACATACACACATGATTAATAATGCTCACCCAGTCGCTTGGAAACCTCATTCCAAATTTCAGTCTGGTTGGTCATTGGTAAAGCTTTTAATAATCAAAACAATTTCCAGTATGTGTGGCTATGGCCAATCCACACACGTGTTCAATAATTCTTTGCCTGGTTCTCGTGGACCACACACCAATTGCTTTTTTCTTGATTGGTTTCTAATTAACTTTTTTCAGCCAAAATAATTTATTATGGGTGTGGCTATGGCACAATCACACCCATAAACATGACCCTTGTGTTTAATAATGCTCACCCACATTCTTATAGAGCACATGCCAAATTTCAGCTTTTTTGGTCCCAGTGATTGGCCATGATGCCTAGACACATACATACAAATATGTATACATAATTACAAACCAAAATGTGTATTATAATGGTTAGTGGATCTAACTACTTAGGTCCAATCTTCTTTAAGAAGTTTTCTTTTTTGTCACTTTTTCTCTTTACGTACCAATGGGAAGTGGTGTAGCAAGGAGGAATCTCACCCTTGTTACTCACAAAGTCAATTTGTGTATAGATACTGTGCATTAAGTCTGTCGCTCCAAGGGTTTGTATGGCCAAAGTACAATTCTTGGCTTTTTTTGGACCTGATTTGGACACAGAAATAGGTGTGGTTATATACATGGACATAGAACATTCCTCAGATTATATTGATTCAATATATATATATATATATATGAATTTAATGTCTAACTCCTTAGGTTTAAAATGGTAACTGAACTGGAAAAAAAATTAATTTTTATTTATTGTCCTATCTTGGTGTGCTTCATGCATAACCTGGTATAAAAAAAAATTAGGAAATTTTTAGGCCAATATTCATAAAGAAAAATAACTTTAAAAATTTACTTCCTGTGGGGTGTAACTATAAATTTAAGTCGCTGGGATGACTGCAGCCAGTACTCAATGGAGGTGATATGCTATTTCAACAAACTTCTACAATTTCTGTAGTCAATAGGCTCAATTCCACCAGTAAGTCTAGGAGTGGCAGCAGTACATTGATCAGATACCTAGCGAGATAGCAACTGCAGTAGAGATGCTTGAATAGCTAATCTGAATACCCAGCTCTTATGAAGGAATAAGTAAAGAGTTCCCATTGGAGAGTGCAATAATTTCCAAAAACTTCTGAGCCTATTGAGACTGATTTTTTTTTAGTTTTCCAGCTATGATTCAAGTAGCTTGCTAAGTATACATTTGTTTATTTTTACACTTGGTCATAACATTTATAGCTTGTAACTGCCCTGGGCTATTAGCTATAAATGTTATAACCTGGTGTAAAAAAGAATAATTGCAAAGTTTGCTATAGAGCTAGCTAGCTATGAACTATCTAGCTCCACACCAAAAATGGCAAGCTTGCTAGCAAGTATTACTATAACAAAACAGAGAGTCTATGATACTCATTTTCTGTAGCTATATAGCTAGCTATTAAATAATTGGCTCCACACAAAAGTAGTCAAAGTCAAAAACTATTTTACAATTAGCTATATTTTATCATGACAAATCAGAAAATCTTTGATCCTCATTTTCTGTAGCTGAATTAGGACAAGATGAACTGTAAAGCAGTATCAATAGGATCTGAAGGTTTGACTAATTGTTGCACTCTCCCAAGGGACAGATATCTTCACTTATTCCTTCAAATTTCCAACTCCACAACTCTATTTTATTTTCTATTTTGCTAGATGTCAATTTGCTGCTACCAATCCTAGACTTACCAGTGGAATTGGGCCTCCTGACACAAGAAATTGTTGAAGTTAGTTGAAATAGCATACCATCTCCATTGAATTCTGGCTGTGGTTGTCCACCTTGTGACGTCAATGAATAGTTACATCACCACAGGAAATATATAAGTTTTTTTTTCATGAATATTGGACTAAAAATTCCAAACAAGATAAGACAATAAAAAAAAAGATATGAGTTTTTTCAAGTTCAGTTACCCTTTAAGTGTTTTTTCTGATATACCATTTTTGGCATTTTTAGCCTTATACAGAAGAGGAAGAGGTGTGGCCAAGTGGGACCCAGCCCATGTTACTCCCAGAGTGAAGTTGTATATACGTACCAAGTTTTAGATCTCTGGCTCCAAGGGTTAGTCTGGCAAAAATGCCATTTTTTAATATACTTGACATATATTATGCATACACGACTTGACTTTGGGAGTAACATGGGTGGTATCACTCCTGGCTACACCTTCCCATTGGTGTGTTAAGACAAAAAGTGAGAAATAAAGAACTTCTGAAAAACGCTTGAAACTAAGGAGTTAGATACATGAACACACTTTAATATATATATTTTTTGATTCGTATGTATGTATGTATGTATGTATGTATGTATGTATGTATGTATGTGTGTGTGTGTGTGTGTGTGTGTGTGTGTGTGTGTGTGTGTGTGTGTGTGTGTGTGTGTGTGTGTGTGTGTGTGTGTGTGTGTGTGTGTGTGTGTGTGTGTGTGTGTGTGTGTGTGTGTGTGTGTGTGTGTGTGTGTGTGTGTGTGTGTGTGTGTGTGTGTGTGTATGTATGTATGTATGTATGTATGTATGTATGTATGTATGTATGTATGCATGCATGTATGTATGTATGTATGTAATCACGGTCAAACACTTGGACCATAAAGGCCGAAATTTGGCATGTGCTCTACAAGAATATGGGTGAGCATTATTAAACACATGTGGGCATGGTAATTGGTGTGGTTTTTCCATAGTCACACCCACAGGAACTTATTTTGACTGGATTAAAGTTAATCAAACACCAAAATGATGAAAATTTGGTGTGTGGTATCCAAGTATCCAGGAAAACCTTATTAACCACATGTCGGTGTGGTTTGACCATAACCACACCCACTGGAAGTTGTTTTTGCTATTAAAAGCTAATCGAAAGAATAATAAGACTGAAATTTGGAATGTGTTTTCCAAGTAACTGCGTGACCATTATTAATCACATGTGGGTTCGGCAATGGTTGTAGTGTGGTCATTGCCACACCCATAGGACATTATGCTTGTTAAAACTCATTTATGTACCAATCAGGCTGAATTTGGCATATGGAGTCCAAGTAACCGGGTGAGTATTATTAACTACATATGGGTGAGGCAATGCGCATGGGTGGTATTAGCCACACCTACAGGTGGTTGTTTTGGCTGCAAAAAAAAAGGAATTAAAGGACCAACCAGGCCCAAATTCGTGTAGGTTCTATTATATTTCATGTTGACATTGGCTGGCCAATACGAGGTACACCACACACACACACATACACACACACATACACACACACATTTTTTTTTTTTTTTTTTTTTTTTTTTTTTTTAAAGGAAAAAAAGAATAACACACTGGCTGTAGCTAGACAATCACCCCTGGTGCTTTACATTTGTCAAAGAATGTGTTTCTCTGCTTCTTCTTTGAGTAAATAGCTAGGCCCATGAGATATATATATATATATATGTGGGGAATTTTGAAAATTTCCCATATTTTACGAATTTCCCATAATTTTGGTATATCATGAAGTATCACAAAAATAACAATATTAACAACAACAAAGTAACTTTAATACCCTGCGAGCTCCATGCTTGCTGGTAAATATGTTATGGTCATCTTTCTCTTGAACTTTTCTTCAGCAGAATAAGTGCTGCCATGCTATTTCATCACAGAGACTTATTATTGTTGGCTGATATCATTACTTTAGTGATTGCCTATATAATTAAATTTGATATGTGTGTTGAAAATAAAGGGGAAAAACCTTGCCTCCATGGCTTTATTGCCCATTACAGAGCCAGAAAAACAATGAAGAAAATATGAGTTTACAAATACTATATCCAATGGGTAGCAAACATACTAATTAATATAAACTATACAACTTTGGGATACACTACAATAATACAATAATTCAAATAGCTGCACATAGTATGTTAATAATATTCACCAGCTTGTAATTAGAAAGCAACAGTATCATAAATTCCTTCAGGTTGCACATTTCTGGGGGGAAGTCCCTGTGATATGGAGACATATCTATATGCCTGGCACTCTTCTATCTGCATTGGGTCTCTGTCAAAGAAACAAACACTCAAAATATGTGACAATCTTTTATTTTGTGTAATGCATTACTTAATATGTACATACTAAAATAATATTTAACTTACATAGGAGTAGTATATTCATAGTTGATATTCTCATCATCACTGCTGGACATAGGGATAATATAATAATTAATATTTAATGTTATATTAGCAATACCAGAGTATATAAATTGGTCCTCACCTGTCTTGTTTCCTCATATGGCGGTATACAACCAACACCAGCGCTAGGATGATGGTGTATACAACTACAGATAAGAAGAAAACTACAACTGCAGTGACAGCAACTGTAACACCTACAGAGAGAAGATCAACTACACATTAAACATTTAACACTAAATATATATATTTTTTTTTACATAACTAGAAAAATAGCCATCCTACAGATGGAGACAACGCCCCCCCCCCCCCCCCCCCCCCCCCTTCCTTCTCCTGAGGATATCTAAGTATAGCACCCATCCAATGGATAGAGACAAGGACAAATTAATATAATTATAGATCTGTTGTTTGCTATCTCATTCCAGATGCTAGGCCTACAGGGGTAAAAAAAGAAGTAAAGAAAAAGAGCTGGAAGTGGTTTAAATACAGTTTGCTGACCTATATGTTTACAAAATTATGGTTTATAAAAAGTTGTGCGGTTTACTCATGCATAAAGTTGTGACCACAACCAGGAAATTTTGGAGGGGAAATAGCTCCATGGGCAGGATTCTCCTATTCAAGGAGACCCTCATCAATTCCTGAAAATTTGAGCCCTTTAGGTCCAATTGTTTAGGAGTTGTTACATAAAAAACAAACAAACAAACAAAAAACGAAAAAACACACAATAAAAAATTAATTAATTAAAAAAATAAAAAACAAACAGAGAAACAAACAGAGAAACAAACAAACATATTAAAAATTATAGTAAAATTAACTGACTCTCATAATAACTTTTTAATACAAGAAATTTACTTAATCTGGAGCATACATAATTATCAAAAGAAATCAGTTCACTGAGTGTTCAATGGGATAAATAATTTTTAAATATTTTAGTTGTTAGCAATTCTCTTTTCTTTTCTTAATTGCAGTGGTCCCTCCCTATTAAGACCACCCAAGGGAACACTTCCAACTAGCCTTATTAGATATGTGGTCTTAATTGAGAATATAGCTCTTGGTGTGGCAGGGATCTCACATAATATTCCTTAATGAACATTATTGTGCCATTTACATGTGTTTATTTATTTATTTAACCAACTGAAACATCACTGGACTAATATTCTCATTCAAAATTATTGGTATGCCTTGACACAGACATTGGGCATCATCGTTATATTATTCCATTATTTATTATAGTTTTGTAGCATGCATAGAACAGAGAAAATCACCCAATTCGACTTATACTTACACAGTCTCAACTGACTCTGACTAAACCTCCTATGTTGGATCTTTTAGATAGGTTACCAGCTATAATATCAGTCAGACAGTACATGGAAAACAAGTTATTGTATAAGCCTAATGCAGTGTAGCGATGTTTGAAGAGGTAGTATGAATTCTACATGTATTAGTTGAGACCAGTAACACTAACAAACTAATCTGATGAAATGTTGTCAGGGGCCACTAATTTTGGGGATTTTATGGAGGAGGATATTGACCAAACCAAGTGGCCATATAATAGAGGAGGTCTCATATTTGTGTGCTTTTATTTAGCCAAATAGGAGGAAAAAAAGTAGTCTTATAATGGAGAAGGCCTTTATTAAGATTAATGTAAATATGGAGGGATCACTATCAAGTCTCCTGGACTTAGCTAGTTTAGCTAATAAAAAAAAAAAAAAAATAAAAAAAAGTGTCAATGAAAATCTATTGATTAGATTTGGTAAACAAAAAATAGCATATTTAGGCTCTATAATAGTGGCAGTTTCTAGAATGTATAAACCCTAATTCAAGAAACATCTTCTGATCAAAATATTTGAAATTGGGACATTTTAGTACAATTAATGGCTTATTGAAGTTTCTGAGTCTAGTTTGGAAATTTAGTGACTTTATATTGCTGAGTCTTTGAATAGTAAAGGGCAGAATATTGTAAGTTCATATTTGAAGCAGTGAGACAGGATATTAGACCTTCCTAAAATCACAACTGTCTTGAAAATAAATTAGTCGAATCAATGTGCATTGATTGCTGATCAATTTTTAATTCCCTTCTCAGGTAAATAAGTGCACAAACTTGGTCCCTATGTTTAAATGATGCATTCAAAGCTTTCACACCATTAAAATGTTGGCAATATTCAACCTACATCCTCCACCAACTTGTAGATAATTCTATCATTCTCAGAAACCATCAAACTAGACTATAAAGAATGAACCCATACTTATTGACATCGAATTGGATGTGATGGGTAATCCAATTGGTGATATTAGTCAGACCATCAAATTACTCTTACAAAAAGTGCCTCTGAATTCAATATGCTGCCTGGTGGTTCTGTGAGGAGAACCTGTCAGACTCATAATGCATTTATGTACCTCAGTACAGTTATGCATACTCTCGATTTAGAATAGTCATACAGACTCTGTGGTACTTCATGTAAATAAATGTCTTTAGGTATTCAATTATTGTTTTCTTAATAGTAATTGGGATGATTGATCCCAATCAAAAATTTAAATGAAATTAATATCTGTGTAACAGAAACTAAGTGCCACTACTGAACATTGTAGAGAAATGTTAATATTAGACAAACATAACTTGATATATAATGCACACATATTTTTTTGGTAATTGGACACTTTCTGCATGAAAAATGTGTTTTACAGTTGTCTCAGTAAATTGGCTGTCATTATTTCCCCCCAAACTGGATTTCAGAGGACATTTCACCATGTTAAAGATGACATTTCACCATGTTAAAGGGGACATTTGACCATGCTAAAGAGTATATAAAGATGCTTCCAACAATAGCAAATATGGCTTGGTAACTACTATTTTTCCCAGTAGGTCATGATTTTGACTTCAAATGACCAACCTGTAGGATTCTACTCAGTAGAAGAGACATAATGAGACACATTATTGGAATTGTCAACATCTCAAAACAGACAAGATGAACTCAGTGAATCTCCATCAAGACATGTACTACATTAAATGCTACTTCGCAGCTTTTTGTCCTGGCTGGACTTGCATGTGTATGTGCTGGTTCTTCAACTGCTTCCTATGGTCACTTCACTTGTGATTTATCCGAAGTAAGTTTTTTTAAGAAGATTTATGGGAATCGGTATGATACATCATCATGGTTTGTTGAAAATTAAATTTATTTGTAAGTATGCATATATATATATATATATATATATGATGTATACAAATCAAATAAATCAATGTTTAGTTAGCAATTCTGTAAACCAGTTGAATGTTTCTGGATCATGGTGCCGAAGTCATAGGGCGCTTTAAACATGGAATATTCTGTTACTATGTGTGCCACCATCTGGGTTGAATGACCACATGTACATGTGGCAGATTCTTGTTCTCTCCAATGTTGTAGCGACAAAGTGTATCAGAGGTGGGCCTTGTTGATGTATTCAATGTCAATCCATACCACATTTGGGTGGAAGTCATCTGCAAGTAGACTTGTTGGGTGGCAGGTGAAAGGGCATCTAAACTTGAGCCTTTGTTGTCCAAGCAAGATATATAGAAGATGATATATGTTCTGATTTGCGGAAGTTGTTAACTTGGCAATTCATATATCACATCTGATATCTGGTGGTCATTCCAGCTAGCACGGGCATGAACATAGTCCCTGTTGGTCTCATACATCCAGTAACGACCCACAAGGTGTCATTTAACACACATTTCAGTTTATAGATCTAGGCACGGCAGCTCTAGACTAATGATGCATACTCTGTGACACTAAAGATGAGGGCAAGCGCACCTGTTCATAAAGTTTGGTATATTCTCCACAGCAGGAGCCTGCCAGGCATCGGAGGAGTCTATTCCTGGTGTAGATCTTCTGGCACAGTCTCTCGATGTGGTTCTTATAGGTCAAGGAGCAATCTAGTGCCACACCAAGCCACACTGGGTGGTCAATATTTAGTTGGGGGGGACACCATTCACAGAGACTGCAAGCTGTCAATGAGGATCTATTGTTGAGGTTAAATGCAGTTGTAGTGGTCTTGGTGGTACTTAGTTTCAGTTGCCATTGCTTGAGATAGTTAGAGGAACTCTGCATGTACCTATTCAGTGTTAACTCTACCACCTTCCAGGTTTTGTGGGCAGATAGTAGCGTCAGGTCATCGGCGTATCCATACTGAGTTAATGTTGTTTGCATGATATCTCTAATGTATGTTAAACAGCATTGGAGCAAGTGTGGAGCCCTGTGACCCAACATTATGGATCCTACTTAGCTAACTAACTTGACCACAACTAGTTTGATGCTTGAAGCTTCTGTTGGAGAGTAGCTCCATCAGGAAGGAAACGATGTGTCCATTTGTGATCATTTGCAGCAGCTTAAGATGGATCCCACATAGCCACACCTTACCATGTGCTGCAGTAAGACAGACAAGTATGACTCTGACCTTCTGGTTGCATTCTAAACCAGCCTCTATATCATATTACTGCAGCATTGTTAGAAGTTTAGTGATCACGATGAAAACCCCCTTGAGTAGGAAGAAGTTGCTGGTCTATACCAGGTCGAGTTGTGACAGAAGATGTCACTCAAGCAGCTTCAGTGGCACACACAGAAAATATAATGGGCCGATAGCTCCGCAGGTCATCAGCAGGTCGTCAGCAGGTCGTCAGCAGGTTGTCAGCAGGTCATCAGCAGGTCGTCAGCAGGTCGTCAGCAGGTCATCAGCAGGTCGTCAGCAGGTCGTCAGCAGGTCGTCAGCAGGTAGTCAGCAGGCTTGTTTGGCTTTAGTATGGTTGTATTATCTGCCATGCCCCAGATCTTTGAGATTTTAGACTGATCATGCAATTAGAGAGAAACTCCCTAAACCAGTTGGTTATTGGAACTCTGCAGTTGATGATGAACTCGGTACCACAGTAAGCTCTGAACTAGGCCTTCTTTGATGATCATAGCAAATGTTAACTTCAGTGAAAACTGGACTTTCTGGAGGTCAAAGGGCAGACCAGCATCTATGGGCATAATTGCGATCCTTGGTACAATGGCTATTTCTCCCTTATTTAGTCCTGTGGCAATGATAAGATTTCTTTTGGCACTAATATGTTATGTTAGTGTATGCGCACATCTACGAGTGAATGGGTGTGGCTATTTATGGCTGCCTTTGTTCTTCTATTGCAATGTCATGAAATCATGTGCAAGCAGAAACAGTTCTTGTCTGAGGTCTGCTTCAGTTGACACTCTAGGATCAGCTAAATTAATGTCACCTGATGTTGGTGTCCCTTTCCATATTTACTTGAATAGAAATCATGTATATTTCAGCTTCAGTCGATATCAAATTGTGTTGCATCCAATAAAGCTTTCTGTGTGGGTCTAATGCAGTGGTGATATGTGATAAATGCAGTCTATAGACAATGTCTATATGTTTGGTTTTAAACATTAGTCTGTTTGGATCAATTTTAGATCTGGGCAAGGGAAGAGGAAGGAAAAGGGTGGGGGGGGGGGAATGGAGAAAAGGAATGGGAAAGAATGAGAGAAAGAAAAATAGGTATGGAAGGAGGAGCGAAAGAAAGAAATGAAGAAGAGGCTCCATGCATTGAAAAATAATTTTTCAGTCATTAGGACTTGTCAGTTACTGCAGTAGCCAATACAATTTCTTGGTTATTTCAAAATTAGTTGTAGTGAGTTTAGCTAAAACATACAAATTCTTGGCTATTTCAAAATTAGTTGTGGTGAGTTTAAATATGGGTTAACCCAATACATCAAGAACTGCAAACCCACAGGAGGTATAAATATTGGCTTACTTGGCTACCAATTGGCCTGGAAGTTGTAGCTCACCTGGGAATGAACAGTAACAAGGAGGCCCTGTGGGTGAGTACAAATAATCTTCCTCAGTGCTAGGTGGGTAAACATGATCTACATCAGTGCTAGGTGAGTAAATATGATCTACTAAGTGCTAGGTGGGTAAATAAGATCTGCATCAGTGCTAGGTGGGTAAATATGATCTGCATCAGTGCTAGGTGAGTAAATATGATCTACTAAGTGCTAGGTGGGTAAATAAGATCTGCATCAGTGCTAGGTGGGTAAATAAGATCTGCATCAGTGCTAGGTGGGTAAATATGATCTGCATCAGTGCTAGGTGAGTAAATATGATCTACTAAGTGCTAGGTGGGTAAATAAGATCTGCATCAGTGCTAGGTGGGTAAATATGATCTGCATCAGTGCTAGGTGAGTAAATACAATCTACTCAGTGCTAGGTGGGTAAATATAATCTATATTAGTGCTAGGTGGGGAAATACGATCTACTCAGTGCTAGGTGGGTAAATACATCTACTCAGTGCTAGGTGGGTGGGTGGGTACAACTGATTAAGAGGAGTATATAACTATTAGTGACGCTACTGCAGGTTGGGTAATGGAAACTTGCTTCAGCTTTCTAAACTTTTAATCATGCAGAAAGTTTACTAAACTATTTTACAAGCAAATAATTATCTTCTATTTGCAATCAGTGAAGTATGTTTGATCCCATTAGTGCTGATTCGTCATTTGACATTGTGGTATATATAACATTCTTACCAGTAGTATTTGTGGTACTGGTTGTTGGTGTAGGATAGGGTGTCTCTGAATCTGCAATAGAGTAAGTGAAACATTCATCCCATGCCTAGCAGAGCCAAGAGTTTGAAAGGAGCAGTTATTATACATTGGTGTGTGACCTGCCTCTAATATTCCAGGTGAAATATCAGAGTGTGGTTCTTCAGACTCTCACTATGGACATAACTAATAGTATGATCAGTGGCCAGAGTGTTTGTATGTGCAGGAGATGCCTAGGCTGCATTATACTACTACCACATGATGGCCATCATGAATTGATTAAATTTATTAATAATGGATGTATTAATCATCTCTTACATTCTCTCTCCACCATATCTTCCCCCCCTCCTCCCCCCCAGCAATGGAGCTGCTGCTTTAGTGTGAACTTAATTACCATGTCTACCTTGAAGGCATTTTATGACCCCTTGATCCCCATGCACCCATGGCACCAACCTATTTCAAGTGTGAGAATTGGAGCAGCAGTAGTGAAGGCATTTAATATTCCGTTGGTTCCAATGGGAAAGATACATGGTTCAGATCCATGTATCAGAGGATCTTCCTCGGTGTTGGTGTGGTACCAAACTTTCTCATCATGGTAGCTGTCATCCAGTTTTATCCTTCCCTCATCCAATTCTACTCCTGTACTGATGCTTTGAATGATAGTGTAATAGCCAACTACATCTCCAGCAGCAACTTGAATCATGTCTGACTCAGATGGTATTCCACTCACCAGGCCATTTTGGCTGACTGTCACTCCACTAAACGTGTTAGATCCCACTAGACTATAGCAGCCATCTGTTTCCACATCTTCTGATGGCCTCCAAACCTGGAAGGTGATAGTGTATTGAAGATCATTTGCAATGGCAGCATCAGGGGGTACAATGTAGGTCCACCATCCTGTGACATTCCCTTGGCATTTGAACTTGTAGCTGGTGATGATGGTCTGAGTTTCACTGGGGAGACTAGTGGAAGATGAAGAGGCAATGGCACTTCCAAATGGTACATCTCTGCCATTGGAGTCATCTGGATCCAAACAATCATCAGCTACAGGCAAAAATGAAGATCATTTTTCATACAGACACAGTGATTGTTCCTCAGTGCTTTTGTCTGCACAATTTCTGGTATAGGTGGATTGTGTTAGTGAAATTATTGTTTCACTCACCATTGGCTGAGCCCAGAAACACCAGGGCCAGCAGAAACATGCTGGAAAACACATTCTTCTCTTCTTTGAATCCCTCTTTCTGCTCTCTCTCTCTCTCTCTCTCTCTCTCTCTCTCTCTCTCTCTCTCTCTCTTGAAGCAACTGTTGAGTTTTATTCAAAACTGTCAAACTGATTGCTGCACTGCAACAAATTTCTTTATTGCAGTAATTCATCTTGTAATTTTCACTTATATACTTGTAGACAGAGTTCTTCAATGTGAAACTCCATTTCATTGCCTTGGCTTCTGCATTCCTTTGGTAGGAATGTGTGAGAATAACAAGTTTAACAATATTTATTTATGTGTGATATCCTATAAGCTCCAAGTGGAAGGTTTCACTGTTCACAAAGCATACATGCATACATGCTTAATGTTTGATGATAGAAATGATTTAACACTTTTTATTCTTGCTTTTAGAAATCTGTAAAATGGTGTTTTATTACATCATCAACATGAAATTTGCTCATTTACATGGTTAGTTTCATACAAGCAGTACACAATACATAGTATTGCAAAATATTGATTTGTGCATGCTCCTAACATGACCAATAACTTTTAGTAACAATGGAATACATGTTGCAAAGAATAATGAGAGATCTTTTTGTGTGTGGTCCATATTGGAGCAGGACAAGATGTACTGTATTTATTGCCTACTTAGTCTTATGTTGGTGCATGTCTTAGTGTATACAGAAGTCATTCCATATTGTCTGTGGTTGCTTCTGGTCATTGTGAACTGACAAATACTAGCATTAAATTTATTAATTTTTTTAAACTGAAAATAAACGTAAATTTTAATAAGGTCTTCACAAGCACACACCTTTATTTGTTGTTCGTTGACATCTAGTACTATAATGTTGCAATTATTTGTTTATCAAAATTAACTTAGTTGTTGACTGTCAATGCTAAATGTGAACAGTAAACTAATCATCACTGTTGCATGTAAGAAGCCAACAGCACATCTTTCATATCTGGATGCAAGCAAAGATAACACAATAAAACAGCACATTGTGTGGTGTAAAACTTATTTTACTTGAAACAATATTGAAAATGTCATAAAATCTTGGCTTGTGCATAACTTTAATAAGTTAGGTTTCATAGTAGTTAGACTTCAAGGCTGAGATTTTGACAGAATGTGAAAATTCTGGACTGTAGCATCCTTAGCCTTACAGGTTCTCTATGAAGGCCCTGGGCTGTGGCATAATCCATAAAGGCCCTGACGAATTTAAAGGGATGTAGGTCTTGTTAGTCTGAGGAACTGACTGTAGATGAATGCTTAGTGATGACACTATCCTCTGAAATAGGTGGAGTCTAATCAATTGAATTTCATATCTGATGGGTCGGTTCTGAACTAATAGGGTCCAAAAATACTACATGTGTTAAAAATAAGTTAAGCAATTGACTGTATATGCACTAGAAGTACACGAAATACCTACCAAATATTATGTGTTGAGATGAGGTGCACAAGGTACACAATATTGTACAGGCAATGCTCACTAATCCTACCACATTTAATGTTCTAATATCTATCTTACGTGGTTAAAAGCTAGCTTATATACCAATCATCAAAATGAAAATCAATTTCTCTTCACTTAACCAGCAGAAGTGAGATGCCTGAAATTATAGCAACTAATACCTGCTACTAACTACTTAACTTTGATTTAATATTTTTGATTCGTGGTATGATCATTGCCCACTAACTTTTCACAAAGCCAGATAGTGTTTATTGGGAACCAAACAGTAATAATGAAACACACACACACACACACACTCTCTCTCTCTCTCTCTTCGATTCTTTGAGCAACTAAACGTAAAGTAGATTTTGTTAGTTTTAGTTCAGCAACAGAAGATGTTGCTGTGACTTTATTTTTCTCCTTGAGCCATGGCTCACAATAACCAGGGAAGGTATTTATTCTGATATCTTCATCTTGTAACACATGCAATTCATAGAGTATTTGGATGTTAGTAGTTGTTTTAAACAGGAAAAAAAAGAAGATAATGCTAGTATTAGTTGGGTAATGGGTAAAGGTAGTCTGCTCAGCTGTGTAAGCAGCTCAGCTGTGTAAGCAGCCTCTTTTCTGCCCTCAGAAGTATGCAGTTGACACTCTTCCATGCAGTATGAAGAATGCTACAGGAAGGAATGTGTCATTGGCAGGAGATGGCTGCTGTCCTCTCTGTTGCATCCTCTGCAGTCTGGTGGATGGCAAGAAGCCGAAACTCCCAACGATGTAGACCACAGTGTGTGCTCACTTCAAAGGCAACCCATCTTCTTATCTTCATTTCATCATGACCCTCAGCATGTACTCCAGTAACTTGGATCACCTGGCCCAGGTGAGTCTGTGTGTCTATTTTCTGCACTGTACAATTGTTTATTTATCATTATACTTCAATCAAGTATGCTGGCAGGGCCGATAAGCTGCGTTTCCCCAATCAGCTATTGCATTCAGCAAATTTATTTTGGGATATTTATTTTGGGATATGTGAAAGTGTGGGTTGCACTATTCCAAATCATTGCTATTCTGAGTGTGTAGTTTCACGTCTGAACTCATGAGTGTAGTGCAATGGCTTGAAACTAAGAGGATGGTGAGCAAATATTTGGTTATTTGCACATTCACAGTACACTTGGTTTTGCTCTTCAGACCTCTGCCTGTTCATATATATATGCAGTATGTAGTATATGGTCTGTAGTGCCACGTACCACTGTGCCCTCCTCTCCCTCATTTTTTTTCCATTTTACTCCTTTCCTCTTTACCCCTCCTCCCTCCCTCCCTCACCCGCTTCCCTTCCTTCCAAGATGGATTAACCATGTTTCTCTTCAGTAAATCTGCAGCATGTTAATATAAACTCTCTCTCTGTCTCTCTCTGCGGGCCTCAGGAGTCATTAATCTATAACTTTAAGACAGGACTGGTAGAGCAATGGGTGTGTATGGCTTTGTAGTGATATCAAGTTATTACTGTAACTATTTAAACTAGCTACCCTTTGGAAACTATAAAAAATATATATATTTTTACTTTATCAAAAGCTGCATGTTAATAATAATTCATAGATCATATAGCAACATTTTTGACTACTATAGTTGTTTTGCAATAGTGAGTTCCCCAATAAACCTGTCTGTGAGTGATAAAGTGGTATATGTCTTAGTTATGAGGTGCAGTTAATATTGATAAATATTTGAAATAACTACCCTTTATATATGTATATATACACATATATACATGTATATGTATGTACATATATATGTAGGTATATGTGTACATGTATATAATGTATATATTTTTATATATGTAAATGTGTATATAGATGTGTATACATGTGTATGTGTGTATATGTCTATATATGTATACTACAAGACATTTGAATTCTTTTCATAACCGTTGTATTCGGACAATCCTGGGTGTGACGAGGTACCAACAATGGAATGAAAGATTAACATCTCAAAGCCTATCACATAGGTTTGGCTTGCAGCACTCCATCTCTGATATCATTCTGGAGCAGCGTTTAAGATGGCTGGGTCATGTGGGTCGCATGGATGAAGAAAGGCTTCCAAATAGATTGTTGTTTGGGGAGCTTAACATGAAGAGACCATGCCACGGGGCAAAGAAGAGGTGGAGGGATGTTCTGAAAGTGGATTTGCAGGCAATTGGTGTGTATGATAGATGGTATGAGTTGTGCCAGGACAGGAAGGGGTGGTTTCATCTGTGTTTAGATGGTGTAGAGAAAATTTCAACATCCAGGCGATGGAACACCTGTTCAGCTAACAAGCAATCTGAATTAAGAACACTTAGTTGTGCCTGTGGAAGAAAATTTCGAAGACAAGGAGATCTGACCAGACACCAATATTTCTGTGTGATGCCATCATAAGCTAAGTTTATTGCCATTGGTCCTGGATTCATCCAGGACACTGCCATCATGGTACTTCGTACCATGGGCAGTTTCTAAGTTCTAAGTATATATGTATACATATATGTATATATGTGTATATATATATATATATATAGATGTAATATTTCCATAGATGCATTACTACCTACATTAAGCAAGAATTCATGCATAGCATTATATACACACTTAAAGGTAATCCTGTAGGCCATTATCTGATGTGTAATTGACTGTCATACAACATTGCATATCTGTATATTTAGCATTAGTACACCTTTCTTATGTACTAGCTTGGAGCAGGATATTCTGCAGACAAAGAAGAAATAGTGTTATAGATACTATAAATTCAATATATTAAATCTACTTGAGGAAGCCTGAACATATGTATTGTTCATTTTGAAAAAAATTATTTGAAAAGTCACAAAAATAATTTATTCCATTAATATTATGATTATGTAAAACATACATTACATCAGTTTATGTGCAAAAGACATTTTTTACGTGCAAGTAGTACAGTATGACTGCTTTGTGGTTCCATACATAAACTTGCATTTACATTAACGTAAATTGTTTATAAGACATTATTAAATTTCTTTTTCTTACAGATGCAGTCCTGTGACACCATGATGCAAGCAGGAATCAATCACAACTTGTTGATTAGAGTGAAATGCTGCCATGAATATATAATAATAGAGAACGGAATCTTTGTTAATCAAGTAATAATTGATGCACTTCATGTGTTCAAATTTGATTTGGGGACCCCAAGAGTGCTAGACTACAAGTTTACCTGAATTTATACCTAGCAATATATCAAAAGCCCTGTCCACACTACAAACGGGTTTGCACCTCTTTCCAGAAACACTCGGTTTCAAACATTTTCTTACATCTACACTAGCACAGTGCTGAACCCACTCCACATTTCCTGCATGAGCTGAATAATTGGCCGGCTGATTAATTGGTTTTCCTCTACCTCATATAAAAACAGGGTATTTTATATTTTTATGTGCTACTTTGCTTTGTCTTTTTCCCTCCACAAAGGGGACAGCTGCAGCCAGAACTGAATGGCAGTGATACAATTTTACAAAGTATATTTTAAAGCTTTTTTTAAAAATTATATTCTTTAATAATGAGAAATATACAAAAATTGAAATGAAGAATAAAACGATCAAAGTGTGTGTGTGCATGTGTGTGCGTGTGTGTGCATGTGTGCGTGCGTGTGCGTGTGTGTATGCATGTGTGTGCGTGTGTGCGTGCGTGTATGTGTGTACAGTACTTGAATTATGAAGCTACAGAGTCAAGATTACTATCAAAAGTAAGGAAATAAGCTGATTTGAGCCAGTTGTTACATCACTGTAAATTGCATTTTTATCTTGCTCTATAGTTTTATCATTTTGATCATTTCATTTTAAAGCTGCCAGACATTGTGGTGGTGCATGTATTATAGTACACTGGGCCAGGCTCACAGCCCACATTAGATAACTCCAAGGATATTCGCATCACCAAAGTCACTCCACTTGGTTCCTAAACAAGGTCAAGTGTATTCAGGTAGATGGTGCCACTGCTCTCTTGCTGTGGAATTTCCATCCAAAGGCACAGGGGATGACTCTGACCATGTTATCCTTGACCTTAGCAACAAAGAGATCCACAATGGGCTCACCTAAACTTTGATTTTTCTTGAAGTGATACCATTAGTTCAAACTTAGGTAAAGTACTCTCTAAAAAATATTTAAATACAAAATACAAAGTAGTCCAGAAAAAAGTATCTAAATAAAATACAGGATACTTTCTAGAAGATACTGCAGTTTCTATCTCGCTAATCAAGTAATCCATTTTTGTTTCATTTTATGTGTCCATGCCATAAATGTTCAAACATACCATCACCCTCTAACACCTGTATTCATCTCTAATATATATGCTATCTTTAGACTATAATTAGCTTAAATTTTGGCTGCTGGCTCCTTGTCAGTAGACCATCAGGTCATGATGTAAAGTGTTACCTTCTCCATCACCGATCATATATACATGTACTTTCATGCCCTGTAAAGTATTAATGGCTTCACATCTACCAATTTTCAACGGGATCCCTACTGCCATTTGCAGTCTATAGTATACATATAAATAAATATATAAACACCACTAGCTCTATTAGTATAAGATTATTATTATTATTACTAGCACGAAATTTCAGCCTTCGGCTGCATTGTTTGCTAGGCCCACCTTGGGTGGGCTGTGGTCACAAAATTGTCTTAAGGATGGACATGTCTTATTGGAGTACATGTCTTTCAGGATGACATGTCTTATGAGAGCATATGTCTTGAGGGAGGTCATGCTTTGTAGGAGGAAATGTCTTGTGTGAGCTCATGTGTTGGTGGAGTGCTTGTCTTTGTGATGGCATATATTGCTATATGTTCTGTTTTACTGGAAGACATTTCTTACTGGATGCATGTTTTACTTGAGGGTATGTATTAAGGAGGGCATGTCTTACAGCTCATATTTCACTAGAATACATGTTTTGCAGGAGGGCATATTTGATTGGATGATTCGTCATATAGGAGGACACTCCTGTATGAGGACAGTTTTGCTGGATGGTATGTATTTGAGGAAGTCATGTATTACATGAGGGCATGTCTTGCATCTCATTTCACTATTTTTCCCAACAGTTTTCCTTGCATGATTGCTTATATCAAGAACAAACTCAGACTAGGGGTAATCTGAGGCTGGCAGAAACGTCTGATTTTACCAAAGGATTCCCATGCAAGGGTAGGTACTGAGGAGGTAATCTCAGACTCTGGGTTATGTGAGACTGTGGGTTTTGTGAGACAGTGACACTGGTGGCAAGCTAAATCTTTACCATCTACAAAATTCGTGCCCATTTTTGGGAACACTCAGATGTTGTTTTTTTTTTGTTTGTTTTTAAGTGTAGCATAGCTTTAGGCAGCTATAAATAGTTTTTGTTTACTGGCGTAGCTTTAAATATCTATAAAAAAAAATTGTTTCTTTTATTTAGTGTGGCACATCTTTACATAGCTATAATCTGGTAGGCCACTTCTGCTTTGTGCTAAATTGGCGGAACTGATGTTTGATTTAATGTGGTATTGTTTAAAGCTTATACATATATATATAGCAAACTATAGCTACGATGGCCTCACTAACTAAAAAAGAAGAAGAAAAAAATTTTTTTTTTCTTTTCAGGTACCTCTAGCCATGCCACACTGAATAAAAATATGATTACCAGGACAGATTTCACGCAGGAAATAGCTGCTGTGGGCATTCGTGCACCTGGAAAGGCATCGTTTTGCTGGGCACCGATTTCAGGTCACACTAGTGGAGAAATCAACGCTGACTCAACGACCTTTAAATCCGTCATGCTTTGATTGGTCCTCCCTGCCACAACTATTTGTTGGTCACTTTCTGGCTAAAGTTGCAAGGGTATGGACACCGTACCTGTGCATTCTTTTGGTTCATACCATTCCAGCGTGGGGGAGCTGATTATTATCCCTGAGGTATTTAGCACAAAATAGGCAACAACAATTATTTGACACCGTTGGAGTGTGAGGCTTACGTGAGGTTGTATCTAGGTAGCTATGGTGTGAGGGGGTGGCCTGATACTGGTAGGAATCACGGTATCATTATGTGCACTGTATTATTGAATGACTATGGATAGTTAGTTAACTTGTCTCCTCTCCTGGCTGGCTACAATAGGGGTAGTGTCAGACATTTGCCAGAGATGGTATCCTCCCACAAGTAGCTGCTAGTTCTTTGCTAGACAGCACATAATTTTCAAGAATTGCTGGATTGCCACAGGTGCTGCCTGACAGTTCTGAGAAGTATTGTAGCTACTTCTGCGCTAAGGTTAACTCTGGCAACTGTCTCAGTGCTCACTGCTACTGCCACCTGCCAATGAATTTTGAGAATTAGCAGCATACTCACTGGCATAGGTCATAGCTAATTCTTAGTTCTCTTTAAATGCTCCACAACCACAGCTCTGAATATTCTGGAATATTCTGGAATTTGCAATCAGCTGACTGAAAATTTTATGGTTTCTATTCCTATAGTGTAGTGAAAATAAAAGCTATTTTGCAGTTGTAGTTCTCAATAATAGCATTGCCAGTCATGAATGTCAATACATTTTTTTATGATGTTGGTTGTTCACCAGCACCATAAGTAGGCGTGGCAGGTTGTACATGACGTAATCATGCAAGTCTCTATTGCTAACACAAACTTTGTATGAAAGTACTGCCATGTGGTTCTTGGTTTTATAGCTAGTTGCAGCAGTTTAATGTGAAGAAATTGGATTATATTGTGAGCCCAATGTATGACACCCATCGGCCATGTTTTTATGCATTTCTCTGTACATTCAAACTCTCTTAGCAACGCCATTGGACAATAATTGAATATAGTCTTGTACCCTTTGACCTTCGTGTACTCTCTAATTATAGTTGCTTCTATTAAACCTGCCTGGTTCACAATATGGCGATCCACTGATTTACAAATCTCTAAGATCACTACTGCTGTTTGCAACCACAATATATTACCTCCATAGTTTAGTTCCATTTGATAAGTTCAAAATTCAGTTCTTTTTGGAGAAGACTAATTTTTTTTATCCAAAATAAGTCTCCTTGTTTTATAGAGGTATTAGAAGGAATTGGACGATATGTCAGATTGTCAATTATAAAACCCACTATCACTGGTGCAGGGGATGGCTATGATTTTAGGGATACTTTAAATGAATATTTTGATCCTCTTCTATAATTTACAATTTGTTTATCTGTCTGTGTGTCTGTCTGTATGTGCTGACTCTAACTCCTTCCAAACTGCTGGAGGGATAACACCTCATTGCATATGCTCACGAAAATTTTGTTGATATCGGGTTGCTATGGGTGTGGTTTTATAAGTGGGTGTAGTTTGGTGATAATGCACACAACCTATCACAGAAACTTGGTACATTTATTGATCTTATCATGTTTGATCAATGAGTTAGTGTCAATAATCCCTATATGGTACATAAAGCAAACTAAACATGTTTGTTACTGCAGGAGGCCCACTTAAAAACCGGCCCTGGGACGGGCTTTCAGTTAGTTATATAATAGTTACAACCTGAATTATTAACATTCCTTTTGCAAACATTATTTTCATTCCACAAGTATCTGTGGTGATATTATATTGCATGTTGTAGTGAAGCAACAGCTGTCTGTGCTATGGCTATCACTGTCACAGTTGTCACTACACATGTCCTCCTCAGGATCAATACCAGCCTCCACCACCTCCTCCAGTGGTGTTCCCAAAGTTCACCGAAAAAGCAGAATTTGGAGCAGCCATGAAGAAGAAACATTTTTCTCTGGATGTGAGTGAGTACACTAGAGGGATGGGATATGTGACTGCAACATAAAGTCTCTAAAATATGATTGTTACTGATAGTTTTCTTTTATTTAATCAACACTATCTTTTTTTTTGTTGTTTTTTTTTCATATGCACTTTTTTGGCTGAGGGTGTAAATGTTGGGAGATGTTGGTTAGATAATCTTCAGCTGATTTCAGAGTTGAAGTGCACTCTTAGTTCGTGTCCACTTACCAGGTCGGACGAGATGCTAAATGTTGTAAGTCCCATCTGTCTCTCCTCTAGTATGCATTCTTCTACTGTACTAGTTGATGTGAATGTACTTCAGAGATGTTGAAGATATATGGGAGTGGAGGGGAAGGGAATGGGGGGCGGGGGGCGGAGAATCTTTACTGTAGTAGTTTGTGTTGTGTATTTGTTGTAAAAAAAGATTTTTGTTTCTCTTATGTATAGATGGTGTGTGCTCATGAGAGAATAAGTAGAAATGAAAGATAAAGATATTTTATTGACAATTTATTTTGTGTGCGCGAAGCGTCACTGTCGGTGATATATCATGAGATGCAGTGTAAATTTTTATTATGTTGGACAGGCTAAATTCAGTCAGTCTGTTAGGATAGTGATTTTTAAGAATATGTGTTCACTATATAGTAAGTGGATTGGGGAGACGATATTTTGAAGTAATAACTGTCATCCTTAACACACAAAAAACACTAAAAAGAATGAATAACAAACTGTTCTATTATTTAGTTGTTGCTTGACTGATTGTTTTCTTTGTTACAAAAAAAGAAAAAAAAGAAAAGAGAGATTATTTTTGAACTTTTTATTTTTATTTTTTAGATGAAGATAAACACCGCCACATTGTAACAGTTTACTGCTAACTGCAAATCTTAGCTATGTAGCCCTCCATGTGGAGATTTTGATACATATTAGGGTATGTGGTTAAGCCTATGGGTATAACTAAATGTATATCTGAAAATAATGTTTAAAATTCTCCACCATTCTCTAGACCATGGATGTGGCACTCCCTGCATGGCCACACCTACTCCACCTCAGTGTCCATGATATATCATGGTGGTTGTTTTTCCGTAAGGTGCATTTCTATACGTTCTGAACTGTTTACATTCTGCCATAGTCAGTTGAGATGGATGGAAATATTGGAGTCCAGGATATGGAGACACCTCATTTGTGTTACATTGGCACTCTGAAGGGCTTTTTTTCCCATTTAATGTGCTAAATTTTTAAATTATTTACTTTGGATTGAATACTTACTAATCGTAATTCATTATTTTTATATAAGTTTGTTTGAAATAATCGTCCAAATTCCTGAACTTATTTTGATAAAACTTTGTATGCATGGTTCTTTCTCACCGAGGAAACTTTTAGTCTACCTTCGATTCGGAAAATTTTATTTTCCAGGTCACTACAGATAGTTCTTCATAATCACGATTGAATGTGCTAGCTATTGGCACAAGTGTAGCCTCACAAGGCAAACTGCAGCAAGGGATACTGATGAGGCAATGCATTATGTGCTACCATTGGTAAAGGTTCTGTGCCTGGGAATCTAATTTTATCATTCCTCCAAAGAAGTGGCTCATAATTATCACAAGCACATCAACTGCAAAAAGATGCGCGTATATCCAAGAATGTGAAGGAGATAAAACAACAACAACAACAAACGGGGCTCATTAACCTTCCTGTTCACTAGATCATTCTGAACTGAATATGTCTGGCTCAAGGACAGACAGCTATTGTTTGGTGAGACAATTGCAGTATTTCCTTCTAGTCTATCCAATTTTTTTTTATTTGTGCTTTTTTGTGTTAGAGCACCATGTCTATTAATTTAATATGTGAATATAGAGATTAATTGTATTTTTTATGTTTGAATATATAGATTAGTGTTGATGATTGATTTCTGATCCTTCTCTTTATCATTTTCATTTGAGAAAACGACCTGTCCCTCTGTGGTTGCTGTTCCAATTGGAAGTGCCAGTAAGATCTGGACCAGAATATAAGGTGAAGGGAAATTTCCACTGTAGGCATTGGATAACAGCATGGCTTCAAATAGCTCATGGAAAGGAGTTTTTATTTTTTATTTTTACGGCTCTTACAGATTTTAGTGCATCGTGGGACCAACAGAGCAATGACCACTATGAGAATGAGCTGTCAAACTTCAAGAATAGTGGAGTTATAGGGAACAATTGCTTGGAAAATGCTTCGTGATATCATCCATTAGACTTCTCTCAGGCAACAGTCACTCACAACATACTTATCCATCAGGAGCATGCTCTATAGTAGTGCTTGTGGTCAGCTCAGTCACTTTACGGGAAAATTTAATTAGTTTGAACTTTATAGTGTTACAATTAGTCCTCCCCCCATTCTCGAACCTCTCCCCCCCCCCCCCCCCCCCCAACAAAAGAATCCTGTATGAAATGCTGATACACATTTTATATATAATCATTATTATAAATATGTTTCTGGCCCAGACAGTGCTGGGCATATTCTTCTAGTATACAGTAAAACTACGCAGTATTTATCATTAATTTAGTAAATGGGCAGGGGAAAATAATGTAATAGTGTGAGTGTACTATATCCCCAAATTTAAACAATGCGATGTCTCCAAATATAAACAAAAGTGCTACAGATGATCTTTACAACTCTTTCCTGAGCAAAGCCAGGCACTTCTGCTAGTGTTGTGTTGCTACATTTGACATGACCTTATTATTCTTATTTGTCAAACAGGCAGAGTGGGCTTTCATCAACCATGGAGCATTTGGAGCAACTGTCATAGAAGTGCTGGACGCTCAACGAGTTGAGGAATACTGTACTAGAAATTTTGTTATTAGTAACATATTCATTGATGCTATGTATATCACTAACACCTTGCTAGTGTCACTAACACCGTGCTAGTGTGTATGTGTGTACTTCATAGGCACTTACTCTAGTCAATACATTATTAGAACTCAAAGGTCTTTCATGTGAGGGAAAATATCACAGTTCTCTCCTAACATCTTTTATCTTCTTTCTTTATTTTTATGATCTATTATATTCTCCTCCTTGTGTGGCCTAAGATGTAGTTGGTCGTAACTTTACCTTGGTGTTCTATAGGTGTGGCAGATATATGTGGAACGGCAGCCTCTTAGATTTCTGGACAGAGAATATTTTCCTTACCTCGTTGAGACTCTCACCAGAGTGGCAAAGTTCATAGGTACTCATCCATATAATAGTGTGTGATCAATACCAGCATGCATGTCACATGGTATCTTTGATAATTGTATTATAATTGTATTGTGTGAGGTAATGAATTAATTGCATGTTCACTGAAGTTGGAATGACATTTTCTTGGTATCTAGATTGTGCCAAGACTGATGTTGTCTTTGTCCAGAATGCCACGACAGGCACAAACTCTGTGATAAAGTCTGTGGTGAAGAAAACCTTCAAGCCTGGGGACTCCATTCTAATGACAAACTTCACTTATTGTTAGTTGAATGTGGTCATGTATGTTCCACTCAGCACAGCATGCCCGGGCATGTGAATAATTGTGTACAGAACTCTAGTACAGTTTTATCTTGCAGAGCTCTTGCTGATGGCAAACCACAGTGTAGGCACACTGAGAAACCTTTCTTTTTTGGTTTAAAGTTTGTTTTTTTAATTTCTTTTATCATGTGTCTAACTAATTACTTTGTTGGAAGTGTGAATGTTTTATGCCATGACCATCACATGCTAGTTTGGGTTGGCTAATTGTATTTGTTACTTGCTGGTTAGAGACCTGAGCAGACTGTCGTTGGTGCTGTGCTTAGTGCTGTTGATTTGTTATTGATAGAATTAGTTTTTACCATGTCCATTGGTGACCTGAGTGAGTAGTTGTGTGTGCACACGCGCGCGCGCACACACACACACACACACACACACACACACACACACACACACACACACACACACACACACACACACACACACAAAGATACACATGTATACAAAATTGTAATTAGTTGTTCTTTTATTAAATGTTTTGTTCTTGTTAAGATATCATCTCCATTCTAGTGGAAGAGAGGGCATGTATAGTAATTATTATTGGTGCATGCACTATTGGAGATAGACCAGTGAGATTTGCATTTTCGATGCCAAATTTAAAAAAAAAATCTGGAATACGTTTCTGCACAAGCCAGCTTCTTGTGTGACTATTTGACAGTTTATAACCACACACCCTTTTCCCTGTCCCAGCGTATGAATATTGAAGTGAATTATTTGTGTGATTAGTTCGAGCATGATCTGTCTTGTCTAGTGACAGTGAAGCACCTCCTCAGAGAGATTGGGGAGGAGCACAAGGTCAACGTCGATGAAGTGCACATCAAGTTCCCCACTGCATCTAAGGACAGTGTAAGTTGGTTTTCATTGGCCTAGTAGGGCAGCCATTGACCTTCCTTCTGGATGCTGCACAGGCAACAACAACCAGCCACAGCAACTAACAACAGCAACTAACAACAACCAGCCACAGCAAACAACAACCAGCCACAGCAACTAACAACAGCAACTAACAACAACCAGCCACAGCAAACAACAACAACCAGCCCCAGTAAACAACAACCAGCCACAGCAACTAACAACCAGCCACAGCAAACAACAACAACCAGCCACAGCAAACAATAACCAGCCCCAGCAACAACAACAACAAGCCACAGCAACCAGCAACAACAAAAATGCAAGCATTTGCATTAGCTTACAGAGTCTTGCATGATTAAAGACTACAATAGCACAGCTTACTTATCAGTTAAGAAGTTCCGAGAGAAGCCCTTAGAGCCTTAAAAGCCTGGGATGCCTTACAAGTGCAAGTTTGCCAACCAGGGAAAAACTACAGCCTCCACCGAGGTACAACTGCAATGGGTTGTTGTGGGTCTTGTTTTGTTTTTTGTTGTTTGTTTTTTTTGCGCAAGCATACCTTAAATCTCTTTTGGCGAAGTTTATAGGCTGAAGCATGCATTACGTCACTTCAGTAATTAACCACTGACTTCCAGGGCTCAAGTCAGCACAAACAGACATTAGATGCTAACATCATTAGTGTTGTAATTTTCATCATACAATTTCCAAGGGGGGAGGGGCAAAAGGTTCCGGGGGAGGGGCAAAAGGTTCCGGGGGAGGGGCAGCACCCCCCCCCCCCCCCCCTTAAATGAAACCCTGTGTGTATACTAATAGGACTTCATTGGTGCTATCTGGGTGGTTTGGGTGTGGGTATGTTATGGTCAGTTTCACATTTCCTTCAATTGGAATGCTGAAATATTAAAATGTCTCAGAGTATATGCCTTTGTTGCCTTACTGATGACTTTCCTTCCAGATTGTGAGACAGATAGAGGATGCTATCAAGTGAGTCAGTGGAGTGACCACCACACAACTACATACAGCAGTAGTGAGGCTATGACTTGGTGTGTGTATGTGTGTGTGTGTGTGTGTGTCCATTGTGGATGCTGCCAGACCGAGCACCAAGTTAGCTGTATTGGACCATGTGACCAGTTCCAGTGCTCTGGTGCTCCTTATCAAGGCAAGCCACATGGTTGAACATGATTGAGATAGACAGTTATGTTGACATTCTGTGCCCTTGCTGCAGGAGATGGTGGCAGTGTGTCACAAGAGGTGAGCTAGGGGGCGGGTGTGTGGACATACTGTAGTGAGGGGGCTACTCCCCACACTGCGCATCACTAATTACTACTAGCAACTCAAAAACCATTTACTAGTAAATGAAAAAAAGGCGATGTAGGGATGGCTAAACACTAATTACTATGAGTGAGTGAGTGTGTGTGTGTGTGTGTGTGTGTGTGTGTGTGTGTGTGTGTGTGTGTGTGTGTGTGTGTGTGTGTGTGTGTGTGTGTGTGTGTGTGTGTGTGTGTGTGTGTGTGTGTGTGTGTGTGTGTGTGTGTGTGTGTGTGTGTGTGTGTGTGTGTGTGTGTGTGTGTGTGTGGCCACAGACACTATTCCCCTGCCTGGCTGTGGTATGCACCAGTGGAGGTCTGTTAGTTCAATAGTGTAGCCCCCAGTTTGACTAAATCAGTTACTCTGTGAGGTGGACTTACAGTGTGTGCTACACTGTACCATCTGCTGTGGTAGAGCAATGCCAACCAATTGCAGCATTTTGAGTTTACTAGTTCAAAGTGTCACATGTTATGCCACTAAGACTGAAGTCAATATATTCCATGTCAGCATTGATTAGTGTGTGAGTGTTTGTGTACCTAATTTAGAACTCATCTTTGCACTTGTGAATATTGGCTCATAAATTTCCTGCAATATCTCTGACCTGTCATGTGTTGTGTCAGTGGACCTGATAGAGATGTATGTTCATAGTGAGATGTTGTGGAAGTGAGATGTTGTGGAAGTGGATTAATGTGATTGGACAGAGCCCATTATTGTGTGAGTGTTGCTATAGAAGTGCTGTAGGAATAGCAGTCTCATGTCATCACACTCTCTTAGTAACTCTGACCTTCTCCTCCCCCTCCTCCTTCTCCTACTCCTCTCTCTCTCTCTCTCTCTCTCTCTGTGTGTAGAGGAGTGCAGGTTCTGGTAGACGGAGCTCACTGTCTTGGGTCCCTTCCCATCAGCATGAGGTAAGTCTTCACCATTAATGTAGCCAGATGCTGATCCAAGGTGGGGGCAATGGGGAATCCCCTTTTTCTGTAGTTGTGGCTAGCTATTTATCTGGCTGTCTACCTTCTTTTATCTTTATAAGTTCCCCCTCACCTTAAAGGCAGACATCTGAAGGACTATAATAACCTTATGGAATGGTATTGCTCATAAATGCACCCTCCCATTAGGTTAATAATCATTTATAGTTTCTCTTTGCTCCCCTTCCCTTTCCCCACTGGTAGCTATTGCTTGGGGTAGAGCTAAACCACTCACAGAGTGAAATGGAGTTGCATCAAGCTTGCCATCAATCCAACAACCTAAAATTGACAACCTGGGGAGAATAGCCATTCTATTCCACCCCAAGTGTTCTATCAGAGGTGGAGGACACTCACTCAGTGTATTACAATACAATGTCATTGCCATGTGCCTGCCTGCCTGCATGCCTGCAGAGACATCAGTGCCGACTACTACGTGACCAACGCACACAAGTGGCTCTGCTCTAGCAAGGTATGTGGTGTAACCCCCCCTCCCCCTCCTCCTCCACTAGAGGTCAGGGTGTAGGTCCTGGTCTTGTGTTTCTAGAGAACAGCAATGAAAGGAGAGAGAAAGCGAACGTGTGACTGTGTGTATAGAGGGTGCATTGAGGCTGTTGTCCATTTAGCTACGAGTTTCCTTCATGTGTATTGTTTGTTGTTGTTTTTTTTATGTTATTCTTTTTTTTTTACTGTTTTGAAGTTTTTTAAAAAATTTTTTTTATGTCTGTGGATGGGGGGTGGGTGGGGAGTGACATGTTCCCATAGTGCCAGTGTATATTTACTAGAAATGTCCTGATAATATCTGTGTTGAGTGTTTGGGAGAGGGAGGGAGTGAGTGTGTGAATTGAAGATTCGGTGAGACTGAGATTCTTGTTAACAGCTTAAATATTTGAATACGCTTATTTTGGAATGTATTGTTGAAACAACTGTGGTCCTTATAGGGTTGTGCATTACTCTATGTGGACCGCACCCACCACAGTATCGTGCGACCACTGCTTGTATCATGGGGATATGGGTTTGGGTTCAGCTCTGAGTTCTCATGGACAGGCAAGTTTGTAACACAGAGTGAACCAAGCGTGACTCCTTACCTGTGATCAGACACTAGTGGAGGTGTAGTGCAGCCATGCTGCGCAACCCTGGGGCATCTTTAGGGCAGCTGAGAGTAATAGGAGTTAGGTTGTTGCTATTTGTGTGACACCTGTGTTGATATGACAGACAGCCAGTGCCTATCAGGTTAGAGTCAGTGAGTTGGTGTTCATATAATTTGTTTTGAGGGGGGTGGTAGGATGGAAGACTATTTGTGAATATCACGTCCTAATAACAAATATTAACATGACCATGACTCAATCAATTATTTAATCTTTATGCAATCTGCTGTGTGCCAACCTTGATTGTACCCTAAGCAGTGTGGCATTCAACTCTGTGTTGATCTCAGAATAAGCTGAGGGATATATTAGTAGCTGCCTCATTGGATGCCAGCACATTGACTGAATACACTTGAGGCATGTATGCTCACAGGAGCACGCTCAGTTAGCTTTGGTTTTATTCATGATAACATCTTCCAGTTTATTTAGAGCCGTACAATTAATTCCAATGACGAGACTCCGTCTAAGTTCAGCATCTGTCAATCTTTCTGTCCAAATGATTAATTTTCTTTGGGCAATAAATTTCTTCTAGAAAGCTGACGTAACCCACTACACATGCAGTTTATGTTCTTTGCGGTAAAAATGTTGAGTTGTTTATATTCTAAATGGAAGGAAGATGAGAGTAATAGCTATTTAATACATGTGGTTGAGTTGATGACTAAGTAATTCTACCATGGTTGTCAGTCGTTAGCTGTGTGTCTTTGTGCTGTGTCTTGAATTGATCCTGTATTACTACCTGCTTTACTTTATTTGGTTTTGGTGTATGATGTGCGTGCGTGCGTGCGTGCGTGCGTGCGTGCGTGTGTGGTAACAGGCATGATGGACTACACCGCCTACCTCTCTATGAACACAGGTGAGCTGTGCCACATCTACTTCAAACACGACACTCCAGCACATGCAATGAAGGTTGCCCGTGTGTTCATAGTGTCTTATGTGAGGACTGCCTCCACAATAGATGAAAGGACAACCTCAAGTCCATGGAGAATGTGATGTTTAATGTTGATTTATTTTGCTTCAAATTCACACCTAGTTTCTATTGATGACTGTCTTGCCCATGCTCAGTGATGCCCCTTAACATCATGTGACCACTTAGTTGTTCATAGTAATCAAGGAGTCGTGCAGGGCCCGCTGGTCTGCCTGTGTGTGTGTCATTATATGCTGCATCACTTCATTCAATATCTGCAGTGCTGGACTTCTGGCAGTTTTATGGTCCTGTTGAAATAAGAGCATACATCTACAAAACCTCTAAAGCTGCAGGTGAGAACCTTATTGCAATTCTCCATTTGTTTGTTTGTTTGTTTGTTTATCAGTAACTCCTCCCAGACGATTGGGACTAAAGAGCTCAACTTTTCAAGGGTTTGATGTGGGTCCTGGGGTGGTTATAAGGAAGTTTGGTGAAGATCGGAGTAAACCCCTGCCCGTGGGCTATTTTTTTCTGCCCAAGCATCTGGGACGAGATAGCAAAACAACAGACCTACTGTTATGTTAAGAAGTCTTTGTTGTCTCTGTCCATAGGACGGGTGCAATGCTAAAATATCCTTCAGGAAAGGAGGGGGGGGAGGCTCAATTTCATGCATAAGAACCAGCCACCAAGTTGCATTGGGAATACCACGAACTATGATTATGTAAACACACTATTAAGTAAGGTCAGCAAAACCACACCCAAATCCCTTCCCTTTTTTCAAGCCCTGTAGTTCCAAGTATCTGAATGGGGCAGAGAACAAAAAAAAACGTATCTCAAATTATAGTAAGATATTTTTGTTGTTTCCGTCCATAGGGAGGGTACTTTTCTAGTGTTAATAGCACATGACTTATGGGGTGTGCCTTCCCTCCCCCTCCACTTCAAGTAACGAGTACCTACCTGTAGTGCACACTGTTACATCCTTAAATAGTTGTGTTTTTAAACTAATAAAATCCAGCTCAATTTCTTGGGGATCCTGCCGGAATGCCACATCTACAGAGGCTGTATTAGAAAAGAAGGTAAAGTGTCGTCCTTGTGCATATTCATCAGATGCTTACAGACTGTTCTTGTCTAGTCATGATCTGAGGTGTTGAGCACAGCAACCTCTAGGGCTATGGTCCAGTTCAATATCTCACACGCGGACACATTTTGTGTGATCCACCCACCCACTGGCTTGGGCACTGAATTGAATATATTGTTTTGTGTTAACCTGGCCATGTCAGCAACCACACTAACCTGGACAGACAGTCTCTCCTGAGCTGCAAGACTAACCTGCTTATCTCTTTAGCTTATTTGCATGAGACCAGCTACTTATTAGTGGAGTAGCTTAAACTAGCCAGCAAATGAACGAGTGTAAGCTCCCTGCAGAGCACAAAGCGAGATCCATGTTCTTTGTTTCTAGGTGAGGAGCTCTCTGGCCATGTAGTGTTGGCCATGTAGTGTTAGCCATGCAGTATTGGCCATGTAGTGTTGGCCATGCAGTGTTGGCCATGCGGTGTTGGCCATGCGGTGTTGGCCATGCGGTGTTGGCCATGCGGTGTTGGCCATGCGGTGTTGGCCATGCGGTGTTGGCCATGCGGTGTTGGCCATGCAGTGTTGGCCATGCAGTGTTGGCCATGCAGTGTTGGCCATGCAGTGTTGGCCATGCAGTGTTGGCCATGCAGTGTTGGCCATGCAGTGTTGGCCATGCAGTGTTGGCCATGCAGTGTTGGCCATGCAGTGTTGGCCATGCAGTGTTGGCCATGTAGTCTTGGCCATGTAGTCTACTGAACACAACCAACATGTGCTGGAGAGCAGTCCTGCACTAAGACCTATGGAAATAGTCACTGTAATATATATATATTTTTTTAATAGTGTTTTAAAGCAGGAAAAATAATTGTTTAGAACACTTAAGATGAGTTTAAAAGTTATGGAAAGATTTACGACTTTGAGGTTTCCATACAGTAGAGGACTTAGTTATTATCACAAACTTAGGTGCTTCCATTCCATACAGTAAACAATTTGTTAAAGTTCATTCTTGAGCAAAAAAAAAAAGTGGATGTACCCCCCCCCCCCCAACATCATAGACTAAAGGGTGTTGGTTTGTTATCAGAGTGTCTCTTGGTCTCTAGCTAGAGCTTGCTGGTCAGTTTTTTTTTTGGTTGGCTGGTTGGTTGGCTGGTTGGTGTGAATGTTACAACTGGTGTGGTGGGCGTGTGCCCATAAAGTATTGAGATGTATGCCATATTTAATACTTCAATCTGACCTATTGACTTAGTCTAAATCAAATATTGATAACAAAATGTTGAGATTGTATAATTGTTATGTATGGACTCTGTCCTATGTAGGTGAGTTACTGTCCACCTCTTGGCAGACAGGTTTGTTGGCAGACGCGAGTGCCTTCAGGCAGATGGTGATGGTGGAGTTGCCTGAGGGCGTGCTCCCTGGCCATGCACTCCCTTCATCTGAGGATGCTGCACAGAGGCCCAATTACGTGTTCAAACATTCAGTGCTGGTGCAGAATGCCCTCCATTATGACTACAAGATTGAGGTACAAGACTACATACAGAGAGCCACCCTCACTGACAGTTACTTGTCCCTTCTAACAACATTGTAATGATGGAATCATATGAAGATTCTTAGATCAGAACGGCATCTAAATTTAAAATAATTTTAGTGGAATGTTTTAGCTATTTTAGCATGAATAATACATCAAACAAAAGCCAATGAGTTGTAGAACGTCATTATGATTTTTTATTAATTTGTAATAGATTAACTGGAAAAGAAAGTGTATACTTTTAATCTGATGGTTAATAGTTGTACTGCAAGAAAACCATATCATGTATTGAAGAGATTCCAGCCATCAATAATTTTATAGTTCCCAGTAACAGAGGCCAAGGAATATCAGGGAAATAAAGAAAATTAAGTATAAGCAACCAAATGGTCATTTAAAACTAGTTTGTTCTCTATAATAATTAAAATGAAATGTCGGAGCAGTGCCCCCTTCCCTCTGGTGTATGTGCCTGTGTGATGCCTGGTCTGGTCTATGTGCAGGTGCCAGTGAAGGCCATCCAGGGAAGGCTGTATGTGAGGGTGTCCGCACACGTCTACAACACCATGGCCGACTACCAGCGCCTGGCTGATGCTATCAACAAACTCAGACAAACAAACAAACAATAAATATCTAGCTTGTGTTGTGTCATAGTGAGATTATATGCCTATCATTATTTGATACTATTTTCCTGTATTTTGTCATGACTTTACCTATGATACACAAGGAATGGACCCATACATCCCATTAGATCTGACCAAGGAGCATCCCTAGCATGTTAAAGAACAATTCGGTCATGCCTTTAATTACACAATTATATCAAATCCTAATACGGCACAGTCCTGAGTCAACAGTCACAGGACAACAATTGCTATGTACCACTAAAATATGTACTGGCTGGTTCATGCACAATAAGTACTGGTTCAGTAATGCCTCTGACATGTATGACCAGGTCCACACACATGCAATGGTTCCTCATATGCACCTTGGTTTCCCCCAACTGTGTCTTACTACTTAACCCTTTTATGCGTTGTAGAGTGTGGAGCAGCAGTGGGACATGTGGACCTCGGGCTATACTTCAAGAAGACAGGGTTGAAATGTAGATTAGTAGTGGAGAAGGAAGAGACAGACAGACAGGCATAATTGAAGTGGACAAGAAATACTTCTTCTTTTTTTTTTTTAAGGCCACAAAAAAACCCAGACAAAACTTAATTTCAAAATATTGTTCTACATTAAATTAAGGAGCACTGTTGAAATCACCATGTACTGGGCCCCAAGTGTTGGGTCCAAATTTGTTGCAAAATAAGAACAAGCTTTTGCTTGTACATAATGATTGAAATATTCAAGTGCCCGCAAATTCTTTGGGGAGCACAAGCACCATCCACCGTGAACTATTAGCTCACATGCTACTTCTGTAAGGAGACCTTGAAAAAATAACTGAAATACTTGAAGCACAAAACACAACAAAAATAAACAACTAATAATAATAATTAGAAAACAATGTATAATTACTGTTCTAAATGAGGAATGTGTTATCAATAGCTACCACGTATGCTTACGTAAGTAGACATTGTGAATACACATACTTGTCTTCACTGACACCTCATAGGTCCTTGGAACTCAACCAGGGGCAACAGCAGAATGTTAGCTCAACCACGTGCATAAAACCCCGTCAACATAATTTTATGCACTTTATTGGGAACAAGAATACAGTAATGTGGTGCAACATGTGCTCACATTTACAAGTGAACATTTGTTTGTTTTCAATTATTCAGTCGGGACCACCACCTAAATAGGTCCTGTGTCATTGAGAAATCACATGGTATCACACACAACAATACTAACATCCATATCAAAAAGTTCAAATCACCATTATTTCACTTTTTAAGTTAAGTTATTATTTTGAAACAGTCTTTCTCTTAAGGTCATTGATGGCATCTGCTAGACACTGGAACTCTCTAGTCTCATTGTATACGTGCGCAGAAACCCTGACGTACAATCGGCCGTCCACTACTTTCAGAGGAACCTGCACATGACAATTAGTGGGGGAGAGGGGGGGGGGGGGGGGCAGGTAGGTGGGAATTTTGTTTCACAAGCAACTCATTGCTGAAGGCATATTAAAGTACATTAGGAAACGACACTTTTGTGTTTTGATCCTATTTAAAAATGATGTTTTAAACCTTGTGAAAAAAAAGTTTTGTCAGTTGTTCTTGTTGACAAAAACATTCCTAATTGATGCCCTTATGCTTCTAAGAACACTAGCATTGCCGCCTTGTTTCAATGCTCTTTATTATCACAGATGTTGACATTATGTACCTCAACTTTGTAGTGACTCTGTAGCTTGCCGACTATGTAGTTGGCATGTGTGTAGTCATAGTGAGGTTGTCCATCTTCCCCTCTTTCTGTCACTTCTGGGCCATCCGGTCCAACAAGTCCGTCAGGCACCCTGACTAGAGCCATGGCACGGAAGAAACTGGGATCAGCTAGAAGGTCTGTTCCCCACTCCCTCACAAGTAGCTCACCTGGATGTGTGCGATACAAAGATTTCATTAGTGACCAGACCACAGTTTGGTAACACCTGACCCTTTCACTAGGGCAACTGTATTCCACAATCATCATAATTTAGATAGAAATGTTGGAGTTTCACTTTATTCTCACAATGACTTCCACATATTTGGATTAACACAAGGAAAGGTTCACACAATACAGTAATAAACTCAACACATTTAATAACAGATTATATTTTGGCCTTTAATGTTCAGGAACACTAATCCCAGAGTGCCACACTCCTCCTGCTGTAGGAAGGTTCTATACACACATGCTGTGCCATCAGCGACAACATGAAGAAATGGAGAATAGGAAAATTGCTTAGTACTGCAGATGCTTAATAGGCTCAGATTTATTTTATATATGGAGTTATCCACAGCCATTAATAACCATACCAAAATATAACCAGCATCTATATTGAAAAATTATAAATTGCAATTAATAGTCGCTCTATTTGTAAACTTGGTGTTGATTTGTTCAATAGAGGAAACAAGAAACTTAATCGCATTTGATTGAACATGTGCCATTGCATTTGTT
Source organism: Lycopodina hypogea (assembly GCA_963969325.1). Taxonomy (NCBI): domain Eukaryota; kingdom Metazoa; phylum Porifera; class Demospongiae; order Poecilosclerida; family Cladorhizidae; genus Lycopodina; species Lycopodina hypogea. The sequence continues at coordinate 13,956,570 of OZ017782.1, read as the reverse complement.
AGGTATTCATCATGTTCCTGCCGCATCAGCACATTTGGCTGAGTGAGAGGAGCAACAGAGCAGAACCCTAATGGGAAGTGCAGTGCTGGAAACATTCTGATTGACTCAGTCTTGAATCAGAGGTCTTGCTGGATGCTCCAGTTGAGGTTTATGAGGTCACTCACTGTTGGGTCTTAAGAGTTGCCTGAGCTTGTGAGTGTGTCTAGCAACAGAGCTCTCATTGCAGCAACAACACAAGGACAATAATTCCAGTGTCCTTGATTAAACTTACTTGCTTCCTTCATCGTCTTATAAATGTACTCTCTGATGTTATCGGGACCATAGAACTCCCAAAAATCAAGCACTAGGAGAGAGAGAGAGAGAGAAAATCTTAAAATATTAGAAATACATATCAGTCAGTTTCAACCTATAAAATATCCACCAACACAATAATGTAACAAAAATTTGTGAGTATTGTTCTATTGCCTATTAGCAATCTCTTTGCTCTGCAAGTATTCTTCTGTTCACACATAGCACATGAATATATAAGTATTCTTCTGTTCACACATAGCACATGAACATATATTAGTAATGGACGTTGCAGCCTCGCTCAGTATATAGCCAGCCCAACATTAAGTCAGAATAGTTGCACATACAACAATCTGGCTCCTCAGCAGATGGATTCGCTCTTTCAATAAGAATTCGCCAAATAATAATAGCTTTAATACGTGTGGATAAAACACAAGTGGTAGGTGTGGTTAAGCCATTGATAATAGGTCTCTTTTCCATAACCACAGCAAAATCAGTAGATTTCATAGAGCATGTTCTCTGTCTAAAAGAAAAATGCTACATCATGTTGAGGTCATAATAGAAGTGGTCCAAACTTTAAATGAAAGGGACGAACATATTGAACCTCCCTGTCACAGTGAAGACTTGACAGCTAGCCTTGAAGATTATGTATGTGGTCTTATTGCAAATTTTTTTCAAACCACAATTTCAAATGCACCAATTGCTATCATAAAGGCTTCAGAAATACATAACTATAAGTGCAGAGAATTTTGACCGAATGGTAGGTTTTCCCCACACTCTTCTGCCCACTCCTATACTCACCCACTCACCCACTCACTCACCTGTAAGAATGGATAGGTATGGTGTGTAGTCATTGGTACCTGGAGAATAATAAATCACAATGTCAAACATGAATGGAATTCCCACCCCCCCCCTCCCATTAACATAAACCATCAGCTAATAACTACAAGGACATCATGATACTGTTGCTTAGCAACATTCCACATGCATGTGATGGATAAGCAAGGGGAATAGAGGTATTGCTGGATCATTCTGACAATGAACTTAAGTAATTTCCAAAACAAAAGACCCATAAATTAGGTACAAACAAATTGTTTCCCCTTATCCATTGAAGGAAATAGTTTCGCACACTCAGTTTAAGCAAAGATTTGACAGTGGAATCAGGGGACTATGGAATCAGGAGACTATGGAGCCAGGAGACTATGGAGCCAGGAGACTATGGAGCCAGCAGACTATGGAGCCAGCAGACTATGGAGCCAGGAGACTATGGAGCCAGGAGACTATGGAGCCATCTAAACAACACACAAAGCTCACCAGCCCATGCAAACTCAGCACTGAAGCCAAGGTCGTGACCCCAAGATGTGACGAGTGGCCTCATGGAGTTCTGTCTAGAGCTGGCCACATAGAGAACAGCACAGCCCTAGACAACAATCAAACAAACAGGAGAGAACAATGCAGTCAACAACAACAAAATAAATACATGCTTTACACCCTCAACATTGCACAAATAATGGAGACAACATTTCTGAAATAAAATTCCTAAAAACCACAGGAAGTACAATAGACAACTTAACCTGTGAGGCTGAAATGTTCAGGCAGTGAGTGAGTGTGCTTGTGCATTTGATACCTTTGGAGTCAAGAACCATTTGTGTCCATTAGTCACATAGTAATCTGCTTGGATGTCCCTGCATGAATAATTAATTAACACATCAAATAAATTAACCTAATGGTTAATATAAGAGTGAAAAGCTAAAATTAATAAATTAATGCTATGATGAACGCATCATCAGGCCATTAATTATTCCTATATACGCTGGTAAACATAATTGATTTTGAAGTAGATCAATATAATCAATGCATTTTGTTGCTCTCTTCAAACAACAACAGAAACTGTGTAGACATATTTTTAATATATTCATTGAGTCTGCTTTGGACTGACTATCTGTCTGTGTTCCACCATCATGCAGGGGCTTCAAGGTAAGGTGGCCATTACCACTGACCTCATGCTGAGAGGCAGAGCTCCAAAACAATGAGCTCCATCCACCAACACCTGCACTCCTCTGCACACACACACACACACACACACACACACACACACACACACACACACACACACACACACACACACACACACACACACACACACACACACACACACACACACACACACACACACACACAAGGTCACCACACTGACATGGTTCAGCACAGAACTCACTCAGTTAGTCATACCTCTTGTGACACACCTCAACCAGCTCCTACAAATTAAATGGAGTTGCTTACATCATTCAACTCTTACTAGATATCATGTCATTGAATGATGATGACAATAACAACCAACAGCAATAACAATAACAATAATAATAATAATAATAATAATAATAATAATACATCTTGGGTTCTATGGATGGTTCATATGTGGTGCTGGGCAGATCACAACAGTGATATCCCTTACCAAAACGATGGACGTACTGTATGCGCCTTTATATAGTGAGTTAACCTCAAAGGTTGCAGTGCAACCAGCCCCTATGCAATAAGGTTGCATCTAGCTTATTTGTATTCAATGCTGCCAGTAGCTAAATTCCTAATAGCTAACATCAGCAATAAAGCCAAGGTTGTTCAATAAATCTGAGCCGCTTGAAGCCTACCTTTGTCAACATTTCAGGTGAAACCCGTTGGGATAAAACTGGGTGTAATGTGGATGCATGGAACCTGTGAAGCCAGTTTTATTGTCCAGTGTGGACAGGCTTTAAACAGGTTAAAATAGCACAAAATTCTATGCATACCTAATTACACAGAATAAGTTGGTTCAGTGCGATAGATTTAACCAGTTACTCTACAGCGCTCCCTTTCTCTGTGCATGATCTACAAATGAGGGAATGCTATTCTTACCTTGATGGGGAAGGTCAGAGATTGAGAACTGGAGATGTGATCAAGAACAGCAAACTTGGTGTCCGGCCTACAGATATAAATACTTGGTGTATGGACATGCAAATATTAATGACACTATATTGATTGCATGGAAACTCACTTTATGGAATCCTCCATTAGCTTAATAATCTGCAATATAAAAAAACAAAAAACAAACCAAAATAAACATGACATGAAAATTACTTGGACTGCTACTCCATCTAACGTAAGCTTTAGACAGAATGGAGAACTCGATTTCTACTTCATCTAATCGTATTCCAGTATCAGAGCAAATTTGGCGAAGAAATTTCTTCACAGTACCTAAAAACAACAAACAACAACAATAAATCTCTCAACTAGTCACTTACTGCCTTTAAGGCTCTATATCTGCACCAGTAGCTAGAGCAGATTGCTTTGGACTTTACCGTACACCACACTAAAAGCGATAATGGAGTCCCCAGGATTCAAAGTGGCCAAAACAGATCTCACTACAGCAGCCACCCCAGAAGTAGCATTGTTTACAAACACAATCTCCTTTCGGTCGGCATCTGTCAAGTTAGAGACAACAAACAACAAAACATTAATTAATTAATTTATATGAGATCTCTGATAATTTCCTGTGTATTAATTCTCTACAAAGATTTTCTAATACAGTTCATTAGACTAACACAGAGTTACCAGATGATCCCATGTCATTAAGTGATTCTAATTCACAATAAATGATACAGTAGGACTTAAATTTGAAATGACAATCATCTCTTCTTGTAAAGAGCTAACACTTTCAAAAAAACTATTTGTTTTAATAGGCATTAAATATCAATTTCTATATCATGCTTTGGTACAGCAGAGTAATATCATTATTATGTACCTAGAAATTTAGCTACCCTTCGGATAGCATAAGCCAAATACTTGAAGAATTCGTCGAAGAATTTAACAGAATTACGTTCAATATACTTTAGCCACATCTGAAACAGATTGCACAACAATAATAACAATAATACCCAAGGATAACAATTTTAAAAATCCAGAAAAAATAATAACCACAACTGTAATTATTGATTTTTCTATTTAATTGCATTGTATATAATATTCATTTTAAGACACGATTCTGTAAGACTTTTCTTGTCTTAAAGATAATGAGAAAGTGGATCATAAATGAGGGGGAAAGAATGCTTCCTTGTTTAGTGAGCAAAACATGTCTCTAATAAAGTGAGTGTGTGGCATCACACAGCAGGCAATGAATGGAAGTTGCTATGACAACTGGTCACTTATACAATAACAACTGTATAGTGGTCTAAAGAGTTACCAATTGCACTCGATAATGAAGTGTGGAATCAGTTCATAATAAAATAATAACATCAACAATACTGCAAGCAGAGTCAGATGCCACTGCACCACCTCCACTAACACCTCCACTAACACCTCCACTAACACCTCCACTAACACCTCCACTAACACCTCCACTAACACCTCCACTAACACCTCCACTAACACCTCCACTAATACCTCCACTAACACCTCCACTGCAACACCTCCACTGCAACACCTCTACTGCAACACCTCCACTGCAACACCTCCACTAACACCTCCATTTACACCTCCACAGCTTGCATGAGCACAGAACTCACCACAATCACTTTATGCACCAATTAATATTTTGTTTGGATAATTATTTGGCAATATACAACATATCTATACAGCCCATTCATCACTGCACCACTTCAAAGTCTTAAGAGAACAATTGCTAAGTAAGAAGTAAACTCTCCAACAACTCAAATGACACATCAAATTTCAGAAAGAATTCCTTACACAAATCGAATGTCAACACTAAACCAGCAAGCACTGCTATGATTGGTGGTTCCACAAAGTGAATGGGGAGCCCAACCAGCTGCTGTGAAGCAGACAATACATGCCACACGTTGTTTCATCTGAATACACTCACAACGTTGACTGGATTACAACTATCATTGTTGGAGGCACGTAATTATTTTTATCCACCACACAGTAGCACATGTAACAATCAAGATCGTACCACTTCAGCCTCTATTGCCTCCTTCAAAGCAGCTCCAAATTGTCCGTGGTTGACATACGTCCAGTCTGCCTTCATTTAAAAAGAAAAAAAAAAAAAAAATAATAATTACAAAAAATTCTATTATTTCATTTTTTATAAAAGAATTTAGAAAGAAAAAAATAAAATTTTAAACAAAAAAAAAACTGAAGTATTCAGGCCTATAAAGTTAAAGTAATAGACATAGGATAAATGGAAAATATACCTAGGAAAATTACAATTCTCATTCCACTATATATATACAGTGCATGCATTAATTATTTTGTTAGTGTCCTGACATAATGTCCTGACAATACTGAATTTGTCCTGTCAAACCCATTTTTTGGCCTGACAGATTGAAGCTTCTCAAGAGACTGAACTAGCTATGCAGAGGTAACTGTTGTCTGGAAAGAACTTTACAGCTAAGCCTATCATTTTAGTCCTCCAATCTTCATATCCACAGGAAGTGTCACAAACCCATCTAAGACACATCTAAGATGGGATTCACCAACAACCAGAGCCCACAACGTTCATATATTCTACTGCTCCTTGAGAGAGATAAACAAGCCTTCACCAGTACCACTGTCAAGGTGTCTTGCAGTGAAAATCTTGGTTGGTATATGAACTACACCATCTTTAGCAAAAGCATCAAAATAAGTTATTAAAATAACTCTGAGCTCCACATTTCCAGCATCAACATTGGCATTTGCTTGAAGGCTAAAAAGAAAAAAAAAAAAGAAAAAAAAAAAAAAAAAAAAAAAGAGAAAGATTTTTGATAAGGAATTGAGTCAACAATTTTTCTGTTATTTGGCTATGAAGCTAACAAACGTGGCACATGCATAACTTCTGTATCCCACTCCTAAATTAACACCATGGCTTTCCTCCTACTCAAAAATCGGTTTCATCTTAGTAAACACGAACTTCTCCCTGGCAATCATATAAGATATGTCAAACTTTTTGGTCTTTGCTAAGAGTAAACTGATTGAAGCTTCAGTAAAGCATTTAGTAATTGTAGCATAGTCTACTACATTAGGTGAGAGAGAAAAAATTCCTCCAGTGGTCAGCAAAGCGTGCAGCAGTGTGGGGGGCAGCAATTTCTTTATGAAAATGTTTGATCCTAGTAGAAAGGGACCTCTAGGTACTTCTAGTTACTCCTAACTAGAGGTCTCTTTCTACTAGAGTCAAACCTTTTATTGCTATAGTCCAACTTTATCTGGAATCCCTGACTACTGCTGAAAATTCATTACATTTTGAAAGTTTTGGCAATTTCTCAATCTTTTTTCCCCTCATTTTTGTCAGGACAAAATGACTGACTGGTTATGCTTCATTTATATATATATATTTATTAATATTAAGCAGTAAACAAGCTCATGAGCAGAGAATAAATTAAAGTAGGAAGTAAATATTGGTAATTTTATCAACCTCACTATCAAATGACTTAATACTATAAATACTAACTTAAAATGTCATCATTGTGTGTGTGTGTGTGTGTGTGTGTGTGTGTGTGTGTGTGTGTGTGTGTGTGTGTGTGCGCACACGCGCATGAGAATATTATGTATTAATAATAACAGAACAGAAGGAAACAAGAAGTATGTATAAAGTATCCATTGCTTCTCCTTGCAATAGTGAGACCTTTACCAAAGCGTCCTTACATCTAAGTAGAAGTGCTTAGCCTTCATCAATGCTCCAAACTTGACTTTCTTTGTAAATTCTGGCAGCTTCACAGGAAAGGATGGTGGCCTATACTCTTCCTACATAAAGCAACATATTTTTCTTCATCAGTTTGACATTTGAGGTGTGGCCAAACTTATCGGGAGGATAGTCCTAATCTGTGTGCAGGTCTTAAAGTTATAGTATTGAAATTAGTGGAATATTGGTGCAGTAGACATTACACAACTAATTTGGCTCTCCACATGATATAATGTGCCATGACAGCACGGCATTGAACACATGTACAACTTGTCCCATCACATGACTCACTACTGACATTGGACACATGCACAGGTTGTCCCATCACATGACTCACTACTGACATTAGACACATGTACAGATTGTCCCATCACATGACTCACTACAGACATTGGACACATGCACAGATTGTCCCATCACATGACTCACTACTGACATTGGACACATGTACAGGTTGTCCCATCACGACTCACTACTGACATTGGACACATGTACAGATTGCCCCATCACATGACTATATGTGTGTATATATATATATATATATATTAATATTAAGCAGTAAACAAGCTCATGAGCAGAGAATAAATTAAAGTAGGAAATTAATATTGGTAATTTTATCAACCTCACTATCAAATGACTTAATACTACAAATACTAACTTAAATGTCATCATTGTGTGTGTGTGTGTGTGTGTGTGTGTGTGTGTGTGTGTGTGTGTGTGTGTGTGTGTGTGTGTGTGTGTGTGTGTGTGTGTGTGTGACTCACTACTGACATTGGACACATGTACAGATTGCCCCATCACATGACTCACTACTGACATTAGACACATGACACAGGTTGTCCCATCACATGACTCACTACTGACATTGGACACATGTACAGGTTGTCCCATCACATGACTCACTACAGACATTGGACACATGTACAGGTTGTCCCATCACATGACTCACTACTGATATTGGACACATGTACAGGTTCTCCCATCACATGACTCACTACTGACATTGGACACATGTACAGATTGCCCCATCACATGACTCACTACTGACATTAGGCACATGTACAGATTGTCCCATCACATGACTCACTACTGACATTAGACACATGTACAGATTGTCCCATCACATGACTCACTACTGACAGACACATGTACAGATTGTCCCATCACATGACTCACTACTGACAGACACATGTACAGGTTCTCCCATCACATGACTCACTACCACTATATTGTGATCTCCTGCAGATTGCACACTCAGTCCCTGTCAGGGTCCCAACAATTATGTTATCATTTGGCAGTCTATACAACACTTTGTTCATGCATATATTTATTCTTCCTGTCAGCACTTGTGAAGTTTGCCGGGTAATGCCAACCGAAAACTTTCTCACTTTTCTGGAAGAAACAGGCACCTGCCATCTTCAGTGTGAATATGACAGGCAGTGGACCTTCAGTTATGAACCCATGCAATTGCAAAACAATTGATTATCTCATTCCATTTTTAGCCATAGTCTTGTAACTTCAGTTTGTGGCAAGAAACACTGCCGGGCTATATGGATTTGATGAAATTTTGCAGACATGCTTTTTGGGTGCCTGGCTAAGTTTCCCAAAGAAAGAAAGAAAGAAAAAAAAAAAATAATAATAATAAATAAATAAATAAATAAATATATACATATATATATATATATATATATATATATGTATATATCCAGAAGTGCCCCCCCCCAGTTGAGAAATAAGGAATTCAATTTTTCCACACAAAAAGGAAATAACCTAAAAAAAGTATTTGTAGAAACATGGTCAGGAAGTTAAGGCACAGTCTCCAAGTAGATCATCAGTTTCCTTCATTCTTTTCTTCTTCTACCCCCCTCCCGTTTTTTCCTCCCTTCTACCTTCCCCCCCCCCCCCCCACCCATTCTTTATTTCCTCACTTCCTTTTTCATTATTTCTATTCCCCCCCCCCCCCCCCCCCCCTCTTTTAAAACTTAATAATCAGATTACTAATCTTATTACTCTCACTACTACTACCACGTGCAGGGGAGATGTCATTGCTATTCAGTATAATGTCCCACCCACTATGGCATAGCCATTCATGAAAAACTACAGAGTAAATTCACATCAGCCCAACAACCACGGTATGTACCACCAACTACAGTCACCAGGTCCATTCAACTAATATACTACCTTACACCACAACAGAATAATTGATTAAGGTGAATTATTGATTTAGGTGGTATATTGGTAGTAGTTGAATAGATCTCCAGTCCAGCTGTGCTCAGTTTTAGGTTATGTTTGCATTGTTGCTATTTACTTTGTCACTGAAAGTGAGTGGTTTGAACACAGGGTGACCAGTACCAGTCAACAATGACTATAACTTTATATTTGGGGCACTAGGTGCCAGCTAGTTGCAAACACTGAAGCTCAACCGCATGCAAGCTTAAAAAAATATATCTGAGGTTATCTCCAATAAAAAAAATTAAAAAAAAATTTTTTTTTAAGGAATATTTTTCTAACACCTGAG
>OZ017782.1:13914129-13946918 GCA_963969325.1 Lycopodina hypogea | reverse complement strand
TTCTGGTTCTGAAAAATTATTTCAAAAAAATTGGGAGCTATGAAAATTAAAAGGATACTTCCTGAGATGAAAGGCAAATGAAATTTGATGTGAAAAAAAAAGGAAAGGAGTATATAAACTGAAGGATAAAAGTAACTGATGGATTGTCTGATGAAACTGGTATATATGAAAGGTGTCTCAGAAAACATTCATACAGAGTTTCTGGCTAATGAAAGGAAAGCTTTTATCACTGATAGTGTTACACCACTTCTCAAGGGTCGAAATCAATAAAGACTCCTTCAGAAATGAAGCAATACAATGGGTGGTATAGTTGTTTTTGAGAAGGTAAAGACAGATGGGATATTTAATGGAATCAGATTCTGTCTGTAGAAATATCTTCGTACCATGAGTTCTCCTATGACAAAGGCAGTAAAAGTTTCATATATGTCACTTTCAGATTTTTTTACAATTTTTTTTTTGTCTTTGGTGCATGTAAATCGAGTGACCCATTTCATCTACAGAAATTTAGAAAATATGGAACCATAGGTATAGTATATAGGGATTAGAAACAGAGTATTTTCTCCTTATTGAATTAATATAAAGTTTAAAAAACATCCATGTTATGGTGAAAAGATTTCTTTAATAGGCTACCAACTTCCACGGAAACTTTAGTTTCAGAAAAAGGAGCTAAACACTGACAAATATTAATATTAAACCCTTGATGAGACCCCTTATCTGTTAGTACTGCTAAATCTGATTGCTGAAAGTCCCATTTGGCCAGGCAAAGTTCTGGGCATCCTTGAAAGGACTTAACACTACTGCTTGTGGTAGAAATAGTTTGTGTTCCTAATCCAGCTGAGAAAACATAGTTGGCTTTCTTATAATATGACTCTCACACACAAACCAAAAATAGGTATATTTGTAAAATAATAAAAAATTGAAGGAAAAAAAAAATTCATTGTACATGCTATAACTTGAACTTGTTCAGTTTCAAAGAGAAAGATTCATTCAACAACACAGAACCAAAGCATGACAAGATCAAATAACTAATCAATGCGTCACATGTTCATAAATAGTGCGACCACAATATTAGGATTAGGGATAATTACAATAGTGCACATATTTATTTTTCTGGCACAAAAAAAAAAAAAAAAAAAAAAAAAAAAAAAAAAAAAAAAGGAAGGAAGGAAGGAAGGAAGGAAGGAAGGAAGGAAGGAAGGAAGGAAGGAAGGAAGGAAGGAAGGAAGGAAGGAAGGAAGGAAGGAAGGAAGGAAGGAAGGAAGGAAGGAAGGGAAAATGTCTTTAATTAAAGGTTCCATCACACTCCTTATATTGGTTGTTAGGCACAGTTGAATCAGAGAGAGAGAGCAAGGGCAGTTACAACCCAATTATGTTAGTAGCTGTTCACTGTAGGCCAAGACCTTCATTAGCTGAATATGATGCTACCTGTTCAAGAAATTCAGTATAATAAAATTATGTTAATGTTCAATTTGATGTTCGGCTTTGTTAGAAAGAAAAAAAAAATGAAAGGAAAGAAGTATTTTTCTTAATACAGGATATAAATCATCAATTGCTATTGAGGAAAGGAGAAGTTGGAGTACTATTCCAATGATGAGTTGAAGAGGAAAGGAAAAGAAAAAAAAAGTAGCATATTTAGTAACTTGTGCACAGGGTGGACACACCCCTCACATTAGTACTCTTTCTACTACCTTAAAAATGTTGAAAATTAGAATAACCCCTCAAAGAGGTTAGGGCCTGCTCAAATTGAGAAAGATGAAGCTTCTAGGATATACCTTCTAGGATATACCATTTTCTACTCAGGAAGTTGAAGGACAATGGGCTTAACAGTTCCTTAAATTTTGGTGTATTAGCAACCACGTTTCTATCAGTGAGTAGTGGAGGCTAAGTAATTTACTGTAGTAGTGATGTAGTCCCAGATATTTTTAGCTTGAGGTTAGCCCATGCGCAAATTGGGAACCATGGCGCTCTAAGAATATACCATTTTCTACTCACGAAGTTGAAGGACAATGGGTTTCACAGTTTTCATTAATTTTAGTGCATTAGCAACCGCTTTTCTGTCGTACGTGGGTTGTCAGTCAAGTGAGTAATGGAGATTAAGTAATTTACTAGTGATGTATTTTAATCTCTCTAGATTCTATGGAATCAATAATAGGAATGGTTTTCCATGCAGCTAGCTATAAACCCTGGTAACTATATATCTCCTCTAAGTTATAACTAATTATTTAATGTTTCATAATATGTACAAGAGCTATTAATTTAAAATATGGCATAAAATTTTTCATATATTGTTAAAATTAACTAGCAAGTCACCCTAAGAGCAGTTTTTCCATCAGCCATTAGCCTCCTGTACTAACACACATGTTCAGTTTGTGTAATGTATCATGTAAGGATTATTGTGAGGCTTTGCCCCACTTCATTAGATTGAGTATTAGATGGGTTTCAAGTTGGTCCCTTAACCTAAACATTAATCTTCTACCGCAATAATATAGATGAGCTTATATATCACAACTCCCATGGTAAGAATTATATTACAGTTTTAATGGATTATATAATTTTTACACTACATTATAACTGTAGGAAATTTATAAGTTCATTTTTATTGTTTCATATATAATTTTTTTTGTGCTTATGTCATCAAGGAGCCTTAACCCTGATTTAAGAGGGGGGTGGGCCTCCCTGACAATCCAAAATTTCTTCTTTAATATGGAGGGTGGGCTTAATTTTTTATTTTATGAAAAATAAAGGAGAAATAAATGTTATGGACTTCCATTGCTGCTCTCTTGATATAGAGCTACTTAAAAATATTATTCCAAATTTTTTGGAGTGTAGGCTGATAGTGGTTGAATAAACAATAATGGAATATTAGCCTATCAATATAGAATTAGATTAAGATGAAAAGGAAACATTTACAGTGAGACTTCCAAATGGCAGATGTGCCGTGACCCACTCATCTGTCCTTTGCAGTGAGGTTGTCCTCTAATGAGGTTTGCCTAAGATCAACCACTAAATATCTATTGATATCATAGTTGTAACATCTTGTTACTACTGCTAATTAGATCTTATTATTTTATGGGAATGCATACAAAGAGTATTCCCTTTACTATGATGAAAAGGGTGAGAGCAATAAAGGCAGTGATTAGAATGAAGAATTAGGATCTTATTAACTAAGTGTTCAAGCCCTAAGACTCAACTGGCATGCCCTCTTTGTATTTATTTTTTGGAGAAACAATAAGAATTATCGTATTTTCTTTTGTAGTGAAAGATTAACAGGGGATTCTGCTGCAAAAGTGTGAACACATTTGCTGGTTTTTGCCTTGAAACAATATACTTACCAGCTGTAGGGATTGAAATCCTAAATTATGATGCAAAAGAAACTGGTGCAGAATCTTCAGGAGTCATTTGCCTAATTCAAATTTATTCTTGACTTTTGTTCATTCAATTGCACTAAAAGGTTGAGGCGTGGTTGCACAAAATGGCTGAATGTGTGGCTTTTGTCCCTTCTCAGAAGTTTATTTTCAATGATTTATTAGAAGCTGCCCCAGCTTTAGTCCTTGTTCAGAGTTAGGAGTGTCAGTTTTCAGTGCCTTCCTGTTTGTCCATTGTAGAGAAGTTATCTCTACTTTAGAGAGTCTGTTTAGGGAGGTTCCACTGTAAATATCTATTTATATGTAGCCCTTAATCTGTGTGTATGTGTGGTTGCTATACATTCCTTCATTTTTGAAGATACAGAGAGAGTCAAGAGGGGGATTAAAAGTGCTACAGTCCTAAAACTTGGCATGCAGGCACAACTTGATTTTTCAAATAACATGCTGTGGGTCCCCTGCCATACTTCTTCCTCTTTATATGTAAGGCTAAAAAGGCCAAAAATGGTACTTCTAAAAAACACTTGGACCTTGGTAGCTATACCCATGAGATAAGACATATTCAGATCTTAATATACCTAAGTGGAAAAGAAATGGCCATTTCATGCTAACTAAAAGGAGCAGCTATATTAAAAAAGCCCTAAGGGAAGTTGCATACTCTTGGCAGTTCAGCGCACACTCAGTTTAATACATGATAACAAAAATATACTACAGAATTCCCTGATAAATAACAACCCTCTGTGTATAGGTGGTTGAGTTTTGGTGGCATAATCATAATAACTAATGAACTAAGATCTGGAATAGAGCCTCACTTTAAACAGAAAACGAGGAGAGAGAAGAAAGATAAACAATTATGTTATTGACTCAAGTATTACATGCACTGGCCAGAAGACAAGAAATGTTTTGCACATTGAATTTTTTTTTTCCAATTAATAGAGTCATATCAATTATTGACTGAATTGAGGATAAAATTAATTTAGATAACTATTCTAACTTGGCAAGCAAAGCTGCAAAGAGACATCTAGTTAGATAAATAATTTGTTGCCTGGATAACCAATTGCACTGGACTGTTCACACTTTTTAGTGTATTGCTTTTTTAGTATATATTCAACCCACTTTACTCTTAGCAGCCAATAAGTTCACTTAAGTTATTAATTTAGCCAATATCTACAAGCCTTTTTAAAAAAAGTTTTAGGTCTCCTCTGTGTTTCATGAAAAAAAATCTTTGCCTCTAATTTTCCCTATAATTTTCCCTATAATTTTCCTTGCCACCCCATAATATCAATTGCTGCAGCTATTCTTCTCTGCATCAGACTATTGCTGCACTCTCAGTCTCCAATATAATAATTTCCTTTGTAAACTATTTTCATAGTGTGGATAAAGTGTCTTATTGGGAGACAAACTGTCTTTTGCTGAAATAGATAAAATTAGAGGTATGGTAAGGGTTCACCACAAAAGAATAGTTTCTCTTGAATGGCATAGTCCATGCTTCTCAGTTCTTCTCCAAATATCTTTGCTCTGAATATAACCTCCTTACTACACTTTTTTTGGTGAAGTTCTGCTGCTCACAAGAACAGTAGCAGACATTTAATTTTGTTTTTAATTTTTTCGCCAAAGTGACAGATGGTATGATAATAAGCACTTTAATATATAAGATAGGAAATAGTAAACACCATAGCTATTTTTTCAGTTTCATCATTAATAGTTACTAGAAAAGTATCCATCCTACATATGGAGACAACAGCTCCACATGTCCTCCCCCCTCCTGGAGGATATTTTATCATAGCATCCATCCTATGGACAGATGTAACAAAAACTTATTAATAATGATGTAGATTTGTTGTTTGCTATCTCATCCCAAATTCTTAGGCCTACAGGGTTACAAAACAAGTTAATAAAAATAGCTGGAAGTTGTTTGGGGGCAGTTTTGCATACCCATGTGTTTACACAATTTGGTTTGTAATAAGTGGGATGTTCTACTCAGGCATAGAGGTGTGATCACAAATAGCAAATTTTGAAGATAAAAAGCCCCACTGGCAGGGTTTTACTCTGACTTTTGCCAAACCACCTTATAACTAACCCAGGGTGACTCCCATAAAACCCTGAAAATTTGAGGCCATTTGGCCCAATCATCTCAGATGAGTTAGTATACAAACCAATTTTCACCAAACGTCCTCATAATATCCCCTTGGAAATCCCTATCAAAGCCTTAAAATTTGAGCCCTTTAGGCTGAATTATCTGGTAGCAGTAACATAGAAAACAAACAAAAGCAAACGAAACAAACAAGCAGAAAAATTGAGAATTTTAGTAAGACTAACAAAAATGGCAACACTCAAGAATGTGTTTTGTTGCTCTAAGACTTTTTCTTGCCAAAATACTATTTTTTTTGTGCCTTTTTTTGGAACAAAAAACAGTCCTAATAGCGGAGTTTTACTCCAATCTTCACCAACCATGTTATAGGCCAAAGAGTCTGGGAGGAGATAGCCAATATACATACAGACAGACCGACCGACCGACCGACCGACCGACCGACCGACCGACAGACCGACAGAAAAATAGTGTATTACAGTAAGATGTATATGTTTATCCATAACAACCATATGGGAGTAAAACTTTTATTTTATCATTTTACATCTCCAATATACATATAAATTCATTTAGATTTGCTGTTTACTGACTAAATTCAATTAAAAGTGCATGATTATGGATAGTGTATTAAATCTTCACTTCCACTTATGTATGTGCATGTATCTACGGTTGGCTTATGGCTTGCTGTACTTACAGATTTGTTTGAATAGCCTGTTGTATTGTGTTGGGGTTAACTTTTTAGGCTTTGCCTCACCTCTAAAAAAAAGGGGCTTTTGAAGGGTTTATTCCACTTGGCAATGATTTCATTTTTAGATAAATAAGTTTCACAAATATGGTCCCTCAGCAATCATGAACCTTACCAGTTATCTTAGCTGAGCTCATTGTTGTTGTTCCTCGAGTACATTTTCTTGATGTTATGTTTCCAGTCCCAGTCACTTTGAATACTCTCGATAGGTTATGGTTTTTTATTTTTAATCTTCTTCAAATGCTACCAAACTGCTGGTATAGTTAGTATGTAAAAGGGGGACTGTTTCGTCACTGATACCCCCATGCCTTTATTTGTGGGAGAAATCACTGCATGCATCGTTTTCTTCACTTTGAACACTTTTATAGGTACCTCTTTGAATATCAAGGTTTGTTGTTGTTTGAACAATTCTTGACTACGTATAACTCCTATTGGGGTAAATTTATTTTTTCTATTATACATGCACATCAATACAGCATCAATAAAAAAAAAGAGGCCTCTATCCCAGTGTTAAATATAAATATTACATATATATACATGTAGTTCTGATATTTACTGACCAAATGTAATTAGAAATGCATGATTTCACATATATATTACATATTCATATATATATATATTATAATATCTCTTAATGTTTGTAGATCTTCCTCCTCCAGTAATTAGTCTATATACAGCCCCCACAATAGTCAATGTTAACTTGAGTGCCAAGGAGGGAGCTATTTCTCCAGACATGTATAATATTTCAGTGACTCAAGTCATTTCTGAACGTCAACCTTGCCAAATTGTAAAAAATGATTTGATTACTGTCACCACCAATGAAACATCAGTTCAAATCAAGGATCTCTTTGAATATAGGCTATATAATTTAACTGTGGAAGCTATCTATACTTCATTTGGAGTTGTAAACTCCACTTCTGTCCAGTTTATGACTTCTTCAACAAGTAAGTTCATTTTCCTCTTTTCTTTTGTTTCAAAGTGTAAGAACAAAAAGAATGTTACATGAATAGAAAACAAATTGTACTGTACCATGTGTTGATATTTTATAGTTTACCTCATAATTTAATCAGAAATTGGAAATTTCCTTATTATTCAGAATGGATGGATAACTAATCATTAAAATTTTTTTTAATATAATTATGATGTGTACATATAATATATTTTAAAATATATAAATATGTATATATTTTAAAATATATGACTGTATATATTTGCATACAGGACCAAATGGTATTCCAAATGATGTAGCTATTGCTTTGACCTCTACAAGCTTTAGTGCAGTCTGGACATCAATCAGATGTGTTGAACGTAATGGACTGATAATAGCATACATAGTTCAATTTCATCCATTGGGAGGAGCAAAGGTGTATACTTCTGTAACTGAGAAGAACTTCAATAGGAGAGGTCTCAATCCTTACACAAATTATATATTTGCTGTAGCAGGAGTGAATGTTAATGGAACAGGACCTTACTCACTCGAGAGACTGCTAAGAACAAATGAGGATGGTAAATACATTTGATCAAGAGTTAAATTTTTTTTTATATTTCACAAAGCTGTTTCTATATATATATATATATATTTTTTCACTTTAGTACCAGGACCTGTGTCTTCACTCACAGGCCATGCTGAGTTGACATCTGTCATATTAATGTGGACTGCTCCTGTTAAACCAAATGGAATAATCACTAGCTATAAAGTTGCCTATACACTCGATGGTGAAATGTTTGAGTTCGAAAACGTTACTAATATGAATACAACCTTCATTATTGAACCACTTCTTCCCAACACCACAGTTTTTGAAATCTCTGTCAGTGCATATACTATTATTGGTTCTGGTAAACCAGCAAAAATCCTCTCCATCAGTACTTTGGTCCCTGCTCCATCATGTAAGATATTTCATATTGATTTTTTGTTTTACACAGAATATTATATGATCATATTTATGAAAAGGAATGGTGTGGTAAGAAATCACACATTGCCGAAATACCCAAAGAAAAATAAACTATATATAATCAAATGAGCAGGTGATCAAATGGATTATATTAAATAATAGTAGGGAAGAAAGATACTTGGAATAATTTAGTGGGTGCATATTTTGATACCCCAAGGGAATAGTAACATGTTCATATTTAGTGTAAGGTAAGCTGTTCAATCATATATCTATCAATTAGTGTATTAATAGACTGTGTGATTCAGACATATTTTTGTAGTCACTCCTGTATGCTGTCTGTGTAAGAAGGAAAGGAGTACTAATTTTCATACAAATTATTATTATGGACCACCAAGGATCATGCTATTTTTCTGTTTCCCCTTCCTTAGTATCATCTCTACCACTGAAAATTAGGGCATGGGGTAGTACTAAAATGTAGGAACATTAAATAGCAATATGATACTGAATCAAAGTAGCTCAGGCATCTGATGATTAATTGATCCAACAATCAGAAAAATGATATATAGGGAACTCAATGCAAAGGATAACATTATGCAGAATTGATTACAAATTTCCCAAAAGACAGATCCTTGATTAAACTGACCAATGGAAGTGGTACAAAAACATAGGAAAGTTATGCAAATGAAACACAATCTGTAATATGACCAATATATAAATGCAAAATGAAATGTTTTATAGTTACACACCTCCTCACTGAAGAAAAGTTCACCCCAGATTTAAATTTTATTTAAAACCTGTAATCATCGAATGATCTGGGGAATGTAGAAAGTAGAGGTGAGAAATCATCATCATATACAACATGCTGATTGGTTCTTGAAGGAGGAGAGGGTGATTGTGGATGTAGTTTCTATCCTTGTTCGGGTTGTCCCATTAGGTAGATGGATACTCTGGACAGGCATCAAATTGATCGAAATGGACAATCAATTGTGTCTCTAAGATTTAACTTTTAGGAGGCATTTTTTGACAATGTGAAAGGTTCTCTCCAAGGTTTACTTAATTTGGCTGACATCTTTTGAAACAACTATTGTATATAACCACACAAGCTCATTTCTTATCAAGGGCTTTACATGCACTTTCTTGTAATAAGACTCTTTTTCTATATCCAGCTTATTTTATTCTGAAAAAGGGTGTAGGCTTCTTTTGGTGTTTCTTTAAATAAGTAATGCATTTTTTAGCTAGCAAGCACACTTGATATGTCACCACTAACCTTTTTTCACTTGTACGAACCATTTTATTCACAACCAAAATTCTAAATATTTTGAAATTTGCTATCAGTTCACTGAAAATTTTATTAAGTGTCTATATTTCTATAATATGGTAAATAATGATTTTTTTTTACAGTTGCATTTTTCAATAACATCATTGCCAGTCATGAATGCAATGCATTTTCTATGGTGCTTGAGGTTCACTGATACCATACATAGGCATGGCAGGTTGCAAGTCCCCTATTGCTTCCATATTCCTTCTCCATAAAGTGGCTCTAATACTAGAAGAAGTTTTTGTTGCCAAACTCCTTTCAAGGTGCAAGTGAATCCTGTGAGGTAAAGCAATGATCGGTTTCAGAGAATACACTGAATAGTAGCTGACCTTGAGTTGATCAAATAATTTTTCTCTCTCAGTTATATAAGGAAATGAGCAACACTTACATACAAACAACACAGAATTGATATAGTAAATAAGACACAAGAAATTCTGAAATCATTAGGTGAAACAACTATGCAGAACCCACTGCAAAGATGACAAACTTGCAGAACTTGTTATAAATTATAAACTGAGCATGACTGATGAAACCCAGAGGTTAAACTGATCAAAGGAAAAGATGCAAAACTGTGAAATAAATGTGTCACACATAATATCATAGTGTCCTTGATGGCATTTATTTGGATCATAGAAATTGAACTTCTTCGTGGCATTTTTCCGATTACAGAATAATTTTGAAATAAATGCATCTTTTGAACACTTGAACCAGTCAAACCTCTTTCCTGAATTAGCCCAATCACAAACGGATAATTTTACAAGATCTTGGTATTCAAGATAGTGGAGTTATGTTCATCTGGAAAACTGTGAGGCCTGTCTTCTTTTCCTTTAGATTTTATTTTGAAAATTCCCTTATTGGAAAGTGAAATAGTTGTGGTTAGTGTAGCTCACTTGGAAGAAAATTATCAGAAACTTAAAAGTTAGATAGCTGGAAGAAATTTACAAAACACTCTTATAATGACCAAACAACAGAGAAAAATTTTTTGTTGCTAATTACAAAAATTCTAGAAACCTCTTCTTGCACCTTGAATATTCATGTTAAGAAAACCCACATATTTATTTAAACCAGTTTAAAGGCCTGTTAGCCTTGAGGCCTGTTTTATATCTTTCTCCAGCAACACCAGGTTCTAAATTTTTTCTTGTATCAACACCAGCATAGTGCTCAACACGCTCCACATTACCTGTGTCAGTTGAATCATTTGCTAGGCCTACTAATTGGTTTTCCTCTATGTCATATAGAAACGGGGAGAAAATAAGTCATATAGAAACAGTATAATTTATATTCGGGTGTGCTACTTTATTCTTTTTTTTCCCTTCTGCAATGTTATTGCACAAACAGAGGAGATAGGACAAAGAGAGCTGTTAGTAGCTCAAGTCTTAATAGTACACATCAACAATATAGCCACAGGAGTATTACATATATTTGAGCTTCTTGAGCCTACCCATCTGACTGTTTCAGGTGGAATCAGGTGGAACCAGGTGGAACTTGTTGGAATGAAACCAAGTGCAGTGTGGACACGTGGAACCCATTCCAGACATGGGTTAAACCAGTTTTAGTGTGCAGTGTGGACAGACCTTAAATCTGTGAAGTTTTAATGATGCTAGAATACTGTTACAAACTGCTACAGTAAATCTTCCTATATCCTGGCAGCCTGTCCATAAGTTAAAAATTGTCCAATACTTACAAATGCAACATAAAATCAATTCTGACAAAAGATTTACTGCTTCTTTGGTTTTCAAATAATGCTATGCCAAAAATGTATTGTTGTATTGTGTAAGCTTTTAAGGACAGCCATTTAAATCAAATAATATATTATGGAGTATTTTGCATATGGTGTGTAGACAAACATGCATTAAATAAAGTAATGAAATTCCTTGTTGAGGTAGGTGTCAACTACTGGGGAGTTGTGATACAATAGGTTTCAATGAAATAAATATCTTAAATACCACACATTACAAATCGTGATATAAAGAACTTACCTTAAAATGTAGGTGGTTGTAATGTGTTGTTTAATGTGAGTGACCATATACTTTATATGTTTGATTATATACTTTCTCAGCAAGGTTAAGATTTGGTCCTGCTCATGTCATTGGCATATTGATATTAATATTTCTTGGATCTTTTTTTTTGATCATACCAACAGTGCTAATCAAGCGTCACATTAAGTAAGTATTAATAATAGTTGTATGAAATATAATACTTCAATTGAACTATGAAGATGACCTCATGATAGTTATAATTTACTGATTAAGTTGACAATCTTAAGACTCTTTTGAGTCTAATTTTCCAATTATATACTTTCTTAGAACCTTTTTGTTTTCAATATAGCTTTTAAGATATCTTGTAATAAAAAACAATTTGTTTGTTTTTCTTTATTTTCTAGCTACTTATATTTTAAAATAGCTTCGAAAGTGAAAATAATTGTTGTTATAAGGTTTTATATTGTAAAGAAACAACAATAAAAGAAACAAAAGTAACAAAAGTAACACCCAACAACAAAAAAAAATTTTAAATTTAGGTTACTTGTTCTTTAGTAAAATATAGTCAATATTTTGCATACTTATTCCAACATCACTATCTTGTTTAACTGCTTACTTTAGAAATAATTCTAAAGTACGAATTGAAGAAACAAAGGGAATAGGTAGGTTATTATTTATATTAATTGCCTAGAGTAAATTATATGATATGTTTCTTTTGAATTTCGATTTTTTTTTTTTTTTTTTTTTTTTTTTTTTTTTTTATCAGCACCAGTCATAGAATTATTCTCAGAAAATATGACAATAATGGAAGGTGATGGTGTAGTCATAAAGGTGTTGGTAACAGGTGACCCTGAGCCTCTCATTAAGTGGTACTATGAGGGAGCTGAATTAATGTCCAACATTTCACGTGAAATATTGTCTAACGGAAGTCTTGTCATTTCTTCAAGTGCACAAAGGCACAGTGGCATCTATAAGATGACAGCAGATAACACCCATGGTAGTGCTGAGAAAATCATCCAACTGTTCATAGTAGCTAACAAAAGCACCAAAATAGGTGTGGAAGAAGAAGGAGCAGTACCAGTCCATTTACAGCAATTTGGTGAATATGTGTCTGATCATCATGCTAAATCTAACAGAGGATTCAAAGTACAGTACAGGGTATGTCAATCTGTGCTTACAGTCTAGTAATAATAATATTTTTCCTCGAACAAATTGCATCAAACAATTTTTCCCACCACAATTCTATCCAAAAGGGTGTCCACAATGATAACATAAAAGTCCAAATAAATCCATGTAGTGGAAGATGCCTAATTATTGCATATTCAATTTGCCACCAATTTCAATACTACTCACATTTATTTTTCCATTACTTTGTTCCAAGTTGATATGTTTGGATTATTTTAAAAACTGTAAGGTAAATCATGGTGTAGCATATTATTTTCTCATTTTTTTATTATAGCTAATTAGAGTTAAGGATGATTATATTCATAATATGTAAGGATCATGGCATGACCAAATGGTGCCGGTTGCCTTTCTCAAACATTCTCTGATATGATTCAAATTAAAATGGAGTAAACTTTGATAGATATTTAAAGTTGTAGAATCACCACAGTGAAGCAGTTTATATAACAGTGATAGGTAATACCTAAGATACACTCCTTTTGTGCATAGACCATCTATTTGTATTGTACCAATCCAAAGAGAAAAAGGCAGTGCATCAGTCAATTGTACAAGCAAGGAGTGCAGGAGTAAGTTAATAACAAATTCTGGAAAAAAAAATCTATATGCAGTGTCGTTGATGAAATGGTGAACTAGATAGAATTAGCTCTGATAATACAAAGGCATTACAAATTAGTGAGCTACAGGAGCACCTCCGTGTCCTTTATTAAAGTCAAGGTTTTGATTTTAGTTTACACACCTTGAAGTGGTTATTTTTTCCAAGTGTAGAGGTAAGGGGAAAAATATTCATTATCATGCTTACTTTCCAGAAACTAGCGATCTGGCACCAAAGGTATGAGGTAAGACATTCCATGCAAGAATCAACTTCTTCCATGGATCACAGTGGACCAAAAACATAAGTGGAGCAATTCCTTTACCTTACTGAAAGATTTGATTCCCTGAAAATCCATCTTTATTTATCCTTTAGTAGGAACAAATCATACAAGGGTGCCTGGGTAGATGAGAGGGGTGAAAGAAAATTGGCATAATAGTTAATTAAGGCCAGAATAAACCATAACATTTTGGGGTGGTAGTGCATGCACAATGGCTCTCACCTTCCTTTGTGTGGGGTGTAAGCCATCCAAAGAGATATGATGGCCTAAATACTCCATTGAAGGTACCATGAAATAACATATCTTTGACCTCAGGAGAAACCAACAGCTTTTAAACATGATAAAACTGCATCCAGTCTTCTAATGTTCTAATTCTTATTTTCCAGTCACCAGAATGTCATCCAAGTACTGAGAATTATCCAAGTACATAGACAAATGTAGAATACCTTGCAGAATGTTTCCATCATTAGTTGGAAGATAATTTGAGTGGAGGCAATTCCAAAGGGTAGATGGTTATGTTTACTTGAAAAATAACAACCCTAGGTGGGACCTTTCAGGTGGCCTTTGGCCTTCCTTCAGTACCCTTATTGTTTTGTGGGTCTTCTCCCAACTTCTCACCCCCACCCACCCCCCCAAAAAAAAGAAATGGAAAAAAAGCCTTTGGGGAATATGAAAAGTGTCAAATTAGGAGGGAAAAATTGAGCCCTCCAGTCCCACAAAAAAAAGAATTAGGATGTCAAAAATTGGACACTTGAACCCTCCCCTCCCCCTTTCCCTCCAAAAGAAATTTAGAATAAACCACTAAACCATGTAAGACTGCTCAACTACTTTTTATCAATCAGGACAGGGTGGTACATAATTTTTTTTTCTGTTCCAATAGGGGGGCTATGGTGGAATAGACAATATGGGACCAAAATTGAAAAACTAAGGTTTCCAATAATTACTCAACAAATTAGGTGGAGCTATTTCCAAAACTGTGGAATGAGAATAATAACCACTAGAGTTGGGCTAAGGTTATAATAGGCAAAAGGTGGCCAATTTAGACAAACCAAAGTGCCATTGCAGTAGTCCTGATCCTAAATGGAAGCTTAACAAGTTTGGTGAGTGTTATAGAATTAAATAAAGTCGGCATCTTATTATTCATTTGTTTCGTGTTAATTAATTGCGTGCATAATTACCAGTATTTAACTTCCTGTCACTCTTCAATAGTCATACAGTTAATCAGTGATTCTTGCACAATATATTTTGTCTTGATTTTTTCAAGCTGAATGAGTTCTCAATGAATCAACCCTTTACTAGTGACACCTGGGTTTATCTCATTTTCTGGCGAGGATGATAAAACTTAGACATGGCTAAGGGAGGAGATATCAAATTAAAAGTGGGGCAGGATATTTTTGAAGTTCTATATTTATCAAAGCTTAAAGAATTTGGGGAATCCTTCAAGTTGGAATAAGTGTGTTTAACATAGAAAAATTTATAAAAAAGGAAAATTTTCAAGCTATGATAGTTTAAAAAACCCCTCCACTCTCATCAATGATGAAAGTTTTGACCATTGAAACTAAGTTTAAAGTCGAAGTGTCTGAAAAATCTTTGTGAATATATAATGAAATAATGAAGGCTTGAAGCATGGATAATTGGGTCAGTGTTGATCACACCTAGCCACATCTTTTCCTGGCATACATATGTGAATATATATGATGTGTACTTGTGTGTATCCACTTTTTTACCAAAGTTTTTAACCAAATAAAACTCATTATTCTGGATAGACGCATCCTACACAATGAATTGTTTCATATCCAAGAGAGTAAAACCATCAGGTCATACCTTTTTCTGTGGATGTGTTAGCATAAATGACATAAAGTGGTTTTCAATAACCCCTGGGGTGGACCTAGAGAACTGAACCTAGAGAATCGAACAAGGACACAGTGTAATTCTGCAAGTAAAAAGGCAGCACATTGCAGAGTGGGGGGGGGGGGGGGGGGGGGGGGGGTGAACTTTATGCTATTATTGTGGATCGATTTTCATCAAAGCTTAAAAATGTGGAAAATCACTTGAAGTTGGAATAAGTATTCTTAATATAGAAAAATTTAACAAAAAAAAAAGAAAATGTACAAGCTATGACTGTTTAAAAATATCCTTTTCCTCTGATTAATGATAAATGTTTTCACCATCAAAACTAAATATCAAGTCAAAATGTTTCTGCGAAATCTTTGTGAATATATAAAAGCACTCAATAATTAAGTTTCATCTCTGTCATTGTAGAGTGCATAGAAGTTAGGACACTTTTTCCTAGAGAAGGATCTATTTTTGATGCTGCAGAGGTAACTAGGATAGTTAAATATTGCAAAGAGAGAGCTAGTGTATGGTGGGCAGCATATTTGAAAAAAAAATTGATTGCTAGACAGAATTTTTCTTTTATTGAACTAATTTTTTAAATTCAATGTTACACTGTTAGATTATATTTTCTAAAAGTTGGAGGCATTTTGCAAATGCTAGCATGTCAATAACTTAGTAGCAGGATTTATTCAATTCCTCCATTCATTACCATTTTGCTTCATTTGTCAAGGTGTTTTTCAATCTCAAGGATTGAAGGAATATGCTTGTTAATCAATCCTTTAGCTCACAATGCAGTAGATCACATGCTTTATGCAAAATTGCCAGGAAATTGCTTTTACAGATGCAAATTCATATGGCTAATTCCCATTTTCTACCTAAAATCTTAGGTATCTCTGGACTGTCTATATTGTGCTCCTCAGCAATGGCTACAGTCTTATCATATAATTTGTTTAAATTATTTTCAAACTATATTACTTTGTAAAATTGTTTGGCAGCATCAACAGAAGAAAAAGCATCTTGCAAAACCATATTTTGTTTTGTAATAGAGGGAAATTTGCTATGCTGCATCATAATAAAGGTGACTAATCTCTCTCCAAACAAGGCAATAAACTTCTTTAATGATGCAATAAACCACCTATTGTCAAATGTATTCATTGTTCTGTTGAATACATTCCTTTCAAAGCCTATAGAAGTATATCTTCCATGGCAACAATTCTTGGAGTCCATCTGGTAAGGCATAATGATTCAATTTGAGATACACCTCTACCAACCTTTTGCTACTTGAAAAATGATGTGCTATTTTGGAGGAAAAAAATTTGCTTACTTATATATTTTTTGCTATTTAAAGAGCATCCTGAATGCATGGAATCTGTCTTACAATATCTTAAAGCAAAGATTAAGTGAATGTGCACAAGAAGGCACAGCTACTGTAACAGAATCATCCTTTGAAATCTTGCTGCCACATCAGATCTTCTTCTGGTCATATTCATTCGCAGCCTCATCAAATGCTGTTCTTGACATAATGATACTGGAGTATCTTGTTATAGTAATACTTGCTAGCTAGCTTGCCATTTTTTGTGTGGAGCAAGGTATTTCATAGCTAGCTAGCTACATAGCAAACTGTGTAATTGTTCTTTTTACACTAGGTTATAACATTTACAGCTGGTAATTACCCTGGGCTACTAACTATAAATGTTATAACCTAGTGCAATAAGAACAATCACACAGTTTGCTATATAGCTAGATAGCTATGAAATATCTAGCTCCACACCAAAAATGGCAAGCTAGCTAGCAAGTATTACCATAACAAGATATTAATTTTCTGTAGCTATTTAGCTAGCTATTAAATATCTATCTCCACACCAAAAGTAGCCAAAGCTAAAAAATATTTTGCAAATAGCTATATTTAATCATAATAAATCAGAAAGTCTTTGATCCTCATTTTCTGTATCTGAATCAGAGATAGATGGAACTAAGGAGGATCTGAAGGTATGAATAATTATTGCACTCTTCCAAGGGAATGATCTCTTCACTTATTCCTTCAGATTTCCAACTCCACAACTCATTCTCAGCTGCTATTTAGCAAGATGTCAATGTGCTGCTACCAATCCTTGACTTACCGGTGGAATTGGGCCTCCTGACCCCAGGAATTGTTGAAGTTTGTTGAAATAGGTATCACCTCCATTCATTTCTGGCTGCAGCTGTCCCCCATGTGAAGTCAATGATTAGTCACACCACCCACAGGAAGTAATAATTTTTAAGCTAAGTTTTCTTCATGAATATTGGACAAAAATTTTCCAAATTTTTTATACCAGGTTATGCATCAAGGACAACAAAATAAGACAATAAAAAAAAAATTAATTTTTTTCCAGTTCAGTTACCTTTTAATTAGCCCTTAAACTACATGACACACTGTGAGCTCTGAGGGTAAAGCAGCTATGGTCAAATAAATGTAAATGGTTTAAAATTGGTGGCCTTATTGAATTAGTAAATTAAGCATTTTCCACTGAACAAATTTTTCTGGACCTTCAGTATATCATTCTTGGGACTATGTAGAAACTTGACTCTGGTAATTTTCTTTTGTTTTCAATTTGTTTTGGTTGATTCCAGAATGTAGTAGGTTACCTGTGGCTATACTATTTCAGTTAGATTTTCAAATAACAGCATTGTACTAAACTTATTCCTATGTAATTTTTTTCGCAGAAGCTGAATAGTGGTGAAGAATTTTCTAAACTTGTTGGAACCAGCAGGAACAATGTCAGTTTAAACAGATATGCCAATGTTACTGTGTGTAAGTTTACTAAAAATTAGTATATCTTACCTAGAGAAATGTTGTCATTCATGGTGTATTGTTATCATTGAGCATGTGCAACTATTCAGTGGTAGAAAAATACCTGTAATACATAGGGAGATGGGGGGGGGGGGGGGGGTTAAGTGAGGTATTTCCTCATTACTAAAGTTAAATAATATGATGCACCTCTGGCAATTAGTGTCCTTTTAAACTTTCTATATATTCAGATGAGTGTGATTTGTGAACACAACTTCCTATATAAAATGCCTTTTTAATGGGATCAGATCATAATTATGACT
This sequence comes from Lycopodina hypogea, assembly GCA_963969325.1. NCBI lineage: Eukaryota > Metazoa > Porifera > Demospongiae > Poecilosclerida > Cladorhizidae > Lycopodina > Lycopodina hypogea. The sequence goes on along the minus strand of OZ017782.1, from coordinate 13,928,556 downwards.
TGTTGGTTAATCATGGATAGGAAAGTTTATTTAATGGAACTACTCCCTAGCCCTAGCTCTAACAGGATTCTTCCTAAACCAGGCCAGTGGTCCTGTGTGGTACCCCTAGAAATTTTAGGATGATTAATTCAGGCATCTGGGAGGAGATAAGTAATGTGCATACATACAGACAGAGAGATAGACTGGCAGGCAGGCAGATGGATGGACAGACTGACAGACAGATGGGCACAGACAGACAGACAGACAGACAGACAGACAGACAGACAGACAGACAGACAGACAGACAGACAGACAGACAGACAGATAGAGAAAAACAGACAGACAGACAGACAGACAGACAGACAGACAGACAGACAGACAAACAGACAGACAGACAGACAGACAGACAGACAGACAGACAGACAGACAGACAGACAGACAGACAGACAAATTCTGAATTATAGTGAGATTAACAATAGCATAAATTCAAATAAAAGTTATTTACATTTCCATTGCTCCTACATTCACTATTGTAGTACATGGAGAAAAACCAAAAAAAGAACAACTATAGCGTTCATTTGTTTAATTTTTTTTTGTTTTGATAATATAGTAGGAAAAAAATTAGACACAAGTTGAGGTTCTAATTGTAATTCCTTTTGTTTAGCATGTAAGTTATAACCTTTTTTCCCCATTCTATTCTGACTGTGATCTTTTCATATATGTGAGTGTTGATGACTCTGTGATCATGAGTTGATGAGAAAAAATTGCTGTATAGAACTTTTCCTTTTAATATTTTGGTGTTCGAAAATCACTTAGATAAGATATTTTTCTTGCGGCTCATTATATTCTAAGATTGTTCATGTAATCTTAAAAATGTTAATTCAAATGGTAAGTATTAATCAGTCCTATTTTAATACCTATCAGTCCTATTTTAAGACCTAAACAGTCTTTTATTATTCGTAAGCATAATACTTGCCTGAAATTATGCCAGTAAAGCACAGAGTATGTTTTAATGCTAAATTATTCAATGCATCCTAGATGTTAAAGTTCTTACTAACTAAAGAAATGTTAATGTTTAGTTAAACTTTTATATTTTTATAGTGTAATTTATACTGATATATATCTTAACAGATGACCATAACCGAATTTTTCTCAACCCAATACCTGGGCGAATTGACTGCAATAGTGATTTTATTAATGCCTGCTATATTGACGTAAGCTTACACCCCTCCCCAAACACTCGCACACAAAGACATGCACTCATATAAATGTAGGTGTAATTTCTTTGTGAATTTCTCTGCTAGGGCTACAATTATCCAAGAAAATATATTGCCACCCAAGGTGAGTTGATTTCCGATGTGCAGTGATTAGAAATAAATTACAGTACTATCAATTAGGCATAGAAGATAATGATTTACAGTAATAGTTTAGAAAATACTAATTTACATCTTTAAAATATTGATGTAGGTCCAAAACTTAATACAATTATTGACTTCTGGCGTCTTGTATGGCAGGAGAAGCCACCAACAATAGTGATGCTGACTAATATAAAGGAAAGTGGTAACAATAAATGTGAGCAATACTGGCCAGATATTTGCAGCAAAGCTATTGGACCTTTCCAAATTACACTTGCTCAATGTGAGGAAAGAGATTGCTACTGCATTAGAACTCTTCAAATTACTGTAAGCACATCCATTATCTTATGTTTTAATTGAATTTTTTAACTTCTACACACTATTACCTAATAAGCCAGCCAAAAACCCATTCGCTGACTATTTAATGTTTTAACTTAATTGTGGGGGAGGGGTGGGGGAAGAGAACTCAATGTTGACCAGGACTTCAAATGGGGACCTTGGCACTGGTGGTTCTAGGAAGTTTTATAATAAATACATGAACAAGATTCCCAAGAAAGTAATATTTAGACTTGTGGGTAAAAACCGGTTACTTCAAACTTACGTTACATGTAAATGTTATTTTTTTTCTTTCTTAGTTGCTTTCTATTAGTAAATGCAATGCATGTGAGAGGTGTTCTGTCTTTATATCCTCTTAATCCAGCCTGAGGAAAAATAATTACAGCCACTTTACTAAGACCACTTCAAAACACATTTTAGTGTCTTAAGTGTCCAATAAAGTGCATTACATGTCAAAGTTAAATTTGTCTAATAATATAAACCATTCTCTAAAATATTTAGCTGTATCATTTTTTTCTGTTAAACAATTATCGATTGCATTAAACTATTAATTACGATTTATCATCCCAATTACAGTAACAAAGACAGTAATGGTATACTTTAAATTGTTATATAAAGAACAATATTCCCTGTTACTAATCTCTCCTAAATTTATAACAGCTACAGGTGGAACGTTTGAATCTTTGTAATAATTACTGATTTTATCACCAATTTTCTATGAATGGCATCACACCACACTTCACATTGATTGATATTGCACGTGTGTATGCAGTAACTGTAATTAAACAGATGATAATGGGGTTGGTAAATAGGAGAGGAGGAATAGCAAGGGTATATTGAATGACGTAGTCATACAATTTCTCTGGATTTACAGGTTACACCAATATACTGAGGCACATAAAGCTATTACGAGTAGAACAGGTTTTTCTCACAGAACCAGAGAGCAGAATATTGAATTTGGATGCACTCTTTGTAGAGAGATTTTTATGGTCTGACAACAATCATGTAGTATATTGGCTATCAGGACAACTGACTCAGATTGTTTATTGTACTATATGAATAGACTGAATAGAATAGTTATTATTGATTAGGTATTTAGGGGTAGCTATAGATATTGATTGTGTTTAAGGGTAGTTATAGGCATTATGAATTATTGTATGTCATTTACCTTAGCACTTGAGAACTCGCTCATGGTTGATGCCTTATCATAAAAGTAGATGCCTTGAACATTTACTGACAGTTGTTCAATTACTTGCTATTTTGGTTGTTGATTGAATTCAACAAAGTTTTTCACTTCCTATTGAGAACTTGAATACTGCTAGAACTTGAATACTAGCTAGAACTTGAATACTAGCTAGAACTTGAATACTAGCTACAACTTGAATATAGCTAGAACTTGAATACTAGCTAGGAAGTTACTACATTTTGGCGAGGAGGTTAAAACTCAACAGCTATCCATGGCAGCATTGCTTAATTTGACTGTATTATTGAAGACTGAGACACTAGCATAGTATTTCATAGAAAATGGCATTGGACAGATGCAGAATTGGTTCAGGTTGTCCAGGACCACTACCAGCCTAGACCATCTATCATAGTACAGCAGTTTTATTTTCACAACTGAACTCTGGCAACCTGGAGAATCAATAGGAGAGTCTGTAGCCCAACTATGAAATTTCACCAAATATTGTGAATTTGGGGAAACTTTAAATGACATGTTACAGAATCCTTTAGTGTGTGGATGCAATGATAATTGTCTGCAATGTAAAGTTATTGCATAAACAATTTCATAATTTAATAAGGCCTTCACACTAGCTATAACTATGGAGAGTGCAGAACATCAGACTAAGGATTTGAAGGCTCCATCATTAGCAGGCAATTCAATTCATGAAAATGAACCTCCTACTAATAGAACCAGTAGCCAACAACAGCAACCTTTTAACTCCTATGAAGACTGCTACCGTTGTTGAGGTAAGCACTCATCTACAAAGTGCCACTTTAAGGAGTTTGACTGTAACTATTGTGGCAAAAAAGGTCAAATAGCTAAACTTAGTCTCAATAAAGTTAGGGATCAAGAATTCTCTCAAAAGCAAAAGAAACCCACACATCGAGAAAATGAAGTTGATGTGGATGCAACTGAATATGCAATGTACCAGGTATCAACCAACAACTCAGCACCCATCTAGGTCATACTGGAAATCAACCATTTTGAGGTTCCCATGGAAATTGACACTGGAGCAACCTTATCCATTATCAATGAGCACAGCTACAAATTTCTGTGGCAGGGTGCATCTAAACTGACACTGAGGGCTACAAATGCATGATTGAAAACATACACTAGTGATGTAATCAAACTAACGGAACCATTTTGGTTACAGTACATATCAAGGGCAAAAAAAAGAACTGAGTCTCATTGTGGTGGCAGGGAAGGTACCAAGTTGCTGTGCCATGAGTGGCTCAGTAAGATATCATTCAACTGGCACCAGCTACACCACCTAAACACCAAAGAAGAAATCCAAATTTAAGAAATTTCTGATAGACCCGAAGACTTTTTCAAGGATGAACTAGAACTCATTCAAGGTACAACAGCAGCATTTCATGTAGCTCCAGAAGCACCACCAAAATTCTGCAAAGCACGTTCAGTACCATATGCTCTAAAAGAATGGTGGAAGCAGAGCTTAAACATTTAGAAAATGGGGTGTAATTGAACCAGTGCAATTTTCGAATTGGGATGCCCTAATAGTCCCAATAGTTAAGCATGATGGATCTGTTAGGATATGTGGAGACTATAAGATAACACTCAATCAAGTGGCTAAGCCTAATATGTTTCCACTACCCTGCATAAAAGACCTTTGCATCTCTCTCTCATTGGAAAACATTTTCCAAACTGGATCTTGCACATGCTTATCAACAGATCCAGCTCGATGACACATCCAAAGGTCACAACTGTCAACACTCACAGGGGACTGTATCACTATAAACGCTTACCTCTCTGAGTTGCATTAGCTCCATCCATATTCCAGAGGATTATGGACAATCTTTTGCAAGAATTATTACATGTTTGTGTGTGCGCGGATGGCATCTTGTTTACAGGAAGATCTAATCTAGAACACCTTTATAACTGGGACAATGTTCTTACTCGTTTGGAATAAACAGGCATCCAACTGAAGCACAGCAAGTGTGAGTTCATGTTATCATCTGTTCAGTATCTTGGACTTTGAATTTCAGAATGAGGATTATGATCTACTGATAAAAAAGTTCGTGCAATCAAGGAGGCTCCAGCTCCTGATGATGTAACTCAGATCAAGTTCTTCTTAGGAATGATTAATTATTATGGTAAATTCCTTCCTAAGATTTCCAGTAATTTGGCCCCTTTTTACAAACTGCTCCAGAAGCAAGTCAAGTGGTCTTGGAACACAGCTTAGCAGCAAGCTTTTGAGAAGGTCTAGTCTGCATTGTCGTCAAATTGTCTCCTTGTGCACTATGACCCAATGTGAAGAGCAAGTTCTGGCATGTAATTCATCACCATATGGAGTAGGAGCTCTTTTATCATTAAAGATGGGTAATGGCCTTGAGAAACCAATTGCCCTTCACTTCTTGCTACCTGGCTCTTGCAGAACAAAATATTCCCATCTAAATAGGAAGGATAGACCATTATCTTTGGTGTTAAAACATTTCATCAGTATATTTTTTTATCACCATTTCATAAACCTTTGTGATCACAAGTCATTGTAGCATCTGTTCAAAGAATTTAGTGTCATTCCTACGTTGGCATCAGCACGAATCCAGAGATTGGTTTTGATATTGGGAGCATACCACTACACAATACAGTACAAACCTGATATGGACTACGCCAATGCTGATGTCATGAATCGGTTGCCATTGTTAGATGCACTTACAAATGTACCAGTACCAGGAGTTGCATTTCTGTTAATGGACATGCTGAATTTATTACCAATTACTGTAGACCAGATAAAGAGTTGAACTGACCATAATACGATGCTATCTAAGGTTATAGTATTGATTTCAAGAGCCTGGTAAGACTCAAATTACCTTGATTTCAAGCCATATCAGTAACGTCAATTAGAACTCAGTATTCAAAATGGATCTATTATGTGGGGATCTCATGTAATAATGCCACCAGTAGGTCAAAACAAAACAATGGATGGACTATATGAATGGCATCCTGGTGTCTCCAGGATGAAGAGCCTAGTAAGAAGTGTTGTTTGGTGGCCACGAATGGATCAAACTCTGGAGGAAAGAATAAGAAATTGTGATTCATGTCAATATTCTAGGCACTTGCTTGCTGCAGCTCCACTTAAACCCAGGGAAAAGCCCCAACGCCCTTAGGTATGATTACATGCTGATTACACAGGGCTGTTCATGGGTCAAATATTTCTGATTGTAGTCTATGATCATTCAAAATGGATGGAAGTCAAGGCTGTAACCACTACAACATCAAAAAATATGACTAACCAATTTCGTTCAATCTTCACCCCTCATGGATTGCCAGAAATGCTGGTTACAGGTAATGTGCCAGTGTTTACAAGTGACACATTCAAGGACTTCACTAAATGCAATTAGATTTGCCATATAACATTGGTTCCATATCACCCAGCTAGCAATGGACTGGCTGAAAGGGATGTTCAAATACTTAAAGAGTTCATAAAAGGAAATCTTTAGTTGTATCTTTGGAAACATGCATCTCACGTTTTCTTTTCTAATACAGAATTACTCCTTATGTTACCACTGGAACTTTACCGGCTGAGATACTACTAGGTTGGTGTCTATGTTCACATTTGGATTTAGTTTTACCAGACATATCAAAGCATGACACAGAAAAACTGTTCATGACAAAAAAGAAAAGAAAAGGGAATTTTAAGTTGGTGAATATGTCTTTGTTCGTAATTTTCCATCTGGCCAAGTTTGGCTTCCTGGATCCATTTTAGAATAACGAGGTCACTTTCATTTCAGGTGAAGTAAAAAGATGGCTGAATAGTTTGTCGACACACTGATCATGCCAATTCTCAATCGATACATCCACTCTCTGGTTTATCAAATGACTGGTCGAATCATCCCGATATAAATATACCTGTTGTGGAGCCACCCCATGATGAGATGCCAATGGGGTGGACACCAGCGTCACCTTTACAACATTCATCTAGAGTGTCTGTACCACCTGATTGTTATTTTTCAGGTGTTAAATGATGTCACTCCCTTGTTGATTCCAGGAGGGATGAGTGTAGTTTATTGGCTGTCAAGTTAATTGACTGATTTTTTAAATTGTACTATATGAATAGACTGAATTAATTATTGATTGTACATTAAGGGTAGTTGTAAATATTGATTGTGTGTTTAGGGTTAGTCATAGTTATTATGGATTATTGTTTTTCATCTATCTTAGCATTTGAAAATTTGTTCATGAATGATGCCTTCACATAAAAGTAGATGCTTACAATATTTACTGACACTTGTTCAATTACTTACTATTTCAATTCTTGATTGAATTTAACTAATTATTCACTTGTTATTGAGAACTTGGTACTAGTTAGCAAGTTACTACAAATTTCCAATTGGATTAGGCATCACACCCCACTTGATGTCAATAAGCATTGGTTCATTTTATTATAATCGAGATTTACAGTTTTTGAGGATGGTGAATTGTCTATGAGAATGTGAAAGATGTAAGATGGATATAACAAACATAATTTGATCGTGTGGAAGTTTTACATTAAACGCTGAAACACAAGACCAAATTTGTACACTAATTTATTGATGCAGTTGATTTAACTATCATTCTCTTGAATGGTGGTGATCCTAAAATGATCTGATATCCTGTCTCACTGCTTCAAGAATGAAGTCACACTATTCTCTATTTTAATATTCAAAGACTCCAGAATATAAATTGTTACAATGCTGCAAGATATGTTCTAGTTCTTGCTCACCATGTTTAGATGTTGTAGCGACACATAATTCGGTATCTGAAGTGTATCAGATCAAGGATTTGCTTCACTATTGTTGATGGTTATGGAAGATTATGTTCCATAAAAGACCATATGACCAAATGAAGAGCTCCATGCACTTTCCAAATGACAAAGAAGTGCACATTTCAATTAATCAAGATATGTTTCTCTGACAAAAATAAGGCTTAATTAATTTCATGCTGAGCTTCTATTTATTCTATGCTACTGTTACAAATTATTCGACATAGTTTTGCTATTCTGTACCTTTGAAATGTGAAAATGCTTGATATATACATGCATTCAGAAACAAATAGAGTTGCCAGTAATTTTCTCGAATAGATCTGTGTCTTAGAGATAGCTGAGCAAATACAAACACACACCTATAGCGTAACCTGATGGTCACTCATGCATGGAGTTGCTGTGACACATGTCATATCTAAAAACTCCTGCAGGAATCACAAGAATACCATTTGTTCCATAGAATCGGACCAAGGAGAGTACAACACAAGCTAAATGTCGAAGCTTGTAGTACAAGCAGCCACATTTGTATTTGTATTCTTTGTGATATAGCTAGGAAAGCCTGGCAATATGTGGGATACTTTAGCAACATCCATTTATGGATTATAGATTATGCTACTTTCTCCTATTGATATCACAGTGCTAGAGACCACCTGCAAGTAAAGTGTAGCAAAGTTTAATACTGTGGAAGACAACTCCTTGAGTATGGGTTTGGATGAAGGAAAATAATATTCTAGTTCCTATCATAACAGATATAGCACCTGCTCATGTATGACTTCTCAAGTTTGTTCATTGGTCGAAATCATTGCAGCTTAAATAACTGTTCTTTTAGGAAAAAAATTTTTTTTGAAAATATCATTACATGCATTATGTTGAAATACTAAACTACTTAAAAAGGAAGAAATTAATATGTGGGAAAATACTTTATTTTTTTTTTGAATACTTGTTTACATTTGAATGGTTGCTATATTTGCCTCTCTCCAAGTTCTACTAGTTATAATAAGTTAAGTTAATTTGGCACTGGTTTAACCTTTTCATTTTATTCTACAGATATTTTCACTTGTACTTAACTAATTGGAAGTCTGTTGGTAGTCCGAAATTTGAATAATTCTAGTGATAAAATTCTCTTTCAAGTGGCTACTTCCATAACAACAGAAATCATTTTAAACTTGCACATGTATCATTAGTGAGTATTATATGAATTAATTTTATTTAACACTAGCACTTTGTATATAAGTTAATTTCATTTATCACTACATTTGTTTACTTGTATTATCTATAAACCCTACCAACTTGTCACGTACCTCACCAACTTGTCAAGTAACTCATTGTGGTAACCGTGGTAACACATTTGTTGTAAACATTTGTTGCTAAATCTTGACAGGCTGCTGTCTATAATCTGTGGAGTTGTCCAGATTTTAATAATAATTCACTTTGTTTGGTGTTTCAAACCAAAGATAAGAATGTTCAGCACAAAAAAGAAAAAAAAGGAAAAAAAAAAATTTTTTTTTGAATTTTTGAATGATTGCTATATTTATCTCTCACCAAATTGTACTAGTTATTATAAGTAAAGTTCAATTCAGAACTTTAACCTTGTCATTTCATTTTATAAATATAAGTTAATTTCATTTAACACTAGGTTTGTATATAAGTTAATTTCATTTACCACTGCATTTGTTTTACCTGTATTATCTACAAACCCTACCAACTAGTCAAGTACCTCATTTGTTATAAACATTTGGGGCTAGTCTTGACAAGCAGCTGTCTATAATCATGTGGAGTAGTCCAGATTTTGATAGCAGTTCACTTTCTTTGGTGTTTCGAACCAAAGTTAAGAAAGTTCAGCACAAGAGAATGGTAATAAAGAACAGCTTTGTGACAAAAGATCAGAACGTGAAGCAGAAATCAAAGAGAAATAGAAATAGTTTAGTAGTAGCTACCTGGAATGTCCGTACTTTAGTAGAGTGTTCAGGTGATGAGCAGATCTGTAGGAAGCAAATAATGGGTGTAGCTAAACATGGTAACCTTAGTGGCAAGCCTGGGAAGATTGATAGGAAGATAGATTTGTTAATGGGAGAATTGAGGAAATATGGTGTATCTGTTGCAGGAATCCAAGAGACTAAGTGGTTTGGAAAGGATGTGTGGCCAGTGGGTAGATATACTTTTCTGCACTCTGGTCGTCCTCTGCCTGGGGATCAGGAAAGAGCTAGTAGGAATGAGGGTGTTGGAATAGCATTGGACGAGAAAAGGCTACAGTGGCATGGAAAAATGCAGGGGAGGTGTGGGAAGCAGTTAGTTCCAGAATAATATCAGCTAGATTGAAGTGGGTACACACAGGAAAGAAAAAGGGAGGATGGTCTGGAAAGGCATCAGGCACTTATATATCAGTAGTGTGTGCTTACCACCCACAGCTAAGGCACCTCCAAGCATTAAGCTCAAGTTTCATGATGATTTGCAGGATACAATAGATAGGATTCCACGTAATGATATCCTTGTTATGCTGGGTGATTTCAATGCTAGGGTGGGTATGTTGGACACAGGGAATAATCTATGGCAAGGTGTTATAGGGAAGCATGGCTTGAGTGAGCGTAATTTTGTGGGCGAGGAATTTTTGGAATTCTGTGCACTAAATCAGTTCTCAATCATGAATACCTGGTTCCAAAAGAAGAAAATCTATCAAGGAACTTGGACGCACCCAGTAATAAAGAAATGTCACATGATAGACTTTGTCATGATGAGGGCTGAACAGAGAGTTGTTTGCAGAGATGTGCAGGTGATGAGGGGAGCAAACTGCTGGACTGACTATAAGCTTGTAAGAGCTAAGCTAAAGGTTACTGTTCCTCATTCTGCCAAAAGAAAAGAGAAAATTTCTTTGCCTTTTGCCATCCATAAACTGAAAACCCCTGCCAAGAGGGATGAATACCGTGAAGTGTTGGAGCAACATTTGCTGGCTAGACCACTCAGAGCTGGAGATTCCATCGAGTGCAACTGGGATGCTCTGAAGTCTTGTATTGTGTCAGCTGCAGAGGAAGTAGTTGGTAGAGGGAAGAGGAAGCAACCAGACTGGTTTGAGGATAGTGAGAAGTTGTTGTCATCTCTGATCAAAGCCAAGGATGATGCTCACCTGAGGATGATACAGTGCAATACTTCAGCCAACCGGAAAGAGTTTAGGAGACATCAGAGAAAGGTAAAGGTTGCAGTGGACAATGCTAAGGAAGAATGGATATGCAGGGTTGCCAAGGAGGGGGGAGCTGCAAAAAAGGATGGTTGCACAAGGTGGAAGAGTATCAGGAAGTTGCAGCTGGCTCATGCTGGAAGAAGACCAACAAGACCCACTGCTGTCATGAAAGAAAATGGAAGTTTGACTCAGGGTCCCGAGGAGGTAAGAGCCAGATGGCATCAGCATTTTGTAAAGATACTTAACATACCCTGCACATTCAATGATGAAGTGATTGACACTCTGCCACTACTCCCACCACACTTGGATTTGGATATGCCACCAACTGAAGAGGAATTGATGCAGGCTCTAACCAAATTGAAGATGAGAAAGGCAGGAGGAAAGTCTGGTGTCCTTCCTGAACTAATCCTCCATGGTGGTGTAGATCTGTGGGATAGAATGCTGGAGGTGATGCAGAAGGTGTGGGAAGAAGGTAAAGTGGTGAGAGACTGGCAGGACGCAGTAGTTGTTCCAATCCCAAAGAAAGGTGACCTGAAGCAGTGTGACCATTGGTGTGGAATAAGTTTGTTGGATGTGGTAGGGAAGGTACTAGGCAGAATTGTACAGGGAAGATTGCAAGTGATTGCTGAAAAAATTCTGCCAGAGTCACAGAGTGGGTTCAGGAAAGGATGTAGTTGTGCAGACATGATTTTTGTTGCTAGACAGCTTGTGGAGAAAGCGAGGGAACATGGTGAATCATTGTATGTGTTGTTTGTAGACTTGAGGAAGGCTTATGATTTAGTGCCCAGGCAAGCCCTATGGAAGGTCCTAGAGAAGTATGGTGTGCCAGAAAAAATGTTGAATGTTGGGAAGTCTTTCCACGAGGGGATGCATGCTGAGGTTAGAGTGGGTTCGACTGTAACTGATAGGTTTGAGGTCCGGAATGGCTTACGGCAGGGATGTACCCTGGCACCCACATATTTAATATCTACTTTAGTGCTATGGTGGCTGATTGGCGCAATAGGAGTAGTGGTGCAGGAGTGAGTGTGTTATATAAGCATGGTAGGAAGTTGGTTGGGGACCGCACAGCTAAGTCTAGATTGAGTGAGATGAGAGTAACTGAGTCCCAGTTTGCTGATGATGTGGCATTATATGCAACCTCTCGGGATAGTTTTGAGTCAGTAGCAGCAGAGTTTGTGAAAGTGGCAAGTGAATGGGGGCTGACTGTGAGTACTGAGAAGACAAAAGGGATGGTTGTTGGTGAGGGATTGAATGAGAGTGATGTCAGACTAGTGCAGGTGGAGGGTGGCTCTGTGAATGTAGTCCAGGACTTCACATACTTGGGTGCTAACATCTCAAGAGATGGGGAGATCACTAGTGAGGTGACTAGAAGAATTGCTAGAGCAGCTAGAGCATTTGGATATTTGAGGGTGCCAGTATTTAAGAACAAAGACCTCTCATTGGCCACAAAGATAGCAGTGTATAGGGCAGTTGTTCTAGCTGTATTACTGTATGGAGCTGAAACTTGGACAATGAAGGCTGTGCATACAAGACGTTTGAATTCTTTTCATAACCGTTGTATTCGGACAATCCTGGGTGTGACGAGGTACCAACAATGGAATGAAAGATTAACATCTCATAGCCTATCACATAGGTTTGGGTTGCAGCACTCCATCTCTGATATTATTCTGGAGCAGCGTTTAAGATGGCTGGGTCATGTGGGTCGCATGGATGAAGAAAGGCTTCCAAATAGATTGTTGTTTGGGGAGCTTAACATGAAGAGACCATGCCACGGGGCAAAGAAGAGGTTGAGGGATGTTCTGAAAGTGGATTTGCAGGCAATTGGTGTGTATGATAGATGGTATGAGTTGTGCCAGGACAGGAAGGGGTGGTTTCATCTGTGTTTAGATGGTGTAGAGAAAATTTCAACATCCAGGCGATGGAACACCTGTTCAGCTAACAAGCAATCTGAATTAAGAACACTTAGTTGTGCCTGTGGAAGGAAATTTCGAAGACAAGGAGATCTGACCAGACACCAACATTTCTGTGTGATGCCATCATAAGCTAAGTTTATTGCCATTGGTCCTGGATTCATCCAGGACACTGCCATCATGGTACTTTGTACCATGGGCAGCTTCTAAGTTCTAAGTTCTAAGTGTGTGTGTGTGTGTGTGTGTGTGTGTGTGTGTGTGTGTGTGTGTGTGTGTGTGTGTGTGTGTGTGTGTGTGTGTGTGTGTGTGTGTGTGTGTGTGTGTGTGTGTTGTGTGTGCGCGCGTGCGTGCGTGCGGGCTCGTGCACGTGCATACTTCTCCCTGAGGAAAAGGCTGAATGTCACCAGATTTTTGTGGCAGATCTTGGGGTCAAAAGGGTTACCACTGTCTTTATTGTTTTTCAAAATTGGCCCTACTTGGCCTATTATGTTTTTTTTTTTTTTTTTTTTGTGGACATTTTTGGGGTAGGGCTTGGAACTACATGAGTATAGTGTGAGTACTTCCAACAACATTTATGTACATACTTTAACTGAGATAAGTAAGACTTTACCCTAACCCCACTAACTTAAAATTTTAAAAGGCCATTTCCCATTGTTCCCACTGTTATATGGATTATAAAACTTAAGATGTCCTTCCAGTAAACAATTGTGTGACTACAGCCCATAGAAGGTGAGTCTAGCTAGCATTTGCAGCTGAGGCTTCGAATGCAGGCTAATATATATAATATAGATTTTTAGCTTCATTATATGTAGATATATAATAAATTTGGCCAGTACAGAAGCAATAGTACTGCTTCATGGAAAACCAGTGTTTGTGTTCAATAATCCCTTCCATTTTGAAGATGCAGAGTCCAGATAATTTCTAAAGAGCAGAAATCACTCTCTGAGTAAAGTGGTGTGGTTATCTAATTTAATTTTGAGTTATTATTATGTGTCGAAGACGAAGTGCTAAATGTGTTTACTTCCTTTTTATTAATGGGAGCATTTGTATCAAAGGATATAAGGATGGAAAAAAATGGAAGAATAAAAAAAATGGAAGAAAGAGGGAAAAATCTAAATTGTAGGGACTCCTGTTTTGTGCACAGTATAGTGCATATTCTCCATCCAAGTTAAAATAAATTTTAATTGCATTCCCCCCCCCCCCTCTTCCACCCACCAATATTTGACATTTTTTGTGTGCATTAGGAATATCAATCACTGGAAGCCTTACATACCCACAGGAAATGATGTAGCCTGGTGCTCCACATTTTTTGAGCTTAAAAACATATTTATTGTAGAAAATATCTATCCTGAAGAGTAGTTTCTATTTGATACTGTTGCTTTAGTGGTAAAAGTGGATACATCACACATCTTACCATAATGGAGCTTATGTGTTTTATATATTTATATATATGTATATATGTATGATGTGTATATATATTTCATGCATATATTTGTACAAACTCCTCACATAGGAAAATGCCGAAAGCCATCTAAATTTTTATTGGAGGATTAAGAGTTCTGGGGGTCATCACTATCTCTATCTCTCTCTCTCTTTTTTTTTTTTTTTTTTTTTTTTTTCTCTCTCTCTCTCTCTCTCTTTTTTTTTTTTTTTTTTTTTTTTTTTTTTTAAGAATTGCCACCCCTTGGCCT
>OZ017782.1:13855382-13913929 GCA_963969325.1 Lycopodina hypogea | reverse complement strand
AGGCCTAATTTCATTGATTTCTTGTTTTGGTGGTAAAGTGAATGTTCGCACAAATATACATAGATACCTACCAATGTGTGAACCAGGAAGAGGTGTGTGTGGCAAGGATTGACCCAATAAATCCTTCTGATTAAAAGAAAAAAAGAAGGAAGTAAAAAGTGGGTAGGTGGGGGGGGGGGGGTGGGGGGGGGGGAAGAAATGAAGGAAAGGAAAATAAGTTCAAAAATGGAAATGCAAAAGCAAAAGCAGTTTCTGCTTGGGAAACACATGCTTTAACCTCTTAGCCTTTTTTTTTTTTTAATGGATTTTTTTTTTTTTTTTGTGTATGGAATTAAAATCCCTTTTTTCACCACCAATAGATTCAGTTAGGATATTTTTTTCTTTTTTTTTTTTTTTTTTTTTAATTTTTTTAATTGCTTTTTAGTAATGCCAAATCTTAAAACTTAACTCATGCCAAATTTCAGAGAAACCTGCCCATGCATTTGTTTATCAAAAAAATGGTGCAAACATATAGACAGGTATGCAGACATCCCTCATATTTATTGATAATTAACAGCCCCCTTGGATTCATATTCATTTACTTCAATGAGGCTCTATTTAACTTGTTTTATAACACTCATTGACTCCTGTTCCTATATGGCTGTAATGCTCTACTTAAAATATATAATAATACACGTGAACACTTCTCTATTCCTATGTGTTTATATAGTGTAAACCAAAAAATATCATCAATCTCTCTTTTCTCTAGCTTATATCTCATCTAAAATATGTTTTGGAATTGAAACATCTCCACTTCACCCATTGGTTGGATGGATATCTGCCAAGCTATAATAAATTTATCAAATTCTATAAGGAAGTCACAGTAAATCATAAAAGCTTATCAGGGCCACTTCTAATTCACTCCAGGTAATCAATGATTATACCTACTTTATTGCATAAAATGTTTATATTATCTTGAATACACTGAACAATCTTGAAGTGTTGAATTTTTCCAGGTTAATAATTCTTTCTAATTCTTATTGGGCAAAATATTAATCATATTGGCTGATCTTTCAGGGTTATAGTGAAAGGATTCGACTTCATTTATCTATGGGGAAATATACTCTCATTTTTGTATTTGGACCTTACTTGTATGAATTCAAATACCTGTTGATGGGTGGTAGTTGCAGCATTGTTCAATGACTTAAGGCTTCTTCTGAGTTGGCAAGAAGTCACACTAACCTTACTATGCTTTTTGTCCAGATGAGTATATTACTGTATTTCCTTGTTTAGATCATGCACAATCTAATTATTTCTAATGCTCCATGTTGTAGTTACAATTTTAGGAAGTGAAGCTATTGATTGATTATTATTTCAACTTTGGTATACTTGAAGGCATCCTAAGAATAGCGAGACTATCATTCATCAAGACCCCTTATCTGCATAACCATGTATAAGGGCTATAGAAACAAAATACAGACACATGTTCTCACAAAATTTTGCTCTCATAAGTATTTTATGTACTTTAGCGAGTCAACCATATTTGTATGAAGGTGTAATTGTAGATATTAAACATTAGCGCTTTGTTCCAGCTTGGATAATGCGTGACATATTCAAAAGTGAAATAGACTTCATTCAATAAGGAGCTTTGGAATGGTTTATTTAAGTGTGTCAATGATGAGTGGTACAAAGAAATCATGAAAATATGGTATTTCTTGAATAGAGTTTGGCAATTCATTTACAAGTTCAACTACAAGCTTTGATGGTCTAGTGCCCTCTTCTAGATAGTCAATAATTTGTATAAATCATAAAATAATGCTTTAGTATTTTTACAGTTAACTTTAAATTTACTTTATTCACTAGTTATTATTAATTGTAATATATTTTGCTTTTTGAATCAGCTTTTTTTTTTCTCTCCCATTTTTCTATTATATGTTATGCAGTTCTGGAGTTGGACGATCAGCTACCTTCATCTGCTTTGATATTATCCTGGAGATGGTAAAAAATGAGCAAATGATAGATATTTTTGGGATTACAAACAAAATGAGACATCAGCACATGAAAATGGTCAAAAATTTGGTAAGATGAATGCAGACACACCAACTTGACTGCTTCTTGCAGAAAAACCACCAACTCTGATAAATAACAACTCTTGTTGAAAAGAAAGCACTGTATCATTCACTATGTGACTAACATGTGAAATAATATTTTTGTGTGGGCTAGAAATGCCCCATTGAAGGTTGAAACTGACTGCATAAACGTAAAGCAGTATAGTTAGCAAGCAAGATCTTTTAAGCTGTAGAGCTGAAATGATGCTAAATGCTTGTGCTAGTCAATCATGATTGATAAGACTGGCTATTATTATGTGGAATTGCAATGTTCTGTCCTGATCTCTATATAAAAAAATATAATACTTATTACCTCTGCCTGACCCACAGGTCTTGTAACACTTGGAATGGTGTGGGGTAGTGGGAGGGAGGGGAGGGGAGGGGAGGGGGGGGGGGGGGGGGCAGAATGGGGACATCCACAAGCTCTGGTAAAAAATGGATTTTTAACCTGTGGTTACAATTATGTTCTACTGAATGGGAATCATACCCAAAGTTCTAAATCATACCGCAACCTTGGCTTCATCTAACTTTTCTAAATATTATTTTTACCTGAACTTTAACAAGTTTGAGGAGTCTAAATGATACTTTCTCGGAAATCTTCTTGTTCTTTTGAAACTTCCTCCAACTACCAGTGCTAAGGTCTCTGGTTCTCAACTCCAGGTCATGGTTGATTCCCCCCCCCCCACATTTTCCCCTTTTTTTCCTTCAAGAAAAAGATTTTCTAATCCTTGATTAAGTTAAAATATTAAATAATTAGGGAATGGGTTTTTGGCGGATATTTACAGTCTTGCTCTTGACCTAAAAAAAAAAAAAAAAACCACTCTATTTTAATTTATATTGTAGTAATTATTCTCCACAGGTCTTAGTAAGAGACTAACCTTGTTAGAAAAAATTTACTTGTTCCAGTCCCATTGAATGTCAATATTACAATCTTGGCGTGTTACTGGTGAGGAGTTAAAAATCATTAGTTTAAGTCGATCAATTCTATCAATTAGAAAAAGTCATTTTTGACCTTTACCATTTATTACTAGAGAGAGGCCCATTGCAGTTTCACTACAATAATCATGCCACAGGTTGTCCAACCAACAGAACTATTGTAGCTGCACTTGTAATATTTACCTTAAGACTAATAATAGATCACATGTTGTCCAAGGGATGAAAAACACATGGACACATCCACAGGTTGAGGAGTGGTTTATTGACAGTACAACTTAATTGTAAATAAATGTGGTGTTACCTGGAGTTATGAAATGATGCTTAAGCAAACAGTTAACTGGAACAATATAGGAAAGAATGGGCACCAAGTAAACTTTACCTACATTCCATAGTTGCCTCTGCTGCAGTGTTCTCTCTCTCTCACTCGAGCAAAATAATCCCCTATAAATTTAGGAGGAGAGAATAGCAGCAGCAACAATAGCTCTGAGTGGTTGTCATGTCAATAAATTAGAATTTTAAACTTGGCTGCTATAAGAAGTTAAGTATTCTATAAGTAGTCAGGGTTCTTCAGTGAATAAATAAATATGCTTAACTTTAAAAAATTGGAGTGTGTGAGTTCAAATCTTATCTGTGGCATGGACCAGATTATGGTGTATTTTTATGCCTTGTAGAGGAAAAAATAAGTACTTCTCATCCAAACCAAAAGGTTAAAAATGTCTGGTTATAATGAATCTTTAATTGATCAAACTTTATAAAAGTTAATATGACCATCTATAAAAATATATTATTATTTTTTAAAATTACAATAAATTTAATGCTAATAAATAATCGTTTAACTTTTATATCAACAAACAGACCCTGCGTTGCAGTTGAAAAAACCCCTGCATCAATAATACTAATTAAAATAATCTAATTAACATGGAACATCTCATATTTCATATTTTGCAATTGTCACGACCAGATTATTGTATTTATTTTGGATTCGCTTTCTAGAGAGTTGAACTTCATAATATTATTATGAATATTAAATTGATGTACAAGCTAAGGAAACATCTTGCTTTTATTTATTTATTTTTCTATCATAAAAGATTGTGATCCACATTGTCAGCTTTCAGCATACACTTTCTTATCATAACCAAATAGATGATTATAGGTACTTTTGTTGCATACTACCACATTCCCTCTCCCTGAAATATTCACTAGACTGAATTAATATTGATACTTACCATCAGCAGTAAATGGATTTAGAAAATATCTGTGCTTTATGTCAAATTACATCTATAACCAGATCTATTTCTAATCTATCAATCTTTACCTACATGTACAGATGATCAAATATTAGTGCATTACTGATCAGCTGAATGTATCAGCTGAATTTATCAGCTGAATTAAATTCTTATACAGACACAATTCTTTCATATTCATTGCTAGTATGTGCATATCACTTCACTTGTATCAGCCCTATGTGTTCAAACCATTAAATTCCAACCTGCAGTGGCCAGTTACATTCATGTCCAACTGGACCAAATTCAACTGATTATGACAATCTTCCATTTTTCTATCATAAGTAACCTAGTTGTTTGTTTTAATTTTTGTAGCACTGTAGCTTTGCATGGTGTGATGGAGCATGGGTCAGAAAACTTGATTTTTGCAAGCAATTGTTCCAAATAATTTATGCATAAAACTTACTGAATATATGGAATCTTACCTTATTAATTTTTTTAATATTAAGTTGATTTTACATAGCAAAGAAAGGCTGTTTAATGACACCTTCTTCTGAAACTCTTTGTCAATATGTGAATGAGTCTGTAGGGGAGATGGGGAAGGGGTGGGCACACAAGTGAGGGGTATATGAAAAGGTAGAAATACACACCTGAACATATAATAGCTGCCAACTATCCCTATTTTGTTACTCCTGTCCCACCACTGTCCCCACTCCAAATGTTTGATGTCCACCAGGTAAGCTAAGGTTAAAGTGCAATTTATGATGTCAAATAAAGTTGATTTTGAGGATCTAGTAACTGAAGAGTTAGCACCCTCTGGCTAAAATAATCACAAAAAAAACCCCCAAAAAAATTGCAAAACCAAAATTAGCAACAAGAAATAGTACACCAAAAACATGAATGTTCAGGTAATTATTCAGGAAAAAAGTCAACAGAGATATATTGAAATTACTCTTTAAAAATCAATGGACATCATTTAAATTGTGTTTGCTAATGGCATTTTTTTTTTTTATTATAGCAGCTACTCATGGCGTGGGACACAGTTTTACTGGCTTTGAAACCAAGCTACTAATACTCACTGGATATTTTCTTAGCTATTTGTACCAAAAATAAAAAAATTTAAGTTTGAAAAGGAGTCCATGTGCCAAAAACAAAAACAAAAACACATAAGGGAAATTTATAATAAGGTATCTTTTATTTACTCTGTTTTTTTAAAATAGTTATTTCTTTATCTTAATATTTAAAAAAAATCCTCTACCTTACATTTCTCCCTCTATTTTGCTATATATATATTTTTACTTTAGACCTTTTCCCCACTTTCAAGACATATAATTAGGGATTATGGGTGTAATTTTGAGTGGGTATGGTCTTTTCCTACTTCCATTATGAAAAGTTGGCAGCTATGATATTTGGTGTTATCTCATACTTACAAAATTTGTATCATGATTATGGATACCACCACCATGAGTCTGCAGTCACATATTAAGTATTAACTTTGAATCATTTATCATACCTTCAGAATCAATATATTTTTCTGCACGACACTACCTTGAAGTTTGTGACATGTGGTAGCACAGAGGTTAAAGCTGTGAACTTCCAAAAAAGTTTTATGAAATGGAAAAAACCTCTGAATGAATTGGAAACAGAATCTGTATTAGAATCTCAATTTAAGGTACACATTGGTAATGTTCTGAGCATAGCATAGAATTGAAATTATCTTTGCTTTCATTGTGTACATAGACTTTGAATTGGATTGGTCCTTCAATCGGTATTGGAGAATTGAGTCCAACAGCAATGAAGTATCCTGATAAAAATCGCTCAATGAACTTCTTGCCAGGCAAGATGACTACATTTATTAATGGAGTGTATTTGACCATGAAATTTAATTTATGTAGTCGACAGATTTCGTGTAATTCTTAAAGGAGAAACTCCAGACTACATTCATGCAGTTTTCGTAAACGTATGTTTTCTTTATGTTTCTGGATATATATAAGTTTTGAGCTATAATCTAAACTGTAAAGTAAAATAGTCTGTCTGTCTCTCTGTCTGTCTGTCTGTCTGTCTGTCTGTCTGTCTGTCTGTCTGTCTGTCTGTCTGTCTGTCTGTCTGTCTGTCTGTCCATGATTCATGCCTTAACCGTTGGAGTTAGACCCACATACCCTATATATTTAGAATCAGTGTCACCAGTGGAATGTTGAGCATGTATATATGGCCATACCCCCTTTCTGTATAAAAATTTTTTTTTTGCCAGAAAAAAGAATGGAACCCAACCCACAAACCATACATATTTAAAATCAGTGTCACCAGGCAAGCGTCATAAGCATATCTATATGGCCACACCCATTTTATATTAAAAAAAAGCCAAAAATTCAGAAAAAAGAATGGAGATACTGTCCTAAAACTATGGCATGCAGACACAATTAGATTTTGCGAATAATATGGGGTGGCTCCCATCTGGCTGCACCTCTTCTTTTTTTGCGTGTTAGGCAAAAAATTCACAAAAATGGTGCTTAAAAAGACACTGTAACCTAACCACATGTACACTTTTGTCAAAGTCTACAGTATGTCTTCAAAGCAGACGCTTTTGTGACTACAGCCAACCAAAGGTGGGCAAAAAAAAAAAATACATAGGGCAGGTTTTTCGCAAGTCATCATAAAGTCCAAGCAGAAAAGCAACTATGAAAATTAAAAAAAAAATTCAGTATGTCTTCTTTTATATGGTGTAAAAATAGATTGATATCACCAACATATTGTAAAATCTTTATATATATTTTTTCTTTAAAGAAAAGTGAATATGATAGAAATTATTGTTTCTCATAATGCACAGAGTTAATATGTTACTTAATTATTGTACTTGGCAGGGTTATGTCAATAAAAAGGCTTATATCATTGCTGAAGGTCCAATGCCAACTACCATCAGAAATATGTGGAAGGTCATATTCGACTATGACTGTAGTGCCATAGTTATGTTGTCTGAAATCATTGAAGACCGAAAGGTAGGTTATATATATTTCTTCTTGCGATAATGACAAATAGTTATTAATTTCATTCTGGTATTTTTTGGTGAAAAAATTAACATTTATGTAATTTGTCAGAAGTTTTAACTTTTCTATTTGAATATTATTTGTACCTATTATTATATGTAGTATAATGTTAACAGGAAAGTAGTTGTCAGTATTGGCCATTTCTCAAGCAAGAAGCTCATTTCATGTCTTATCTAGTGCAGTTATTGGATGAAGTGGAGATGAATGGATATTTGCTCAGGAAACTGAAAATTATTAATAAAAAGGTGCAAATAAGTTCATATCACAATCTTTTACTTTAAGGTGTGTGATTTTAAGATATTTGAAAGTTGTTATAAGCAGGGCTTTGAAAAATAGACTGCACAAAATTCTCAATGCTGCCAAGCTGTACAGATGTGGTTCTATCATGCCAAATTAAATGAGCTTATAATTGAAAAAGAAATATGTCAAAATGTAACTTTGAAAGAGTGTACTAAATTTTCTATACATTCAAGTTTCACCAATGTAATTCCATTATGCCTAACTAGAAATATGTGGTCAGTATCGTAATATGGATTCATAATAGAATACCTTTAGCCCACCAACAAAATAAAAAAGAAAGGCTACATTGTTCGCCATCTTCCAGAATTTAACATCAGAAGAAATATAGAAGCTATAATTTGCTAGATGAGCTTAACAGCTGTTAGAGTATTTTTAATTGCACATTAAGTATGTTATGTATTAATGCACTACTCTGTCCATCTGTCATGTTGCACGTGAAATTTAAAAAAAGAGAAAGATTAGGTGTTTGCTATGGTCCTTATGATCAGCGGAAGTTCACGTAAAGTTCATGAAGGTGGATATGTTCAGAACAAAGATATCTGGAGAGGTAAGACTGAGAAGCAGCAAGGGATATGCTATTCAGGCCAAAAATGGTCTTTCCATAGACCCCTTACCATATCCATTATTTTAGTGATTTGGACAAAAGACAATTTCTCCTCCTATGGGTACTTTACCTACACTACAAAATGAGTTTACAAAAACAATTTATTATGATGGAAACTAAGAGAGCAGCAGTAAAGTCTGAGGTAGAGAAGAATTGCTGAGGCAATTCATATTAACCACTTGTAAGGAAAGTCAAGGGAAAGTTAGGGGAGCAAATATCTTTCCAGGAAGGACATATGGAGAGCTAAAATGAGTGGTAGGCATCTAGCCAAACTTATAGCTTAAATCAACTTATTAATGAATGTGGTTCTAGCCAACTTGGTGTGGCAAAATTAGAGTGGGTCGAGTATATAAAAAGCAATACCTTGACGACTGTCAGTAGTTCCCTCTGCAGCTGGTTAACCTTCCAACAAATTATTTATATAATGTTTAAGTGTTTTTTTTTTCCATCTCAATCTCATTCTATATTGTGTTCAATTACTATCAATCTATACTCTGAACAAATGGATATTATATGATAGTTATATTTCAGGATAGCAGCAGCAATTGGAGTAAGCATGATTTACTTTCCTTTTCTTCATAAAGTAAAATATATATGTCCACTCTCCACAATGAGATGTTGGAGGAATGTCAGAGAGGCCACCCCTCTCCAAAATCATAGTTAAGGCCCCTTGATGATAGAAGCACAAAATATTACATATCAAACAGTAAAAATGAACTTACAAATGATCCTACATTGAAAATGTAGTTTCAAAATGTCCTCCAATAAAAAATCTAATGATATTCTTACTTAAGGAATTATGATGTATATAAGTTCAATCTAAATTATTCCACTAGAAGATGAATATTAGGGCCAATTGACCAACTTAAAATCATTCCAATGACCATTTTACTGAAGTGGGGAAAAGCCTTACAATAATCTTACCTAATACACTACACAAACTGAACTTGTTTGCCACTACATGTGGAAACCTAAAAACCGCCCTTTGGGTTGATATTCGCTAGTAATACATAATCTAATATTTTCCACCATCCCATAGTTCACTGATAGACATTTTAAATAGATGCAATTATAAGGAAGCTGTGTAAAGTTTCACCAGATCTCTCAACATACCCACAAATGAACAAAAAGAAAGATAGAAAAGGTATATGCACAAAAATAAAATTTGATATTAAGAAATTAAAAACAAGCATATAAAATTTAAAATAAAATTCTTGTTCAATTGATTATCGAGGATTGCAGAGATAATGTAGGAGTATCAAGACAATTTTTCTACTCATTGTGGGTTATATATCACTTGCAGGATAAAATAATACATACCTACTTGTGAATATCAATTATTTGTTATGCACCAATTCTTTATTTTTCAATTATGCATTTGGTGTATAAATGGAATAAGAGAAAACATATATATACATATATATATAAATATATGTATATATTTTTTAGATGCCAAACAAGAAACCTCATGTTGTTATTCAATTCCATAACACTAGCTGGGGAGTGAACGGCCAATGCTCTAATTTGAGGAGTGTGGTGGACATAATCTACGATATTGCAAATGTTCAGAGAAAGACGGGAAACAAACCCGTCTTTGTTCATTGCAGGTAAAATTAATCTTATATATAAAAATGTTGCTATATTTTGGCATGAGAAAATTTTGAGTGCTAAATATAAACATGTGCATAGATATGCTGGCACGACCTTTGAAATATATTTAATATGTTAAGTTGTCACAAGTACAATGCAATAATGTGCCAAAAAAAAAAAGAAAAAAAAGGAACATCATGAGTTTGCAATAGATGTGGTGTTTCTTTTTTGGCTTCTCAATAATATATGCTATTTAATTTGGATAAGTGTCGAAAACTTTATCCTATTGACGAATTGAATTGAAGTAAATAAACCTGATTATGCTGCTTTGAACTTGCTTTTAATTGTTTCTAATTCTGACAAGAGCATTTATTCTAGTTTTACCAATAACAAGCTTGAAATGTATCAAGCATGACCCACTCACATATTTTTTAATTTTCCATATTTTGCCAATTTTCCCATATTTTGTGTATCTTAAAAAGTGTCACAAGAAGTAAAAAAAAAGGGGGGGGGGGGAGGGGGTGGGAAGGGAAAGAGAGGGTAATAGGAGGAAAAATGGAGAAAAAAAGGGAGTGAATAGGGAAGGGGGGGGGGGGGGGGGGAAACGAAGGGAAAAAAGGAAAAAAAAAAGAAGGAAAAAAAGGGGCTGGAAACTGGAGACCAGGGACTAAACCTGGGACTCCAGCACTGGAAAATCTGAGGAAGTGTCACAAGAACAACTGCAGTAACAACAAAATCACTTTAAGACCATGCTAGCTCCAGTAGCTCACAGGGAGCAACAGATATCTGAAACTGTACTGTCACCGATTGTTGTCTACTTCAACTAATTGAGAGAATGGTGGAGTGTAACTAAATTTGTAGATTGCATAACATTGGATGATGAATGATTACAAGAATGTTGAAATTAGTTATTAATGAATAACTTGATTGTGTATTGGCCATGAAACCAACCTTTTGTGTGTGTGGCTATGGCTAAAATGCACTCATAGAAAATTAGTATACGAAACTATAACTAGATTAGCAGGGAGCTGGTTGGATAGGCCATGTGGGTGTTACCTTTATACTTTACACTATTTCTTTAAAACTGCACCCATAACCACACCCATAAGAGGATAATAACACTCTCTTGATCACCAGGATATCACATGCCAAATTCAACCTGATTGGTCAAGCAGAACAAGAGCATGTAGTTTTCATGTGACCAACAGAGTGTTGTTAAACATCTTGTGGTTGTGATTATGGGTTTGATGACACTGAAGAAATTTTAACTTTCCATTAAAAAACCAACCCAAACCATGGACCTATGGTGAGGTCACTATGCATTAGTTATTTGTTTCCTGTAACCTGACTGACCTATATCCTCTCCTTTTGTTCCAATCCAAAACATATACTGACCCTCCACCTGAAATAAGCAAGGAACTATATCAGATTTTCAAACAAATGTTTGTCACAAAAACTAGGTACAGCATGCTTGCAAAAGTGATAGCTTAAGCCCCTTCCAGAAAAAATACTACAAGCCATAAATATAGTATTTGGAGAAAACTATAGCTGTAAGTTAGTAAGATCATGTTACTTTTATGTTATATACACTACCCGATGGACAGACCGACCCACTGCAACACATCCTCAGTAATGAGAAACAAACAATTAATTCATGGTGGCCTTAATGCACTGAGTCACTTCGTGGGGAAATCCTGGATTTCAATCCATGTCTTGGTTCCTTTTTACCCTTTAAACATTTATTCTTCCCCTCCCACCACTCCCTGCACACCACTCCCTGCATGCTTTTATCCATATCTTCTTTTCTTTTCCCCACCCCCTTCTCCTTCACACCCTATTTTTCTATTCCCTAATATTCTTTCCCCTCATTTCTCTGAGCTGTTGGGGTATGTAGCTATTCTCCCTTTGGTAGTCTAACTGTGGGTAATAGAATGAAGCAAGGTGTATGTATACTTAATTAATTACTACAAGAACCCATTTGCAGCTGTGCTTGCAAAAATAAAGGCATTTTGTCCAACAAACATTGTCTTAGCCATAATTGAAAATGTTAAAAAGAGGGAGTGTGGATGGGTATGATGCTGACCTTTTATCTGTTTCATGAACACAATTGCTAAAAGGAAAGGCATTAGTTATCTTCTAATGTTTTAGTTGTACATTAAAAAAAAAATTGAAAGCCTACAGCACCCCTAGGGCCATGTAGGAATCAGAATGAAAGTATGAGCAGAAGTCCTATGACCCACGGTTCAAAAGTTTTCATTGACAGTTATGCAGGCAGGTATGCAGGTAGGCATGCAAGCAGGCATGCACACAGGCAGGCAGGTAGTCAGGAAAAAAAAAGAAGATTATTCTAGTTTATAGTGTCAAATTTCATTATTGTGCTGTTATTACACAGAATTTTTAAAATAATTAACTATAGTAGTTGACATTGGACAAAGTCTGCAAATAATATTCATGCTATACTTATTGTTGTATTTTTATATTTTCAGTGACACAGTTACCAGGAGTGGAATATTCTGTGCACTCACCACTATAATTGATCGCTATAAGTCTGAAGGTTTCGTGGACATCTTTAAAGTGGTCAAAGAACTTCGCATACAGAAGCCTGGGGCTGTTCCTACATTAGTAAGGGATAAAATACTTTTTTTCCCATTGATATAGATGTGTGAATACTCTTCTAAGTGTGTTAAGTTGATTGATCTAAATAACAATTTCCTTTATCATTTTACCAGGATATAATGGTCGGATGATTGTCAATGTGTGTAATTTATCATGCCATGATATTTAATGTAATAAAAACATGATGTTCAATCATTAATCTATATAGCTGGACTGAATATTACTTGAAACTTAATGGTATCTAAGTTATTTATACAAGGTGTTAGTTTAATGCATGCTGTTTAGTAATTCAAGAAAGCTGATGCAACAGTGGGTTTCCATCATCTTGAAGCAAGAGATGGTGTATCTAACTTTAACAGTATGCATGTTAGACCATTTCTATTTCACTTTTTATCTTCCCTTAATTTTAGTTTTGTTTTGTGTTCGTTTTTAACCACAGGAAAATTATCTACTGTTAAACAAGTTGGTTCTACTGTGTCTTCAGTCGTATTCATAATCAGATTAATTTTAAATATATTTCAATAAACGTTTCAACCACTCCTCTGTCATGTATATTTTTTCAATTCAAGAAAGGGCTTACTGAAATAAATTTCTACTGACACAACTCTTTTATCAAAATATTGTTCTTTCTTAACTTAAAAAAATGTGTGCAGTACATATTAACTGACTTGTGGTAGATAAATATGAATATGGAGAGAATAGGCATCAATTTATACATTCATTGTTATGTAATGCTTAATCCAATCCATACATTAGTATGTGATTAGTGTTGAGCCCCTCAGATCATGTGTTGGCTAGATTTTTAACTGCTTCAACAAAACCAATTATCAAAAGCATATTGGAGTGGTTCATTATGTGTTTGAAGAAATATTGATAAAAATTATGATCAAACATTGTATAGGTAATAAAATACCATGAGGGAGTGAAATGGAGTAATTATAAACATGATTTTATATATTTGCTAGCAGAGGTAACCTGCTTTGCCTGGGTAAAAATAGACAGTGGATTTTTGTAAATAACCAACACTTTTAGCCAAAATCAAACTTCTGAATCTCCCTAGCAAAGGAAACAATTTGCTACAGTTTAAAAGAATAATGGTAATGAAAATTTTAACTACCATCTAAGATTAAAAAAAAAACAAACAACCATTATTTTCCTCCCACTGCTCTAAGTCCCCCACAATTGTGCTAATTCCTGCTTAAAAATTATGACAATTATAATTGGAAGAATAATGGCAACAAAAATTTTACTTAGGAAGAGCACTCACTATCAAGTCACCACAAAAATAGCTTTTGTGTCAGATCCTCTAACTTCCCTTGGGAAGGATCCCCACATGACTTCCTTTGTTCCCTACCCTCACTCTAATGCTCTAATGCATATTATGTCCATAAAGTAGATCTACTCCTCTGCACTCTCTGCAAGCACCCACTTTATTGAGAGTGAAAAAATTTCTGTCTTGTCTGATTTAAGTTCTAGCTACAGCACTTATATCTCTTATTTTATAATCATCATCAAAAACTCAATTGCCTGCCTGCCTGCCTGCCTGCCTGCCTGCCTGCCTGCCTGCCTGCCTGCCTGCCTGCCTGCCTGCCTGCCTGCCTGCTTTGCCTGCCTGCTTACTTGAGTCCCAAAATTTTGAATACTGTTCAGCTGATTGGTTTAAATATAGTCATATGCATTGGGGGTAGGTATGGTATGGTTATTACATAATTAAATTTTGAATAACAATATTTATGTGTATGTATCTATCCTTTCAATCTGTGCATAACCACAGGGATTAAGGGAACTGCTGGGTCATTTGGGAAAAATTTAGCATGATTACTTATTGAGGGTGGGTTTTTACATAATTAAATTTTGAATGGCAGTATTTTTGGGAATAGTTTAAAAATAACATTTAGAATTACAAATTTATGCATAACTATCTGTCTTTTTCTGTTTGTATATAACTGCTAGACAGAGTGGAATGAAATTTGAACAAGGGGGGGAGGGGTTCTTTCTTTCCCACCTCGTTCTCCTTCTTTTTTCCACTTCAATAGGCTATACCAAAGGGTGTAAAACACATACATCGCCAGATTTCATTTTTTTTTTTTTTTTTTTGAAATCCAGAAAATAATGCAAAATAATGCATCAGAATACAACTCCTGTGTGTGTATCTGTAATCATAGTTTGAGATATTTCTTGTATGTTGTTATGTACTTTCCTCATCTAATTGCTTTGTTATGAAAACTGCTGCCCCATATGGTAACACTATCTCCTATATTAGCTTTAGAAAAAACAAAAAAACAAAACTACTACCACCATATGTTAATCACTTTACACACAAACTGTAGCTTGTCTGCGGAAATATGTAATAGCTCCTGCCACTACCTACATAAACACTACATTTCTTAACTAAAATAACCACCAGTCCACTGAGATTTTCTTGACTCAAATGTATTTGAAGAATCATCATTCTCAGAACTAACCATCCTGAAATGTATGACTTTCACTCACACTACCCTAATACTCCAAAATCAGTCTTCTTGAATAGATTATTTTGCCTCAAGTAAAGGCACATTACAAGATGTTCAATGTTCAATCTTCTAATTATAGGGCCTATATATTCATACTGATATCACTAATCCACTAGTCATTAATCATGTAATGAACAAATGTAATACAGCCACCTATGGATGGATATTACAGCATTTTAAGGAATACTATCAAGCTGAGACTCAAAATAAGCATTAATGTATGCTAACCCAACAACATATAATAGCTCTTATAGTGGGTGTGTGTGGGTGTGTGTGGGTGGGTGTGCGTGTGTGTGGGTGTGTGTGTGTGTGTGGGCGTAGGTTTATGTGTGTGCACTCATGTGTGTGTATACTTTCCTTTAATTTTAATTTGAAAAATACAGATCAAAATCAGATAAAAAGAAAGTAACCATGCTTTGAGTGTTGTGGTCTAGTTTGTAAAATTAAATTAGCATGTTCTGAGCATGGCAGGCTGAACTTACCAAAAATAGTCATCACAGGCAGACAAATGGGAAGGGCTGTATTGAAAATGGAAGAGAAAAAATGGAAACAGAATCATAAAGACATGAAAATTGTGAATTAACTCAAACTTTACTCTTCAGCAGTACAATATAAATTTTCCCAATCTATAAAATTGTGCTGTGATTCTACGAATCAGAATTAAATATTTGCTAACTGCACATTGTGTGAATCTGAAATTAATATTTGCTGACAACAAAGTACATATTCCTAATTTGTATAAACAGGAAGAACATCAGCAGAAAGTTTTAATAAAACAATATGATAAATAATATAAAAAAAAACACTAACATTAATACAGAGACCTGACTATTTAGGTAATTCACCCTACCATTAACACAATTTATGCATTGTGCTGCTTATTCTATGAATTTATAGTCCTTTTTTAAAGCAGATATAATTTATCAATTTATATATATATATATATATATATATATATATTGTGTGTGTGCATGAGAATTTCTTCTCCATTTGTGGACTTTAGCCTATGTGTTAGTTTTCCAGGGATTACCATGAGGAGGTAGTTAACATGAGCTGGGTGGACTGGTGTGGGAAGATGTTGAAGGAGAGGAAGTTACCCTGTCAGTGCAGGGTTTGTTCTCACAACCCAGAAGCTATTAGTCTAACATCATAACTACTCAACCACCACACAAATCCAGAAATGAAGTGATAAACTCAGTGTTACTATGATAAACTAGCAGGCATACCTGGTATTACCAGGGTGTAATGACTGCCCACATGAAAAGGTGTGGCCAAATAGGGCAATGCCATGTCCAAGGGTTTATCCTTACTACCTTCTTGTTGCATTTTTTGGTGTCACACCTGCAAAAAAAGATGTGTACAGGTGCGCAAATTTTTGTGTCTTTAAAGCCATCCTCAGCATAGGATGTGTCTTCCCTGAAAAGTGGGCTAATCTGATTATGATGATGTGGTTGGAAAACAGATACACATAAACAGACAGACAGACAGACAGACAGACAGACACACAGACAGACAGACAGACAGACACACACACACATACATACATACATACATACATACATACATACATACATACAAACCAATTTTAACATGACATGCCCAGAGGAAGAGTTGTAATCAGGTGTGACTCAGTCCATGCTGCTTCCAGAATCACGCTGTCCTTGGCAAGGTTTAGTTTTGTAGGTCCATTCCAAGGGTAATTGAAAACCTCTTTTGGCATTTGATACTAACACATCCAGAGGAAGAAGTGTGACCTAATAGTCCAATTTTATTGGGTAAGAAACAATTCTTGGTGTAAGACGTGTCTACCCTGGAGAGCGAGTTTCATTTTTTTAGAAACTCAGGTAAAAAAGTGTATACACACAAATATACATCATATATACTCACATATATATGTCAGAAGAAGGTGTGGCCAGGTGTGGTCAACACTGACCCAATAAAGCATGCTTCAAGCTTGCATTATTTCATGAGAAGGAAATATTTAATTCTGATTCATAGAACATGCTGCACAATTTATGAATTGGTCAAATTTATAGATTGGATAAATATATATCAAAATGTAATCATAATGGCCATCAAACCTTGATGATTTGTAGATGACTCAATAAGCCTGGTACTCCATCATATTCACTGGCTCATAAAAGTAAGTTTTAATAAAAAGCAAACACCAATATAAAACACACACACACACACACATTTATTCTTTGCAAGCACCACATTCATAAATTGAACCATATATTACTTATTATTGAATAGAGACATTAGTGGATTCAATTGGATCAATTTGGCTCAGGCAGACCACTGTTGCTTTGTAAGGAAGTTGTGGTATTTCTTTTTTCTATCAAAAATTTTTTGGTGTTATTTGTACATTAATTCTTTCTTTGTTTTGCTAACACCATGTCCATTAATTAAATTATGGGAATATAGAATTAATCATATCACAGTTTGAATATAGAGAGCAGTGTTGGTGATTGTATTGTGTTTGGGTACAATTTTACATATTTAATACATCTATTCTGTGGTTGGGAATCACTCCATATTTATGATTACATCCTCATCCACAAATATATTTATGGCCCAAACAGGGGATATATTCTCCAATTTATTGTATCTGGATAATAGCAAAGTTTCAGTATTTTCTTTTTCACCCTCCTTTCTTTCCAAATTCAAACTGCTTAAATACCAATTGAAAACATCAACAACCACAAGTTATTTAGACACTTTTTTTTTTCAATTTGGATACCTAATTGGAGCTGATATTACTTTTACAAAACTTAGCATTTGATATGGATTAACTCTCCAAAATGTGGTGCAAGTTTGTGATAATAATTTCATTGAAGAACTTACATAGTTAGCTTTTTCAATTAAAAAATATTTAGCTGTAAGAGATTTTGCAAATGATTTCAACAATAATATTAAAAACCAACTCAGATGAAATCTGAAGTGAACCATAATCTTGGTCTCATGCATTGTTGTTTGTAGTGACCTTGTCCATCACACTAGTCAGCAAATATAAATAGTAGAAGAGGCTCATGCCTTCAGGGACAAATTTCTAAGCTTTATATGCACACCACACAAAAAAAGCCTACTTATATGACAAGAAAAGGAAAAAAAAATCATGTAAGTGAAAAATTTTAATAAAAAAATCAGATATTTTCATGAAAATTCTGATTTATTAAACATGATGATTGTGACTATCAATTTGCAAAAATCTCACCAAAAATGCATTTAGACTGTACAGTTGCTCAAATCTGCAGATTATTTTAGAGTGAACCTGTTTTTTGGTTCAAATTAATTTCAAATAAAATTACCTACTGAAGTTAAACACTATTAGGCCTACTCAGTACTCAGATGAGTGACCACCTCACAGTTGCTCAAATCTGTAGACAATTTTTTGGACAAAACTCTCTTTTTGTTTAAAATGACTTAAATACAAACTACTTACTGAAGTTAAGCACTGTTAGGTCTGCTCAGTACTTGGATGGGTGACCACCTGGGGACAGCAGATCTTGTAGGTTGTTTCCCTTTTTTTCTTACCCTTTCCCCCACCCTCTGCTCTCTCTTCTTACTTTACTGCAAAAGGCACAATTGGATGCCTAAATTTAAAATTTCTCAAGTCCTCACAAATTTATGCCTACTCTTGATCAAATCTTTCATATATTCATATACTAGCAGCATATACCCGGTGTTACCCGACCAATTTCAACATCAAACATTATAGTCAAAGTTGAATATGCAAACCATATATCAAATATGTCACTCCAAGGGTTTGTTTGGCCAAAGTACCATTTTTGTCCTCTTTTGGGCCTGACACGAAAACAGAAGTGGGTGTGGTCATATAAATGTACTTAAAACATTCCTCAGATTATATTGATTCTAAATATATATGGGTTCATTGGTTTAACTACCTAGGTTCAAGTGATTCTGCTGAAATACTATTTTTGGCATTAATAGCCTTACACAGAGAAAGGAAGAGGTGTGTCAAGGTGGGACACAACTCATGTTACTCCCTGAGTGAAGTTGTATATTCATACCAAGTTTTAGATCTCTAGCTCCAATGGTTTTTCTGGAAAAAATACCATTTCTGGTTTTTTCTCATTACCATGGTAACCATTTTGAGAAATTTTTAGCCAATGTTTTAAGTTGGGTCAAAACCTATCATCATGCCAAGTTTCAGAGAAATTCACGTACCGGTTTGGCCGGAATGATGGTACAAACATATAGACAGACAGACAGACAGACAGACAGACAGACAGGCAGACAGACAGACAGACAGACAGACAGACAGACAGACAAATTCTGTTTTTCCCAGACATGCCACCTGGCTTCAAACCATCTCAGGGTGGGTCTCCTCCATCCCTAAAAGTTTGGTCAAAATCTAATAGAGAAATTTTGAGAAACGGACGAATAACATTACATAAGTAAGTCTTCTATTATATATATATATATATATATATATTATATGAACTATCATATTTTGCTAACTAGTGGTTGTATATAACAAACTGTTAAAATCTGAGTTGACTGTGGCGTGGAATACAAGTAAGCTTTGTAGCTATCTAGAGGGGTTTAGCATTAAAAAATAATAATTTAGATACATGTATTCAATGAGTACTATAAGTTATACTAGTCATTGAAAACATGTATCTATAAAAATATTTTAATGAGCAGAAGATTAAAAGAAGACATAAAAACTTATGACATGCTATCATATTCTCATTAATGTTAATAACAAGACACACGTTCCTAATTATTTATTTAGACTTTACAGGCAAGCAATTAATTATAGTTTATGTTAGTGACCCCATTAGCGTAGTAACCAAGGCCAGAAAAAACACTTACTTGTTCATGATCCTCAAACTAGAAATACTACATTTTCTAGTATGTCCGTTGTTGATCACCTTTCTTCCTTATCCCTGAAAATCAATAATGCAATTCCATAAAATGGTGGCATTCTGGGATAAACACTTCTTATTAACATATGTGTTTAGATCATTTACATTGCAATATGATTGTATTCCTATCCAAAGAAAACTCAAATAAATATTTTAACTACTAAATGGCAATGTATTATGCATTAATGTGCTCATACAATAATTAATAGAAATGCTGTTGTTTTTTTTAGTACAATTGATTAATTGTAATTAATTATGATAATCTGTGCGAAATCAGACTTCATGCATAAACTTGAAAGGAGATGCTCTCATCCCTCCAAGAACAAAATGATTTCTCAGTCATGGAGAGAACAAGGGAAGATATTACACAGAGTATATTATAGAAAGAGCACCAGAGCTACTGAAGGAAAAACAGGCCTTTATTGTCTGCGTAGGTACTCTCTCAATCCAAACGAAAAATTATTTTCTTCTGAGTCATCGAGAGAACAAATATATTACAGA
Source organism: Lycopodina hypogea (assembly GCA_963969325.1). Lineage (NCBI taxonomy): Eukaryota > Metazoa > Porifera > Demospongiae > Poecilosclerida > Cladorhizidae > Lycopodina > Lycopodina hypogea. Next base: position 13,893,620 of record OZ017782.1, on the reverse strand, counting down.
AAAAGCACCAGAGCTACTGAAGGAAGAACAGGCCTTCATTATCAATGTAGGTCACAAAGATCTATCCTCATCCATTACTCTTGAGAGAGCGAAAGAATCAGTTCTTTACATCCAAGAAGAAGCAGATACAAGAACCATACTTTATGCTGTAGCTGCAGTAGATGATGAATACCAACTATTGTGGTATGTAGTGTTGACACTGACTTTCTTGTCCTCTTTTGCACCACAGACCAGCAATCGAAGCAAAAGAGATTTTTTTCTCACCTGGATGCAGTGACAAACATGCATAGCTATGGATGCACCTCTTGAATAGAATTAGTGATGCACATATTTCATTCACTGGCTTTCCCTTTCTGACTGGTGGTGATTGACAATTTTGGAACTCATTTTGGGTTGTTTTTTTTTCTCTTGGTGTAATAAGTTCACAGTGTAACAATGAATGAAGTTAGCATATACAAATTTAGAAAGGAAGGGAAAACTAGGAAAGAAGTTAGGAAAAGAAAGGGGAACTGAAAAAGATGGAAGGAAAAAAGAAAAAAGACAGACAGACAGACAGACAGACAGACAGACAGACAGACAGACAGACAGACAGACAGACAGACAGATTCATGGCATGTAAGTGGGTTAGTGCTCTTCCAAGGGTAAATATATTCTCAACTGTAACAATATAATAACTTTTTTTAGCAATCATTAGGAAGTAATTCACAGCTGATGGATTAGGGTGTGCTACTATTGTAAGTGATCAGTGAGCTTGAAGATAAATAGTTGGGAAAAAACGTAATAGAGTTATGAAATTAAAATTATCATTGCTGCTTTTTTCTATAAAGGTTACTCAGTTGTTTCATTTCCTAGGGAGATCATCAAATGCTTCACAGCTGTTGGCTACTTAATAGAATTGAATCTATTTTTACCCAGAGAAAGCTGGATATCTCTGCTAGTTAATATATATTGCTATGTAACAAACCTATATTTCCTTGATATGGTTGGATGTTTAAGGAAACAGCTACAGTATGTTTTTCAAAGTGATTTTCAGTTATCCTTCCTTTACCTGTATCCATGGCTAAGTAATTTATGATTGAAAACGATCTATTGCCCTAAGGTTGGGAGCATTTTTTCTTCTTATTTTTCATTTGTTCCGAACTACCAAAACACTACCAAAACCGAAGGGGTTGATTCACTCCTTCGTAGTCAATTGATGCTGACAGGATGGCACAAATTTGACACAGATTTAGCTCATAGGCTTAACCAGTGCCTTCCCATCGAATTTCCTAGTGGTGCAAAAAAATTTCATCACACCAGGATTGAGGTGCTGGTCACGCCCAGATCAGGTCAACCCTGATGTAGGACTCCAACGCTAATAACAACGTGAGATTTATCTTAAAATGTGCACGCTGCCACTGTCTAGCAGTACCACCCAACCTGCTGTTTCCATCTGAAGCTCACATTGATAAAGAACATCATTAATACATTTGGGAGGAGTTGATAACCACCAAGCTTCCAACATATCCATATATTTTTTAAACATGCCACAGATACTTAGCCAAAATGTCAAATTGAGTGGAAGTTTTCCCTTTCCCCATGAGTAAGTTTTCACCATTTTAAATGCTATTATCATTCATGAAGTGACCTTTTCTGAAAATTGCAAGCTTGTGTGTTAATCACTCATTTTTTCTACTCTTTGCAGAAGTGAGCATAGTAGTACTTCAACAGATTACTACTTTTGCAGTGAGTTGAGGCCACCTCTGGGTGCACTCAAGTCTACACCTCTTGTCAGGATGCTAATTGGGGGTGTTAGTTATACTAGATGTGCATGTATGGGAGCTTGCAATACAAGACGCTGCACCTGTGCTAGTGCCAGAGTAAAGTGTACCAATAGATGTCATCCACGAAATAATATTTTATGCCGAAACATGATAGGTCAAAATATGAGATATGTGTATCCACATTCACTAGACAGGATTCAGTTACCACAAATTTCACCTCAAGGAGCACAGAGACGTGGAATAACACATGATAAATGCGAATGTAGAAATGGTCAGTGCAGTAACCGTTGTCCCTGTATTCGAACTGGAAGATATTGTTTCTTTAATTGTCATCATAATAATGTGATTTGCAATAATAATAATCAGGAAAAATTTCTAGGGCGTCGTTATGCAATATCATATCCTAGATGCCAATGTAATACAAGATGCAATAACCATTGCAGATGTAACAGAACGAATAAGTGGTGTCACAATAATTGCCATCCCGGAAGAGCATGCAGAAACTAACAACTGTCTCCAGTTATAATTAACATGATTCAATCTCCATCATCATTCAATTCATGCTATGAATTCTACTAATATAAAGACTAGGTTAACCAACCTGCAACAAAAAACAACAGAAAAAGAATGATGTGTTCATCAAAAACAACAACAAAAACAAAGACAGGTTTACCAATGATATGTACACTAATAATGAAGATCGAAATACAAATACGGCAGTAAAGTTTCTATGTACTATTTCTCCTTTTCAATGTTAATCCATAAAAAAAAAGGTGTGATATCATGATAAATTGTGGGACCATAGAGAATGAGAGGCAGTTAGTGAAAATCATAAATACTTCTCTGATTCCTTTTTTATTATTCATTTTTATTAATTCTATTGTAGTATTATAATCATTTTGTTCATGTTATTCACAATATTTTGCTATATATTTTAGAATAATTATTCTGTATGTGTGCATGCGTGTATATAATATGTATATATATATACTAGCAGAAAACCCGACCTACAGGTGGTCTTTCGATACACCTTCAATGGGACATAGTCACAAAAATGTCTACCTTGTTCATGTATTAATATTGGTCATGTATAAGTATTTATGTTTTATTATTATTACAGATTTAATTTCTATTTACCTTATGATGTATATAATTTCTTCTGTTTGCTTCATTGGTTATATCCTCTCCTTTTTATTGCTTAGTGTTGTTTACCGATATATTGTTATTTTATATTGATAATGAATGTGATAGTCTATATTATAAAGTTGTTTTGTTATGTAAAGGCATGGTGTTTGTCATGGTGTTGGAGTAATTTAGTAGTTTATGTGCCACCCATATGATTTGTGGATCACTTCTGTTACAAGTTGGAAATGTGATGGCAAGCAGATGTTATAATCGTCTGTGCAGCGAGTGGCAGAAGTTTCCTCCACCGTTATTAGCCAGTGGTTGTCATCTTCTAGTAGGCCTTTGAGTCGGCAGGCAAAGTGATACCTTAGGTATACTTATCCATTAAATGTTTTTAAGTCAGAGCATCTTCTTTCCATGTTACTGATTAATGAAGATGATTGCTACCTCATCCACTGATGGTGCAACGAATTTGAATTTATATTTTCTTGCTGGTTTCATGTCTATTCTAATTGTTTTATTGTAGTCTCGCAGGTAGATATTCTCAAAAGCATATTTAATGTGATTGTGTGAGTCTTTCCTACTTCAGCTAGTATTAATCTGCAAGCTAGGATAGCACTCCCCGCTCCCTAGTTAATCACCAGGTCTAATAGTATTAACTAAGGCTACTTCACTACTGTTTATGGTTAGTCAGTAGTAGGTTCACACACTGAGTCTCTTCAACTAGTCACAAAAGTATCATAAACTGGCCAGATGGACTGTCTATACCAGGCAATCAAGTTCTCACAATATTTGCACAATAGGATATGCACTACGTATTAACACTTCGATAATTCTAGATGATAGCTGTTCAACAGAGACTAATCACTAAATGTTAGTTGAGTCTTTTATAGATTCTGGCTCTCTAGGCCAGCCGGGCACCACTGGGCCTCCTCAGGTGAGTTCTCATTCCATTGTTCTTCTTTGTCTTTATTTCCCTTTTTGTTTTTAAACTATAACCATAATTACTCCCTTTACTACCTGTGGTTCCTTTGCCACAAACCACATTCCCATCATTAACTTCCTTCTTATTCAATTCTTTACTCCCTGTGGTTCCTTGGCCACAAACCATGTTCTCATAATTAACTTCCTTCTTATTCATTTCTTTTCCATTACAATTAACTTCTTGATATACTTCTCTTTCAGGTGTCTTCCTGTCCTGAGGCAGAGTCACTGGGAGGAGTTCTTGTTCAGGCTCCCATGGCTCCGACAGTGATCTACACCATTGTGAGCTAAAAATTGATTTAATGAGCACATTACGTCAGTCCTTGTGATTGAAAAGCATCCTGACAAATGTTGCAAATGGACCTCCATTGTTTTTTCCCCCAGTGATTGTCCTTCTCTGGTAGGCCACTGAGCAGGCAGGCCTCTTGATAGGTTTCATGCACTTCTCCATCGAATATTTTCAAGTTATCAGTGAATTTTTCTTCCATGCTGCTGGTTAATGAGGATGATTACCACCTCATCCACAGGTGGTGCAATTTAGTGGTGCTCATGTTCCCTGGCTGGTTCATGTCCATTCAAATTATTTCATTGTGGTCTGGCAGGTAGATATTCTCAAATATGTATATAAATATGCTCACATAGGCATGATTATGATGGACCATTTCTTGAAATTAAGTGACTATCTTCATTGGCAGGTCTCCACCATCATGCTCATTCTGCTGTTTGGTCTCCTCATCCATATTTCTCATTAAGTACACTTGAAGGATCTTTGGATCCTCCTCTGGAAGTGGAAGCAGTTCTATGATTTTGTGATAGTACTGACACTGAATCTTGAATGTGGTATGACATCCTTTGTTTGGCAGGTTGTACTCAGTTCTGAAGGAGGTTGTCTGAAATGCAGTATTGCACTTGTGATTACTTTTGTAACTCTCTCCAGTTGCAGTGTTGTCTTGAAGTAGCCTCTTGCAGATTTGTGGGAGCTTCTCAATGAGTGGTTAACTGACTTTTCCATGGGAGCAGCAGGGTTCTGGTGGCAGGGTCCTGGTGGCAGGGTTCCTTGTTATACCTTGCATCATTTGTGGCACTATCATACTGGAAACATGCTTTTAGCCAGATGAATTTGATTGTTTCTGTTGTTACTTTTTCCATATTTGTTGCTTCTGTGGTTGTTGTTTCTTAAATTTCATGTATTTGTGCATGCCTTTCAGAGTAATTGTAGCATTATAGGTTTCCTTTAATTTGCCTTTGATTATTGTTTGAAGGACTTATTTGGATTGAATGACTTGATCTGTTCAATTAATGGAGGTGTAGTTAATTCAGTTGTTACTATCTAATTGTTGGTTTAATAGGATATTCAATTGTTGAAGGGTATAATCAGTTTCTTGGGTTTATCCAGAATGAACTTTGTAACTCAGGTTTATCTGATGTTTGTGCATTTATTGAGTTGGGTTGCTTTATAGTACTACTTTGAAATGTATTTTTTTTTAAAGGTATAGGTACTTGTATTTTAGTGAGTTTTCATTTGAATTCCTGGTAGAATGTACAAGATGTGGTTATAGGTGCTAAATCTGCTTGAAATAAATGCTGCAGGTTGTTAATTGAGTGTAGCTGTTTGTTAATGATTTTATTAAGAAAACCCAACAATTATATTTGAATGTGAAGGGATGTGTTTTCTGTTTAGTGGTTGCAATGGTTTTTAAAAAATTTATTTATTTAAAAAAAAAAAAAAAAAAAAAAAAAAAATTTAGTTGTGCTAAAGTGTTGAAATGAAATATGAGTGGGATTGCCTGGTTATTGTGTGTGCAAATTACTTTATTCCATCTGGAGATTACTTTTAAGTGGAGTGAATTTTTTTTTTGTTTGAATAGGAATTCATTGTTCTGGTGTAGACAGTATTTGTATTGATCTTTCCTGTGGAGTGTCTGTATTGTCATGGAATGGACACTCTGCATGTTTTAATAATTTCTTTGTTTTTTTTGTTTCCCTTGATCTTCTTATTTTTTGGCTTTTTTTTTTTTTTTTTTTTTTTATATAGAGAAGAAGCTTCTATTTTAGAGCAACTATTCCAATGGTTAACTTATTGCTTGATGATGGCATGCAAAATGGTAAAGATTCAAAAACTTACCCTTTCATGAATACTTTGTTTCTTGGGCATCCACACGAACCCACTGAGTCCCAATATGGTCTCAGATTTGCCTATCTAGGTTCAGTTCAAAATTTTTTTTTTAAATTTACAATTCCAGTTTTTTATTTTATATATATAGACTAGCAAAAAAACCCGCCCTATTGGTGGTATTTCAGCCTCACTTTTGGTGGGTTCTGGTCACAAAAATGTCTACTTTATTTTCTCTGCCACTTGATGGTATACACATAGGTGTTAAGTTTGCCAAAGATGTTTCTATCTTTTAACAACCACATGAGTTTGTCTAGTTTCCTTTTAGAAATTTGGGATAGAATGTCATGTCTCAATCTTACTGTTGTGTTTGTGAAAATTATATTCCATAGAAGACCATAAGACCAAATGAAGAGCTGGTAACACATTCTCCACACACACTCCAAATGACAAAGAAGTGAACATTTCAATTGATCAAGATATGTTTCTCTGACAAAAATAAGGCTCAATTAATTTCATGCTAAACTTCTATCTGGCTACAGCGGGAGTTATTGCTAATTACACGACATAGTCTTGCTATTCTGCACCATTGAAATGTGAAAATGCTTGATATATACATGCATTCAGAAACAAAAAGAGATTCCAGTGATGTTCTCGAATGGATCAGTGTCTTAAAGATAGTTGATCAAACACGCACATGCACCTATAGCTTAACCTGAAGGTTACTCATGCATGGAGTGGCTGTGATACATGTTATATCTAGAAATTCCTGCTGGAATCACAAGAACATTATTGTGTTCAACAAAATCAGACAAATAGAGTGCAATACTTGGAACTTGGATACTAGCTAGCAAGTTACTGCATATCACCAATTGGATTACTAATCACATCCTACCTCATGTCAATAGGCATTGGTTCATTTTTTATAATCTTGTTTGACAGTTTCTGAGGATGGTGAATTGTCTAACAGAAGGTGGAAGATATAAGATGGATATAACAAACATAATTTGATCATGTGAAAGTTTTACATTCAACACTGAAACATAAGACCAAATTTGTACACTGATTTACCGGAAGAAGAAAATTATAATAGATGAGCTATTGATGCAGTTGATTCAACTAACATTTTAAAAATTGGTGGTGATCCTAGAATGATCTAATCATCCCGTCTCACTGCTTCAAGTACAAACACACACTATTCCTTATTTTAGTATTCAAAGATGCTGGAAAATAAATTATTACAAAGTATTGGATATTCTACTGAATATATTTTCTAGAATGATAATTACTGAAAGCTGCAAGATATGTCCTAGATCTTGCTCACTTAGTTAAGAGGCTATAGTGACATATAATTCAGTATTTGAAGTGTGTCAGGTCAAGTTATGGGATTTGCTTCACTATCATTGATGGTTATGGAAGATTATATTCTATAAATGACCATAAGATCAAATGAAGAGCTGGCAACACATTCTCCACACACATTCCAAATAACAAAGAAGTGCACATATATATATTAATCAAGATATGTTCTCTGACAAGAATAAGGCTTGGTTAATTTTCATGCTCTGCTTCTATCTGGCTACAGCGGGAGTTGTTGCTAATTAGACTACATAATCTTGCTATTTTGTACCATTAAAATGTGAAAATGCTTTATATACATGCATTCAGAAACAAAATGTCAGTAATGTTTATAGTGTCTTAGACATAGTTGAGTGAACACGCACGCACGCACGCACGCACGCACGCACGCACGCACGCACGCACGCACGCACGCACGCACGCACGCACGCACGCACGCACGCACGCACGCACGCACGCACGCACACACACACACACACACACACACACACACACACACACATATAGCATAACCTGATGGATGGTTACTCATGCTTGGAGTGGCTGTGATATATGTCATATCTAGAAACTCCTGCAGGAATCACAAAAATGTCATTGTGTTCCATAAAATCAGACAGAGGAGAGTACAATATAAGCTAAATGTGGCAGCTTGTGGTGAATACTATTCTTTATGATATAGCCAGGAAAGCCTGGCAACATGTTAGATATTTCAGCAACATTCACTATGGATTACAAATAAAGCTACTTTGTTCAATTGACAGCACAGGCAGAGACCACCTGCAAGTAAAGTGCTGCAAAGTTTAATGTTGTGGAAGATAACTCCGTGAGTATGGGTTTGGATAATGGGGATGCTGTGCTAGTTCCTATCATGACAGATATAGCACCTGCTCATGAATGACATCCCAAGTTTGTTCAGTGGTCAAAATCATTACAGCTTAAATAAATGTTCTTGTAGGAAACTTTTTTTTTTCAAAAATTATCATTACAATACATGCATTCTGTTGAAATATTAAAGTACTTGGAAGGGGAAAAAATTGATATGTGGGAAAATGCTTACTTTTTCAAATATTGGTTTGCATTTAAAGTTGGATTAATCAATTGATAAAAAGTTATAGTTGTATACATTTGTATGTTTTTACTGTCAAAACTTATAAACTCTTTCTATTATGCATCTTATTAGTGTCTTCTTTTTTAGGGAATTGAAAGCTCCCTTACTACAATGGAGTGTGTGTGTGTGTTTGTGTGTGTGTGTTTGTGTGTGTGTGTGCGCGTGTGTTTGTGTGTGTGCATGTGTGTGTGTGTGTGTGTGTGTGTGTGTGTGTGTGTGTGTGTGTGTGTGTGTGTGTGTGTGTGTGTGTGTGTGTGTGTGTGTGTGTGTGTGTGTGTGTGTGTGTGTGTGTGTGTGTGTGTGTGTGTGTGTGTGTGTGTGTGTGTGTGTGTGTGTGTGTGTGTGTGTGTGTGTGTGTGTGTGTGTGTGTGTGTGTGTGTGTGTGTGTGTGTGTGTGTGTGTGGTGCATGCATGTGTGTGTACTTGCCTTCAATTTCAATTTGGAACTACAGATCAAAATAGGATCAGAAGAAAGTAACCATGCTCTGAGTATTGTGGTCTAGTTTGTTAAATTAAATTAACATGTTCTGAGAATGTCAGGCTCAACTTACCAAAATAGACATCACAGGCAGATAAATGGGAAGGGCTGCTTTGAAAATGAAAGGGAAAAAATGGAAACATCATAATCTAAAGACATGCAAATTATCAATTAACTCAAACTTTACATTTCAGCAGTACAATATATATGTTCCATCAAATCTATAAATTTGCCCAATCAATAATATTTGTGCTGCACATTCTATGAATAAGAATTTAATATTTATTAACTGCACATTGCATGAATCAGAGATTAATATTTGCCGACAGCAAAGTACGTATTCCTAATTTGTATAAACAGGAAGGACATCAGTAGAAAGTTTTAATAACATTACATGATAAATGATATAAAAGAATAACATTACCACAGAGATCTGATTATTCAGGTAATTTATCATACCATTAGCACAATTTATGCATTGTGCTGCTTATTCTATGAATTTATATTATTTTTTTTAAAGCAGATATAATTAATCCAGAAATCAAATGTGAATATACATATATATATATGCATATGTGAATTTCTTCTCTACTTGTTAACTTTAACCTGACTATGTGTCAATGTTCCAGGGCTTACCACAAGGAAGTAGTGTCAGTGCGGGGTTTGTTCTCACAACACAGGGGCTGTTAGTCCAAGAGAATAACTACTCAGTGACAACACACATACAGAAATCAAGTGATAAACTCAGTATTACTATGATAAGCTAGCTGGCATACTCATTATTATCAGGGATGTAATGACTGCCCACATTAAAAGGTGTGGCCTAATAGGACACTGCCCATATCCAAGGGTTTATTCTTACTACCTTCTTAATGCATTTTTTGGCATTGCACACCTGAAAGAAAAGATGTGGCCAGGTGACTTAAAGTTTTGGATCTTTAAAGCCATCCTCAGCATAGAATGTGTCTTCCCTGAAAAATGGGATAATCTGATTATGATGATGTGGTTGGTAAACATACACACAAGCATACATACATACGCACATGTACAAACTAATTTTAGCATAACAAGCCCAGAGGAAGAGTTTTAACTTGGTGTGACCCAGTCCATGCTGCCCCTAGAATCACACTGTCCTTGGCAGGTTTAGTTCTGTACATCCACTCTGAGGTTTATTGAAAACACTTTTGGCATTTGATACTAAAGCATCCACATAAAGAGGTGTGACAAGATGGTCTAATTTTATTGGGTAAGAAACTATTCTTAATGTAAGATGTGTCTACCTTGGAGAGTGAGTTTCATTTTGTTAGAAACTCTGGTGTAAAATTGGATGCACATAAATATACATCATATATCAGAAAAAGGTGTGGCCAGGTGTGGTCAACACTGACTTAATAAAGCATGCTTCAAGCTTGCATTATTTCATGAGAAGGAAATATTTAATTCCGATTCATAGAAATTCAAAGCACAATCTATGAATTCATAGAATGTGCTGCACAATTAATAGATTGGGAAAATTTATAGATTGGATGAACATATATACATAATGTCCATCATACATTGATGATTTGTAGATGTCTCCAAGCCTAGCACTCCATCATATCCACTGGCCTATAAAAGTGAGCCCATATAAAAGTTAACACCCAAATAAAGCACACACACACACACACACACACACACACACACACACACACACACACACACACACACACACACACACACACACACACACACACACACACACACACACACACACACACACATTCATTGTTTGCAAGCACCACATTCATAAATTAAATCACATATTACATATTATTGAATGAGAGATTAGTGGATTCAATTGGATCAATTTGGCTCAGGCAGACCACTGTTGCTTTGTAAGAAGTTGTGGTATTTTTTTCTATCAACAATTTTTGGTGTTACTTGTGCATTAATTTCATCTTCTATTTTTTGCTAACACCATATCAATTAATTGAATCATGGGAATATAGAATTAATCTTATCACAGTTTGAATATAGAAATCATTGTTTGTGATTGCATTGTGTTTGGGTACAATTTTACATAATTAATATAATCGGTTCTGTGATTGGGAATCACTCTATACTATGATTATATCATCATCCACAAATACACATATGTCCCAAACAGGGGATATATTCTCCAACTTATTTTATCTGAATAATAGCAAAGTTTCAGTATTTTCTTTTTCACCTCTCTTCTTTTCAAATTCAAACTGCTTAAATACCAATTGAAAACAATAACAGCCACAAGTTATATTAGACACTTTTATCAATTTGGATACTGAATTGGATCTGATATTACTTTTGCAAAACTTAGCATTTGATATGGATTAACTCTCTAAAGAGTGGTGCAAGCTAGTGATAACAATTTAATTGAAGAACTTACATAGTTAACATTTTTAATCTAAAGATATTTAGCTCTATGAGACTTTTACATAAGATTTCAACAATGTTAAAAATAAAAAAAATAATAACTCAGGCAAAATCTGGAGTTAACCATAATCTTGGTGTCTTGTAGTGTTGTCAATAATGCCTTTGTCCATCAAACTAGTCAGCAAACATAAGTAGTAGAAAAGGCACATGCTTTAAGTGACAAAACACTAAGCTTTATATGAACCACTAAAAAAAAAACAAAAACAAAAAACAAAAAATGCCTACAGGTATGACTTCAGGAAAGGAAAAAAAAATAATGTAAGTGAAAAATTCAGACAGAAAAAAAATCAGTAAATTTCACTAAAAATCCTAAATTATCAGGCATGAAGGAGAATTTGCAACAATTGGAAGGCCATGTAAATGTGAAAAATACCTGGAAACAATTGATATGTGAGTGCCAAAAATTAATCATGTCTTTTTTATTAAGTTTTCTTGTAAGCACAAATGAAATATTCTTTTCATCATTTCACAGAAAATAATAGCATTTAATCATTTTCAAGTCTTCTGTATGTCAATACCCTTTATATAACAATGGCTGTATATGATAAACCAAGAGAATCTGAGTTGACCATAGCATGGATTACTACTAATCTATGTAACAATATAAAGAGGTTTAGCATTAAAAAAGAATAATTTAAATACATGTTTTCAACAAGTATAAGTTATACTAGTCATTAACAACATATGCTTGTATAATAATTTTAATGGGCAGAAGTGAAGGTAGAAGACACACTTAATTTATGACATGCTACCTTATTCTGATAAATATTAGTGACAAGACAATAGTTCCTAATTATATATTTAGGCTTTACAAGCAAGTAATAAATTATAGTTATGTTAGAGAGCCTTTTAGTGTTGTAGCCAAGGCCAGAAAAAACATTTACTTGTTCATGATACTCAAACTAGAAGTACTACATTTTCTAATATGCTTGTTGATCACCTCTCTTCCCTATTTATGAAAATCAATAATGTAATTCAAAAAAAAAAAATGGTGGCACTCTGGGATAAACATTCATTATTGACATCGTGTTTAGATCATTTACATTGCAATACAATTGTGTTCCTATCCAAAGAAAGCTAAGATAAATATTTCAACCACCAAATGTCAATGTATTTTGCATTAATATGCTTGTACAATAATTAATAGAAATGCTATTTTTTTTAATACCACTAATTAATTGTAATTGATTATGGTGATCTGTGCAGAATCAGACTTCATGCACAAACTCGAGAAGAGATGTTCTCATCTCTCCAAATGGGAAATAATTTTTAGTGATGGAGAGAACAAGGGAAAATATCAGACAAGGTATGTATTACAGAAAAAGCACCAGAGCTACTGAAGGAAGAACAGGCATTTATTATCTGCATAGGTTGTGAAGATCAAGCCTCACCTATTACTTTTGATAGAGAGAAGGAATCAGTTCCTTGTGTTTTATCCTAGAAGAAGCAGCTACAGGAATCATGCTTTATGCTGTAGCTGCAGCATATGATTAGCACTAACTATTATGGCATGTAGTGTTGACACTGACTTTCTTGTCCTCATTTTGCACTACAGACCAGCAATCAAAGCTAAAGTGATTTTTTCCAGACTCATTCTGACCTGAAGGGTGGTCTCCCCTGCCTCACCAAGAGGAAGATCAAGCATTTGTTTGATGAAGCAGGCAAAATCTTAATCGCATGTTCTTAGTCACTTTTTAGAGCAAGGACAGAACTAGCCTGGAGCAACAGAGCTCTACAAACATAAATTTTATTCATATTGTACTAACTTAAATATCAGCTACATTAATTTAGTTACTTTCATACATTGTGCCCTTGCCAAACCCAACTCTCTGTGTCACCACAGTTTATTTTGGAATTTTGTTGTTCTAGGGCTGTTATTATCATTATTATTCTCATCACTTTATTGTTTGCTCTATATATATATTTATGTATATATGTATGTATGTATGTACGTATGTATGCAAATTAAATAAAGTTGGTATTTCTTTCTTGGTAGCATTTTTATCAGCGATTTTAAAAATGCAGAGCTTGGGTGGATATGCTGTTGACCTTTTACCTACTTCACGAACAAAATTTGCTAAAAGAAAAGGCCTTAGTTTCCTTCTAACTTTTTAGTTGGACATTTTGAAGAAATTTGAAGGCTTCTGTACCCCTAGTACCATGTAGGGAGCAGAATGAAGTTTAATTCGCTGTCCCACGACCCATAGTTCAAAAGTTTTTCTTTGTAGTTATGCAGGAACGCAGGCTGGGAGTAACTGAAAATAATATACGAGGATTTGAACCCAGCATCAGTTATTGGTAGTGGTTCTGAAATAGAAAAAATCAAAACAATAAATTGATTAAATGTATATACCAATGAGATCCATGACAACGAGTTCCAGAGACTCCTTCACCTTGATGGACTTTAGCTCTGGAGCCTGCTTTTTAAACTTTTGTTATCACTGGCATTGGTGACAATTATTGCACTGCAAATGAAACACATGCAGTTATCTTTAGGCTTGTCTTAATCAATTTTGATTTGGACATATTTGAAGGCTGATATATGGGAAACTTATTTTGTAATTTGTACAACCAAAATTGTTTTGATGTTGTGTTGTTTTTTTTAAATGTTACAAAAGCAGAAAAAAAATTTTTTTTTTAAAGAATAGCATGCTTATTTGTTAACATGCTAATATGATGTGAATTTAAAAGTTTTAAAATATAAAAAAAATTGATTTTTTAACCAACAAAGCAATTGGTGCTTATGTATTCAACGACATCCTCCTTCATACCAGGCCACATATAAAACTGGGATATCTTGGGCATGGTACCATAAATGTCGCTGTGTCCACCCATAGGGTTTGAATGGTACTGGTTCAGAATCTCAGTGATGTCATATATTTCAGTTACAACCTTCTTTTGTTGGTCCTGCTTTATCCTGATGTATACTAGTTCCTTTTCTAGGAAAAATTATGAATAAGGTATTGAACAATTAAACTCCTAGAAATTGTTCACTGGATAAATGAATCTTTTTGAGTAGTGATATTACATATAAACTTATCTTCTATTCTAACACATGTCGTCCAAATACATGTACCATGCTTCTGGTAACAATCCTTCTTTTTTGGTGCCACTTTAGACTGTAAATAGAATTCGAAAAATTATAAAATTTCATCAGGAGCTTACCAAATAATATTTAATGCAAACAACCATTGAGTACCTAGCCTGTTATTGTAAATTTACAAAAATACTCTAATTAAAAACAATAAAATATTATGGTCTGGCTTTTCCTTCTGGCATTTCTGAATGGCAATCTGTATGGCATTTCTGTGTGGCATTTCTGTGCGGAATTTCTGTCTCAAATTTCTTTTGGCATTTCTGTTAGGAATTTCCGTCTCAAATTTCTTTTGGCATTTCTATAGCAACTTGTCATTGGTCAAGTAGTATCCCCCTACAAGTTACAAGTAAGTGTATTTGTTCTTGTAGTTACAAGTCTGGGTATTCCCCCAAGTTTGAGGGACAATATTGTAGCACTGTAGAGTTATGAAGAGTACTATAATAAGCTTTTATTGGTATATAACTGAAGGTTAGGCCTTGAAAAAATATTTCTTTTTAACTATATTCTCAAGACTTTCACCCAATATTATTTAATAATACACCTATTATTCTTTTACTACTTGAATGATCCACTTATCTACATAATAAAGTAACCCATTTCCATAATAACTTGAACACATGAAATATCTGTATAATGTACGTACACTCAGTTTTGGAAATCTTAGCATATTTATCCAAACAAGATTGATAATTGTACAGCAGCATTACAGAGATTGAATATAAATTTCAGTGAAGATTCTTGTTGAGATGGAAGATAATTAAATAAAATGGGGAAAAAAATAGGCTTTTTGATGTTACAGATGATGGTTGGACAGGTAATGCCAGCATGAAGTCCCTAGATCAATTATGAAGATTAGTGTTATGTGACATTCACAAGATGCATCCTCTGTTGATGCTGTAGATGAATAAAAACACTGTAGTATTCCATTATCCTTGACTGCTAGCCTAGTATCATAAGTCTCATTAGTTTAAATTAAGCTATCATAATGTATCAGGGCTTATGGTTTGCTGCACTATAGACTTGCACTTAGCACAAAAAAAAAAAAAAAAAAAAAAAAAAAAAAAAAAAATTAATGACTTTGAATATATAGCATTACTGCAAATACAAATTACTTTGAGCATTCCATTGACATAGCTTGGCTTGATTTTTGATGTTTCTAACCTTGTTCTTGGAAATATCAGGGGGGGGGGGTGGCATTTTAAAGTTTATAGGTATGTTACCAGAAATCTGGCATAGCTCTCGGTGTTTGGACAATCTCTCTACTCTATTAATAGACCTTTCACATTCAGTAGAGTACTCAGAAGCCATCAGAGTCATGCGTTAATACAACAGGATCTCAAGACTGTACAATCTCAAGACTGTACAATCTCAACAAACTAGTAGTCTAATATAGGGTCATGCGCACAACCCCGGTTATTCCGAATACAATCTCAGCACGGTGGTGATGTCACTCCGGTTGGCGCATAAGCATAACTCAGAAATACGATCTTAGCACGGTTACAATCTCAGCACTCCACACTTGATCTCACGCTATTGTAGGACTCCAACTCTAATATCCTCCAACTCTAATATCAGCGTGAGATTTATCTTAATCTGTGCCCCTGCCCTCCCAACCTGGAGCTTCTACCTGTAGCTCACATTAATAAAGAACATCATTGATAGATCTGGGAGGAGTTGATAACCACCAGGCTTCCACCACATCCATACATACTTGGAACATGCCACAGATACATAGCCAAAATGTCGAATTGAGTGGAAGATCTCCCTATCCCTATAAGTAAGTTTACACTTTTTCAAATGCTATTATCATTCATGGAATGAACTTTTCTAACAATAATAAGTTTGTGTGTCAATCACTCAATTCTCCTACTCAATGCAGGAGTGAGAACAGTAGTACTTCAGCAGATTACCACTTCAGGGGTGAGTTGGGGCCACCTCGAGGTGCACTCAAGTCCACACATCTTGCCAGGATGCTAAGTGGTGGTGTTAGTTATACTAGATGCGGATGTATGGGAAATTGCACTACAAGACAGTGCACCTGTATTAGTGCTGGAATAAGATGTACCAGTAAATGCCATGTACGACATAATCTTAATTGCCAAAATGGGATAAAGAGACGTAGGATATATGTGTATCCACGTGCACTAGACAGGAATGTTGTACACCGTCCACATCAAGGAGGAGTACCACGTGGAATGACATATGATAAATGCAATTGTAGAAATAATCGGTGCACTTTCCGGTGCCCCTGTGTTCGATCTGGAAGATATTGTTTCCTTAATTGTCATCCTAATTCGGCAGTGTGCAATAATTTTATGATTAGCCTTCGGGGGCTGGGACGTCGTTATTCATTTACATATCCTAGATGCAATTGTAGAATAAGATGCAATAACCGTTGCAGATGTGACAGATCAAATAAGTGGTGTCACGATAATTGTCATCTCGGAAGAATATGCAGAAACTAACAGCTGTCTCCAGTTATAGTTAACATGATTTAACCTCCATCACCAGTTCAACTCATGCTATAATTCTACTAGTACAGAGACTTGCTTAACTGACCTACAACCAAAGAAAAAATGATGGAAAGAAAGACATTTATCCATAATATGTACACTAATAACAAAGAAAAAAATAAAAATACAGCAGTAAACTGTTTACATGACATTTTTACCTTTCAATGCTAATAAATAAGAAAAGAATTGTGTAATCATGATGAATTGTAGGATCACACAGAATGTGAGACAGTTAATGAGAATCATAAATAATTTTCTGATTGTTAATTATTCATCTGCAGTCATTTCAAATGCAGCGTCATTATTATTTTCTTCATATTATTCACAATTTTTATGCTGTATTTTTAATCAGTACTCTATATATTAACATGCAATTGTGGCCTTTGGCCTCATTGCTTGCTAAGCTCACCTTTGGTGGGGTCTGGTCAAAAATTGTCTTAAGAAAGGATATATCTTATGTGTAAACATGTTGTTCTAGAGCATATCTTTCAAGATATCATGTCTAATGATATTATGTCTTAAGGGGGAGGACCCCTCTAAATTCAAAAGGTTTTACTGGTAAGTATTTATTACTGCAAGTTATGTTTAAGTTCTGCATGGACCTATAATAAGTTCCCACCATATAGGCATGTCCTACCATAACTGATATTCTCATGAAAGACATGACAATAACTACCACTTGTCTTCCAGTAATACATGTCACCTGGTTAACATGCCATCCAATAAAACCTGTTGTCATGTTGGACATGCATTCCAGTAAGACATATCCTACTTTAAATTATGTATTTCAAAAGTACATGTCCACTCATACTACATGTACTCCTGCTGGACATGTCCACCTCTAAGTCATGCCCGCATGTAATACATGAGTTCCTGTAAGACATACCATCCAGTCAAACATATCTTCTTAGAAGAGGTGTCCTCATGCAAGACAAATCATGTTGGTATATATTCCCTTCTGTAAAACATGCAGTGGTGGAACCAGGGGGGGTTCCGATTGGTCTCCAGGAGCCCCCATTTTTTTCAAAGTTTAACTTACCCAGTCAAACTGAAACCCAACTCTCTGCTCTCTCTGACAACCATGGCACCAAATATAATTATTATCTGTAGCTTATAGCTAAACCTGAGTTCAGACACACCCCCTATTTATGCAAGATGGGGAGAGGGAAATAAAGAAAGGTGGGACTGCACCGGGGCAAACTTCTCATAGGCATTCTGCAGCTGCTTTTGCCATTTAGTGATTTTCTTGAGATCTCATGTCACAATCGAAGTTGAAGGCTTTTTTCAAAGCCACTCCTTCCCCTCCCTCAGCTAAGTAAGTGATTGTTTACTATGCACTCTGACTTGTCAGTTTTGATAAAATTATAAAAAATTATATGTAAATATATTAAATTACAAGTACCAGTTACTACTTTAGCTAAGTGCTGTGCTTTAACAGTTTTAGTTGTTGGGGTGGGGGAGGGGGTAGGTAAGACCTGCTGTTCAGAATGAAATTTAACCTTGTAATAATGGTTTGTTAGTTTCCCCCTTCCCCCTTAAATGTATGGGTACTTACTTCCATAGTTCATAGATAATTTACTAATTTTATCATAGGAAACCGGAAAGGACAGTCAGCATCATTATATCTCTGATTGAGATACTTGTCACTATTCCTGATTTGGAACCTTCTCCTTCATCCCACTCTCTCTCAGTTGTCATGTCGTCCACCAAGAACTCAGTGTCCATGTCTCCCACCCACCATCCCGTGTCTGTTTCTCCCACCCAACACTCCATACCTCTGTCTCCTCCCACCAAACATTCAGTGTCTCTGCCTTCCACCCAGCACCCTGTGTCAGTGCCTCCCACTAAACCCTCTTGCTCTTTGTGTATGTCTTCCCCTGAGTGTCATGATACTGCATCATTGCTGCCACCATGTTCTGCATCTTTTTTGCAATTCCATTCCATGACGGTGTCTTGTATTCCCTCCTCTGCTCTTTTTTTTTTTACCAAGTTAATCAATAAATGTTGAAAAGTGTAATGATATAGGCTTACTTTTACGGTCAATATCACAAATTGAAATATTTAACTTGGCAGAGAACAAGTATTCACTTTTGTTGAATCATTTCGAACCTAGTTGTGTTTTTTTTAATTTCTGAGTAGGTATTTAGACAGGTGTAATAGGTCTTGCCAACATAAATACTTGGAAGAAAACCCATGGTTTATGTATAGCAAAGTTGAAGATGCAATATTTGGTTTTCCATGTGTTCTATTTGCAATAAATGAGCTGGATCACTTTGTATGCACTGGGTTTAATGCATGGTCTAGAAAACTAAAAAGTTTGGTCATCATAACAGTACACAGTACCATCAACTAGTTTTAAGTTGTGCAGATGCATTAAAGTTTTCTTTTATACATCCAGAATTATCCATTACAAATCGTTTGCTGCTAATAAATGAAAGTAGCATAGTAACAAATAGTGCAATAGTTAAATGTATGGCTGGGATAATACTCCTTTGTGGTAAGCAGTATATAGCTCTTTATGGTCACAGAGATGATAACACTGCTTAACCTGATACTAAAACAAAGGAAATTTTTTTTAGCATTTCTTGAATATTCCATGAAATCAGGAAATACTGTTTTGGCCAACCATTTAAAAAACTGCTCCAAAAAATGTGACCTATACTAGCAAAACAACCCAAAATGAACTGATTGAATGCATAGGTGATCACATCAGAGATAATATAATACATGAAATTAACAAGCTAAATATTATTCCATTTCTTATTATGAGGTTGTTGATGTATCCAGCAAAGAGCAAGTAAGTGTTAATAGTGTTAGGATTTGTAGATAATAATTGTAATATAAGAGAAGAATTCTTAGACTATGATGGTGCAAGCAACATGTCTAGTGCAAGGGGTGGGCAAAGTCGTCTCTTAGCTGAAAATCCTTAAGCTGTGTATATACACTGTAATAGTCATGTACTTAATTTGTGTATAGTTGAAGCATGTAGTTTACCTCCTATACGTAACATGAATTCTGCTATAACTGAGTCCGCATCTCCCCCCCCCCCCCAAAATAGTGCAAAATGGAAAATATTTCTTGAAAAAGTAATTGATAGGAGTACCAGTATTGTTAAAGTTAAAGATCTATGTAGGACAAGGTGGATTTATCGACATGAGGCATATGAAGATTTTCATGTTTCGTATCAGTTCCTTGTATGTACAATGGAAGTGATAACCGATTGTGATCCCACATATTGAATTATGAACTGGGACACAAAAATGATTGTCTGCCAATTGTTTACTCAAAATGTACATTTCTTTCCCTTTTATCGTATCTTTTATAGTAACAATGAACTCCATGTTAATAACTAATTCTATTAGTATAAAACTACAAAAGAGATGCACTGATATAGTTAAAGGGTATATGGATGTTAAGGATATGTTGAATGAATTCAGGGCTGTTCGTCAAAGTGAATAAATGCTACATTCATGGTTTGTGCAAGCTGAAGCTATAGCTTTTAAGGTAGGTGTAGTTTCAGAAATCCCACGAGTGTCTCCTCAACAAACCTTCAAAAATAATGTAAAATATAGTGTGAAAAGAATTCAATTGTCTTATATGCACAGCCTTCATCGTTCAAGTTTCAGCTTCATACAGTAATACAGCTAGAACAACTGCCCTATACACTGCTCTCTTTGTGGCCAATGAGAGGTCTTTCTTTTTAAACACTGGCACCCTCAAACATCCAAATGCTCTAGCTGCTCTAGCAATTCTTCCAGTCACCTCACAAGTGATCTCCCTATCTCTTGAGATGTTAGCACCCAAGTATGTGAAGTCCTGGACTACATCCACAGAGCCACCCTCCACCTGCACTGGTCTGACATCACTCTCATCCAATCCCTCACCAACAACCATCCCTTTGGTTTTCTCAGTACTCACAGTCAGGCCCCATTCACTTACCACTTTCACAAACTCTGCTGCTACTGATTCAATAGTATCCTGAGAGGTTGCATACAATGCCACATCACCAACAAACTGGTACTCAGTTATTCTCATCTCACTCAATCTAGACTTAGCTGTGCGATCCCCAACCAACTTCCTGCTTATATAACACACTCACTCCTGCACCACTACTCCTATTGCACCAATCAGCCACCACAGCACTGAAATAGATATTACATAATGTGGTTGCCAGGGTACATCTCTGCTGTAAGCCATTCCGGAACTCAAATCTATCAGGTACAGTCGAACCCACTCTAACCTCAGCATTCATCCCCTCGTGGAAAGATTTCACAACTTTCAACATTTTTTCTGGCACACCATACTTCTCTAGGACCTTCTATAGGGCTTGCCTGGGCACTGATTCATAAGCCTTCCTCAAGTCTACAAACAACACATACAATGACTCGCCATGTTCCGTCACTTTCTCCACAAGCTGTTTAGCAACAAAAATCATGTCTGCACAACCACAACCTTTCGTGAACACACTGTGACTCTGGCAGAATTTTTTCAGCAATCACCTGCAATCTTCTCTGTACAATTCTGCCTAGTACCTTCCCTACCACATCCAACAAACTTATTCCACACCAATGGTCACACTGCTTTAGGTCACCTTTCTTTGGGATTGGAACAACCACTGAGTCTTGCCAGTCTCTCACCACTTTACCTTCTTCCCACATGTTGGGGTTTTAAGAACTGCTTAATCCCCAGGTATGGTAGGTTGCTGCCACCAGAGTCAATACCCAGCTAACAAGGTCCTTGATTCTTAAATACCAGAGTAATTTAGGTTATAAATTAAGAAGAACTTTATTAGCAATTTAGCAAAGACTCATGACAGTGGCCTTTCCAGGGTCTTTTATACCCCTAGCCACACATTAGCATTACATGATACAATCTTACATACATACCTAGAATTTAAACACATTAGCTACCTATAGGGTTCCATAAACTAATACAATACCTAAGACTCAATAACAGCACAAGTACAGTCACATAACTTGGTTGTTTATCTTGTTCAAATATATGTTTACAATTAACTAATAATGTTCTGGGCCTGGCTTGGCCATGTTGAGGGTTGACCCTCGACACCACACATTCTGCATCACCTCCAGCATTTCATCCCATAGATCTACACCACTGTGGAGGATTAACTCAGGAAGAACACCAGACTTTCCTCCTGCCCTTCTCATCTTTAACTTGGTTAGAGCCTGCATCAATTCCTCATCGGTTGGTGGCATATCCAAATCCAAGTGTGGTGGGAGTAGTGGCAGAGTGTCAATCACTTCATCATTGAATGCACAGGGCATGTTAAGTATCTTTACAAAATGCTGATACCATCTGGTTCTTACCTCCTTGGGACCCTGAGTCAAAATTCCATTTTCTTTCATGACAGCAGTGGGTCTAGTTGGTCTTCTAGCATGAGCCAGCTGCAACTTCATGATACTCTTCCACCTTGAGCAACCATCCTCTTTTTTCAGCTTCCCCCTCCTTGGTAACCTTGCATATCCATTCTTCCTTAGCATTGTCCACTGCAACCTTCACCTTTCTCTGATATCTCCTAAACTCCTTCCGGTTGCTGAAGTATTGCACTGTATCATCCTCAGGTGAGCATCATCCTTGGCTTTGATCAGAGGTGACAACTCCTCACTATCCTCAAACCAGTCTGGTTGCTTTCTTTTCCTTCTACCAACTACTTCCTCTGCAGCTGACACAATACAAGACTTCAGAGCATCCCAGTTGCACTCGGTGGAATCTCCAGCTCTGAGTGGTCTAGCCAGCAGATGCTGCTCCAACACTTCACGGTATTCATTCCTCTTGGCAGGGTTTTTCAGTTTATGGATGGCAAAAGGCAAAGAAATCTTCTCTTTTCTTTTGGCAGAATGAGGAACAGTAACCTATAGCTTAGCTCTTACAAGCTTATGGTCAGTCCAGCAGTTTGTTCCCCTCATCACCTGTACATCTCTGCAAACAACTCTTTGTTCAGCCCTCATCACAACAACGTCTATCATGTGACATTTCTTTGTTGGTGGGTGAGTCCAAATTCTTTAATAGATTTTTTTCTTTTGGAACCAGGTGTTCATGATTGAGAACTGATTTTAAGCACAGAATTCCAAAAAATCTTCACCCACAAAGTTACACTCACTCTAGCCATGCTTCCCTAAACACCTCACCATATAGATCATTGCCTGCATTCAATACATCCACCCTAGCATTGTTATCACCCAGCATAACAAGGATATCATTGCATGGAATCCTCTCTATTAAATCCTGCAAATCATCATAAAACTTGAGCTTAATGCTTTGAAATGCCTTAGCTGTGGGTTCGCACAGCACACACTACTGATACATAAGTGCCTGATGCCCTTCCAGACCAACCTCCCCTTTTCTTTCCTGTGTCTACCCACTTCAAACTTGCTGATATTATTCTTGAGCTAACCGATTTCCACACCTCCCCTGCATCTTTCCAGGCCACTGTAGACTTTTAGTCCAATGCTATTCAACACCCTCATTACTACTTGCTCTTTCTTGATCCCCTGGTAGAGGATGACCAGAGTGCAGAAAGGTATATCTACCCACTGGCCACACATCCTTTCCAAACCACTTTATCTCTTGGATCCCTGCAATAGACACTCCATATTTCCTCAATTCTCCCACCAATAAATCTATCTTCCTGTCAATCTTCCCAGGCTTGTCACTATGGTTACCATGCTTAGCTAAATCTATTGGTTGCTTTCTATAGACCCGCTCATCACCTGAACACTCTACTAAAGTATGGACATTCCAGCTAGCTACTTTTAAACAAATTTCTATTTTTCTTTGATTTCTGCTACATATTCTGACCTTTTGTCGAAAAAATGTTCTTTATTATCATTCTCTTGTGCTGAATTTTCTTAGCTTTAGTTCGAAACACCAGAGAAAGTGAACTGCTATCAAAATATGGACTACTCGAACAGATTATAGACAACAGCTTGTCAAAACTTAGCCACAAATGTTTACAAAATCAGAGGTACTTGACAAGTTGGTAAGGATTGTAGATAGTACAAGTAAACAAATGCAGTGGTAAATGAAATTAACTTATATCTAATGTTAAATGAAATTAACTTATATTTGTAGAATAAAATGGCAAAATTAAAGGAGTGCCAAATTGAGCTTTACTTATAATAACTAGTACAATTTGGAGGGAGATAAATATAGCAATCATACAAAAATTCAAAAATTTTTTTTTCTATTTTCTTTTTTTTCTTGTCTTGTGCTGAACTTTCTTAACTTCGGTTGAAACACCAAAGGAAGTGAACTGTTATCAAAATCTGGACAACTCCACAGATTACAGACAGCAGCTTATCAAGACTTAGCAACAAATGTTTACAATGAATGTGTTACCATGGTTACCACAGTGTGTTACTTGATAAGTTGGTAAGGTACTCACAAGTTGGTAGGGTTTATAGATAGTACAAGTAAACAAATGTAGTGATAAATGAATTTAATTTATATACAAACCATAGTGTTAAATAAAATTAACTTATATAGTACTCATTAATAATATCTGTGCAAGTTTAAAATGGTTTGTGTTGTTATGGAAGTAGCCACTTGAAAGAGAATTTTAAGACTAGAATTATTTGAATTTCCAACTACCAACAGACTTCCAGTTAGTTAAGTACAAGTGAAAATATCTGTTGAATAAAATGAAAAGGTTAAATAAGTGCCAAAATAACTTAACTTATAATAACTAGTAGAACTTGGAAGGAGACAAATATAGCAACCATTACAAAATTCAATTTTTAAAAAATTTTTTTGTTTATTTTTTTTACACCACCCCCCCACCCCCAAAGTAAAAATTTCAAGTAATGCCACTAAATAATTTTCCTTACTTTTTTTTTGTATGCCCACGACCCACAATTCATTTGCTGCAGCGGTTCTCTTAAAGAAATTTTTTACCAAATAATTCTTTGAATTTGAAAAGCATCAACACTATTTGGAAAGTAAAAAGAGGCCCCCTTTTAGAAATCTTAGATCCTCCCCTGGTATGTATTCCAGTAAAACATCAAGAACTGTAAGACATGCCCTCCTGCTATACATACCTTCAAGCAAAACATGTTTTCCAGTAAGAAATGACTTGTAGTAAAACATAACTGCATTGCAAGATATGCCATCCTAAATCATGCATTCCACCAACACATGACCACCAACAAGCATACTTGCCAACTGTCCTGGAATGTTGGGGACAGTCTCGCATTTGTTGAACCTTTCCTGTGGTACAATAACCAATCTCCCCAATAACTTATCCCTGGATCACTTGACCATTTATTGCTTCCATAGCTGATCTCCTGCTGCCATAACTGGTCTGGTGGAATAATTTGATCTGGGATAAGTTGTAGCTGCCATATCTGACCTCCCAGATAATTTATAGTTGTGGATGAATAATAAGTGGTTCTGGAATCATTTATAGTTTTCTTGGCTTTATCCCATGCCCCTCTGTCATGATGAATAATTTTATGAAATGGAATTCAAGGCCTCTGTTAGAATTGTCCACCTGATAGATGATTACATATGTAAGAAATTGAGCCACACCCCTAAAAATTAAAAAAAACAAAAAAAAAACAAAAAAAAAAAAAAACAAAAAACAACACAGCCCCATGAGCATGGTTTCACTCTGACTTTCACTAAAATTCACCTAAAACCATCTTCAGGTGCCCCATCAGTCTCTGTAAATTTGAGCCCTGTAAACCCAATCCTCTGCAACTAACAAACAAACAAGTAAATAGTGAATTATAGCTAAATATATCTCTAGGCAAAAGAAAGAAATGCACTCAGAACCTCAATGGTTTACATTTGCTTCCTCTTCTTTTTTAGTGGTGATCCATGGACGTTTAAAATTCATTAAGCAGGAAAATTGCTAACCTTGAGGTTGACATCCATAAATGAAAACATTTCCATGCTCATAACCATGGGAATCCATCCCCAAGATTATTACTAACTGATTAACTCAGTGGTGGGATGATCAACAGAAACACTAAGTTTAAACATACATCTTTCTTTTTTTCTTTTTTTAATGTACAACTCAAACTCAAAACTCAACCTGCTGACACATAAAATTAATAACTAAAAAACAGCATTTTACAATTGTAGGCATTTTTCTGCTTAACTTTATATTGATTTACAAGGGTATGGTCAGCGCTCTGCCCTGGCATATTAAAATTTCAAAGTTGAAGATAGTGTGAGTGCAAATATATTATTGGGATGCCTCCAGATTTTAAACCAATTCAATGTCAGTCCCCCCTCCCACTTTTGAAAGTTCTACACCCCAGTATGTTAAGTTTATAAAGAGATTGATAGCTGATTTCAAGTGAACATCATATGCTTGAACTTTCAAAAGGCTCTTTAAGTGTACCTTACACAGAATTTCTAAAAAAATTGTGGACCTATGCTATAACTGGGGACTTGTGATTATTTTTTAAGGAATACCTCATAGGCAGATTTCTCTGTGTCTCTATAAATCATCAACGATCTATGTTTTTACCTCTTTTATGTGGAGTGCCACAGGTAATAGACCTATGGTCTATTTAATATATGTGGATGATTTTCCTCATTCTATTAAGTATTCCCATACCCTGATATTTTCAGATGATATCAAGAGCATTTTACCAATTGCATCTTGCCAGGATAGTATTGATCTCCAAAATTATATCTATGAAATCTCACATGAGTGTACTCAATGGATTTTCTAT
This sequence comes from Lycopodina hypogea, assembly GCA_963969325.1. Taxonomy (NCBI): domain Eukaryota; kingdom Metazoa; phylum Porifera; class Demospongiae; order Poecilosclerida; family Cladorhizidae; genus Lycopodina; species Lycopodina hypogea. The sequence continues at coordinate 13,866,925 of OZ017782.1, read as the reverse complement.
TTCAAGAAATTTATAGACCTAAAATTTTCACTCTTGGTATAACTCCAGTATCTACCTCTCAAAATTGAGAAAGATGCAGATAATGGAGTTGTTCTGAGTGAGAATCTTAGGTAAACAAATTTCATAGAAAAGAGTTTTCATTGAGTACACCATATAATATTTTTCATGGGTATAATTTTGGAGACCTTGGTATTATTTTTTTCCTTCCAACCCGAGTTAAGAAAATAAAATAAGCCCTCTTAAGTTGATATTTAAAAAAAGGGGGGGGGGGGAAAAAAAAAAGAAAGACAGCCACATATTATAAATAGTTCATATCTAACAGCTAGCTAGTTGGAGGAGACAGCAACACAATTGTTTAAAATTTTTTTTTTTTTTTTTTTAAATGCACCACCACCATAATATAGCAGTGGCCAGCACAATTTAGAGCAGCTTCTCTCTTGTGGAGTACTCCAGAATCCATAAATTATGGATATGCTACCAAGGAAAAACAAATCCTGCACACACACAAAAGTTTTTAGTTTTCCTTTTAAGCGTATTTCGTTACATTCCAGGGTAGAAAGTGGCTATTTACCCAGAATGTCCCGGTTTAATGTGACATATATATTTATGTGTATATGTGTACGACCTGCCAAGTGGCACTAAGGATTATGTTAAAAATTGGCTGATTTTATATTAGATAAGCAAAGTAACCTGGGCTGTTCCTTTTCTCCACACCCCATTGTTCAAGTGGAGTAACTAAAAGAAGCCCAAAACATCCTCTTCAACATCTGTCATTTTATTTTCATCAAAGGAAATGCTAGTCCTTCTGGAGCTACCATTCCAAAGGGATGTTAATGCATTTTAATATTCCCACCAAGTTAACAAGTTAATAATCTATAAGCATTTTTGAATGGAGAATAAAATTTGTTGAACTCAGAAATAGTATTCCATGAAATCCTATTGCTGCAAGGGACTGCTTCTTTGGGAGAGCGGCTGAAGATACAGAATTCTCTGTACCCACTCCCCAGGTAGTAAAGGGAGTAATTATGGTTATAGTTTAAAAACAAAAAGGGAAATAAAGACAAAGAAGAACAATGGAATGAGAACTCACCTGAGGAGGCCCAGTGGTGCCTGGCTGGCCTAGAGAGCCAGAATCTATAAAAGACTCAACTAACATTTAGTGATTAGTCTCTGTTGAACAGCTATCATCTAGAATTATCGAAGTGTTAATACGTAGTGCATATCCTATTGTGCAAATATTGTGAGAACTTGATTGCCGGTACAGACAGTCCATCTGGCCAGTTTATGATACTTTTGTTACTAGTTACTAGTTGAAGAGACTCAGTGTGTGAACCTACTACTGACTAACCATAAACAGTAGTGAGGTAGCCTTAGTTAATACTATTAGACCGGGTGATTAACTAGGGAGCGTGATTAAATAGGGAGCAATCACTAGGGAGCGGGAGCGGGAGCGGGAGCAGGGAGTGCTATCCTAGCTTGCCGATTAATACTAGCTGAAGTAGGAAAGACTCCCACAATTTCTTTGAAATAAAAACGGTAAGTAGGATGATGTGTCAGCAAAAAGTGCATAAACAAGAATTCTGTGACAGTGTGTGCTACAAAATTCCCTACTTCAATGATGTGTAAGATGCAATGCCAAAAGACTGCCACCTTTTCAATTAGCTTTTAGCCACTCATGTAGAATAATTATTCCAAATTCACAGGAATGTTTTGCAACACAGACTGTCACACTATAATGTAAAATTCTAAGTTAACAGGAATCAGTGAAGTAGGGAGTTTTGTAACACACACTATCACAGAATTCTTGTTTCTGTACGTTTTGCTGACACATCACCCCTACTTACCAGTTTTATTTCAAAGAAATATTTTTTATTTTCACTTGCTTCCTTTAGTTTTTGCACACTGTCAGATAGCTGGCCACAGTACTGGATTGGCATCCTCTATGCATCTGATTGGCATCCACAAGTGCGCACTCTACCTGCACCTCTCCAGAGGGAGTGCATTCTCCAAGTACAGCACTCAATTATTCTTAATTAATTATCAGGAGGTAACAATTAGCTATAACAATTCTATGGCTAGCTGTAACAAATTTAATTACTGAATTTGACTTATACTCAAGATTTGGAAGTGTAGACTGGTAATGATATTCATAGCCTGACAAACAAACCGGTTTTTAATTTTTTAATTGTGCGTGTAGAATTGGTAGTGTTAAAATGGAGGTTTCAACTTAACACTGCAGTTATTAGTCTGGGATATACTTCGGTAGTTTGTTAGCATGGCGAAGCAAATAAAGAGGTCATGGACCTGGTCCAAGGGAATAGTAAGCTGTTACTAAAACTATTGCAAGATTTGCTGTAGCCAGCTAGGCTGGAGCCCTGGAAATTAAGAATAAAAAGAATAAGACGAAAGATGGTGAATATTTGGTGATTTTGACAAATCTGGGCTTGCTACTTTAGCTTTTGATTTGGAGGACAGAAAATTATCTTGGTAGTTTGTGTTGCAGCTTATATGGGTTGCAGGTGAGTTTTGTAGCCTAGGTTTGAGCCATAGCAGAGATAAAGAAGCTTTCATATTGTATTAGACTATGAGGCTGCCTTTTTTTTTTTGTGATCATCCCTACTTAGAGAGTACTACCATACTCTCTGATATAACAAAGCTCATTTAATTTTACAGTTAACTGTCCAAAAAAAGATGATGACCTCAGGGAAATGAGCTGGAGAAAACTGATTGGTCCACATTTCATACCTTAGAAGGAGTGGCTGCTTATATAAAGAGGGAGCTCAATAGGAGAAGACCAGAGCTAAAAAGAAATAGAGAAAAAAAGAGTTATAGCAAGAACTACAGCTGAACTTAAAGTGAATTGAATCTCTAGTTGTATATTAGTTCGAGACTAATACCCTACTTTTGAATACAATATTTGATCTTGTTCGGTGATCGATTAGTCCTTCAGGATGTTTAACCATGTATTTAATTGTTGTTCTTAGTAAGCAGGAATAAACTTTGTGGGTATATATATGTATATTCATATGTGGGTGTGTGTGTTGTGTACATATATATTCAAAAATTATGTAGGACTTTTTCGTTTGGTCATAATGCATTGCCATATTTTTAACCTTATTTTGCAAAAATTTGCAATAATATTTGGAGAATATGACACACTTGAACAGGTCATAAAGCATATCATTGGAAAGCATTTCAACTAAGCTTTCATTTGGCAATGGATTAAGGGGTAGAGGTGAGTGATAACAAAGCAATGGTACATATTCTATCATATCTAGCTAGTCAGGGGGTTTATTTTTGTGTACTTGGTATTGTTCAAAAGTTGTCAAGCTGCTAGTCTGTTTTATTATCAAGTTGTCAAGCTGCTAGTCTGTCTTATTATTTAGTATATTTCATAAGTCTTGGTACAATTTTTGGGATTGGTATATTTCAGACAGTTAGTATATATTTGGAATTCTTCAGCCTTGCCTCACAGTCGAAACAAAAATGTAATAAAATTTTTATTTCATGAAAATATTAGAAAAATATTTGTTCCTCAGTTGTGTACATAGCAGGCATAACATACTAAATGTGAATCCTGTAAACATTAGCGGAATTATGCATTACACTACATCTACTTCAATAACAAACAAGACAGGAAATTTCTAGCCAAATCCTGCTCACATATTATTTAATATTCTGATTTAATAGGGTGTGTTTTTAAAAAAAAAAAAAAAAAAAAGGAAAAGGAAAGATGGGGAGGGGGAGGGGGGGAAACTTAACCATGATCAGGAGTTGAATTAAGGACTTCAGCACTGGTGGTCAGAGAAAGTTTCACAACAAGAACAAGATTTCCAAGAAGGTAACATTTAGATTCCCTGAATTCGTTAAAGTTCACGGTAAAAACAACAAGTTTTTTCCTATATGTGGATGATGCTTTGAGTATCCATTCAAAATGAGAAAGAAACAATTTCCTATCAAACCAACATTTGTATTCACAGCTTAAAAAAGTCAAGGACAAACATTTGATATAATTGGTGTGTACCTACCCAATAATTTCTTCTCTTATGGACAACTATACATGGCAATGTCTAGAATTGGTGGAACGGACAACTTAAAAATCATGGCACCCATCTTGAACTACAATAATACTGAGGGAACTTTCATAGATAACTCTGTATATGAAGAAATTTTATAGACAGGAATGAAATATAAAAAGTATTAATTCAATTACATTAAAAAAAAATTAAATAACATACCAGCGGAAATTGTGTAATCATCCTCAAAACAACGCTACCTTTATGGTAAGTTAAGAAAAAAATAAAGATATATACATCTATTATTTAAAATTCACATTTCACTTTTTTTTTCTGTTGTATACACTAATTTATCACAGCAATAACAACATTGAAATTCGTATACCCACACATCAATATCACAAAACTGAAATGGTGAATTACAACAATTGAACACCATTGCTTGATAGAGCATATATTAAATTCTTCCACACGTTTTTTTTTTTTTCATTTTCCATCGCAGATGACAAGGAAGTATCAGAAACAAGTTAATTCATTACTGTTCATTGAAACTTCATTGTACAGCATTAATAAATTTTGATCTTCCATTATACATGTGCACACATTGAACATGACTTCAAAATAGAATAGCTCTTGCAATAGCACCTATAATGATCATTTTAAACCAACATGCAGTCATACAATACATGTTGTTTGAAAACCTTTAATATCTTACAGGCATTCATTTAATGCAAGTCATGTAACCCATTGAAAATACAATGGCATCAATGAAATAAATAACATTTAACTTGTGAATATATGAATAACATAAACTATTGCTTAATATGTCCACCAATTGAATATGTTTACCAATTATGCACAACTTCCTACAATATATGTAATACGAAAAGAAATTCCCATCCATAATATCTATACTTTTGCATGACATGTATTCATATTCATCATGTCCATCCTTCCTTCCAAGATGGATTCTTCCAGTGCATAGTGCACTGGAGCGCTGTGTAATTGGCCTGTGACAGGTTGTCAGTTGTGACTGGTGCAAACATGAGATGTTGCATTGTTTACTGCTTACTGCAGTCACAGGTATCAGGCCCAGTGGTGTAATTTCACTTCACCATGTTAATCTTGCAGCATTCGACTAAGCTCCTCAAGTGGTTAAGACTTTTCTAAATGGTCTGCTTGAGGTTAGTACCATCTGGAAGTCTCTTCACCACCATTCAGTTCTGGTTGCAGTTGTCCCCCATGTGATGTCATGACTAGTTACACCCCACAGGAAGTAAAATTTTTAAGCTAAGTTTTCTTCATGAATATTGTTCTAAAAATTTCCAAACTTTTTTATACCAGGTTATGCATCAAGGACAACAAAAATTTTTTTTTTTCTTTTCCATTTCAGTTACCCTTTAGCTAAGGTAACCACCAGTCTACTGAAATTATCTCAACTCAAATATATTCGAAGAATCAGCATTCACTGAACTACCCATCTTAAAATGTATGACTCTCACTCACACTACTCCAGTACTACAAAATCAATCTTATTAAATAGATTACCTTGCCTCAAGCAGACATAATAATCAATGGGACATATAAAAAAAAAACAAACAAAACATTTCACTGTTTAATTTTCTAATTATAGGTCCAATTATAGGTTTTGATATCATTAATCCACTAGTCTTTAATCAAGTAATGAACAATCAAGCTTAAACTCAAAATTAAATTAAGATATGTTACCCCAACAATATATAATTGCTCTTATTGTGTGTGTTAGTTTACATGCGTGTGTGTGTGCATGTGTGTGAGCTTGTGTGTGTGCATACGTGTATGTATACTTTCCTTCAATTTCAATTTGGAAACTACAGATCAAAATCAGATCAAAAGAAAGGAACTGTGCTCTGTTGTGGACTAGTTTATTATATTAAATTGATATGTTCTGAGTATGGAAGGCTGAACTGACCAAAATAGCCATAACAGGCTGACAAATGGGAAGGGCTGTATTGAAAATTTTTTTTACTAATCAGCAGTACACTATGGCAAATTGCAACCCTTACCAAGGAACAAAGAATTCCAAACAATAGTCAACAGGTCAAGAAATTGCTATGTCTAAGCAGCTGCCACAAATAAGAAGTGGTTCATAGCTGTTGGTGCCCTAGTGAACTGGAATGTAAATTGAAGCAAATTAACTAAAATTTAAAAAAAAAGGTTGGCTTAATTTTTATTACCATTATTGAGATTTGGAAGTACCTTACTGCTGCTGGCTCTAATGTAGGTTGCATATAAAAATTCTATATTTTTTATCCAAGTAAAGCTGGGTATCTTTGGTAGTAAAAGTATATGATAAAAATGATTGTTTCTAAATTTCTTTGAATTTAAGAAAGCACACCCACTCTTGAGAAGGTAAAACAGGCCCCTTTTTGATTCCTAGATCAGGCCCTGAGCAACTTATAAAATCATGTTTTGTTTTTTTTGTTTTTTTTTTTGTATTTTTTTTTTTTGTAATAGATGGGAATATGCTCTGTTGCACTAAAATAGAGGTGACTAGTTAGGCTCATAATGAGGCTGCAAATATCAAGAAGAAGATCTAGTGTGGCTGGCAGCAAGATTTGGAAAAGATGACTATGTCAGAAGATAACTGAACTAGAAAAAAAAAATTTTTTTAATTTTCTTATCTTGTTATCCTTGGTGAATAACCTGGTATAAAAAATTGGAGGATATTGGTCCAATATTCCTGTGGGGGTATAAATATTCATTGATGTCACAGGGAGGACAGCTGCAGTCAGAACTCAATTGAGGTGATATGCTACTTCAACAAACTTCAATAATTTCTGGAGTTTGGAGTCCAGGACTGGTAACAGCACATTGATATCTAGTGAAATAGCAACTAATGCAAGTTGTAGAGTTGGGAATCTGAAAGGAATAAATGAAGAGATCTATCCCTTGGGAGAGTACAATAATTATTTAAAACTTCAAATGCTATTGATACAGCTCTCCAGTTTCATCTAGCCCTTCTTCAGGTACAGAAAATGGGGATCAAAGACTTCTTGATTTGTCATGATAAAATATAGCTATTAACAAATACTTTTTAGCTTCTGTTTCATAGATAGCTAGCTATATAGTAAACTGTGTAATTGTTCTTTTTACACTTGCTTATAACATTTATAACTAATAGCCAAGGGCAGTTACAAGCTATAAATGTTATAACCAAGTGTAACAAAGAACAATTGCATAGTTAGCTAGCTACCTGAATCAGAGCTGGATGGAGCTAAAAAAGGGTCAGTGTCACTAGGCTCTGAAGTTATTAGAAATTATTGCACTCTCCAAATGGAACTTTCACATTCACATATTCCTTTGGAAGAGCTGTATCTTCAGATTAGCTACTCCAGTAGCTCTACTGCAATGCTATTTACTAGGTACCAATGTACTGGAATTACCAGCAGAATTGGGCCTCCTCACTCCAGGAATTGTTGATGTTCATTCAAATAGTGTATCACCTCCCTTAGGTTCTTGCTGCAGCTGTGTCCTTGGTAAGGTCAATGAATAGTTACACCCCCACAAAAAGTTAACTTTTGAAACCATGTTTTCTTCATGAATATTGGATCAAAAATTTTAAAATTTTTTTATACCTGGCCCTGCATCAAGGACAACAAGATAGACAATAAAAAAAAAAATTTTTTTTCCGGTTCAGTTACCATTTAAAGTCATTTCGAATTGTTGTGCACAATTACTTCATTTTTGCTTCAAGATATTAGAAGACAGCTTCCATGCATTCAGGATGCTCTTGAAATAATTAAAGAAATGAGTATGCTAATAGTTTTTCCTCCATAATATCGAATTTGTTTTCAATCATGTAGCAAGAGGTTGGTAGAGGTGTAACTAAACTGGAGTCATTGTGTCCCAACAGATGGACTCCAAGAACTACTGCATTGGAAGATATATATTTTTAGAGGCTTCGGAAGGAATCTATTCAACAGAATGATGAATAGATCTGAAAGCAGGTGGTTTATTGCAATCATTGGTGAAGTTTATCACCTTGTTTGGGAAAATAGACTAGTCACCTATATTTTAGAGCAGCTAAACAAATTCCCCTCTATTACAAAAAACAAAACAAAATGAAAATATGGTTTTGCAAGATGCTTTTTCTGCTGTTGATGCTGCCAAACAATTTTACAAAATAATACAGTCTGAAAATAATGTCAACAGATATTATAAGACTGTAACCACTTCTGAGGAGCACAATATTAACTTTCGAGAATTGCCTCAATACCTAAGACTTCAGATTGAAAATGGGAGTTAGCCAAATGTATTCACATCTGTTTAAGCATACTTCCCTGCAATTTTACTTAGCACATGTGATCTACTACATTGTGAGCTAAGAGATGATTTAATGAGCACATACCCTCCATCCTTTCGATTGAATAATACCCTGATAAATGAGACAAATGGTCATGAATGGAAGAATTAAATAAATCCTGTTATGAAGATGTTGACATGCTAGCATTAGCAAAAATCCCAAACTTTACAAAATGTATTTTAGCAGTGTATCTTTGAAATAAAGAAAATGAGTTAGATAATAAAATTTTGTCTACAATAAAAAAAATTTCAAACATATGCTATCAACCATGTACCAGCTCTCTCATCTATATTGAACAATTCTAGTTATCTCTACAGCATCAAAAATAGGCCCATCTCAGGGTGAAAACCTCCTAACTTCTATGCACTCTACAATGAGAAAGATGAAACTTAATTCTTGATTGCTTCTATATATTCACAAAGACTTTGCAAACACTTTTTGACTACAGATTTAGTTTTAATGGTAAAAACATTTATCATCGATTAAAGGGAAGGTTGTTGTTGTTTTTTTTAACAGTTGTAGCTTGTACATTTTCCTTTTTTATTAAATGTTTCCATATTAAGCACACTTATCTCAACTTGAAGTGATTCTCCACCTTTTGAAGCTTTAATAAATATTGATCCTCACAAATAACTTAAACTTTACCACCCCCCACATTTAATGTGCTGTCTCTTCACTTGCAGAATTACACTGTGTCCTATGCAAGGTTTAATTCTCAAGGTCCACTCCAAGGGTTATTGAAAATCACTTTTGGCATTTATACTAACGCATCCACAGGATAAGGTGTGCCCTGATGGTCCAATTAATTGGGTAAGAAACTTTTCTTGGTGTAGGATGTATTTCCCCCAGAGAGTGAGTTCATTTTGTTAAAAACTCTGGTGAAAAAGTGATACCACATATGTATGCCAGGAAAAGGTGTGGCCAGGTGTGGTCATCTCTGACCCAATAAGCCATGCTTCAAACTTGCATTGTTCCATGATAAGGAAATATTTAATTATGGTTCATAAAATGTGCAGCAAAATCTATAGATATATACCTAAATGTACCCATGATCTCCATTAATCCTTCATGATTTGTAAATATCTCCATAAGCCTGACTCACACAAGCATGCAAACACACGTTTTTTTTGTTTGCAAGCACCACGTTCATTAATTAAACCATTTATCATGTATGTTTGAATACAGAGATTAGTGATCCAATTGGTTGGATTTTGCTCAGGCAGGCCACTGTTGCATTGTAAGGCAGTTGTGGTATTCCTTTTTCTATCGTACTTCATTTTTTTGGGTGGTATTTGTGCATTAATTTCTTTTTCGTTTTATCTAACACCATATCCATTAATTGAATCATGGGAATATAGAAATTAATGGTATCACAGTTTGAATATAGAGAGCAGTGTTGGTGATTGCATTGTCTTTGGGGTACAATCTTACATATTCAATACATTTGGTTCTGTGTTTGGGAATCACTCCATGCTCACAATTATATCATCGTCCACAAACATTTACTGGCCCAAACGCAGGGTATATTATCCAATTATTGTATCTGAATAAAAGCAAAGTTTCATATTTTCTTTTTCCCACTTTCTTTCCAAATTCAAACTGTTTAAATACAAATTTGATAAAAATGGCGTCCACAACTTGTATTAGACACTTTCTTCAATTTGGCTACTGAATTAGAGCTGATATTACAATTTATATAACTTAACACTTCATATGGATTAACTGTCTAAAATGTGGTGCAGTTTTGACATGACAGTTTCATTGAAGATCTTACTGAATTAGCATTTCTAATCCTGAGATATTTAGCTATTTGATACTCTTGCATATAATTTCTTCAATGTTAAAACAATTTTTAAAAACTCAGACAAAATATTAAGTGAACCATAATTTTGGTCTCTTCTATTATGTCTGTAATGCCCTCGTCCATCGCACTAGTAAGCAAACATAAGTAATAAAAGAGAATCATGCCTTCATTCCAAACTTTATGCATACAAATACCTACCTATATGACTTTAGGAAAGGGAAAAAAATCTTGTAAGTGAAAAATTCAAATAGAATAAAAAAATTATAAAATTTCATAAAAATCCTAAATTACTAGGCATGTAGGAGAATCTGCAACCATTAGAAGGCCATGGAAATGTGAAAATTACCTGGAATCAGTGGATATTATGTGAGTGTCAAAATTGGTGATGTTTTTAGTATGTCTGTTCATAAGCACATATGAAATATTTTTTTAATTATTTCATAAAAAATGATAACATTTTATCATTTTCAAGTCTTCCATATGTCCATACACTTTATATAAACTATAAATTTTTTGGCCAGTTAATGGCTGTATATCATAAACCATGAGAATCTGACTTGACTGTGGCATGGAGTATAACTAAGATTTGTAGCTATATAAGGGATTAAGAATAAAAAAAAGAAAGAAAGAGATACATGTTTCCAATAACAAGTGTAAGTTATAGTAGTCTGTGAAAACATATGCATCTAAAAAAAATTTTTTAATGGACAGAAGAAAAGAAAGGAGAGTCTAAAATTTATGACATGTTATCATATTCTGATTAATGTTAATAACATGACACATGTTCCTAATTATTCATTTAGACTTAACAGGCAAGCAATAAATTATAGTTCATGCTAGTTAGTCTGTTAGTGTAGTAACCAAGGCCACAAAAGACACTTACTTTTTAATGTTACTCACGTTTTCTAATATGCTTATTCTTTTACCTCCTCGATCCATGAAACTCAATTTTGCAATTCCAGAAAATTGTAATATTCTGGGATAAACATCAATTGTTAACTTCTGGGTTTAAATAATTTACATAAAAATCTTATTGAGTTCCTATTCAAACGAAACTCAGATTAATATATCAACTACTAAATATCAAAATATTAGGCATTACTATGTTAGTACAATCTCCTATATATATATATATATATATATATATATATATATGTCGGTCGGTCGATCGGTCCATTGGTCCATCGGTCGGTCCGTCGGTCGGTCCGTCGGTCGGTCCGTCGGTCGGTCCGTCGGTCGGTCCGTCGGTCGGTCCGTCGGTCGGTCCGTCGGTCGGTCCGTCGGTCGGTCCGTCGGTCGGTCCGTCGGTCGGTCCGTCGGTCGGTCCGTCGGTCAGTCCGTCGGTCGGTCCGTCGGTCGGTCCGTCGGTCGGTCCGTC
>OZ017782.1:13803762-13855182 GCA_963969325.1 Lycopodina hypogea | reverse complement strand
GGTTGATTATGAATGTTCATTGAATGTAGAATAATAATTAATATTTATTTGCCTGGGTATGTAGGTACTGTTCATGCACCCTATTACTGTTTTATATCAGCTCAGTTATTCAAGTGATATAATAGAGCATCACTATAGATAGGTAGCTGTCAAGTAATTGTGTTTCCATATTCTTTCAAATCTATATAAACTTATATAATTACATCATGTACAATCTGCTATGATTACTTTGGTATCAGTGCACCTCAGTACCTTAAAAAAAAAAGGATTATCATTCATTACTGGCGATGCTATTCTTGAGAACTGCAATTGCAAAATAGCATATGGTTCTACCATACTATAGAAATAGAGACTTCATAAAATTTCCTTCATGCTTATAGTGAATTCCAGAATATTCAGAGCTGTGGTTGTGGAGAAAATGGACTTTGAAAGTGAGTGAAAGATTGATTGCAACTTTACCATCAACTTTCTTATAGTTCTGAGAACTCATTGGCTGGTGGCAGTAGCAGTGGATGTCAGACTGTTGCCAGGGATGATGTCAGCCCAGAGTAGCTGCTAGTTCTTCTTGAAACATTTTGTCAGGCAGCACTTCATCTTCAAGAATCGAATTGCTACAGGTGCTGCCTGACAAAGATTTCTGAAAAGTATTGCAGCTACTTTTGGTCCAGGATTACTGTGGCAACTGTCTGATACTTAACATACTGCCACCTGTCAATGAGTTCTAAACACTAGCAGTAAACTCACTGGTGAGGTCATAGCAAACCTTTCATTCACTTTCACACTCTATTTTCTCCACTATTATTGCGATGAATGATATTCTATATTTTTCTATCAGAAGGCAGGAGAATTTATTTTTATATAGTCCCTATTCCAATAGTATGGTAAAAATAAGAGTTATTTTACAGTTGCAGTACCCAGGAATAGCATAGCCAGTCATGAATGCTAACCCATTTTCTATAGTGCTGGTGATTCACTGATACCACAAGTAACATAATCATGCAAGTCCCTTGTTGTTACAGTGCTGCCCCCCCCCCCCCCCCCCCCCCACATTCCCTTCCCCATTCTCTCTATATGCCAATGTAGGTGCTATTACATCAAGCTCCGCAACATTGACACATCCAGTTGACTTTGTCAGTTCAATGAACGAATTTCCTCTCCTTGGCATATCTGACGGAGGTGAACCTACAGACATCACATGGAGCAGGGATGGTGTTGAACTCACCTCTGCTGGTCCCTATTCTATATCTGCTCTACAACTTCGGACCAATCTCAGTCCTTGTTCTGATAGACAATATCAGAGCAGGTTGAATGTGGTGGGCAGACTACCAGGAGAGTACACCTACACTGTCAATAATGGAGACACAGACACTGCCATGGTGGCCACATTCACTGTGGAAGGTACCATGCACATATATCAGGGCAGAGTATGTCATGTATGCCATAGTAACCCATTTGTACCCATTCACTGTATGTCCTCATTAGATCACACCTTTGCTTAGTCTTCATTCTTAAAAAGACACATCAAGACCAATTTATTGAATCCCTTTGTTGAATGAAACCGAACCATCTAAATCTACTCAAAGTCTGGTATAAGTGTGACTTACATAGAATTACATGCTAATAAATGTAGTGCCAGTCATAAATGCAAATACATTTCCTATGGTGCTGTAAGTTAACTGATGCCATAAGTAGGTGTGGCAGGTAGAACCTGATGTGATCATGCAATTCCGCTACTAAAAGAACTCGTGAAGTACATTTTTGTGATGTAAATTAGGATATAATGTATATGGTATAATTATATATAATTTTTTTCTTCATATAGCTGCAGATGCTCCTACAAATCTTGTGCTACTACAAAATGGAAGAACCAGTATAGAAATACGCTGGATTGCTCCTGCCAATCCTCCTTCACTAGGATACGCATTCGTAACTGGAACAGATATAGAAGATGTCAGTGCTGGCACACCAGTAGATAGCTCTCCTCATATGTTCCAACTTGGTAGTGAACAAACTTCAGTCACTATTCGTGTAGTTGGTCTTTCCCTGCACTTTCCTAGTGATGTATTGGGGCCAGAATCTATCACTTTGCGAGGTGAGTACATTTTATATTACAGCAACTCTTTAGTATATTCATTGCATAGAGTATGTATACCTTCCCACTAGATTTACTTGCTCCAGTTGTCACATCATCAGTGACTGCCACTTCAGCCACTATAGTCTTGTCCCAGCCTATGGACAGTCTACCAGCAGACCAGTACACTGTGACCCTCACTACAAAACTTGGGCAGCTGATGTGTGAATCTGTAGAAAAATCGGTAACAATAACCAGTTCCTCTAATTCAGTTCTGTTTGAGAATCTGGAAGAATACAGTGTTTATTCTGTCACTGTTGTGGCTAACCATGACCTTTCTAACATGATGAATTCACTCAGTGCATCTGATATTACAACCTTATCAGCAGGTTGGCATAGTGATTGCATCTAGAATGTTACTTAAGTCATTACTACAATTTCAAAATGCTGTGTGTGTGTATATATATATGTATAATATATAGCTCCAGAGGCTGCTCCTACTAATTTTAATGCTAGTGCCATTACCTCTATCAGTATAACACTGACTTGGGGGACCCTTGACTGCACACATCAAAATGGAAATATCACTAGTTATGACTTGCAGTATGGAGAAGAAGGTGGTGCACTGATCACCAAGAGCATTGGGAGTGCAGACACAAGTTACACTGTGGATGGACTCCTGCCCTTCACACTGTACGGGTTCCTATTGGCTGGAGTCAATATCAATGGCTCTGGACCACCTGCTTCCTTGGGTCCTATTAGGACTGATGAAGATGGTATGTTAATAAAATCTAAATGAGATTACGTCTGTGTACATAATACTTTGCATTACCCAGTTCCTGGTCCTGTGACTGGTCTGACAGGGAATGTCTCCCTCACCACACTTCATCTGTCCTGGAATCCTCCTGAAATGCCCAATGGAATAATTACCAACTATGAAATTTATTTCAAGATTAATGAAAGCACTTCCTTTCATAATGCTAGTCTAATTTCTACATCTGATTCCCCAATGTATACTATATCAAACCTCGCTATATTGATAAAGATTGATAACATCATAGTTATTGCTTACACAAAAGTAGGGCCTGGTCCATCAACAAGCTTCAACAAAACCTTCACAACTCTCGGTGAACCACGTGAGTTTAAAATGATTGGTTTAATCTGATTCAACCCAAACCTTTTTGTTGTTAATTTAAGTTAGACCCCCATTAAACTATCTCAGAGATAGTTGTAGATCATATATAGGTAATTTAAACAAAATGTTAAGTGGTGCATGTAGTGCTAGAGAGATTCTTATTACTTCAAGAGCATGTTTGCCAAAATAATGCATATATTCATCAGATCCAAGATGTAATGAATACAAGTATATATATTATATCATTTATATAATTATAATTTAAAGCTTAATGGTCAGTAATATACTAATTATATTTCACATTTTCAATGATCTCCTGATCTGATAATTAAGTATAAATGCACATCATAGATAAATATAAGAGTAAAACTAAAGAATTAAACTTTTACTTTTTGATAATTTTATTTTAGTACTTAAAAATTTAAATGGATTGGTTGCTTCAAGATGAATGAAATTTTTTGCCAAGGATTAAGTATACTTTAGAAAATTATCTTTACATGTGGCCAATTAAAATGCAGCTCTTTGTTGGAAACAATATTTATATTATACTGACCTATCAAAGGTCATCCTATATATAATTAGATTTGCATATGTCAATGTGGATACATGTACCACATAATCAAGTGTATCCATTTCAAGTTTTTGAAATGATGTCATGTGAATGTCTAGAATAATATGTGTAATATTGGTGAACATGACTTTTTTAATCTGACCATTGGAGTTGTTAGTTATGCCACATAGTTTCATTATCTTAGGTTGTAAGATGAAAGATTGAAGTACTTGACATATCAATTATCATCTATATTATTATAATTTCTTTTACTAATGATGATGTGTGTACTTGATCAAAATAATCACAAACAACTATTATGAACTACCTGAAAGATAAATGTGAATTTAAAAGAACAACAACAAGAAACAACAAGTGAGCATTATTTTTGTATTAAATTACGGTCTTTATATACCCTAGTTTTATAAACACTGACCTCATAACTGTTCTAATTGTTATAAAATCTTTCCTGTATTGCAGCAATCATTCAAAATGTGAAAGTTGAAGTTCAAAATGATACTTCTGTCATTGTCACATGGGACCCGCTTCTACTCACTGAAATTACTGAATACATAGTATACTACCGTCAGATAGAAAACGTGAAGAGACAAACAACAGAGTCTAATAGAACTGTGTCCAGCTCACAAAGCTATGTGATAATCGATGAATTAATCACTGGAGGAGAATATCAGTTTCAGGTGGTGGCACAAGCAACTGTGGATGAGAGGACAATTGTGGGGAAGAGATCCCTACTGACAGATGCCTCAATAATATTACTAAATGATACTACTACTCTTCCTATTTGCACTGCCTCTTTTAGTGAGTGAATAAATGTGTAAAGATTAAATATATAATTGTTAAATTAGTTTAGTTTAGTTAATCTTTCCCCCCCCCCCCTGTTCTTCTTCCCAGATGTGTCATGAATATATGAAACATGCATGCTTTACTAAGGAAAATGTTATTTTTATTTTTTTTTAAATATATTAATACGTAATTATTTAAGCATACCAGTAAAATATTCTTTAGCTTAAGGATGAATGTTTGATAATGTGTGGGAGAAGGTGGAAAGGCAAACACATGGAGGGAATAGAATTGTTATATATTTCTCCTTTATTTTCTCTTGTATATGATCAAATAATGTAGCTTTTATTCTTTCTCCCTATGCTCAATATTTGCATAAACTGCTTGGATAGAAAATGACATTTCTGAGTGTGGCATATATTTCTGGCATTATAGCTATTAAGTTAAGAAACACGAAATCACTTAATTAGTTGTCTACATACTTTGATAATCATGATTACCTAGTTGAGTTATATCACTAACTTACAAAATTGTAAAATAGGATAGCACACTCTACTTCAGTCAATTAATTGATACTAGAAAAGTACCCATTCTATGTCCATGGATGGAGATAGCAAGAACACCTTACTCAATTTGAGATTTAGTTTGTTCCCTGTCACATATCAGATGCATGATATAGTTGACCAGTAAATAACAGAAAATATACATAAAGAAGAAATAATTTCAGAATTAAATACTGGTCAACAAATTACTTCCTGCTGTTGAACTTAATCTTTATTTTATGTTATTTTTTTTGTTTATTATCCATTTCTTACCACCAACACATTCCTTGAGATCAGAACATCATCACCATTAACATCATCAATGCCATCATAGAGGCACAAAGACCTTTCTGACCATTTTGAAGAAATCCCATTATTACACAATCCTATGCATGTAATCACAATTTAGCTTTTTTAGCTGGATCTTGTGATGCAGAGAGTATAGAGCGGCCATTTTAAACTTGCTCATCTACATTGTCAGATTCTAGTAGCTTTGGTTCTGTAGGTATCATCAGCGGCATGCATTGTGCTCTATCATTTGTACGCAAAAAAGGACATGGAGATACTATTGGCTGGTTAAATTTAGTCATCCAACCTAAGGTATAGACAATAATATCAGTGTCAAATCAAGTTTTCAATTATCTCCAGTTGGTTCTATTGGATAAACCACAAAATCTTTTATTTTCTGTGTCAACCAAGATGCTAATTCATGACCAAATGATTGTAATAAAACACATTTCTCTCTATAATTGTCCACATGTCCATATTCAAGTGGTAACAGAACTTCTCCCTCATATGGAGTTCAAAATCCCAGTCAAACAATAAATAGAACAACTTTTCTTTGGTACTCTCATGTGTAGGTTTCTATATGCTTGAGCACCTGTTATTTTAGTGGTCCTATAGTACTCAAAACATAAAAATGCAGATGAAAGACATTGATGTGAGAGGTATTTTCAACCTTTACACTGACTTTCCCAACATATTTTGGGAAGTAAGATGGCACATCAATTTCATGCATGGAGTAAATTTCAAAAAGCTGCCATCATAAAGAGTAAGTAAATATTAACCAATAGAAAATTGGATATTAGGTGATTTTATCCTGAAAACATTTACGTTTGCTCCCACTAATGATTGTGCATGACCTTGTATGAGTTAAAGGAAACTGGTTATTCTTTTGAAGTCAAGTTGGTTGAGTGGTAGATTAAAATTGCTTTATGACATTAATCTCCTATCCTTTAATGTTATCAAAGTTTTAATTAGATAATAAGGTCTTTTGTCTGTCATCATAATTGATGACACATAAAATAATTTACATTCAAAAAGTAGAAGAACTTGCTAATAGATCTCAGTATACAGCATATCTGCCATTGTAGAGAACATTCACGGAAAATCAATCCCTTTTCTCAAGTCCTAGTTGTAACTAGTATCTGTAGCCTTAATGCAAATCAACCTTTTAGTTATCTTACCAAAGATTTGTGACTTATTTTTTCACCAGCAAATATGTAATTAAATGTTCACACACTAGTTCAGTAATTAAGTAGGGAAGTGAATGTATGTACCAATGAATGATTTTATGTTAGTTTTTAACATATAATATGTAATGAGTATCTCCCAATAGGTGCAGCTATCGCTATCACTGCAGTTGTTGTTTTTTTCTTAACTGCTCTTGTGTATTCTCTCATCCTAACACTGGTGTTAGTCTTATATTGCCGTCACAGAAAGTATGTGAAGTAAGAGGATTTAAAAAATACTCTGTACGACCTGCTTCCATTATGTAACATAAATATATCAATTTTTTAGGGCCAACAGTATTGAAGGAAACAACCAGCATAATGTCATAAATAACAGGTAACTTATTTTTTTTTATTGAATATTAAATGTTTTATGATGTTTATACAATTAGAAATGTACTTAGTATATTTGACTTTGATAGAAATTTCATTGAGTTGGATAACTGCCAGGCATATGAAAGTACATCCCAATTCCATGGATATCTTCCTACCACCAAGGAGTGTGATGATAACATTGATGACTTTGACAGAGATTTGATCAAGACGGATGACTGCCAGTCATATGGAAATACATCCCTATTCCACGGACATCTTCCTACTACCAAGGAGTGTGATGATAACATTGATGACTTTGACAGAGATTTGATCAAGACAGATGACTGCCAGGCATATGGAAATACATCCCAATTCCATGGATATCTTCCTACTACCAAGGAGTGTGATGATAACATTGATGACTTTGACAGAGATTTGATCAAGACAGATGACTGCCAGGCATATGGAAATACATCCCTATTCCACGGACATCTTCCTACTACCAAGGAGTGTGATGATGACATTTATGATTTTATTTAGTTTTTAATATTCAGCTGATTATATTGAATATATTCAATAGATTTTTAGTTGTGCAATTAATATCAGTGCATGTTTTTATATGTGTTTTTTCCCCTTCAAATTGTCAAACAAAAGGCCAGAAAATAATATTGTGAGTGTCATGAAGAAGTATTTCCCCAAAGGTGTTATACTGTGCACTCCAGCTAAATAAATTGATAAATAAAAAAATTAATTTCAACTTTCGATGCCAAAAACACAAAAGACAACCGTGGCCCAATATTTAAAGCACAGGTCCAAAAGCAAAAAGTCTTAGATACTGTTGGTTTTTTTTTTTTGGTTTTTTTTTTTTTTTTTTGTTTTTTTAGGGCCTTCATTTTCTTTCTTTTTATTTCATTCACCTAATTCTTTCTTATTCCCCCCTTCTTTTCATTCCTCTCTTTCTTCTTCTTCTTCCCTTTTTTTCTCCCTTTTTATATTTTCTTCCTCCCCTTTTTGTTCTTACTTTTCTTCTTTCTGTCTCTTTTTTTTTATTTCTTTCATTTCTTCCTTCTCTTTATCTTCCTTCTTTCCCCCTTACTCTTCATTTCTTCTTTTCTCCCTTTTTTCCTTCTTTCTTTTTTCTTATGCCCATTTATCTTTCCTTCTTACCCACCTTTTCCAATCCTTTTTTCTCTCCCTTTTTTTCATTCCTTCTTTTCTCTCTTTATTCCCTCCCTCTTTCTTACTCCCCCTATCTTTTCCTCCCTTTTTCTTCTTCCTCCTTTCTTTTCCTAACTCTTTTTCTACCTTTTTCCTTCCTTTCTCACTTTTTTTTATAATAAATTTATTCATTGTTACTATACTAAATAGTTATATAAAAAACAACCCAAATAGAGTTGCAAAATCATCAGTCACCACCAATTGAAATTGAAAAGAGAAAGCCAGTGAATGATATATATGCTTCAATAATTCTATTCAATACATGCATCCATAGCTCTGCATGTTTATCACTGTGTTCAGTTAGGAGAAAAATGTCTTTAGCTTAGATTGATGGTCAGTGTCGAGGGTCAACCCTCAATATGGCCAAGCCAGGCCCAGAACATTTATTAGTTAATTGTAAACATATATTTGAACAAGATAAACGACCAAGTTATGTGTCTGTACTTGTGCTGTTATTGAGTCTTAGGTATTATACTAGTTTATGGAACCCTATAGGTAGCTAATGTGTTTAAATTCTAGGTATGTATGTAAGATTGTATCATGTAATGCTAATGTGTGGCTAGGGGTATAAAAGACCCTGGAAAGGCCACTGTCAGGAGTCTTTTGCTAAATTGCTAATAAAGTTCTTCTTAATTTATAACCTAAATTACCTACCATACCTGGGGATTAAGCAGTTCTTAAAACCCCAACAGTCAGTGGTGCAAAAAGAGGACAAGAAAGTCAATGTCAACACACATACCACAATAGATAGTGCTTATCATCTTCTAGGATGGAACACAAGTAATTGATTCTTTCACTCCCTCAAAAGTAATGGTTAATGATTGATCTTAGCAACCTAGCAGACAATAAAGGCCTGCTCTTCCTTCAGTAGATCTGGTACTTTTTCTATAATATACTCAGTAATATCTTCCCTTGTTCTCCTCATGGCTCAGAAATTATTTTGTTTTGGAGGAATGAGAGCAACTCTTTTCAACTTTATGCATGAAGTCTGATTTTGCACAAACTACATATTTAATTTAAAAAATCAAAGTCAATAAAAAAAAATAGCATTTTAATTAATTACTAGCCGCATATACCTGGCGTTACCCAGCCAATGTCAACATGAAACATTATAGCAGGTACTCAAATTCTCTCCTGGTTGGCCCTTCAATTAGATTTTGGCAGCAAAAACAACTTCCTGTGGGTGTGGTGAATATCAAATAATACACATTGCCACAGCTACTTGGAATCCATATGCCCAATTTTAGCCTGATTAGTCCATAAAAGAGTTTTAGCGGCATAATGATATCCTATGGGTATGGCAATGACCAAACCACATACATTGACATATGCACTTGTGATTACTAATGCTCACCCAGTTGCTTGAAAGTCTCATTCCAAATTTCAGTCTGTATGGTCATTTGATTAGCTTTTAATAGAAAAAAAAAAAAAAAAAAAAAAAAAACCACAGCCATATTTATTTAATAATGTTATTCATATTACTTGGAGGCCACATACCTAATTTTTGCCTGATTGTCTGATCAATATTTTTAGCCAAAATTACTTTGTGTGTGTGTGTGTGGCTATGACAAAACCATACCCATTTCCATGCCCACATATGTTTCATAATGCTTGGAGAGAATATGATTAATTTTGGCATATTTTAGTCCAAGTGTTTAGCCATGATGCCTAGACACACATACTTACAAACGAAAATATATATTAAAGTGTGTTTATAGATCTAACTTCTTTGGTCCAAGCGTTATTCGAAAGTTCCTTTTTTGGAAATGCTTAGCTTTACACACCAATGGGAAGAGGTATAACCAGGAGGGATCACCCCCATGTGATTCCCAAAGTCAAGTTGTGTATGCATACCATATATTAAGTATGTCGCTCCAAGGGTTGTCTGACCAAATGAAAATTTTTAGCCATTTTTTTTTGGGGGGGGGGGGGGGGTCTGACATGCAAACAGAAATCGGTGTGGTCATATATATGGACTTAAGAATTTCTCCAATTTGTTGATTCCAAATATATATGGGTTCATGAGTTTAACTCCTAAGATTCAAGCACTTTTGTTGAAATACCATTCTTTGCATTTTTAGCCTTACACAGAGAAAGGAGGTGTGGTTATGTGGGACCCTGTTAATCTTACTCAAGGGGTGAAGTTGTACATTCATACCAAGTTTTAAATCTGTAGCTCCAAAGTTTTTTCTGGCAAGAATACTATTTTTGGCTATTTTGTTACCATGGTAACTATTTTACATATTTTAGCCCATGTTTTAAGTTGGGTCAAAACCTATCCTCATGTTAAGTTTCAAAGAAATCCACCTAAAGGTTTGACCAGAATGATGGTACAAACACACCAATCGACTGACCGACCGACCGACGGACCGACGGACCGACGGACCGACCGACCGACGGACCGACCGATGGACCGACCGACGGACCGACCGACGGACCAATGGACCGATCGACCGACCGACCGACACATACATATATAGGAGATTGTACTAACATAGTAATGCCTAATATTTTGATATTTAGTAGCTGATATATTAATCTGAGTTTCGTTTGAATAGGAACTCAATAAGATTTTTATGTAAATGATTTAAACCCAGAAGTTAACAATTGATGTTTATCCCAGAATATTACCATTTTCTGGAATTGCAAAATTGAGTTTCATGGATCGAGGAGGTAGAAAAATAAGCATATTTGAAAATGTGAGTAACATTAAAAAGTAAGTGTCTTTTGTGGCCTTGGTTACTACACTAACAGACTAACTAACATGAACTATAATTTATTGCTTGCCTGTTAAGTCTAAATGAATAATTAGGAACATGTGTCATGTTATTAACATTAATCAGAATATGATAACATGTCATAAATTTTAGACTCTCCTTTCTTTTCTTCTGCCCATTAAAAAATTTTTTTTAGATGCATATGTTTTCACAGACTTCTATAACTTACACTTGTTATTGGAAACATGTATCCAAATCTCCTCTTTCTTTTTTTTTATTCATAATCCCTTATATAGCTACAAATCTTAGTTATACTCCATGCCACAGTCAAGTCAGATTCTCATGGTTTATGATATACAGCCATTAGCTGGCCAAAAAATTTATAGTTTATATAAAGTGTATGGACATATGGAAGACTTGAAAATGATAAAATGTTATCATTTTTTATGAAATAATTAAAGAAATATTTCATTTGTGCTTATGAACAGACATACTAAAAACATCATCAATTTTGACACTCACATAATATCCACTGATTCCAGGTAATTTTCACATTTCCATGGCCTTCTAATGGTTGCAGATTCTCCTATATGCCTAGTAATTTAGGATTTTTATGAAATTTTATAATTTTTTTATTCTATTTGAATTTTTCACTTACAAGATTTTTTCCCTTTCCTAAAGTCATATAGGTAGGTATTTGTATGCATAAAGTTTGGAATGAAGGCATGATTCTCTTTTATTACTTATGTTTGCTTACTAGTGCGATGGACGAGGGCATTACAGACATAATAGAAGAGACCAAAATTATGGTTCACTTAATATTTTGTCT
Source organism: Lycopodina hypogea (assembly GCA_963969325.1). NCBI lineage: Eukaryota > Metazoa > Porifera > Demospongiae > Poecilosclerida > Cladorhizidae > Lycopodina > Lycopodina hypogea. The sequence goes on along the minus strand of OZ017782.1, from coordinate 13,843,493 downwards.
GAGTTTTTAAAAATTGTTTTAACATTGAAGAAATTATATGCAAGAGTATCAAATAGCTAAATATCTCAGGATTAGAAATGCTAATTCAGTAAGATCTTCAATGAAACTGTCATGTCAAAACTGCACCACATTTTAGACAGTTAATCCATATGAAGTGTTAAGTTATATAAATTGTAATATCAGCTCCAATTCAGTAGCCAAATTGAAGAAAATGTCTAATACAAGTTGTGGACGCCATTTTTATCAAATTTGTATTTAAACAGTTTGAATTTGGAAAGTAAGTGGGAAAAAGAAAATATGAAACTTTGCTTTTATTCAGATACAATAATTGGATAATATACGCTGCGTTTGGGCCAGTAAATGTTTGTGGACGATGATATAATTGTGAGCATGGAGTGATTCCCAAACACAGAACCAAATGTATTGAATATGTAAGATTGTACCCCAAAGACAATACAATCACCAACACTGCTCTCTATATTCAAACTGTGATACCATTAATTTCTATATTCCCATGATTCAATTAATGGATATGGTGTTAGATAAAACGAAATAGAAATTAATGCACAAATACCACCCCAAATAATGAAGTACGATAGAAAAAGGAATACCACAACTGCCTTACAATGCAACAGTGGCCTGCCTGAGCAAAATCAAACCAATTGGATCACTTATCTCTGTATTCAAACATACATGATAAATGGTTTAATTAATGAACGTGGTGCTTGCAAACAAAAAAAAAAAGTGTGTTTGCATGCTTGTGTGAGTCAGGCTTATGGAGATATTTACAAATCATGAAGGATTAATGGAGATCATGGGTACATTTAGGTCTATATCTATAGATTTTGCTGCACATTTTATGAACCATAATTAAATATTTCCTTATCATGGAACAATGCAAGTTTGAAGCATGGCTTATTGGGTCAGAATGACCACACCTGGCCACACCTTTTCCTGGCATACATATGTGGTATCACTTTTTCACCAGAGTTTTTAACAAAATGAACTCACTCTCTGGGGTAAATACATCCTACACCAAGAAAAGTTTCTTACCCAATTAATTGGACCATCAGGTCACACCTTATCCTGTGGATGCATTAGTATGAATGCCAAAAGTGATTTTCAATAACCCTTGGAGTGGACCTTGAGAATTAAGCCTTGCATAGGACACAGTGTAATTCTGAAAGTGAAGAGACAGCACATTAAATGTGGGGGTGGTAAAGTTTAAGTTATTTGTGAGGATCAATATTTATTAAAGCTTCAAAAGGTGGAGAATCACTTCAAGTTGAGATAAGTGTGCTTAATATGGAAACATTTAATAAAAAAGGAAAATGTACAAGCTACAACTGTTAAAAAAAAACAAAAAAAAACCTTCCCTTTAATCGATGATAAATGTTTTTACCATTAAAACTAAATCTGTAGTCAAAAAGTGTCTGTAAAGTCTTTGTGAATATATAGAAGCAATCAAGAATTAAGTTTCATCTTTCTCATTGTAGAGTGCATAGAAGTTAGGAGGTTTTCACCCTGAGATGGGCCTATTTTTGATGCAGTAGAGATAACTAGAATTGTTCAATAGAGATGAGATAGCTGGTACATGGTTGATAGCATATTTTTGAAATTTTTTTTATTGTTAGACAAAATTTTATTATCTAACTCATTTTCTTTATTTCAAAGATACACTGCTAAAATACATTTTGTAAAGTTTGGGATTTTTGCTAATGCTAGCATGTCAACATCTTCATAACAGGATTTATTTAATTCTTCCATTCATGACCATTTGTCTCATTTATCAGGGTATTATTCAATCGAAAGGATGGAGGGTATGTGCTCATTAAATCATCGCTTAGCTCACAATGTAGTAGATCACATGTGCTAAGTAAAATTGCAAGGAAGTATGCTTAAACAGATGTGAATACATTTGGCTAACTCCCATTTTCAATCTGAAGTCTTAGGTATTGAGGCAATTCTCGAAAGTTAATATTGTGCTCCTCAGAAGTGGTTACAGTCTTATAATATCTGTTGACATTATTTTCAGACTGTATTATTTTGTAAAATTGTTTGGCAGCATCAACAGCAGAAAAAGCATCTTGCAAAACCATATTTTCATTTTGTTTTGTTTTTTGTAATAGAGGGGAATTTGTTTAGCTGCTCTAAAATATAGGTGACTAGTCTATTTTCCCAAACAAGGTGATAAACTTCACCAATGATTGCAATAAACCACCTGCTTTCAGATCTATTCATCATTCTGTTGAATAGATTCCTTCCGAAGCCTCTAAAAAAAATATCTTCCAATGCAGTAGTTCTTGGAGTCCATCTGGTGGGACACAATGACTCCAGTTTAGTTACACCTCTACCAACCTCTTGCTACATGATTGAAAATAAATTCGATATTATGGAGGAAAAACTATTAGCATACTCATTTCTTTAATTATTTCAAGAGCATCCTGAATGCATGGAAGCTGTCTTCTAATATCTTGAAGCAAAAATGAAGTAATTGTGCACAACAATTCGAAATGACTTTAAATGGTAACTGAACCGGAAAAAAAATTTTTTTTTTATTGTCTATCTTGTTGTCCTTGATGCAGGGCCAGGTATAAAAAAATTTTAAAATTTTTGATCCAATATTCATGAAGAAAACATGGTTTCAAAAGTTAACTTTTTGTGGGGGTGTAACTATTCATTGACCTTACCAAGGACACAGCTGCAGCAAGAACCTAAGGGAGGTGATACACTATTTGAATGAACATCAACAATTCCTGGAGTGAGGAGGCCCAATTCTGCTGGTAATTCCAGTACATTGGTACCTAGTAAATAGCATTGCAGTAGAGCTACTGGAGTAGCTAATCTGAAGATACAGCTCTTCCAAAGGAATATGTGAATGTGAAAGTTCCATTTGGAGAGTGCAATAATTTCTAATAACTTCAGAGCCTAGTGACACTGACCCTTTTTTAGCTCCATCCAGCTCTGATTCAGGTAGCTAGCTAACTATGCAATTGTTCTTTGTTACACTTGGTTATAACATTTATAGCTTGTAACTGCCCTTGGCTATTAGTTATAAATGTTATAAGCAAGTGTAAAAAGAACAATTACACAGTTTACTATATAGCTAGCTATCTATGAAACAGAAGCTAAAAAGTATTTGTTAATAGCTATATTTTATCATGACAAATCAAGAAGTCTTTGATCCCCATTTTCTGTACCTGAAGAAGGGCTAGATGAAACTGGAGAGCTGTATCAATAGCATTTGAAGTTTTAAATAATTATTGTACTCTCCCAAGGGATAGATCTCTTCATTTATTCCTTTCAGATTCCCAACTCTACAACTTGCATTAGTTGCTATTTCACTAGATATCAATGTGCTGTTACCAGTCCTGGACTCCAAACTCCAGAAATTATTGAAGTTTGTTGAAGTAGCATATCACCTCAATTGAGTTCTGACTGCAGCTGTCCTCCCTGTGACATCAATGAATATTTATACCCCCACAGGAATATTGGACCAATATCCTCCAATTTTTTATACCAGGTTATTCACCAAGGATAACAAGATAAGAAAATTAAAAAAATTTTTTTTTTCTAGTTCAGTTATCTTCTGACATAGTCATCTTTTCCAAATCTTGCTGCCAGCCACACTAGATCTTCTTCTTGATATTTGCAGCCTCATTATGAGCCTAACTAGTCACCTCTATTTTAGTGCAACAGAGCATATTCCCATCTATTACAAAAAAAAAAAATACAAAAAAAAAAACAAAAAAAACAAAACATGATTTTATAAGTTGCTCAGGGCCTGATCTAGGAATCAAAAAGGGGCCTGTTTTACCTTCTCAAGAGTGGGTGTGCTTTCTTAAATTCAAAGAAATTTAGAAACAATCATTTTTATCATATACTTTTACTACCAAAGATACCCAGCTTTACTTGGATAAAAAATATAGAATTTTTATATGCAACCTACATTAGAGCCAGCAGCAGTAAGGTACTTCCAAATCTCAATAATGGTAATAAAAATTAAGCCAACCTTTTTTTTTAAATTTTAGTTAATTTGCTTCAATTTACATTCCAGTTCACTAGGGCACCAACAGCTATGAACCACTTCTTATTTGTGGCAGCTGCTTAGACATAGCAATTTCTTGACCTGTTGACTATTGTTTGGAATTCTTTGTTCCTTGGTAAGGGTTGCAATTTGCCATAGTGTACTGCTGATTAGTAAAAAAAATTTTCAATACAGCCCTTCCCATTTGTCAGCCTGTTATGGCTATTTTGGTCAGTTCAGCCTTCCATACTCAGAACATATCAATTTAATATAATAAACTAGTCCACAACAGAGCACAGTTCCTTTCTTTTGATCTGATTTTGATCTGTAGTTTCCAAATTGAAATTGAAGGAAAGTATACATACACGTATGCACACACACAAGCTCACACACATGCACACACACACGCATGTAAACTAACACACACAATAAGAGCAATTATATATTGTTGGGGTAACATATCTTAATTTAATTTTGAGTTTAAGCTTGATTGTTCATTACTTGATTAAAGACTAGTGGATTAATGATATCAAAACCTATAATTGGACCTATAATTAGAAAATTAAACAGTGAAATGTTTTGTTTGTTTTTTTTTTATATGTCCCATTGATTATTATGTCTGCTTGAGGCAAGGTAATCTATTTAATAAGATTGATTTTGTAGTACTGGAGTAGTGTGAGTGAGAGTCATACATTTTAAGATGGGTAGTTCAGTGAATGCTGATTCTTCGAATATATTTGAGTTGAGATAATTTCAGTAGACTGGTGGTTACCTTAGCTAAAGGGTAACTGAAATGGAAAAGAAAAAAAAAAATTTTTGTTGTCCTTGATGCATAACCTGGTATAAAAAAGTTTGGAAATTTTTAGAACAATATTCATGAAGAAAACTTAGCTTAAAAATTTTACTTCCTGTGGGGTGTAACTAGTCATGACATCACATGGGGGACAACTGCAACCAGAACTGAATGGTGGTGAAGAGACTTCCAGATGGTACTAACCTCAAGCAGACCATTTAGAAAAGTCTTAACCACTTGAGGAGCTTAGTCGAATGCTGCAAGATTAACATGGTGAAGTGAAATTACACCACTGGGCCTGATACCTGTGACTGCAGTAAGCAGTAAACAATGCAACATCTCATGTTTGCACCAGTCACAACTGACAACCTGTCACAGGCCAATTACACAGCGCTCCAGTGCACTATGCACTGGAAGAATCCATCTTGGAAGGAAGGATGGACATGATGAATATGAATACATGTCATGCAAAAGTATAGATATTATGGATGGGAATTTCTTTTCGTATTACATATATTGTAGGAAGTTGTGCATAATTGGTAAACATATTCAATTGGTGGACATATTAAGCAATAGTTTATGTTATTCATATATTCACAAGTTAAATGTTATTTATTTCATTGATGCCATTGTATTTTCAATGGGTTACATGACTTGCATTAAATGAATGCCTGTAAGATATTAAAGGTTTTCAAACAACATGTATTGTATGACTGCATGTTGGTTTAAAATGATCATTATAGGTGCTATTGCAAGAGCTATTCTATTTTGAAGTCATGTTCAATGTGTGCACATGTATAATGGAAGATCAAAATTTATTAATGCTGTACAATGAAGTTTCAATGAACAGTAATGAATTAACTTGTTTCTGATACTTCCTTGTCATCTGCGATGGAAAATGAAAAAAAAAAAAACGTGTGGAAGAATTTAATATATGCTCTATCAAGCAATGGTGTTCAATTGTTGTAATTCACCATTTCAGTTTTGTGATATTGATGTGTGGGTATACGAATTTCAATGTTGTTATTGCTGTGATAAATTAGTGTATACAACAGAAAAAAAAAGTGAAATGTGAATTTTAAATAATAGATGTATATATCTTTATTTTTTTCTTAACTTACCATAAAGGTAGCGTTGTTTTGAGGATGATTACACAATTTCCGCTGGTATGTTATTTAATTTTTTTTTAATGTAATTGAATTAATACTTTTTATATTTCATTCCTGTCTATAAAATTTCTTCATATACAGAGTTATCTATGAAAGTTCCCTCAGTATTATTGTAGTTCAAGATGGGTGCCATGATTTTTAAGTTGTCCGTTCCACCAATTCTAGACATTGCCATGTATAGTTGTCCATAAGAGAAGAAATTATTGGGTAGGTACACACCAATTATATCAAATGTTTGTCCTTGACTTTTTTAAGCTGTGAATACAAATGTTGGTTTGATAGGAAATTGTTTCTTTCTCATTTTGAATGGATACTCAAAGCATCATCCACATATAGGAAAAAACTTGTTGTTTTTACCGTGAACTTTAACGAATTCAGGGAATCTAAATGTTACCTTCTTGGAAATCTTGTTCTTGTTGTGAAACTTTCTCTGACCACCAGTGCTGAAGTCCTTAATTCAACTCCTGATCATGGTTAAGTTTCCCCCCCTCCCCCTCCCCATCTTTCCTTTTCCTTTTTTTTTTTTTTTTTTTTAAAAACACACCCTATTAAATCAGAATATTAAATAATATGTGAGCAGGATTTGGCTAGAAATTTCCTGTCTTGTTTGTTATTGAAGTAGATGTAGTGTAATGCATAATTCCGCTAATGTTTACAGGATTCACATTTAGTATGTTATGCCTGCTATGTACACAACTGAGGAACAAATATTTTTCTAATATTTTCATGAAATAAAAATTTTATTACATTTTTGTTTCGACTGTGAGGCAAGGCTGAAGAATTCCAAATATATACTAACTGTCTGAAATATACCAATCCCAAAAATTGTACCAAGACTTATGAAATATACTAAATAATAAGACAGACTAGCAGCTTGACAACTTGATAATAAAACAGACTAGCAGCTTGACAACTTTTGAACAATACCAAGTACACAAAAATAAACCCCCTGACTAGCTAGATATGATAGAATATGTACCATTGCTTTGTTATCACTCACCTCTACCCCTTAATCCATTGCCAAATGAAAGCTTAGTTGAAATGCTTTCCAATGATATGCTTTATGACCTGTTCAAGTGTGTCATATTCTCCAAATATTATTGCAAATTTTTGCAAAATAAGGTTAAAAATATGGCAATGCATTATGACCAAACGAAAAAGTCCTACATAATTTTTGAATATATATGTACACAACACACACACCCACATATGAATATACATATATATACCCACAAAGTTTATTCCTGCTTACTAAGAACAACAATTAAATACATGGTTAAACATCCTGAAGGACTAATCGATCACCGAACAAGATCAAATATTGTATTCAAAAGTAGGGTATTAGTCTCGAACTAATATACAACTAGAGATTCAATTCACTTTAAGTTCAGCTGTAGTTCTTGCTATAACTCTTTTTTTCTCTATTTCTTTTTAGCTCTGGTCTTCTCCTATTGAGCTCCCTCTTTATATAAGCAGCCACTCCTTCTAAGGTATGAAATGTGGACCAATCAGTTTTCTCCAGCTCATTTCCCTGAGGTCATCATCTTTTTTTGGACAGTTAACTGTAAAATTAAATGAGCTTTGTTATATCAGAGAGTATGGTAGTACTCTCTAAGTAGGGATGATCACAAAAAAAAAAAGGCAGCCTCATAGTCTAATACAATATGAAAGCTTCTTTATCTCTGCTATGGCTCAAACCTAGGCTACAAAACTCACCTGCAACCCATATAAGCTGCAACACAAACTACCAAGATAATTTTCTGTCCTCCAAATCAAAAGCTAAAGTAGCAAGCCCAGATTTGTCAAAATCACCAAATATTCACCATCTTTCGTCTTATTCTTTTTATTCTTAATTTCCAGGGCTCCAGCCTAGCTGGCTACAGCAAATCTTGCAATAGTTTTAGTAACAGCTTACTATTCCCTTGGACCAGGTCCATGACCTCTTTATTTGCTTCGCCATGCTAACAAACTACCGAAGTATATCCCAGACTAATAACTGCAGTGTTAAGTTGAAACCTCCATTTTAACACTACCAATTCTACACGCACAATTAAAAAATTAAAAACCGGTTTGTTTGTCAGGCTATGAATATCATTACCAGTCTACACTTCCAAATCTTGAGTATAAGTCAAATTCAGTAATTAAATTTGTTACAGCTAGCCATAGAATTGTTATAGCTAATTGTTACCTCCTGATAATTAATTAAGAATAATTGAGTGCTGTACTTGGAGAATGCACTCCCTCTGGAGAGGTGCAGGTAGAGTGCGCACTTGTGGATGCCAATCAGATGCATAGAGGATGCCAATCCAGTACTGTGGCCAGCTATCTGACAGTGTGCAAAAACTAAAGGAAGCAAGTGAAAATAAAAAATATTTCTTTGAAATAAAACTGGTAAGTAGGGGTGATGTGTCAGCAAAACGTACAGAAACAAGAATTCTGTGATAGTGTGTGTTACAAAACTCCCTACTTCACTGATTCCTGTTAACTTAGAATTTTACATTATAGTGTGACAGTCTGTGTTGCAAAACATTCCTGTGAATTTGGAATAATTATTCTACATGAGTGGCTAAAAGCTAATTGAAAAGGTGGCAGTCTTTTGGCATTGCATCTTACACATCATTGAAGTAGGGAATTTTGTAGCACACACTGTCACAGAATTCTTGTTTATGCACTTTTTGCTGACACATCATCCTACTTACCGTTTTTATTTCAAAGAAATTGTGGGAGTCTTTCCTACTTCAGCTAGTATTAATCGGCAAGCTAGGATAGCACTCCCTGCTCCCGCTCCCGCTCCCGCTCCCTAGTGATTGCTCCCTATTTAATCACGCTCCCTAGTTAATCACCCGGTCTAATAGTATTAACTAAGGCTACCTCACTACTGTTTATGGTTAGTCAGTAGTAGGTTCACACACTGAGTCTCTTCAACTAGTAACTAGTAACAAAAGTATCATAAACTGGCCAGATGGACTGTCTGTACCGGCAATCAAGTTCTCACAATATTTGCACAATAGGATATGCACTACGTATTAACACTTCGATAATTCTAGATGATAGCTGTTCAACAGAGACTAATCACTAAATGTTAGTTGAGTCTTTTATAGATTCTGGCTCTCTAGGCCAGCCAGGCACCACTGGGCCTCCTCAGGTGAGTTCTCATTCCATTGTTCTTCTTTGTCTTTATTTCCCTTTTTGTTTTTAAACTATAACCATAATTACTCCCTTTACTACCTGGGGAGTGGGTACAGAGAATTCTGTATCTTCAGCCGCTCTCCCAAAGAAGCAGTCCCTTGCAGCAATAGGATTTCATGGAATACTATTTCTGAGTTCAACAAATTTTATTCTCCATTCAAAAATGCTTATAGATTATTAACTTGTTAACTTGGTGGGAATATTAAAATGCATTAACATCCCTTTGGAATGGTAGCTCCAGAAGGACTAGCATTTCCTTTGATGAAAATAAAATGACAGATGTTGAAGAGGATGTTTTGGGCTTCTTTTAGTTACTCCACTTGAACAATGGGGTGTGGAGAAAAGGAACAGCCCAGGTTACTTTGCTTATCTAATATAAAATCAGCCAATTTTTAACATAATCCTTAGTGCCACTTGGCAGGTCGTACACATATACACATAAATATATATGTCACATTAAACCGGGACATTCTGGGTAAATAGCCACTTTCTACCCTGGAATGTAACGAAATACGCTTAAAAGGAAAACTAAAAACTTTTGTGTGTGTGCAGGATTTGTTTTTCCTTGGTAGCATATCCATAATTTATGGATTCTGGAGTACTCCACAAGAGAGAAGCTGCTCTAAATTGTGCTGGCCACTGCTATATTATGGTGGTGGTGCATTTAAAAAAAAAAAAAAAAAAATTTTAAACAATTGTGTTGCTGTCTCCTCCAACTAGCTAGCTGTTAGATATGAACTATTTATAATATGTGGCTGTCTTTCTTTTTTTTTTCCCCCCCCCCCCTTTTTTTAAATATCAACTTAAGAGGGCTTATTTTATTTTCTTAACTCGGGTTGGAAGGAAAAAAATAATACCAAGGTCTCCAAAATTATACCCATGAAAAATATTATATGGTGTACTCAATGAAAACTCTTTTCTATGAAATTTGTTTACCTAAGATTCTCACTCAGAACAACTCCATTATCTGCATCTTTCTCAATTTTGAGAGGTAGATACTGGAGTTATACCAAGAGTGAAAATTTTAGGTCTATAAATTTCTTGAAATAGAAAATCCATTGAGTACACTCATGTGAGATTTCATAGATATAATTTTGGAGATCAATACTATCCTGGCAAGATGCAATTGGTAAAATGCTCTTGATATCATCTGAAAATATCAGGGTATGGGAATACTTAATAGAATGAGGAAAATCATCCACATATATTAAATAGACCATAGGTCTATTACCTGTGGCACTCCACATAAAAGAGGTAAAAACATAGATCGTTGATGATTTATAGAGACACAGAGAAATCTGCCTATGAGGTATTCCTTAAAAAATAATCACAAGTCCCCAGTTATAGCATAGGTCCACAATTTTTTTAGAAATTCTGTGTAAGGTACACTTAAAGAGCCTTTTGAAAGTTCAAGCATATGATGTTCACTTGAAATCAGCTATCAATCTCTTTATAAACTTAACATACTGGGGTGTAGAACTTTCAAAAGTGGGAGGGGGGACTGACATTGAATTGGTTTAAAATCTGGAGGCATCCCAATAATATATTTGCACTCACACTATCTTCAACTTTGAAATTTTAATATGCCAGGGCAGAGCGCTGACCATACCCTTGTAAATCAATATAAAGTTAAGCAGAAAAATGCCTACAATTGTAAAATGCTGTTTTTTAGTTATTAATTTTATGTGTCAGCAGGTTGAGTTTTGAGTTTGAGTTGTACATTAAAAAAAGAAAAAAAGAAAGATGTATGTTTAAACTTAGTGTTTCTGTTGATCATCCCACCACTGAGTTAATCAGTTAGTAATAATCTTGGGGATGGATTCCCATGGTTATGAGCATGGAAATGTTTTCATTTATGGATGTCAACCTCAAGGTTAGCAATTTTCCTGCTTAATGAATTTTAAACGTCCATGGATCACCACTAAAAAAGAAGAGGAAGCAAATGTAAACCATTGAGGTTCTGAGTGCATTTCTTTCTTTTGCCTAGAGATATATTTAGCTATAATTCACTATTTACTTGTTTGTTTGTTAGTTGCAGAGGATTGGGTTTACAGGGCTCAAATTTACAGAGACTGATGGGGCACCTGAAGATGGTTTTAGGTGAATTTTAGTGAAAGTCAGAGTGAAACCATGCTCATGGGGCTGTGTTGTTTTTTGTTTTTTTTTTTTTTTGTTTTTTTTTTGTTTTTTTTAATTTTTAGGGGTGTGGCTCAATTTCTTACATATGTAATCATCTATCAGGTGGACAATTCTAACAGAGGCCTTGAATTCCATTTCATAAAATTATTCATCATGACAGAGGGGCATGGGATAAAGCCAAGAAAACTATAAATGATTCCAGAACCACTTATTATTCATCCACAACTATAAATTATCTGGGAGGTCAGATATGGCAGCTACAACTTATCCCAGATCAAATTATTCCACCAGACCAGTTATGGCAGCAGGAGATCAGCTATGGAAGCAATAAATGGTCAAGTGATCCAGGGATAAGTTATTGGGGAGATTGGTTATTGTACCACAGGAAAGGTTCAACAAATGCGAGACTGTCCCCAACATTCCAGGACAGTTGGCAAGTATGCTTGTTGGTGGTCATGTGTTGGTGGAATGCATGATTTAGGATGGCATATCTTGCAATGCAGTTATGTTTTACTACAAGTCATTTCTTACTGGAAAACATGTTTTGCTTGAAGGTATGTATAGCAGGAGGGCATGTCTTACAGTTCTTGATGTTTTACTGGAATACATACCAGGGGAGGATCTAAGATTTCTAAAAGGGGGCCTCTTTTTACTTTCCAAATAGTGTTGATGCTTTTCAAATTCAAAGAATTATTTGGTAAAAAATTTCTTTAAGAGAACCGCTGCAGCAAATGAATTGTGGGTCGTGGGCATACAAAAAAAAAGTAAGGAAAATTATTTAGTGGCATTACTTGAAATTTTTACTTTGGGGGTGGGGGGGTGGTGTAAAAAAAATAAACAAAAAAATTTTTTAAAAATTGAATTTTGTAATGGTTGCTATATTTGTCTCCTTCCAAGTTCTACTAGTTATTATAAGTTAAGTTATTTTGGCACTTATTTAACCTTTTCATTTTATTCAACAGATATTTTCACTTGTACTTAACTAACTGGAAGTCTGTTGGTAGTTGGAAATTCAAATAATTCTAGTCTTAAAATTCTCTTTCAAGTGGCTACTTCCATAACAACACAAACCATTTTAAACTTGCACAGATATTATTAATGAGTACTATATAAGTTAATTTTATTTAACACTATGGTTTGTATATAAATTAAATTCATTTATCACTACATTTGTTTACTTGTACTATCTATAAACCCTACCAACTTGTGAGTACCTTACCAACTTATCAAGTAACACACTGTGGTAACCATGGTAACACATTCATTGTAAACATTTGTTGCTAAGTCTTGATAAGCTGCTGTCTGTAATCTGTGGAGTTGTCCAGATTTTGATAACAGTTCACTTCCTTTGGTGTTTCAACCGAAGTTAAGAAAGTTCAGCACAAGACAAGAAAAAAAAGAAAATAGAAAAAAAAATTTTTGAATTTTTGTATGATTGCTATATTTATCTCCCTCCAAATTGTACTAGTTATTATAAGTAAAGCTCAATTTGGCACTCCTTTAATTTTGCCATTTTATTCTACAAATATAAGTTAATTTCATTTAACATTAGATATAAGTTAATTTCATTTACCACTGCATTTGTTTACTTGTACTATCTACAATCCTTACCAACTTGTCAAGTACCTCTGATTTTGTAAACATTTGTGGCTAAGTTTTGACAAGCTGTTGTCTATAATCTGTTCGAGTAGTCCATATTTTGATAGCAGTTCACTTTCTCTGGTGTTTCGAACTAAAGCTAAGAAAATTCAGCACAAGAGAATGATAATAAAGAACATTTTTTCGACAAAAGGTCAGAATATGTAGCAGAAATCAAAGAAAAATAGAAATTTGTTTAAAAGTAGCTAGCTGGAATGTCCATACTTTAGTAGAGTGTTCAGGTGATGAGCGGGTCTATAGAAAGCAACCAATAGATTTAGCTAAGCATGGTAACCATAGTGACAAGCCTGGGAAGATTGATAGGAAGATAGATTTATTGGTGGGAGAATTGAGGAAATATGGAGTGTCTATTGCAGGGATCCAAGAGATAAAGTGGTTTGGAAAGGATGTGTGGCCAGTGGGTAGATATACCTTTCTGCACTCTGGTCATCCTCTACCAGGGGATCAAGAAAGAGCAAGTAGTAATGAGGGTGTTGAATAGCATTGGACTAAAAGTCTACAGTGGCCTGGAAAGATGCAGGGGAGGTGTGGAAATCGGTTAGCTCAAGAATAATATCAGCAAGTTTGAAGTGGGTAGACACAGGAAAGAAAAGGGGAGGTTGGTCTGGAAGGGCATCAGGCACTTATGTATCAGTAGTGTGTGCTGTGCGAACCCACAGCTAAGGCATTTCAAAGCATTAAGCTCAAGTTTTATGATGATTTGCAGGATTTAATAGAGAGGATTCCATGCAATGATATCCTTGTTATGCTGGGTGATAACAATGCTAGGGTGGATGTATTGAATGCAGGCAATGATCTATATGGTGAGGTGTTTAGGGAAGCATGGCTAGAGTGAGTGTAACTTTGTGGGTGAAGATTTTTTGGAATTCTGTGCTTAAAATCAGTTCTCAATCATGAACACCTGGTTCCAAAAGAAAAAAATCTATTAAAGAATTTGGACTCACCCACCAACAAAGAAATGTCACATGATAGACGTTGTTGTGATGAGGGCTGAACAAAGAGTTGTTTGCAGAGATGTACAGGTGATGAGGGGAACAAACTGCTGGACTGACCATAAGCTTGTAAGAGCTAAGCTATAGGTTACTGTTCCTCATTCTGCCAAAAGAAAAGAGAAGATTTCTTTGCCTTTTGCCATCCATAAACTGAAAAACCCTGCCAAGAGGAATGAATACCGTGAAGTGTTGGAGCAGCATCTGCTGGCTAGACCACTCAGAGCTGGAGATTCCACCGAGTGCAACTGGGATGCTCTGAAGTCTTGTATTGTGTCAGCTGCAGAGGAAGTAGTTGGTAGAAGGAAAAGAAAGCAACCAGACTGGTTTGAGGATAGTGAGGAGTTGTCACCTCTGATCAAAGCCAAGGATGATGCTCACCTGAGGATGATACAGTGCAATACTTCAGCAACCGGAAGGAGTTTAGGAGATATCAGAGAAAGGTGAAGGTTGCAGTGGACAATGCTAAGGAAGAATGGATATGCAAGGTTACCAAGGAGGGGGAAGCTGAAAAAAGAGGATGGTTGCTCAAGGTGGAAGAGTATCATGAAGTTGCAGCTGGCTCATGCTAGAAGACCAACTAGACCCACTGCTGTCATGAAAGAAAATGGAATTTTGACTCAGGGTCCCAAGGAGGTAAGAACCAGATGGTATCAGCATTTTGTAAAGATACTTAACATGCCCTGTGCATTCAATGATGAAGTGATTGACACTCTGCCACTACTCCCACCACACTTGGATTTGGATGTGCCACCAACCGATGAGGAATTGATGCAGGCTCTAACCAAATTAAAGATGAGAAGGGCAGGAGGAAAGTCTGGTGTTCTTCCTGAGTTAATCTTCCACAGTGGTGTAGATCTATGGGATGAAATGCTGGAGGTGATGCAGAATGTGTGGTGTCGAGGGTCAACCCTCAACATGGCCAAGCCAGGCCCAGAACATTATTAGTTAATTGTAAACATATATTTGAACAAGATAAACAACCAAGTTATGTGACTGTACTTGTGCTGTTATTGAGTCTTAGGTATTGTATTAGTTTATGGAACCCTATAGGTAGCTAATGTGTTTAAATTCTAGGTATGTATGTAAGATTGTATCATGTAATGCTAATGTGTGGCTAGGGGTATAAAAGACCCTGGAAAGGCCACTGTCATGAGTCTTTGCTAAATTGCTAATAAAGTTCTTCTTAATTTATAACCTAAATTACTCTGGTATTTAAGAATCAAGGACCTTGTTAGCTGGGTATTGACTCTGGTGGCAGCAACCTACCATACCTGGGGATTAAGCAGTTCTTAAAACCCCAACATGTGGGAAGAAGGTAAAGTGGTGAGAGACTGGCAAGACTCAGTGGTTGTTCCAATCCCAAAGAAAGGTGACCTAAAGCAGTGTGACCATTGGTGTGGAATAAGTTTGTTGGATGTGGTAGGGAAGGTACTAGGCAGAATTGTACAGAGAAGATTGCAGGTGATTGCTGAAAAAATTCTGCCAGAGTCACAGAGTGTGTTCAGGAAAGGTTGTGGTTGTGCAGACATGATTTTTGTTGCTAAACAGCTTGTGGAGAAAGTGACAGAACATGGCGAGTCATTGTATGTGTTGTTTGTAGACTTGAGGAAGGCTTATGAATCAGTGCCCAGGCAAGCCCTATAGAAGGTCCTAGAGTAGTATGGTGTGCCAGAAAAAATGTTGAAAGTTGTGAAATCTTTCCACGAGGGGATGAATGCTGAGGTTAGAGTGGGTTCGACTGTACCTGATAGATTTGAGGTCCGGAATGGCTTACGGCAGAGATGTACCCTGGCAACCACATTATGTAATATCTATTTCAGTGCTGTGGTGGCTGATTGGTGCAATAGGAGTAGTGGTGCAGGAGTGAGTGTGTTATATAAGCAGGAAGTTGGTTGGGGATCGCACAGCTAAGTCTAGATTGAGTGAGATGAGAATAACTGAGTACCAGTTTGTTGGTGATGTGGCAATGTATGCAACCTCTCAGGATACTATTGAATCAGTAGCAGCAGAGTTTGTGAAAGTGGTAAGTGAATGGGGCCTGACTGTGAGTACTGAGAAAACCAAAGGGATGGTTGTTGGTGAGGGATTGGATGAGAGTGATGTCAGACCAGTGCAGGTGGAGGGTGGCTCTGTGGATGTAGTCCAGGACTTCACATACTTGGGTGCTAACATCTCAAGAGATGGGGAGATCACTTGTGAGGTGACTGGAAGAATTGCTAGAGCAGCTAGAGCATTTGGATGTTTGAGGGTGCCAGTGTTTAAAAAGAAAGACCTCTCATTGGCCACAAAGAGAGCAGTGTGTAGGGCAGTTATTCTAGCTGTATTACTGTTTGAAGCTGAAACTTGACCGATGAAAGCTGTGAATATAAGACAATTGAATTATTTTCACAACTGTTGTATTCGGACAATCCTGGGTGTGACGAGGTACCAACAGCGGAATGAAAGATTAATATCTCAAAGACTATCATATAACTTTGGCATGCAGCACTACATCTTTGATATCATTCTGGAGCAGTGTTTAAGATAACTGGGTCATGTGGGTCACATGGATGAAGAAAGGCTTCCAAATAGATTGTTGTTTGAGGAGCTTAACATGAAGAAACCATGCCACGGGGAAAACAAGAGGTGGAGGGATGTTTTGAAAGGTGATTTGCAAGCAATTTGTGTGTATGATAGAAGATATAAGTTGTGCCAGGACAGGAAGGGGTGGTTTCATCTGTGTTTAGATGGTGTAGAAAAAATTTCAACATCTAGGACATGGAACACCTGCTCAGCTAACAAGCAATCTGAATTAGCACTAAGTTGTGCCTGTGGAAGGAAATTTCGATGACAAGGAGATCTGACCAGACACAAACATTTTTGTGTGATGCCATCATAAGCAAAGTTTATTGTCATTGGTCCTGGATTTGTCCAGGACACTGCTACAATGGTACTTCGTACCATGGGAAGATTCAAGGTGTGTGTGTGTGTGTGTGTGTGTGTGTGGGTGGGTGGATGGGTGGGTGCGTGCATGCATGCGTGCGTGCATGCGTGCGTGCATGCGTGCGTGTGTGTGTGTTCTACTTCCACACCTCAGTGGATACAAGTGAAACATTTGGAAGGTTATTTGAATAAAATGAATACAGGTCTTCTAAGGATATGTTGTCATAAATAGAAATGACAGAAGGAACAAGATTAATCAAAATGGCAGCGACTGCTTGGGTCTTGC
This sequence comes from Lycopodina hypogea, assembly GCA_963969325.1. Taxonomy (NCBI): domain Eukaryota; kingdom Metazoa; phylum Porifera; class Demospongiae; order Poecilosclerida; family Cladorhizidae; genus Lycopodina; species Lycopodina hypogea. The sequence goes on along the minus strand of OZ017782.1, from coordinate 13,826,317 downwards.
CAAACCGATCATTCATCTGTTGGATGAAATGGTCCAACAAAGGAAAACAATACTTCTTCGATAGCATTCCTCCACAAAACTGTATTCCACATTATTTCTGAAGGTTTGTCGAGGAGACACTCATGGGATTTCTGAAACTACACCTACCTTAAAAGCCATAGCTTCAGCTTGCACAAACCATGAATGTAGCATTTATTCACTTTGACGAACAGCCCTGAATTCATTCAACTATCCTTAACATCCATATACCCTTTAACTATATCAGTGCATCTCTTTTGTAGTTTTTATATTAATAGGATTAGTTATTGACATGGAGTTCATTGTTACTATAAAAGATATGATAAAAGGGAAAGAAATGTACATTTTGAGTAAACAATTGGCAGACAATCATTTTTGTGTCCCAGTTCATAATTCAATATGTGGGATCACAATCGGTTATCACTTCCATTGTACATACAAGGAACTGATACGAAACATGAAAATCTTCATATGCCTCATGTCGATAAATCCACCTTGTCCTACATAGATCTTTAACTTTAACAATACTGGTACTCCTATCAATTACTTTTTCAAGAAATATTTTCCATTTTGCACTATTTTGGGGGGGGGGGGGGGAAATGCGGACTCTGTTATAGCAGAATTCATGTTACGTATAGGAGGTAAACTACATGCTTCAACTATACACAAATTAAGTACATGACTATTACAGTGTATATACACAGCTTAAGGATTTTCAGCTAAGAGACGACTTTGCCCACCCCTTGCACTAGACATGTTGCTTGCACCATCATAGTCTAAGAATTCTTCTCTTATATTACAATTATTATCTACAAATCCTAACACTATTAACACTTACTTGCTCTTTGCTGGATACATCAACAACCTCATAATAAGAAATGGAATAATATTTAGCTTGTTAATTTCATGTATTATATTATCTCTGATGTGATCACCTATGCATTCAATCAGTTCATTTTGGGTTGTTTTGCTAGTATAGGTCAAATTTTTTGGAGCAGTTTTTAAATGGTTGGCCAAAACAGTATTTCCTGATTTCATGGAATATTCAAGAAGTGCTAAAAATAATTTCCTTTGTTTTAGTATCAGGTTAAGCAGTGTTATCATCTCTGTGACCATAAAGAGCTATATACTGCTTACCACAAAGGAGTATTATCCCAGCCATACATTTAACTATTGCACTATTTGTTACTATGCTACTTTCATTTATTAGCAGCAAACAATTTGTAATGGATAATTCTGGATGTATAAAAGAAAACTTTAATGCATCTGCACAACTCAAAACTAGTTGATGGTACTGTGTACTGTTATGATGACCAAACTTTTTAGTTTTCTAGACCATGCATTAAACCCAGTGCATACAAAGTGATCCAGCTCATTTATTGCAAATAGAACACATGGAAAACCAAATATTGCATCTTCAACTTTGCTGTACATAAACCATGCATTTTCTTCCAAGTATTTATGTTGGCAAGACCTATTACACCTGTCTAAATACCTACTCAGAAATTAAATAGCACTACTAGGTTCGAAATGATTCAACAAAAGTGAATACTTGCTCTCTGAAGCCAAGTTAAATATTTCAATTTGTGATATTGACCGTAAAAGTAAGCCTATATCATTACACTTTTCAACATTTATTGATTAACTTGGTAAAAAAAAAAAAGAGCAGAGGAGGAAATACAAGACACCGTCACAGAATGGAATTGCAGAAAAGATGCAGAACATGGTGGCAGCAATGATGCAGTATCATGACACCCAGGGGAAGACATACGCAAAGAGCAAGAGGGTTTAGTGGGAGGCACTGACACTGACACAGGGTGCTGGGTGGAAGGCAGAGACACTGAATTTTTGGTGGGAGGAGACAGAGGCATGGAGTGTGGGGTGGGAGAAACAGACACTGGTGGGAGAAACAGACACGGGTGGGTGGGTGGGAGACATGGACACTGAGTTCTTGGTGGACGACATGACCACTGAGAGAGAATGGGATGAAGGAGAAGGTTCCAAATCAGGAATAGTGACAAGTATCTCAATCAGAGATATAACAGTGCTGACTGTCCTTTCCGGTTTCCTATGATAAAATTAGTAAATTATCTATGAACTATGGAAGTAAGTACCCATCATTTAAGGGGGAAGGGGGGAACTAACAAACCATTATTACAAGGTTAAATTTCATTCTGAACAGCAGGTCTTACCTACCCCCTCCCCCACCCCAACAACTAAAACTGTTAAAGTACAGCACTTAGCTAAAGTAGTAACTGGTACTTGTAATTTAATATATTTACATATAATTTTTTATAATTTTATCAAAACTGACAAGTCAGAGTGCATAGTAAACAATCACTTACTTAGCTGAGGGAGGGGAAGGAGTGGCTTTGAAAAAAGGCTTCAACTTCGATTGTGACATGAGATCTCAAGAAAATCACTAAATGGCAAAAGCAGCTGCAGAATGCCTATGAGAAGTTTGCCCCGGTGCAGTCCCACCTTTCTTATTTCCCTCTCCCCATCTTGCATAAATAGGGGGTGTGTCTGAACTCAGGTTTAGCTATAAGCTACAGATAATAATTATATTTGGTGCCATGGTTGTCAGAGAGAGCAGAGAGTTGGGTTTCAGTTTGACTGGGTAAGTTAAACTTTGAAAAAAATGGGGGCTCCTGGAGACCAATCGGAACCCCCCCCCCTGGTTCCACCACTGCATGTTTTACAGAAGGGAATATATACCAACATGATTTGTCTTGCATGAGGACACCTCTTCTAAGAAGATATGTTTGACTGGATGGTATGTCTTACAGGAACTCATGTATTACATGCGGGCATGACTTAGAGGTGGAATGACTGCAGATGAATAATTAACAATCAGAAAATTATTTATGATTCTCATTAACTGTCTCACATTCTGTGTGATCCTACAATTCATCATGATTACACAATTCTTTTCTTATTTATTAGCATTGAAAGGTAAAAATGTCACGTAAACAGTTTACTGCTGTATTTTTATTTTTTTCTTTGTTATTAGTGTACATATTATGGATAAATGTCTTTCTTTCCATCATTTTTTCTTTGGTTGTAGGTCAGTTAAGCAAGTCTCTGTACTAGTAGAATTATAGCATGAGTTGAACTGGTGATGGAGGTTAAATCATGTTAACTATAACTGGAGACAGCTGTTAGTTTCTGCATATTCTTCCGAGATGACAATTATCGTGACACCACTTATTTGATCTGTCACATCTGCAACGGTTATTGCATCTTATTCTACAATTGCATCTAGGATATGTAAATGAATAACGACGTCCCAGCCCCCGAAGGCTAATCATAAAATTATTGCACACTGCCGAATTAGGATGACAATTAAGGAAACAATATCTTCCAGATCGAACACAGGGGCACCGGAAAGTGCACCGATTATTTCTACAATTGCATTTATCATATGTCATTCCACGTGGTACTCCTCCTTGATGTGGACGGTGTACAACATTCCTGTCTAGTGCACGTGGATACACATATATCTTACGTCTCTTTATCCCATTTTGGCAATTAAGATTTTGTCGTACATGGCATTTACTGGTACATCTTATTCCAGCACTAATACAGGTGCACTGCCTTGTAGTGCAATTTCCCATACATCCGCATCTAGTATAACTAACACCACCACTTATCATCCTGGCAAGATGTGTGGACTTGAGTGCACCTCGAGGTGGCCCCAACTCACCCCTGAAGTGGTAATCTGCTGAAGTACTACTGTTCTCACTCCTGCATTGAGTAGGAGAATTGAGTGATTGACACACAAACTTATTATTGTTAGAAAAGTTCATTCCATGAATGATAATAGCATGTGAAAAAGTGTAAACTTACTTATAGGGATAGGGAGATCTTCCACTCAATTCGACATTTTGGCTATGTATCTGTGGCATGTTCCAAGTATGTATGGATGTGGTGGAAGCCTGGTGGTTATCAACTCCTCCCAGATCTATCAATGATGTTCTTTATTAATGTGAGCTACAGGTAGAAGCTCCAGGTTGGGAGGGCAGGGGCACAGATTAAGATAAATCTCACGCTGATATTAGAGTTGGAGGATATTAGAGTTGGAGTCCTACAATAGCGTGAGATCAAGTGTGGAGTCCTACAATAGCGTGAGATCAAGTGTGGAGTGCTGAGATTGTAACAGTGCTAAGATCGTATTTCTGAGTTATGCTCATGCGCCAACCGGAGTGACATCACCACCGTGCTGAGATTGTATTCGGAATAACCGGGGTTGTGCGCATGACCCTATATTAGACTACTAATTTGTTGAGATTGTACAGTCTTGAGATTGTACAGTCTTGAGATCCTGTTGTATTAACGCATGACTCTGATGGCTTCTGAGTACTCTACTGAATGTGAAAGGTCTATTAATAGAGTAGAGAGATTGTCCAAACACCGAGAGCTATGCCAGATTTCTGGTAACATACCTATAAACTTTAAAATGCCACCCCCCCCCCTGATATTTCCAAGAACAAGGTTAGAAACATCAAAAATCAAGCCAAGCTATGTCAATGGAATGCTCAAAGTAATTTGTATTTGCAGTAATGCTATATATTCAAAGTCATTAATTTTTTTTTTTTTTTTTTTTTTTTTTTTTTTTTTTTTTGTGCTAAGTGCAAGTCTATAGTGCAGCAAACCATAAGCCCTGATACATTATGATAGCTTAATTTAAACTAATGAGACTTATGATACTAGGCTAGCAGTCAAGGATAATGGAATACTACAGTGTTTTTATTCATCTACAGCATCAACAGAGGATGCATCTTGTGAATGTCACATAACACAAATCTTCATAATTGATCTAGGGACTTCATGCTGGTATTACCTGTCCAACCATCATCTGTAACATCAAAAAGCCTATTTTTTTCCCCATTTTATTTAATTATCTTCCATCTCAACAAGAATCTTCACTGAAATTTATATTCAATCTCTGTAATGCTGCTGTACAATTATCAATCTTGTTTGGATAAATATGCTAAGATTTCCAAAACTGAGTGTACGTACATTATACAGATATTTCATGTGTTCAAGTTATTATGGAAATGGGTTACTTTATTATGTAGATAAGTGGATCATTCAAGTAGTAAAAGAATAATAGGTGTATTATTAAATAATATTGGGTGAAAGTCTTGAGAATATAGTTAAAAAGAAATATTTTTTCAAGGCCTAACCTTCAGTTATATACCAATAAAAGCTTATTATAGTACTCTTCATAACTCTACAGTGCTACAATATTGTCCCTCAAACTTGGGGGAATACCCAGACTTGTAACTACAAGAACAAATACACTTACTTGTAACTTGTAGGTGATACTACTTGACCAATGACAAGTTGCTATAGAAATGCCAAAAGAAATTTGAGACGGAAATTCCTAACAGAAATGCCAAAAGAAATTTGAGACAGAAATTCCGCACAGAAATGCCACACAGAAATGCCATACAGATTGCCATTCAGAAATGCCAGAAGGAAAAGCCAGACCATAATATTTTATTGTTTTTAATTAGAGTATTTTTGTAAATTTACAATAACAGGCTAGGTACTCAATGGTTGTTTGCATTAAATATTATTTGGTAAGCTCCTGATGAAATTTTATAATTTTTCGAATTCTATTTACAGTCTAAAGTGGCACCAAAAAAGAAGGATTGTTACCAGAAGCATGGTACATGTATTTGGACGACATGTGTTAGAATAGAAGATAAGTTTATATGTAATATCACTACTCAAAAAGATTCATTTATCCAGTGAACAATTTCTAGGAGTTTAATTGTTCAATACCTTATTCATAATTTTTCCTAGAAAAGGAACTAGTATACATCAGGATAAAGCAGGACCAACAAAAGAAGGTTGTAACTGAAATATATGACATCATTGAGATTCTGAACCAGTACCATTCAAACCCTATGGGTGGACACAGCGACATTTATGGTACCATGCCCAAGATATCCCAGTTTTATATGTGGCCTGGTATGAAGGAGGATGTCGTTGAATACATAAGCACCAATTGCTTTGTTGGTTAAAAAATCAATTTTTTTTATATTTTAAAACTTTTAAATTCACATCATATTAGCATGTTAACAAATAAGCATGCTATTCTTTAAAAAAAAAATTTTTTTTCTGCTTTTGTAACATTTAAAAAAAACAACACAACATCAAAACAATTTTGGTTGTACAAATTACAAAATAAGTTTCCCATATATCAGCCTTCAAATATGTCCAAATCAAAATTGATTAAGACAAGCCTAAAGATAACTGCATGTGTTTCATTTGCAGTGCAATAATTGTCACCAATGCCAGTGATAACAAAAGTTTAAAAAGCAGGCTCCAGAGCTAAAGTCCATCAAGGTGAAGGAGTCTCTGGAACTCGTTGTCATGGATCTCATTGGTATATACATTTAATCAATTTATTGTTTTGATTTTTTCTATTTCAGAACCACTACCAATAACTGATGCTGGGTTCAAATCCTCGTATATTATTTTCAGTTACTCCCAGCCTGCGTTCCTGCATAACTACAAAGAAAAACTTTTGAACTATGGGTCGTGGGACAGCGAATTAAACTTCATTCTTCTCCCTACATGGTACTAGGGGTACAGAAGCCTTCAAATTTCTTCAAAATGTCCAACTAAAAAGTTAGAAGGAAACTAAGGCCTTTTCTTTTAGCAAATTTTGTTCGTGAAGTAGGTAAAAGGTCAACAGCATATCCACCCAAGCTCTGCATTTTTAAAATCGCTGATAAAAATGCTACCAAGAAAGAAATACCAACTTTATTTAATTTGTATACATACATACATACATACATATATACATAAATATATATATATAGAGCAAACAATAAAGTGATGAGAATAATAATGATAAAAACAGCCCTAGAACAACAAAATTCCAAAATAAACTGTGGTGACACAGAGAGTTGGGTTTGGCAAGGGCACAATGTATGAAAGTAACTAAATTAATGTAGCTGATATTTAAGTTAGTACAATATGAATAAAATTTATGTTTGTAGAGCTCTGTTGCTCCAGGCTAGTTCTGTCCTTGCTCTAAAAAGTGACTAAGAACATGCGATTAAGATTTTGCCTGCTTCATCAAACAAATGCTTGATCTTACTCTTGGTGAGGCAGGGGAGACCACCCTTCAGGTCAGAATGAGTCTGGAAAAAATCACTTTAGCTTTGATTGCTGGTCTGTAGTGCAAAATGAGGACAAGAAAGTCAGTGTCAACACTACATACCATAATAGTTAGTGCTAATCATATGCTGCAGCTACAGCATAAAGCATGATTCCTGTAGCTGCTTCTTCTAGGATAAAACACAAGGAACTGATTCTTTCTCTCTATCAAAAGTAGTAGGTGAGGCTTGATCTTCACAACCTATGCAGATAATAAATGCCTGTTCTTCCTTCAGTAGCTCTGGTGCTTTTTCTGTAATATATACCTTGTCTGATATTTTCCCTTGTTCTCTCCATGACTAAAAAATTATTTCCCATTTGGAGAGATGAGAACATCTCTTCTCGAGTTTGTGCATGAAGTCTGATTCTGCACAGATCACCATAATCAATTACAATTAATTAGTGGTAGTAAAAAAAAATAGCATTTCTATTAATTATTGTACAAGCATATTAATGCAAAATACATTGACATTTTGGTGGTTGAAATATTTATCTTACCTTTCTTTGGATAGGAACACAATTGTATTGCAATGTAAATGATCTAAACACGATGTCAATAATGAATGTTTATCCCAGAGTGCCACCATTTTTTTTTTAATTACATTATTAATTTTCATAAATAGGGAAGAGAGGTGATCAACAAGCATATTAGAAAATGTAGTACTTCTAGTTTGAGTATCATGAACAAGTAAATGTTTTTTCTGGCCTTGGCTACAACACTAAAAGGCTCTCTAACATAACTATAATTTATTACTTGCTTGTAAAGCCTAAATATATAATTAGGAACTATTGTCTTGTCACTAATATTTATCAGAATAAGGTAGCATGTCATAAATTAAGTGTGTCTTCTTCCTTCACTTCTGCCCATTAAAATTATTATACAAGCATATGTTGTTAATGACTAGTATAACTTATACTTGTTGAAAACATGTATTTAAATTATTCTTTTTTAATGCTAAACCTCTTTATATTGTTACATAGGTTAGTAGTAATCCATGCTATGGTCAACTCAGATTCTCTTGGTTTATCATATACAGCCATTGTTATATAAAGGGTATTGACATACAGAAGACTTGAAAATGATAAAATGCTATTATTTTCTGTGAAATGATGAAAAGAATATTTCATTTGTGCTTACAAGAAAACTTAATAAAAAAGACATGATTAATTTTTGGCACTCACATATCAATTGTTTCCAGGTATTTTTCACATTTACATGGCCTTCCAATTGTTGCAAATTCTCCTTTTATGCCTGATAATTTAGGATTTTTAGTGAAATTTACTGATTTTTTTCTATCTGAATTTTTCACTTACATTTTTTTTTTTCCTTTCCTGAAGTCATACATATAGGCATTTTTTGCTTTTTTTTTTGTTTTTTTTAGTGGTTCATATAAAGCTTAGTGTTTTGTCACTTAAAGCATGAGCCTCTTCAACTACTTATGTTTGCTGACTAATTTGATGGACAAAGGCATTACTGACAACACTACAAGACACCAAGATTATGGTTAACTCCAGATTTTGCCTGAGTTATTATTAATATTTTTTTTTAACATTGTTGAAATCTTATGTAAAAGTCTCATAGAGCTAAATATCTTTAGATTAAAAATGTTAACTATGTAAGTTCTTCAACTAAATTGTTATCACTTGCTTGCACCACTCTTTAGAGAGTTAATCCATATCAAATGCTAAGTTTTGCAAAGTAATATCAGATCCAATTCAGTGTCCAAATTGATAAAAGTGTCTAATATAACTTGTGGCTGTTATTGTTTTCAATTAGTATTTAAGCAGTTTGAATTTGAAAAGAAGAGAGGTGAAAAAGAAAATACTGAAACTTTGCTATTATCCAGATAAAATAAGTTGGAGAATATATCCCCTGTTTGGGACATAAATGTATTTGTGGATGATGATATAATCATAAGTATAGAGTGATTCCCAATCACAGAACCGATTATATTAATTATGTAAAATTGTACCCAAACACAATGCAATCACAAACACTGATTTCTATATTCAAACTGTGATACGATTAATTCTATATTCCCATGATTCAATTAATTGATATGGTGTTAGCAAAAAATAGAAGATGAAATTAATGCACAAGTAACACCCAAAATTTTTGATAGAAAAAATACCACAACTTCTTACAAAGCAACAGTGGTCTGCCTGAGCCAAATTGATCCAATTGAATCCACTAATCTCTCATTCAATAATATGTAATATGTGATTTAATTTATGAATGTGGTGCTTGCAAACAATAAATGTGTGTGTGTGTGAATGTGTGTGTGTGTGTGTGTGTGTGTGTGTGTGTGTGTGTGTGTGTGTGTGTGTGTGTGTGTGTGTGTGTGTGTGTGTGTGTGTGTGTGTGTGTGTGTGTGTGTGTGTGTGTGTGTGTGTGTGTGTGTGCTTTATTTGGGTGTTAACTTTTATATGAGCTCACTTTTATAGGCCAGTGGATATGATGGAGTGCTAGGCTTGGAGACATCTACAAATCATCAATGTATGATGGACATTATGTATATATGTTCATCCAATCTATAAATTTTCCCAATCTATTAATTGTGCAGCACATTCTATGAATTCATAGATTGTGCTTTGAATTTCTATGAATCGGAATTAAATATTTCCTTCTCATGAAATAATGCAAGCTTGAAGCATGCTTTATTAAGTCAGTGTTGACCACACCTGGCCACACCTTTTTCTGATATATGATGTATATTTATGTGCATCCAATTTTACACCAGAGTTTCTAACAAAATGAAACTCACTCTCCAAGGTAGACACATCTTACATTAAGAATAGTTTCTTACCCAATAAAATTAGACCATCTTGTCACACCTCTTTATGTGGATGCTTTAGTATCAAATGCCAAAAGTGCTTTCAATAACCCTCAGAGTGGATGTACAGAACTAAACCTGCCAAGGACAGTGTGATTCTGGGGGCAGCATGGACTGGGTCACACCAAGTTACAACTCTTCCTCTGGGCTTGTTATGCTAAAATTAGTTTGTACATGTGCGTATGTATGTATGCTTGTGTGTATGTTTACCAACCACATCATCATAATCAGATTATCCCACTTTTCAGGGAAGACACATTCATTGCTGAGGATGGCTTTAAAGATCCAAAACTTTAGGTCACCTGGCCACATCTTTTCCTTCAGGTGTGCAATGCCAAAAAATGCATTAAGAAGGTAGTAAGAATAAACCCTCCTATTAGGCCACACCTGATAATAATGAGTATGCCAGCTAGCTTATCATAGTAATACTGAGTTTATCACTTGATTTCTGTATGTGTGTTGTCACTGAGTAGTTATTCTCTTGGACTAACAGCCCCTGTATTTTGAAAATAAACTCCGCACTGACACTACTTCCTTGTGGTAAGCCCTGGAACATTGACAGTTAAAGTTAACAAGTAGAGAAGAAATTCACATATGCATATATATATATATATATATATATATATATATATATATATATATATATATATATATATATATATATATATATACTTGATTTCTGGATTAATTATATCTGCTTTAAAAAAAATAATATAAATTCATAGAATAAGCAGCACAATGCATAAATTGTGCTAATGGTACGATAAATTACCTGAATATTCAGATCTCTGTGGTAATGTTATTCTTTTATATCATTTATCATGTAATGTTATTAAAACTTTCTACTGATGTCCTTCCTGTTTATATAAATTAGGAATACGTACTTTGCTGTCGGCAAATATTAATCTCTGATTCATGCAATGTGCAGTTAATAAATATTAAATTCTGATTCATAGAATGTGCAGCACAATTTTATTGATTGGGCAAATTTATAGATTTGATGGAACATATATATTGTACTGCTGAAATGTAAAGTTTGAGTTAATTGATAATTTGCATGTCTTTAGATTTCGATGTTTCCATTTCTTCCCTTTCATTTTCAAACCAGCCCTTCCCATTTGTCTGCCTGTGATTTGATAAGTTGAGCCTGCCATTCTCAGAACATGTTAATTTAATTTAACAAACTAGACCACAATACTCAGAGCATGGTTACTTTCTTCTGATCCTATTTTGATCTGTAGTTCCAAATTGAAATTGAAGGCAAGCACACACACATGCATGCACCACACACACACACACACACACACACACACACACACACACACACACACACACACACACACACACACACACACACACACACACACACACACACACACACACACACACACACACACACACACACACACACACACACACACACACACACACACACACCTCTGCTGGTACCTATTCTATATCTGCTCTACAACTTCGGACCAATCTCAGTCCTAGTTCTGATAGACAATATCAGAGCAGGTTGAATGTGGTGGGCAGACTACCAGGAGAGTACACCTACACTGTCAATAATGGAGACACAGGCACTGCCATGGTGGCCACATTCACTGTGGAAGGTACCATGCACATATATCAGGGCAGAGTATGTCATGTATGCCATAATAACCCATTTGTACCCATTCACTGTATGTCCTCATTAGATCACACCTTTGCTTAGTCTTCATTCTTAAAAAGACACATCAAGACCAATTTATTGAATCCCTTTGTTGAATGAAACTGAACCATCTAAATCTACTCAAAGTCTGGTATAAGTGTGACTTACATAGAATTACATGCTAATAAATGTAGTGCCAGTCATAAATGAAAATACATCTCCTATGGTGCTGTAAGTTAACTGATGCCATAAGTAGGTGTGGCAGGTAGAACCTGATGTGATCATGCAATTCCACTACTAAAAGAACTCGTGAAGTACATTTTTGTGATGTAAATTAGGATATAATGTATATGGTATAATTATATATAATTTTTTTCTTCATACAGCTGCAGATGCTCCTACAAATCTTGTGCTACTACAAAATGGAAGAACCAGTATTGAAATACGCTGGACTGCTCCTGTCAATCCTCCTTCACTAGGATACAGAATCACAACTGTAGCAGATATTAGTGCTGGCTTATCAGCAGATAGCTCTCCATTTACCTTTGAATTAGGAAGTCGAACTTCAGTCACTATTTGTGTAGTTGGTGTTTCCTTTCACTTTCCTAGTGATGTATTGGGGCCAAAATCTATCACTTTGCGAGGTGAGTACATTTTATATTACAGCAACTCTTTAGTATATTCATTGCATAGAGTATGTATACCTTCCCACTAGATTTACTTGCTCCAGTTGTCACATCATCAGTGACTGCCACTTCAGCCACTATAGTCTTGTCCCAGCCTATGGACAGTCTACCAGCAGACCAGTACACTGTGACCCTCACTACAAAACTTGGGCAGATGATGTGCGAATCTGTAGAAAACTCGGTGACAATAACCAGTTCCTCTAATTCAGTTCTGTTTGAGAATCTGGAAGAATACAGTGTTTATTCTGTCACTGTTGTGGCTAACCATGACCTTTCTAACATGATGAATTCACTCAGTGCATCTGATATTACAACCTTATCAGCAGGTTGGCATAGTGATTGCATCTAGAATGTTACTTAAGTCATACTACAATTTCAAAATGCTGTGTGTGTGTATATATATATGTATAATATATAGCTCCAGAGGCTTCTCCTACTAATTTTAATGCTAGTGCCATTACCTCTATCAGTATCACACTGACTTGGGGGACCCTTGACTGCACACATCAAAATGGAAAAATCACTAGTTATGACTTGCAGTATGGAGAAAAAGGTGGTGCACTGACCACCAGGAGCATTGGGAGTGCAGACACAAGTTACACTGTGGATGGACTCCTGCCCGTCACACTGTACAGGTTCCTATTGGCTGGAGTCAATATCAATGGCTCTGGACCACCTGCTTCCTTGGGTCCTATTAGGACTGATGAAGATGGTATGTTAATCAAATCTAAATGAGATTACGTCTGTATACATAATACTTTGCATTACCCAGTTCCTGGTCCTGTGACTGGTCTGACAGGGAATGTCTCCCTCACCACACTTCATCTGTCCTGGAATCCTCCTGAAATGCCCAATGGAATAATTACCAACTATGAAATTTATTTCAAGATTAATGAAAGCACTTCCTTTCATAATGCTAGTCTAATTTCTACATCTGATTCCCCAATGTATACTATATCAAACCTCGCTATATTGATAAAGATTGATAACATCATAGTTATTGCTTACACAAAAGTAGGGCCTGGTCCATCAAAAAGCTTCAACAAAACCTTCACAACTCTTGGTGAACCACGTGAGTTTAAAATGATTGGTTTATTCTGATACAACCCAAACCTTTTTGTTGTTAATTTGAGTTAGAACCCCATTAAACTATCTCAGAGATAGTTGTAGATCATATATGGGTAATTTAAACTAAATGTTAAGTTGTGCATGTAGTGCTAGAGAGATTCTTATTACTTCAAGAGCATGTTTGCCAAAATAATGCATATATTCATCAGATCCAAGATGTAATGAATACAAGTATACATATTATATCATTTATATAATTATAATTTAAAGCTTAATGGTCAGTAATATACTAATTATATTTCACATTTTCAATGATCTCCTGATCTGATAATTAAGTATAAATGCACATCATAGATAAATATAAGATTAAAACTAAAGAATTAAACTTTTACTTTTTGATAATTTTTTTTAGTACTTAAAAATTTAAATGGATTGGTTGCTTCAAGATGAATGAAATTTTTTGCCAAGGATTAAGTATACTTTAGAAAATTATCTTACATGCGGCCAATTAAAATGCAGCTCTTTTGTAGGAAACAATATTTATATTATACTGACCTATCAAAGGTCATCCTATACATAGTTAGATTTGCATATGTCAATGTGGATACATGTACCACATAATCAAGTGTATCCATTTCAAGTTTTTGAAATGATGTCATGTGAATGTCTAGAATAATATGTGTAATATTGGTGAACATGACTTTTTTAATCTGACCATTGAAGTTGTTAGTTATGCCACATAGTTTCATTATCTTAGGTTGTAAGATGAAAGATTGAAGTACTTGACATATCAATTATCATCTATATTATTATAATTTCTTTTACTAATGATGATGTGTGTACTTGATCAAAATAATCACAAACAACTATTATGAACTACCTGAAAGATAAATGTGAATTAAAAAAAAAAAAAAAACCAACAAGAAACAACAAGTGAGCATTGAATTAAGGTCCTTATATACCCTTTTTTATAAGAACTAACCTCATAACTGTTCTAATTGTTATAAAATTTTTCCTGTATTGCAGCAATCATGCAAAATATGAAAGTTGAAGTTCCAAATGATACTTCTGTCATTGTCACATGGGACCCGCTTCTACTCACTGAAATTACTGAATACATAGTATACTACCGTCAGATAGAAAATGTGAAGAGACAAACAACAGAGTCTAATAGAACTGTGTCCAGCTCACAAAGCTATGTGATAATCAATGAATTAATCACTGGAGGAGAATATCAGTTTCAGGTGGTGGCACAAGCAACTGTGGATGAGAGGACAATTGTGGGGAAGAGATCCCTACTGACAGATGCCTCAATAATATTACTAAATGATACTACTACTCTTCCTATTTGCACTGCCTCTTTTAGTGAGTGAATAAATGTGTAAAGATTAAATATATAATTGTTTAATTAGTTCAGTTTAGTTAATCTTTCCCCCCCCCCCCTGTTCTTCTTCCCAGATGTGTCATGAACATATGAAACATGCATGCTTTACTAAGGAAAATGTTTTTTTTTTTTTTAAATATATTAATACGTAATTATTTAAGCATACCAGTAAAATATTCTTTAGCTTAAGAATGAATGTTTGATAATGTGTGGGAGAAGGTGGAAAGGCAAACACATGGAGGGAATAGAATTGTTATATATTTCTCCTCTATTTTCTCTTGTATATGATCAAATAATGTAGCTTTTATTCTTTCTCCCTATGCTCATTATTTGCATAAACTGCTTGGACAGAAAATGACATTTCTGAGTGTGGCATATATTTCTGGCATTATAGCTATTAAGTTAAGAAACACGACAGCACTTAATTAGTTGTCTACATACTTTGATAATCATGATTACCTAGTTGAGTTATATCTCTAACTTACAAAATTGTAAAATGGGATAGCACATTCTACTTCAGTCAATTAAATGATACTAGAAAAGTACCCATTCTATGTCCATGGATGGAGATAGCAAGAACACCTTACTCAATTTGAGATTTAGTTTGTTCCCTGTCACATATCAGATGCATGATATAGTTGACCAGTAAATAACAGAAAATATACATGAAGAAGAAATAATTTCAGAATTAAATACTGGTCAACAAATTACTTCCTGCTGTTGAACTTAATCTTTATTTTATGTTATTTTTTTTGTTTATTATCCATTTCTTACCACCAACACATTCCTTGAGATCAGAACATCATCACCATTAACATCATCAATGCCATCATAGAGGCACAAAGACCTTTCTGACCATTTTGAAGAAATCCCATTATTACACAATCCTATGCATGTAATCACAATTTAGCTTTTTTAGCTGGATCTTGTGATGCAGAGAGTATAGAGCGGCCATTTTAAACTTGCTCATCTACATTGTCCGATTCTAGTAGCTTTGGTTCTGTAGGTATCATCAGCGGCATGCATTGTGCTCTACCATTTGTACGCAAAAAAGGACATGGAGATACTATTGGCTGGTTAAATTTAGTCATCCAACCTAAGGTATAGACAATGATATCAGTGTCAAATCAAGTTTTCAATTATCTCCTGTTGGTTCTATTGGATAAACCACAAAATCTTTTATTTTCTGTGTCAACAAAGATGCTAATTCATGACCAAATGATTGTAATAAAACACATTTCTCTCTATAATTGTCCACATGTCCATATTCAAGTGGTAACAGAACTTCTCCCTCATATGGAGTTCAAAATTTCAGTCAAACAATAAATAGAACAACTTTTCTTTGGTACTCTCATGTGTAGGTTTCTATATGCTTGAGCACCTGTTATTTTAGTGGTCCTATAGTACTCAAAACATAAAAATGCAGATGAAAGACATTGATGTGAGAGGTATTTTCAACCTTTACACTGACTTTCCCAACATATTTTGGGAAGTAAGATGGCACATCAATTTCATGCATGGAGTAAATTTCAAAAAACTGCCATCATAAAGAGTAAGTAAATATTAACCAATAGAAAATTGGATATTAGGTGATTTTATCCTGAAAACATTTGCGTTTGCTCCCACTAATGATTGTGCATGACCTTGTATGAGTTAAAGGAAACTGGTTATTCTTTTGAAGTCAAGTTGGTTGAGTGGTAGATTAAAATTGCTTCATGACATTAATCTCCTATCCTTTAATGTTATCAAAGTTTTAATTAGATAATAAGGTCTTTTGTCTGTCATCATAATTGATGACACATATAAAATAATTTACATTCAAGAAGTAGAAGAACTTGCTAATAGATCTCAGTATACAGCATATCTGCCATTGTAGAGAACATTCACGGAAAATCAATCCCTTTTCTCAAGTCCTAGTTGTATCTAGTATCTGTAGCCTTAATGCAAATCAACCTTTAAGTTATCTTACCAAAGATTTGTGACTTATTTTTTCACCAGCAAATATGTAATTAAATGTTCACACACTAGTTCAGTAATTAAGTAGGGAAGTGAATGTATGTACCAATGAATGACTTTATGTTAGTTTCTAACATATAATATGTAATGAGTATCTCCCAATAGGTGCAGCTATCGCTATCACTGCAGTTGTTGTTTTTTTCTTAACTGCTCTTGTGTATTCTCTCATCCTAACACTGGTGTTAGTCTTATATTGCCGTCACAGAAAGTATGTGAAGTAAGAGGATTTAAAAATTACTCTGTACAACCTGCTTCCATTATGTAACATAAATATATCAATTTTTTAGGGCCAACAGTATTGAAGGAAACAACCAGCATAATGTCATAGAGAACAGGTAACTAATTTTTTTATTGAATATTAAATGTTTTATGATGTTTATACAATTAGAAATGCACTTAGTATATTTGACTTTGACAGAGATTTGATCAAGACAGATGACTGCCAGGCATATGAAAATACATCCCAATTCCATGGATATCTTCCTACTACCAAGGAGTGTGATGATAGCATTGATGACTTCGACAGAGATTTGATCAAGAAGGATGACTTCCATGCATATGGAAATTCTTCCCTATTCCACTGACATCTTCCTACTACCAAGGAGTGTGATGATGACATTTATGATTTTATTTAGTTTTTAATATTCAGCTGATTATATTGAATATATTCAATAGATTTTTAGTTG
Source organism: Lycopodina hypogea (assembly GCA_963969325.1). Lineage (NCBI taxonomy): Eukaryota > Metazoa > Porifera > Demospongiae > Poecilosclerida > Cladorhizidae > Lycopodina > Lycopodina hypogea. Next base: position 13,808,795 of record OZ017782.1, on the reverse strand, counting down.
TGCAATTAATATCAGTGCATGTTTTTATATGTGTTTTTTCCCCTTCAAATTGTCAAACAAAAGGCCAGAAAATAATATTGTGAGTCTCATAAAGAAGTGTTTCCCCAAAGTTGTTATACTGTACACTCCAGCTAAATAAATTGATAAATAAAAAAATTGATTTCAACTTTCGATGCCAAAAACACAAAAGACAATCATGGCCCAATATTTAAAGCACAGGTCCAAAAGCAAAAAGTCTTAGATACTGTTGGTGATTTTTTTTTGGTTTTTTTTAAATTTTTTTTTTAAGGCCTTCATTTTCTTTCTTTTTATTTCATTCACCTAATTCTTTCTTATTTCCCTCTTCGTTTCATTCCTCTCTTTCTTCTTCTTCTTCCCTTTTTTTTCTCCCTTTTTATATTTTCTTCGTCCCCTTTTTATTCTTACTTCTCTTCTTTCTGTCTCTTTTTTTTATATCCTTCATTTCTTCCTTCTCTTTATCTTCCTTCTTTCCCCCTTACTCTTCATTTCTTCTTTTCTCCCTTTTTTCCTTCTTTCTTTTTCTTATGCCCATTTATCTTTCCTTCTTACCCACCTTTTCCAATCCTTTTTTCTCTCCCTTTTTTCATTCCTTCTTTTCTCTCTTTATTCCCTCCCGATTTCTCACTCCCCCTTTCTTTTCCTCCCTCTTTCTTCTTCCTCCTTTCTTTTCCTAACTCTTTTTCTACCTTTTCCCTTCCTTTCTCACTTTTTTTATAATAAATTTATTCATTGTTTCTATACTAACTAGATATATAAAAAAACAACCCAAATAGAGTTGCAAAATCATCAGTCACCACCAATTGAAATTGAAAAGGGAAAGCCAGTGAATGAAATATATGCTTCAATAATTCTATTCAATACATGCATCCATAGCTGTGCATGTTTGTCACTGTGTTCAGTTAGGAGAAAAATGTCTTTAGCTTTGATTGATGGTCAGTGGTGCAAAAAGAGGACAAGAAAGTCAGTGTCAACACACATACCACAATAGATAGTGCTTATCATCTTCTAGGATGGAACACAAGTAACTGATTCTTTCACTCCCTCAAAAGTAATGGTTAATGATTGATCTTCGCAACCTACACAGACAATAAAGGCCTGTTTTTCCTTCAGTAGATCTGGTACTTTTTCTATAATATACTCAGTAATATCTTCCCTTGTTCTCCTCATGGCTCAGAAATTATTTTGTTCTTGGAGGAATGAGAGCAACACTTTTCAACTTTATGCATGAAGTCTGATTTTGCACAAACTACATATTTAATTTAAAAAATCAAAGTCAATAAAAAAAAATAGCATTTTTATTAATTACTAGCAGCATATACCTGGCGTTACCCAGCCAATGTCAACATGAAATGTTATAGCAGGTACTCAAATTCTCTCCTGGTTGGCCCTTCAATTAGATTTTGGCACAGCTACTTGGAATCCATATGCCCAATTTAGCCTGATTAGTCCATAAGAGTTTTAGCAGGCATAATGATATCCTATGGGTGTGGCAATGACCAAACCACATACATTGACATATGCACTTGTGATTACAAATGCTCACCCAGTTGCTTGAAAGTCTCATTCCAAATTTCAGTCTGTATGGTCATTTGATTAGCTTTTAATAGAAAACGGCCATATTTATTTAATAATGCTATTCGGGTTACATGGAGACCACATACCTAATTTTTGCCTGATTGTCTGATCAATATTTTTAGCCAAAATTACTTTGTGTGTGTGTGGCTATGACAAAACTATACCCATTTCCATGCCCACATGAGTTTCATAATGCTTGGAGAGGGCATGATAAATTTTGGCATATTTTAGTCCAAGTGTTTACATACTTACTTATGATCCTATTATATTTGAGCTAATCTTGTCTGTCTGCCTATCTGTCTGTCTGTCTGTCTGTCTGTCTGTCTGTCTGTCGATCGGTCGGTCGGTTGGTCGGTCGGTCGGTCTGCCTGTCTGTCTGTTTGTCTCTCTGTCTATCTGTGATCCCTACTCCTCCTTAATTTTTGGGAGTATCTTCCACAAACTCTAACAGGATATTGGAAGAACCAGAAAGGGTATCAAAGGGATTTTTTGGTGCCATTATAGGCAGAATTGTAACAATGGCGGATTCTAGGGGTTTCTGTGTGGCGACATCCCCTCCATTGTTGAGGACAGTATTCCATTCCATGTTTGGAAAAACCTATCAAAGATATAGAAGGGAGAAAAGTGTTTGAAAAACACCAAAATATTGTGTCATAAAATTAATTGAAAATTAGCCACACATACTAAGTTTCAGTTCATATAAATTCACTCCAGACAGATGTGACTGTGACTCTGGTATACCCGTCCCAAATCTGGACATCAAAATGAAGTAACACAAGGAAGGGAAAAATAAGCCAGAAAAGGAAAATCCTCCACAATATCCTCACAATAATTAATTTGTGTGTGTATGTTTCTTGGTGTGTGTGTGTGTGTGTGTGTGTGTGTGCGTGTGCGTGCGTGTGTGTGTGTGTGTGCGTGTGTGTACGTGTGTGTGCGCATGCGTGCAGCACTGACAGGAACACTTTCCTGTCCTTGAAAATCTTCTTCCCACACCAGTTCACCCAGCTGTGATGGAGACCTGGAATATTCTGTGGTGCAAATTCACTTGCCATTGCTTGTCAATCAGTCAAGGGTCCAGGTGGGACTTTGGGTGTCCACACCCACAAGCTGACAGCCTTGGTCAGTCCTCCTGCGAGTTCCTAGCCCTGCTCCAGGAGTTTGCTTGCAATAGCTCATAGTGCCTGCTTAGTGCACAGACACCCTGACTATGTCAGGTGCATGTGACAGTGTTGATGGCAGCAGGACAATTTGCATTTTTTTGGTGTGTGTGTGCCTGCCTAGGTGCTGCTTGCGTGTGTGCTGGGTGCACATGGGGGGGGGGATGGGTGAGTGGTTGCTTGCCAAACCCTTGGACCAAAAATTAATAAACTTTCAGGATTTGCAAGTGGTACACTGGGGTTGCCTCTTATTATGGGTCCCTCTACTCTTGGTGGAGAAAATGGGAATTCAATTTTTTTCATACAAAGCCTAAAAATTGGCCATTTCTTACAGTCTTCCAGAGAAATTATACCCATAATCCAATGGTTCAAATCTAGGACTATGCTTTTTTTTTTCTTTCTTTCTAACCTTCAATTCTCTCTTTCACAGAGTGCTGAGTGGCTCTCTCTGGTGGACAACTACTTGCCCAGAGGGGGACCACTATTCATGAAAGTGGGACCATTTTTAATACCAGTTCTCTGTCTGGGTGGACAACTTTCAACAGGCGACCAGATTTTACTTGACAGAACATATTGATCTAACCAGCCAGGAGTCAATAAGGAATATTCATCCCATCAACTGACACCCACGTTAACAGACACCCATCCCAATTCGTTAATTGGACCCAGAGAATTCCACGCCCACCAGAACATCTTATCATCTGTACTGTCCTCAATTTGCTGATAATTCAGTTATCCAGGTGCAACTTATTATTCTTTGAGTAGTGTAGCACAGTCATGGGGCCAGTCCTTTCAGTTACGCTGCTTCACTTGACCCTAGCTCTGCTGTTTCAAGGGTCATCAACACAGGAGACGTGTAAGTAACTGTGTAAACTAGTGTAGTTGCAGAAGTGGCCATAACCTTCAGCAATGTTTAATTTTGTTGTCCTACACAAGAGAAGAAAAAGAAAAGGTGGCATGGTATGAATTATTTATCTGTGAGCTTATTCATCATCAAGTTATGAATTATTTTCAAATAGGCAGAAGTTGTTTAAACTTTTTTTTTGGGGGGGAGTTCCTAGCTAAATATATCTATACATATATGTGTGTGTGTGTGTGTGTATATATATATATATATGTGTATATTTTTCTTTTTAATAAGCCACCCTAATGCCTGCAAGCCTTATGCTATCTATGTAAATTTAGTGGTACACTATGAGTATAACTAGCTACACTGCAGTGGTAGGTAATACCAAAACTATAAAGTTTTTCCTTTTTATTTCTCAAAAATCCTTTAAATTTCTCAAAAATCCTTTAAATATTGCTATAAGAGGCTCTACCACTAAATTGTGGGAAATTGTGTATGTGCTTTCTTGTAATAAATTGAAGGTGTTGGAAAAATGGTTTGCCTTTGTTAAAAAAACAAACTCTAAAAGCATCTGCAAGAATAGCTGGCTTGTGAGGCTGAAAAAATTCTGAAGAAGTAAGTTATAGTATCTATAGAATTTTTTTTTTTTTGTTTTTTGTTTTCTGGTTGATTATGAATGTTCATTGAAATTAGAATAATAATTAATATTTATTTGCCTGGGTATGTAGGTACTGTTCATGCACCCTATTACTGTTTTATATCAGCTCAGTTATTCACATGTGATATAATAGAGCATCACTATAGATAGGTATGTGTCAAGTAATTGTGTTTCCATATTCTTTCAAATCTATATAAACTTATATAATTACATCATGTACAATCTGCTATGATTACTTTGGTATCAGTGCACCTCAGTACCTTAAAAAAAAAAAAAGGATTATCAGTCATTTCTGGCGATGCTATTCTTGAGAACTGCAATTGCAAAATAGCATATGGTTCTACCATCTATAGAAATAGAGACTTCATAAAATTTCCTTCATGCTTATAGTGAATTCCAGAATATTCAGAGCTGTGGTTGTGGAGAAAATGGACTTTGAAAGTGAGCGAAAGATTGATTGCAACTTTACCATCAACTTTCATATAGTTCTGAGAACTCATTGGCTGGTGGCAGTAGCAGTGGATGTCAGACTGTTGCCAGGGATGATGTCAGCCCAGAAGTAGCTGCTAGTTCTTCTTTAAACATTTTGTCAGGCAGCACTTCATCTTCAAGAATCGAATTGCTACAGGTGCTGCCTGACAAAGATTTCTGAAAAGTATTGCAGCTACTTCTGGTCCAGGATTACTGTGGCAACTGTCTGACTCTCAACATACTGCCACCTGTCAATGAGTTCTGAACACTAGCAGTAAACTCACTGGTGAGGTCATAGCAAACC
>OZ017782.1:13581067-13803562 GCA_963969325.1 Lycopodina hypogea | reverse complement strand
AAACAACTTCTGCCTATTTGAAATAATTCATAACTTGATGATGAATAAGCTCACAGATAAATAATTCATACCATGCCACCTTTTCTTTTTCTTCTCTTGTGTAGGACAACAAAATTAAACATTGCTGAAGGTTATAGCCACTTCTGCAACTACACTAGTTTACACAGTTACTTACACGTCTCCTGTGTTGATGACCCTTGAAACAGCAGAGCTAGGGTCAAGTGAAGCAGCGTAACTGAAAGGACTGGCCCCATGACTGTGCTACACTACTCAAAGAATAATAAGTTGCACCTGGATAACTGAATTATCAGCAAATTGAGGACAGTACAGATGATAAGATGTTCTGGTGGGCGTGGAATTCTCTGGGTCCAATTAACGAATTGGGATGGGTGTCTGTTAACGTGGGTGTCAGTTGATGGGATGAATATTCCTTATTGACTCCTGGCTGGTTAGATCAATATGTTCTGTCAAGTAAAATCTGGTCGCCTGTTGAAAGTTGTCCACCCAGACAGAGAACTGGTATTAAAAATGGTCCCACTTTCATGAATAGTGGTCCCCCTCTGGGCAAGTAGTTGTCCACCAGAGTGAGCCACTCAGCACTCTGTGAAAGAGAGAATTGAAGGTTAGAAAGAAAGAAAAAAAAGCATAGTCCTTGATTTGAACCATTGGATTATGGGTATAATATCTCTGGAAGACTGTAAGAAATGGCCAATTTTTAGGCTTTTTTATGAAAAAAATTGAATTCCTTTTTTCTCACCAGGAGTAGAGGGACCCATAATAAGAGGCAACCCCAGTGTACCACTTGCAAATCCTGAAAGTTTATTAATTTTTGGTCCAAGGGTTTGGCAAGCAACCACTCACCCATCCCCCCCCCCCATGTGCACCCAGCACACACGCAAGCAGCACCTAGGCAGGCACACACACACCAAAAAAAATGCAAACTGTCTAGCTGCCATCAACACTGTCACATGCACCTGACACAGTCAGGGTGTCTGTGCACTAAGCAGGCACTATGAGCCACTGCAAGAAAACTCCTGGAGCAGGGCTAGGAACTCTGCAGGAGGACTGACCAAGGCTGTCAGCTTGTGGGTGTGGACACCCAAAGTCCCACCTGGACCCTTGACTGATTGACAAGCAATGGCAAGTGAATTTACACCTCAGAATATTCCAGGTCTCCATCACAGCTGGGTGAACTGGTGCGGGAAGAGGATTTTCAAGGACAGGAAAGTGTTCCTGTCAGTGCTTCACACATGCGCACACACACACGCCTGCCCGCCCACCCGCCCACGCAAGCACGCACGCACGCACACACACACACACACACACACACACACACACACACTTAGAACTTAGAAGCTGCCCATGGTACGAAGTACCATGATGGCAGTGTCCTGGATGAATCCAGGACCAATGGCAATAAACTTAGCTTATGATGGCATCACACAGAAATGTTGGTGTCTGGTCAGATCTCCTTGTCTTCAAAATTTTCTTCCACAGGCACAACTAAGTGTTCTTAATTCAGATTGCTTGTTAGCTGAACAGGTGTTCCATCGCCTGGATGTTGAAATTTTCTCTACACCATCTAAACACAGATGAAACCACCCCTTCCTGTCCTGGCACAACTCATACCATCTATCATACACACCAATTGCCTGCAAATCCACTTTCAGAACATCCCTCCACCTCTTCTTTGCCCCGTGGCATGGTCTCTTCATGTTAAGCTCCCCAAATAACAATCTATTTGGAAGCCTTTCTTCATCCATGCGACCCACATGACCCAGCCATCTTAAACGCTGCTGCAGAATGATATCAGAGATGGAGTGCTGCAAGCCAAACCTATGTGATAGGCTTTGAGATGTTAATCTTTCATTCCATTGTTGGTACCTCGTCACACCCAGGATTGTCCGAATACAACGGTTATGAAAAGAATTCAAACGTCTTGTATGGAGAGCCTTCATTGTCCAAGTTTCAGCTCCATACAGTAATACAGCTAGAATAACTGCCCTATACACTGCTCTCTTGTGGCCAATGAGAGGTCTTTGTTCTTAAATACTGGCACCCTCAAACATCCAAATGCTCTAGCTGCTCTAGCAATTCTTCCAGTCACCTCACTAGTGATCTCCCCATCTCTTGAGATGTTAGCACCCAAGTATGTGAAGTCCTGGACTACATCCACAGAGCCACCCTCCACCTGCACTGGTCTGACATCACTCTCATTCATCCCTCACAGCAACCATCCCTTTTGTCTTCTCAGTACTCACAGTCAGCCCCCATTCACTTGCCACTTTCACAAACTCTGCTGCTACTGACTCAAAACTATCCCGAGAGGTTGCATACAATGCCACATCATCAGCAAACTGGGACTCAGTTATTCTCATCTCACTCAATCTAGACTTAGCTGTGCAGTCCCCAACCAACTTCCTACCATGCTTATATAACACACTCACTCCTGCACCACTATTCCTATTGCACCAATCAGCCACCATAGCACTAAAGTAGATATTAAATAATGTGGGTGCCAGGGTACATCCCTGCCGTAAGCCATTCCGGACCTCAAACCTATCAGTTACAGTCGAACCCACTCTAACCTCAGCATGCATCCCCTCATGGAAAGAATTCACAACATTCAACATTTTTTCTGGCACACCATACTTCTCTAGGACCTTCCATAGGGCTTGCCTGGGCACTGAATCATAAGCCTTCCTCAAGTCTACAAACAACACATACAATGATTCACCATGTTCCCTGTCTAGCAACAAAAATCATGTCTGCACAACCACATCCTTTCCTGAACCCACTCTGTGACTCTGGCAGAATTTTTTCAGCAATCACTTGCAATCTTCCCTGTACAATTCTGCCTAGTACCTTCCCTACCACATTCAACAAACTTATTCCACGCCAATGGTCACACTGCTTCAGGTCACCTTTTTTTGGGATTGGAACAACTACTGTGTCCTGCCAGTCTCTCACCACTTTACCTTCTTCCCACACCTTCTGCATCACTTCCAGCATTCTATCCCACAGATCTACACCACCATGGAGGATTAGTTCAGGAAGGACACCAGACTTTCCTCCTGCCTTTCTCATCTTCAATTTGTTTAGAGCCTGCATCAATTCCTCTTCAGTTGGTGGCATATCCAAATCCAAGTGTGGTGGGAGTAGTGGCAGAGTGTCAATCACTTCATCATTGAATGCGCAGGGTATGTTAAGTATCTTTACAAAATGCTGATGCCATCTGGCTCTTACCTCCTCGTGACCCTGAATCAAACTTCCATTTTCTTTCATGACAGCAGTGGGTCTTGTTGGTCTTCTTCCAGCATGAGCCAGCTGCAACTTCCTGATACTCTTCCACCTTGTGCAACCATCCATTTTTGCAGCTTCCCCCTCCTTGGCAACCCTGCATATCCATTCTTCCTTAGCATTGTCCACTGCAACCTTTACCTTTCTCTGATGTCTCCTAAACTCTTTCCGGTTGGCTGAAGTATTGCACTGTATCATCCTCAGGTGAGCATCATCCTTGGCTTTGATCAGAGGTGACAACAACTCCTCACTATCCTCAAACCAGTCTGGTTGCTTCCTCTTCCCTCTACCAACTACTTCCTCTGCAGCTGACACAATACAAGACTTCAGAGCATCCCAGTTGCACTCTGTGGAATCTCCAGCTCTGAGTGGTCTAGCCAGCAAATGTTGCTCCAACACTTCACGGTATTCATCCCTCTTGGCAGGGGTTTTCAGTTTATGGATGGCAAAAGGCAAAGAAATTTTCTCTTTTCTTTTGGCAGAATGAGGAACAGTAACCTTTAGCTTAGCTCTTACAAGCTTATAGTCAGTCCAGCAGTTTGCTCCCCTCATCACCTGCACATCTCTGCAAACAACTCTCTGTTCAGCCCTCATCATGACAAAGTCTATCATGTGACATTTCTTTGTTGCTGGGTGCGTCCAAGTTCCTTGATAGATTTTCTTCTTTTGGAACCAGGTATTCATGATTGAGAACTGGTTTAACACACACACACACACACACACACACACACACACACACACACACACACACACACACACACACACACACACACACACACACACACACACACACACACACACACACACACACACACACACACACACACACCAAGAAACATACACACACAAATTAATTATAGTGAGGATATTATGGAGGATTTTCCTTTTCTGGCTTATTTTTCCCTTCCTTGTGTTACTTCATTTTGATGTCCAGATTTGGGACGGGTATACCAGAGTCACAGTCACATCTGTCTGGAGTGAATTTATATGAACTGAAACTTAGTATGTGTGGCTAATTTTCAATTAATTTTATGACACGATATTTTGGTGTTTTTCAAACACTTTTCTCCCTTCTATATCTTTGATAGGTTTTCCCAAACATGGCGTGGAATACTGTCCTCAATAATGGAGGGGATGTCGCCACACAGAAACCCCTAGAATCCGCCATTGTTACAATTCTGCCTATAATGGCACCAGAAAATCCCTTTGATACCCTTTTTGGTCCTTCCAATATCCTGTTAGAGTTTGTGGAAGATACTCCCAAAAATTAAGGAGGAGTAGGGATCACAGATAGACAGAGAGACAAACAGACAGAGAGACAAACAGACAGACAGGCAGACCGACCGACCGACTGACCGACCGACCGACCGACCGACCGATCGACAGACAGACAGACAGACAGACAGACAGACAGACAGACAGACAGACAGACAGACAGACAGACAGACAGACAGACAGACAGACAGACAGACAGACAGACAGACAGACAGACTAGATTAGCTCAAATATAATAGGATCATTATTGTTACTAGAACACAATCACGGCCTTCGGCCACGTTGCTTGCTAGGCCCAACTTTGGTGGGCTGTGGTAACAAAAGTTTCTTACATTTGGGCATGTTTAATGTGATGACAAATCTTAAGAGCTAAAAACCTGATCTATAGGCGGTTTTTCAGTTGGCCTCTGGTCTCCTCTGCTTGCAAACTTGTTCAGTTTGCTTAATGTTTTATATAGGAAGTGGGGGATTTGTGGGACATTTCTGAAGTGAATCTTATGAATATATCTCTAGTTATTAGTGTTCTTTTAACTCAACAGGTTAAAATGCTTTGCTTTTATTAAATGGGGGATGTGTGAGACATTGCCCCATTTCTTAAAAAAATGTTATGATGCACCTCTACTACATTGTGTGTGGTTGATAAAAACAACTTCCTCTAGAAATGTCCTTTGGAATAGGATAAGATTACAATTTCACATTACTGGTGGTTACCCATGATCAGGAAAGTTCATTTAATGTACCTACATCCTAGCCCTTGCTTTAGTTGAAATTTCAACCCCCTTGGGTTTCAATCCAGTGTATTCTTGGTCTGCTCACAAAATTTGGTCTGGATTGGCAGAACTGTGAGAAGAGTTGAGGGTCGAACAAACAAAAAAACAAACAAACAAACAGACAGACAGAGTTAAATCCATTATAATATAGATTATTATTATTATTGTTGTTGTTGTTGTTGTTGTTGTTGTTGTTCAGTGGGCTGTGGTCACATAATTGACTCAAGAAAGAACATGTCTTATAGGAGGACATGATTTTCTGGATTACATGTCTTTCAGGATGACATGTATTATGATAGCATATGTCTTACAGGAGGATGTAGCTTATACGAGGACAATACGTTTTATAGGAGGGCATGCATTACATAAGGTATGTGTTACAGTAAGACATTCATTACAGGAGAACATGTATACCTGCAACCTTGGTTGTCGTTTTTTAATGTGTGTGAATTGGTGATGGAAATTAATGTAATCTTATGATTAGTTTAATTGAAAATTTTTTTTTTATTTACGCATGCAGATGTATTGCATCTCTTTCTACGTATGTAGTGTCTAGGGTTGTTGTTTTTTTTTGTTCTTGCTGTATCTCCAGGTTTCTATGAGTGTCCACCTAGCAGACTCCTGTTGTAGATGAGATTGGTGTTCTTCTGGAATCTCTTACTGTAATCTCAGTGTATTCCTGATAGACAAGTCTTGAATTCTGTGATAAGTTTAGTTGGTGTGCCTGGCTGTTTTAAATTACTTGAATATACTGTGAATGTTCTTCTGATGTTTTACCTGACCTTACTCCTTATGATCTTTTGGTCTAATACTTTTTTGTCCTAGTGATTATCTTTTTCAATTAGACGATATGTGTAATTAAATGTACACTTAACTTTTGTTAAAATTAAACTCAATTAGAAGTTTTAAATGTACTCAATAGATGAAAGTTAGCTTTCACAATCAGTTAATTTTTTTAAAATAATTTTTAGCTCATGTATTGCTTTTATGTATCTTAGTTACTTATGACTTTACTTTTTGTTGGTTCAATGATGCAGGAAGCAGTAGAGTATGTTGTTTATTTCATATTTATTGTTGCTCCAGGAGGTGTTATTAGTGTTTAAAAAAAATTTTGTTTTATCTATATAAATGAGGTTTGTATCTGTATTAGTATGCATATGATTTTTCTACCTGTTGTCTTTATATAATTTTTTATTGTTTTGTTTGGTTTTTTACCTCAATTATGGTGTGCATTCACCAGCTTAAAAATCGTAGCTGGAGTGAGTTAGCCATGATGGCAGGTCCAGCTGTTATTACACACTATTAAAATTGGTTAAAATTTATGCTGGAATTTTTTTTCTTATTGATACTCTATCTGTGGCTCTTTTAGCAGTAGGACATTATAGAGAATTATCTTGGCTTTCTTCTAATACCATACTCACTTTGAAATCTTTGATAGCCCTTAGTTTTGTAGTATGAGAGTAGAGGTGAGTGGAGGGAGGGGGGGGGGGGGGGGGACTGGATGCAGAGAATTTTTATCCCCAGCTGCTCCCCCAATGGGACATACCAAGGTTACTTCCACTTACTTGAGGGTCATTAAGCCATTTGGCAGGTTATCAGTACATCTATCTATCTATCTATCTATCTATCTATCTATCTATCTATCTATCTATCTATCTATCTATCTATCTATCTATCTATCTCTCTATATGTATATGTATATATATAAATTTGGTATGTCCATTTATACACCGATTTAATGCCCCTAGGTTAAAACTGAACCTAATTTTATGTGGATATTTGGAGGATTAGAAATGAGGTTATTCATAGACACATTTTTAAAAAGTGGTGCCCCAGGTGAGGAAAAAAGAAATCAAGTTTCCAGACAAAAGAACCTGAAAATCATTGGCTTGGTGGTAATAGTAGTGGTCTTCCACACTAAAAGTCCCAGGATCAATTCCCCCAGGACTCTATTTTTTTAAAAGTTTTTTTTTTTAATTATTAATTTTAGGCTTCAGACAGATAAACTAACAAACATGGTTGGGCAGCTGTATTGGAGCAGCAGCTACATTTAAAAGGTTTGGTCAGCATGCTTCATGGCTGCTGTGAGCACCTTTACTTCCAGTTGAACACATAGCAGTCAAATATTAATCACAAAAGAGGTAGTTAAAGGGTAAGTAGCACCTTAGCATTGTTTTAAAGGAGGAAATATTCCCTTATTATCTACATTACACTTTAAACTAAAAATTGAGAAAGGAACATGAAATTTATTTCAAAGGAATTTAAAAAAGTAAATAATTTTGGATTTTATTTCCAGGTTTTCTAGAGGGGATAGAAGATAGTAAATGAAACCCTAACTCCAACATGTAGGAGAAAAATATATTTGGAAGTAAACACTATGCTTACATTAGAATTTTAACCTTTGACTATGTGTGTTGTTATATTCTGTGTCATTTTCCTCATTTACTAGACACGCTATCTCATTCTTCTCTCTGCTGGGGGGACCCAGTGTTGCTCTCACTGTAGGTGGATGGACAACAGCAAAAAGCACCTCTATTTAGTAATTTTATTTGGAATGGGGTGTGGGGGGAGAAGGTAGAAAATGGTAGAGCAACAGATAGAGAAATATACAGACAGGAGTTACTTTATTTATATTGAATTATGTGTAGCAAGTAGTCTCAAACCTGCATATTCTAGGCTTTGCACTGAAATCATTACAATGAGTTAACATTGTCACACAAATAATGATATAATTGGAAGAGAAGGAAAAAAACAAATTGAAGTAATATGATACTTCCATTCTACATTCAGCTCTCTTTTTTGTTTACAAGTTTTATGTTTATGGGAATGTGTGATTGAATGATTAGATTCTAGAAACTCCAAAATTACTTCAAACGTTATTAGTTTCAGAAGTGATGGGAATGTATACTTTCATTCTAATGTGACATCTGTGCCAAGCTGCTTGATAATTATGTATTTAGCCACCTCAGATTATTATAGTTTGATGTTTCTCTGGCATGGAAAACTTGTTTTGGATATCAGAACCAATCCAGGAACAATTTAGATATATGTCATGAAATATTTTGCAGGATGAATTATGGAACAAAATTCTAATACATGAATCGTACAAAACATATGCAAGCATCTGGGCCAAGGAGGAAACTTAGTCACATGCTGCTTCCTATTACCGAATGTAACGAAGATCGAAGTAGAAGCGTAAATTTGTGAGGATTTGAGAAATTTAAAATTTAGCATGTCAAATCATGCCTTTTTCATAAAATAAGAAGAGAGAGCAGAGTGGGCAGAAAAATAAGGAGAAAAAAAGGGAAACCACTTACAAGATCTGCTGTCCCCAGGTGGTCACCCATCCAAGTACTAGTATGCCTAACAGTGCTTAACTTAAGCAAGTAATTTAATTGAAATCAATTTGAACAAAAAAAGAGAGTTTGCCCCATAATTATATGCAAATTTGAGCTACTGTAGATTCTAAATGCATTTTGTCAAATCAACAGTCAAATTGCAAGCGATTTGAATGATGGTGGAAAATGATTTTATAGAGGGGTGTAATTTTATCCAGAAGAAATATTTAAGTCAGTAGTTAATCTATTAAAACCACTTGAACTTTTAAATATGTATAAAACTCATTTAATATTATAAGAACAAATGTACAAATGATAAGCATATTAATTTGAATCTATACACCAGTTTAATCTTTTTTAACAATTATCCTACATTTTTAGATATGATAGTAGTATAGTATACAAAAAAAAATCTTTCATTGATAACATTAATTTTTGGTGGAATTATAAGTGATGATAACCTCTGAGAAAATGATTTCTTATGAAATTGTTCATGTTACTATAATTCACAATTTCTTTGTCTGTCTCTCTGAATGTCTGTCTGCCAATATGTGTGGATTTTAAATCCTCCCAAAAATCTGGAGGGATCTTCATAAAACTTTCTGGGATTGATTTGGCCATTTCACTGCAATCCTCGCAAAATTTTTGTTGAGATCAGGTGACTATGGGTGTGGTTTGGTGACAAGCAACACAAGCTATCACAGAACACAACCTATCACAGAAACTTGGCATGTTTATTAATTGTACTATGTTTGTTCGATTAATGAGATTAATACCAATAATTCCTATATGTTGCATAAAGCAAACTAAATGCTTGTTACTGCAGGTGACCAACTTAGAAAGTCATCCATAGGATGGGCTTTTTTTGCACATAAGCTTAGAGTGCTCAAATTAGATATTCTTCTAGATGTGTGAACTTAAAGTACATCTTCTTATATAGAAATCAAATTTCAAATTTACTGAGCATCTTGAACTTAGATTAAAAAAATTAGTCTTAAGAAAAATATATGTTTAACAAAGTAATTATAAGATTAATTTTTGAAATCGTTTCTTCAAATTACATCCCAACATACCCTCCTAGTAAGTGGTAATAAAGTATTTTACACATTCAGTAAAATTTATCATTTTGAATATATTTTAAGAATAAATTAATACCTCAATTGGATAGAATTTGTTAATTTGAAAAGGTAAAATTCACAAATTGAGATAATTAAACCTCAATTTTTGCATCTTTGTAATGACAAAAACTCTCTTTGATCATGTTTTATGACATTGGAAAGTCCTTTTCAAATATTCCTAATTAATTTAAGATGTAAGGTCTTTTTTTCATAACTTTTAACACATCAAACATTATATGTAATACTACGGGCAGTTTTTCTGATATAGTTATAAAATTGTCTAAATTGCTTGTTATTTTATGTAGGAATTTTTATATTCTACATTATAAAACTAATCCAAGTGAATTTCAAAAATCATGAATCACATTGTTGACTATCTATCTTTCAGCATTACACTATACCTCGAAAACAATCTGCCCTTCTGAAAAATCAGTAGGAATACTGTTTGTATGCGTACATATGAGCTGCTGGTATTTGAATGTAGTGCAAGGTCTGCAAATGGTATTTGAGTGGCTTCTATGATATATTTTTTTTTTTTTTTTTTTTTTTTTTTTTTTTTCATATTGACATTGGCCTGGGTAATGCCAGATATATACTATTAATACACACATGCACACATAATAATTTACGTTAGTATTTATGTTTCTATGCTTCTACCTAGATATCATTTGGTAATTGTCTGCTAAACCATTGGATGAAGAAACCTGAAACTTGGTAATGTTTTACAACTTTACCCAGGTATTAACCTAGGCTATGTTAGAATCCCATGGGGTGGGAGGGGGAGATAAATCTGGGGGGGGGGGGGGGGGGGGTTGGTAGGACCTGAAAAACTGTTTTTACCCACCAACTTGTTTTCATGGGAGACTAAGACAACCAGTGCTAAGGTCTCCAGTTCAACCCCTGCTCATGGTTGGGTTTTCTCCCCCTTTTTTTTTTAAATTTTTTACCTTCATTATGGATAGAAATTTCCAGACTTGTTTTTAAACATGCTTAAGTAAACTTCTTTTATGCATGGGCAACTAACTATGAAGTTGTTTTAGAGTTACATCCCATTGCTCTAACAGGAAATCTAGTTATGCTAACCTTGTTTTCTACTACTATACAATACAACCACACCAAAATAGTAAACCAAGTGAGTTTCAAAATCGTTAATCATCACCAGTCATAAAGAGAAAGTGAGTGAAAATCTGTGCTACAACTGAATACAAAAGGTACATCCATTATTCGGGTTTGGTAATAAAAGAAATGAATTTATTAGTATCATTCTAATGCATATACACCATGCCTCCAAAACTTTGTAAAAAAATTAACAACAACTGGGATCTCCTCTGATGTTGGTAATCTAACTTTCAGCATTACATGATGCTTCCAAAACATTCTGGCCTTTCTAAAAAAATTAACCACAACTGATTCTATGTCTATTTATGCGCTGCTGTTATTTGAATGAAATTTTTATATCTTAATACAATATCAATTGGTTTTAAGAATCCTTAATAATGGGGGAAATATGGACTCTCCAGATGCCACCAATTGGCCTGCATTATTCACAAGCATGATGGATACACTAATGATAATCCCTGAGAGAAAAATTTTTGTGGTGGAACACCAGGTAGCTCCAATTATAATACAAAATCCTATTGGTGAGTGAACCACTTGGGATCATAATCAATTCCACTGACCTGTATTCTCTTGAATAATCAGGTAGATGGTGGAACAAATGGGTTTATCTTATGCAGCTGACAGTGTCATTCTTAGTTGCTCATTCACAATTCCAATGTATAGATAGGAATTCTTAAAACAGGCTTGATCTGAGTGATCAAATGCATCAGTGACATTCTGAAGCATGTTACTGCTCACAGAACTTGGGAAATGGTATAAGTGGTCGGCTTATAAGAGAGCATTGTGGCTAATTATGCATAAATTATGTACTAAAAAGTTTCCAGATTCAGTTTTTCTAGTCCTCAAGCACCCAGGGTGGATCCTGGGCTTCTAACCTAATCCATGACAATCTCAGTCATCACTTTCTGTGCAGTGGTTTAGTGTGAATAAATTAAATTGCATACAAACTGGTGAACATTGAGAGAGAATTTATTTATTTACATCAAAAAATCAACAAACTACTCTTTAATTATGTCCCTCTTCAGGATTCACACCTATCAATGTTGTATTCTTTACTATAAATAATTAACAACATTCATGACAAGTAGCACAAACATTATTTGCACTACTTGTGCTCTATACAATTAATGTAATAGTTTTTTGTTTATTGTATTCATCCATAGTTACTCATTACTATTTAGCACTGAAAAAAAAAGAGAGCTAAATCAAAATAGTATCATAAATTTCTTCATGTGCCTTGGTTGTGGGGGAACGCTTTTTAAATGGAGACATCACTTCATATTCCTCAAACTCATGCACTTCCAATGATGTTCTGTAAGAATTAGAAGATATTTAATGTTAATGTCTGTGCGAGCATGTGTGCGAATGTTTATGCGAGCACGCACGCACACACACACACACACACACACACACACACACACACACACACACACACACACACACACACACACACACACACACACACACACACACACACACACACACACACACACACACACACACACACACACACACACACACACACACACACACACACACACACACACACACACACACACACACACACACACACACACAATGTAGTAAAATTATGTAGAGAAATATTTTTTCAATCATGAAAATCAGCTTACTTCTTTATGCCATGAATTTCTCACCTATTTTTTTTCCTAGAGCAGTTCCATGCTATTATCACAAATGTTAAAATGATGGAGTATATAATAATTGTTGAGAACAGAACTACAATGGCAGTGATAGCAATTGAAGTGCCTGCAAAAGAAAATTATATACATCTATAACATTTGATATCAAATGAAACTGCTACACTAAATTATTTCAAAGATGTGTGAACATCAATATAACTGACCAGATAGATGAAAGCAGGGGGCATGTCCACCAATTGGCATGCATAGGTGTAGCCTCCCACCCTTATTCCATCTCTCCCTCCCTCCATCCATTCATATCACATCTATCTATCTTTCAATTTATTGATTGATCAATCAATCCATCATCAAACTATCACCAAAAAAAAATTCTGATTCTATGATGATTATAAAAAATATATGCTAGAGCAGATAGGGGAAAGATAGTGCTACTAATAATTAGGCATGGGATTTTGCATGGAAGTACAAAATATCATTAGGTAGATTTTTAAATAGAGAGGCATTGCAGATTTGACCTTCGGTGATATCTAGGTGACAATATTGACCAAATGTTATTGAGTTGGGTGATAAATAAAAGGTCACATTGTATGAAACTGAATTACATTTATATCTATTTTCATTCTAAAGTTAAAACACTCTTTTGTAGATATATAATTCTTGAGAAAAATAATACACAAGCAATAGGAACACATCTTTAGGTCTTATGAAAATTTTTTTTCCAGAAACCCATTGCAGTTTCACTTGCAAATAGTAAAGGCAACAGTTGTCCAATAAACATATCCTATAATTAATCTAGCCACCAATTGTCCAATAGACAGGAATACACATGAACACAACCACATGTGGAGGTGTGGCATGGTGGGAGCCAGGCATATATAGTTATTCTCAAAGTCAAATGGTGTATACATATTAAGTTTGTGTGTCTGTCTAGGTACAAGAGTTCAAGTTTTGCTGCAGAAGATATTATCTCTGAAATATTTGATCACAATTGTGTTATTCTTGGAAGCCTTAAGGTGTTTATCCATGTTACTGCAGGGGTGGATCCAGGATTTTGTAAGAGGGGGAAAAGGTTCTAGAAAAAAGGAATTGTATACTGTTGCATGCATCAGGAAAAATTATACCATAGGATGAATTTCCGGCCCCTCCCACCTCTGCGATTTTGCTATCTGGAGTGGATAATGTTTATTGGGGAATGTTATCACCTTAAAAATACACTAAAACACTACTTGCTGCTTAGCTTTCTGCTCCATTTTTCATTTTTCTGAAGTTAATTTGTTTGCCATTTTTATCTTTTCAGTATAGCTGGCCAATGCCCTTTTTTTTTAAATTTTCAGCTGCTTAGCCTGCCACCCGCCCTCTCTTATTAAAATTTGGAAACCACACCATCATTCTCACAGCTTCATTTCTTTTCTTTTGATAGCAGTCTTGACTCTGTACCTTTAAAATTAAATGAATGCACACACATGCATGCAGGAATACGCACACATGCATGCAGGAATGCACACAGGTGCATGCACTCACACAGACACTTGATTTGTTTCATTCTTCTTTCTCCTTTCTTTTTGATGCTATATTATTTACTATTTATCAAAAAAAAAAAGATTGTAAAAAGGAACCTTGTTATTTGGTAAATAAATCATTAGAATGGAGATTCAAGCAAAAGATCATTTGTCATATAATAAAAACATGAGGGCTGCAGCAGGTGGATTTTAATTCATCACTCTTTTTATCTGTCATTTTAAAAATGGAGATGGTGGTTAATAGGTTGGCAACCTTTATTTTACAAACAAAATTTGCCAAAAGTGTTGTTTCATTTCTCCCATTTCTCCCATTTTTTTTTTTTTTTTTTTTTTTTTTGGTTTTGTTATAACTTTATGTAAAACCACAAGACCTTCTGCAGGGAAACACAACATAGGGAGCAGAATAAAACTCAAAGGGTTGTCATTGGGCCTGTGGTTCAAAAGTTTTTCTTGCAGTTACAAAGGCAGGCATGCAATAGGTTAGCACTAATAATATATAGGATACAAGCTTGACTCCTTCGTATGAGCTGGTTAAGCTTTAAACCAATGTAATTCCTGTATCTGGGGGAGGGGGAGGGTGGATACTTTATTTTGCGAAAGTTGAGTTATTATTTTTTTAAAAGCCCAACAACTTATTGGACAGCAGCAGCAACAACATCACTTTAGTTTTGTTGCACATCTATATGCCTTCCTTTTGAGCTACTCTCTGTGCCCTCTGTCAAACACTACATCACTCCTTACCTTCACCAATCATGAACCCCTCTATACCAACTCTCAAAGTGTGTATGTACTAATGGTTTTGTCTGTTAGTTGTTTTTCCCCCCTTCACTTGACTCTGGTAATTAGGGTATCACTTTTACAACATTATTATGTGTCTACCATGAAAGAGAGAAAAAAATTTTTTTTTAATTTAATACCATGAATTTATCTCTACTACAACTTATTATTGTTTTTTCCTACTTATTCACTCACCAAAAGAAGCTATGCAAACAGAGGGAAAAGTTCCATCAATTTGTAGTGCTGCCATGTGTGTCAACAGGGATCAGCTTCCCAACCAAGTAATATTTGATAGGTCACTCTCCACTACTAGAAATTTTACTACAGCACCACTAGTTTTCAAGCCAATGATGAGCGCAAGGCTTTCTGGAGTTGGAAACAAGTCTATTGAACACAGTTGTTTCTTCTCACCTATTCTTATATCCGGTTGACTGCAGAGGTCGGTATATAATTGGAAACAGATAAATTTTGCTTATTCCATTCTGTAGATGTTGTACCTGACGTCATGCTCAAGCGTGTTTTGGGCCCAAGGCTATACCAAGGTGGCAAGCCCTATTGTATAGTAACCTGAGGGACATACTATATCTGAGGTCTGCTTCTATCTAGATATTCAATGTAAAGGAAGGAGACAGCACATTTACAAGTAAAAGTGTTTATTTGCTTGCTCGTTTGATTTATAACTCCTCCCAGCCAATTGGGCATAAAGGATTCTATTCTCAGGGTTTCATAGACGAGGTCATCCTGGTGTGGTTGTAACCGAGTTGGAAAATTGGAGTAAGACTTTCCAGTGCAGTGGCGGACCCAGGGGGGAACGACAGGTCTCGGAGGAGGCCCCCTTTTCTCCAACTTTAATTTACCAATTCAAACCGATATACATTTACCAATTCAAACTGATATACATTTCCAAATCCAGATTTCTACTATTGACTGTAACAATTACTATCCTCGCCCAATTTTGTTACCCTGGTCAATTTAGTTTTAGCTAAAGCTTCAGCTGGTGAAGACAAAGCCTAACTTATTATTTCAAGGGTGTTTTGAAGTTTCTTTAGCCAAAATTGTCTTTCAGAATTTTAACTTTCAAGTGAAATTTTCCGTTGGGAAATCTAAATTCAAGGCTTTTTTTTTCCAAATCATCTTCAACCCTTCCTCCTGCTAAAGTAAGTGATTGTTCACCAGATGAGTGTGACAAAGTTAATTGGAAAAAATTATCAAAATTGTGTCTAAATATATTAAATAATAAGTATCAGCTAGCTAAAAGCTAATGGTTTGCCACCCACCCACTCCTCCCCCTGTGGCCTCCTGTTGGTTCCCAATGTTTAGGGGTAACAAGATTCTCTGGTTGGGGTGAATAGAATTGGAAAAGGTTGATGAGTTCTGTACTAGAGGGTCATTTGCCTGCAAGGTTGGAACGCCATCTAAATTTAGTTTCTGTTCTCCCCAACTTATCATAAATCTATCAATTGATAAGCATTTTAAGTGCTCAAAATTTCCTACTTTTAATCTGAGGATCTGTTGGTGGTTATGTGAAAGTGAGGAGGAATGCCAACTCTTGCTGCAGCCATAAAAAGGTTACCAGAGGAAAGCTGGTTCCTCCAATCAAGCTCCCACTTCCCTCAGAGTCCCGTGTCTGATATGATCTCAACCCAAACCCCCCCCCCCCCCCCCCCCCCCACTTCTTTTTTTGCCAAATAATTCCCTATTGGTATGCCAATTGGAAGGGCTCCATTTCCCTGTTCCACAGTTTATTTATGTTCTGTAAACAATTTATTCCCCAAAAATGACTATTCTGATTTTACCACCATCATATAACCACTTACTTACTCCAGAAAACCTAGAAACATTATTTTATTAATTAAACACAAAAAGTATTTATTCTTAAACATTTCTAATCCCCTCCAAAAAGAATTCATTCTGTCCTCCAAGTTTAGCCAAGAGCAACAACACAACAAGACTTCAACAATGCTGTAATAAACTGGGCTCCAATGCAGCTGCTGATTAGTATGCTGGAAATAACTTATTGTTATTTGTATGTGCACAGATAAAGAGTTATTAATATATTGATACCTTGGAACAAAAAAAAAATTTTTTAACTTCAGAGTGGAGCACCCAACATCTTTAAAATTTTAAAATTTGGTAATACTGTATATGCAATTGGCATAATCTGCATATACACACATAAAGCCATAAGCTCACTTTTATGTTGAATAAAGCTTCTAATGGCTGAACATACTTTGCAGACATAATCATAGATAATAAAGTAAATTAAAACCACAAAAAGTGACCCCAGGTGGAGGAACAGAGAATTAAAATTTCCATACAAAAAAGCATGAAAAACAATAGCCAAAAGGTGAGAATTAGCAATGGCTAAGCATCTGCCACTAAAATGCAATTGTCTTGCTTTCCAAGGGGATTTAAAGTGCCCCACAGTGGCTGGTTTTGGATTCTGGTTGTATATGAATATTCAATATTGTTTTACTTAGGCAAGCTGAGGAGCTCTGCTGGTTAAAAATTTATGGTAATTTAAAAAATAAATATATGTATATACCCTTTTAAATTTGAGAAGCCACACCCACTGTTGGAAGGAAAAAAGGCCCCCTTTTTGAAATCCTAGATTTGCCCCTGCAGTAGAGTTACTTTTTCCCCCAAAATTTTCTGGTTGTGGTTACAACCTTATGACTGAGTAAACCACCCCACTTAATATAAACCACAATTGTGTAAACGCACAGGTTAGGGAAAAATGGTCAAAACCACTTCCTTCTCTTCTTCTTTTTGAGCCCTGTAGGCCCAAGCATCATGGATGCTCAGAGTTGGTGTGCTCATGATGTCATAAATTGGATATATTTTCCTTGTAATTGAGCTCTATATAGAGTTGAAACATTTTTAGTGTTGATTTAAATAAAATATAAGTGTCAAAGCATAACACTGATGGTAATTAAGTTTCTTGCCATACTGAGCAGCAACTTGACTTTGAGAAGAAAACCCCACAAAAAGACAGATTATTTTTACCCTATTGAGGTGTAGTTATCGTAAGAAACAATGTTTTCATTTCTTTTTTTTATTACATATTACACCAGGAAGTTGTGACCAAATGGAACCACCACTGACTTTATCTTTGTTTTATTTAAGGCCTGCCACATGCTATAGTGCAGCCTGTGTGTGATTTACACAACCTGTGTTTGATTGCTTGTATTTTTGAGTCTCAATAACATGTTATATGGTGGCATATACATCTATTATTATCTATTGTCTCTTACGGTGGTTCAAAAACACCTATAGTAGGGGCATGTATTAATTCCTGTCTCTTGAGGATATGTCAGATTCATGTTGAACTGTAACATATTGATTAACCCACAAGTTTTCCACCACTTGGTCATAGAGCATGTATTGGGATGGGACTTGTGTGTATCTTAGAGTGTGATGCTCAAAGGAGACTGGACACCACTGGTGTAACTGTGTGTGCTGTGAGGTAGTCTAGTAAAGCACAACTATACAAAATTATCCTTCTAAATTTTTTGGTAATGCTGAATAACTGGATGGCAGGCTTTCCAACCTCAAAAAAAAAAAAAAAAAAAAAAAAAAAAAAAATATATATATATATATATATACATATATATATATATATATATATATATATATATATATTGAGTATGGTTACAGTGGTTTATGGTTTCCATATTTTTTTCAAACTAAATATTTTACCTGTCATCCAACAATGTAGTACGACTTCATGATGAAAAACATTTCCTTCATGACATTGTATTCTTTCTATAATTATTTTCACTATTCATTTTCAGGTCCAACAGTAAAAGGAAAAGGAAAAGGAAAAGGAAAATACTGAAGAATTGATATTAATGTTTGAATAAACTTTATGTATTTGAATATTGCTGTATCAATTTTTATTATGATAATTATTTTATTTTTTATCATAATTGCCAGGAATTGAAAAAAAAAATTTTTTTTAATATTATTTAGATTAGTTCCCAGGAGTGGGGGAGATGTAAAATAGATGAAAAAATTATTAAAAATATAGTTAATTTAGAAAGCCCAGATTGCAGCATAGAAGCAGGGGCATATCTTGCAATTATTAAAGTGGGGGTTGTGGCCACAACTTTAACCACTCCTACTAATTATAACCACAGCCACACTTAAGACAATGCACCAGCACCCAAAATTTAGACCATCAGCATATAATTATTAAAATAATCAACGTGAACACTTCAGAATATACGATCATACCATAATATATCATTTGTCAAACAAAGAAGCATAAAAAAGTCTTCTTGGATCTGGCTTGAACAAATGCCTGACAAACTCCATCCAGATGTATCCTCCAACCCATTTGAAGTGGTATTCCTTCTTATGTTATTCCAGAAGCTCCTCAGATAAAAGAAATCCCCACAGTGAGTGACAATGACAGATGTATCTGATAAACACTATTCACTCATTGTGGACTTCAAGTAGGTCTCTATTCTTCTCAGAAGAGAAAATCATCTTTTTAGGGAATTAATCCTTATCACAGCACCAAGATCCATAGCAGAAGTGAGTAGGTTGGTAGCACAAATTGCACAACAAATAATTTTGCTATTGCATGAAACTGACAAGTGGATGAAGCTAGTTAGCAGATTTTCAGGCATGTGAAAGCTTAATCCATCTTAATATTTTTTTAGATTGATTTTGTGGATCAAATTGATGAACCAGAATGTTACCATAGATGCTCTCAAGCACTGTCACCATATCCCCATCGACACTTTGTCTTGTGAAACAGAAGCAAACATCAAATTAGTGGAAAATGAGTGAGATTTCAAATAGTTAATGATAAGTGGGTGACAATGCCAAAATGTGGGTGACTCCCTCCTGATGCTGGGTGAGTTGGAAGGTATGCCAATGGTGACTATCACATCAGACTGGACCCTGCTGTAACACCTGTACAACATGCTCCACCACATGTTCAAGTCACTGTACAGGGCAACGTGAAGGAATCCTGGAGGATCTGGTGCAGCAAGATGTGGTAGCACTTTGATAGAGCCAACATCTTGGAACTCATCTGTGATTGTGGTTCCTAAGAAGAATGACTAGCTCATATCTCCTTGAACCCAAAGGACTTTGAAAAAAAAAAGCTGAACAGTGTCAGCCCTACCACTAACCAGCCATCGAGGACATCATGACCAGGCTTTACAGTCCCGAAGTTTTTAACATTCTTGATGTGTGCAGTGGCTTCTGGTACATAGTACTGGATGAGACATCATCTCTTCTGAAAAATTTCTGCCCATCATTCGGACGGTCCAATGGAAGTGCATGCCTTTTGGTATCAACAGTGAGCAAAAAATGTTCCACAGAAGTATGCATGAGTTGATTGAAGGTTTACAGGGCATTGATAGACAATCCATCTCATTATTAGAGTGTTGTACAGACCATCATATCATTATCAATGCTGAAAAGTTTGAACTCCAAAGACTGAAAATCCTTTCATCAAACATGTAGTTATAGATTGAGGCCTAAAAATTTATCTTGATAAGTTTCGTGCTATTGTAGAGATGCTGGAACCGCAAGATGGGCCAAATATACAGAGGTTACTGGGCATGGTACAGTATTTAGATAAGTTTGTTTCTTGGCTCTCTGACCTGACACCTCCTCAGATAGTTGGTACTGGATGACAGAACATGAAGCATTTGCAGATGTCAAGGTGGCTATGAGCAGTGCACCAGTTCTCAAGTATTATGACTTAAACAAGGAAGTCACTATGCAATGTGATGTATCCCTGTCTGCATTTGGTGCAACTCTAATGCAGGAAGACCAGCCTGTGGTATATGCATCCTGTGACTTGATATCAGTAGGAATTCATTATGCTCAGATTGAAAAGTTGCTACTAGCCATAGTATTTCCTTGTGAGTGTTTTGTTATCTATGTCTATAGCAGGATAGATGTTAATGTGCAGAGTGACCACACAGACCTCTGGAGATCATAATTCCAAAGGCATTGTGTTCAGCTCGTAGCAAAGTACAACATTGCTGCTGCATCTACAATGCTACTCCCTATATGTCAAATATTGCAAGGGCACCATGATGCAGCTAGCAGACAATTTGAGTTGAGATTACCTTCTTGTGAACAACCATGACGTCATTAATTCTTTAGAAGCTGTGGACCACTCTGTCCACCTTCCTTTGTTATTGGAGCAATTACATCAGATAAAACATGAAACGCTGCAGCTCTGACCCTATCTCTGCTGTATGACATTATTCTAGATGGTTAACTTTTACACAAGGAGGACATTCCTATCTCACTGATACTGTACTGGGATTATAGTGATGAACTTGTTCAGGATCATCTGTTATTCAATAGACACCAGCTGGTGATTACTCCATGTTTAAGAACTAAGCTGATGACTATTGCACATGGTAATCGTGAAGATATAAAAAGGATTTCTGTGATGAGCTCTGGAGTGCCTCTTCTGGCCACACATGACTTCTGACATGAAGACTTTCATGTCGAAGTGTGACATATGTCATTCACCCTGAAACAACATGAAATCATTCCTCGTCCTTGGGCCAAGGTTGCAACTGACCTATGTGACCTGAATGGGTGCGATCTATTAGTGGGTACAAACTATTACAGTAAGTTCATAGAATTAAAAGACTGAAAACTGAGTGTCCAGTAATATCATTAGAGTATTATCATTATTCTTTTCCAGTTATTGCATTCCAGATGTGCTTGTATCAGCAATGGCCCACAGTTCTCCTCATTTGAGCATGTGACCTCCTCTCCACAATATCCACAGTAAAATGGAAAAGCAGAGAAAGCTGTAAAGACACTAAGTGTCTATTTTTTAAGGTGAGGGCAAGTGGTCATTCTGAATCCTTGCTCTGCTTAAGTGAAAGATACCCCTCCAGAAGGTGTAGGCACTAAAATCATTCTGGTTCACTTTGCCATCTGAGTGTGAGGTTTATAAATGGGTCAACCAGTACCAACTAAAAGTGACTGCAATTAAATTTTGTGGATATTAGGTATTTGAAGATTTCCTGCCAAACAGCCAACAGATCAAACACCGACTAAAAGAGATAACTGCATCTCAGAACAAAGTCTCTCAAGTTTCCTATCCATATTTATTATTACAATTCTTTAAGAAACATAGGTCAATACATGCCCAAGTTGTGTGTGTAGTAGTGTTCATTTACGGTCATAATAAGTTCAGAAGCAACTGGGATTTTTCTATATGGCTCTATTGCTTGTTATTTTTACCAGGTCTTATAAGATAGATGCTTTAATCTGGTGGTTTAATCTTGCAACATGATTAAATGCAAACCTCTTTTATGATGAAACAATAATTATTATTAATTTATCAATGGGTGAAGGAAATGACTGCAGCTCTAAGGAATATCATTCATAAATATAAAATTGGAAACATACTTGTGAAATGAATAAAGCAGTATATATTACTGAGAATGTGAGGATTTCATTTTCCTCCTATTTGTTTTTCAATAAAAAAGGGGGAAAATTAAGGGTCATGAACAAACGATGAAAGTAATTAATGGATTGTTTGATGCAACTGGCATATATCGAAGATGTTTCAGAAGCTTTCATACAGAGTTCTTGACTGATGACAGAACTTAAAAAAAAATTTTTTTTTTATCAGTGATAGTGTCACACTTCTTCAAGAGTTAAAATAAATAGAGACTCCTTCAGTAATAAAGCAATATGAAGTGTGGTACAGTTCTTTTTGACAAGGTAAAGATAGATATTTAATAGAGTCAGATTCTGTTGGTGAGAATTTCTTCATATCATGTGCTTTCCTACAATAAGTACAGTATAGTATAAGACTCACATATCCACAATATGACATTATTGAATAATGTGGACGAAGTCTTGTAAGTACTGGTGGGCTTAAAAATGACTTTTTTGATGAAGATGGACTAAGTGGTAGGTAAAATTATTATTGAACCTGATGAAGCAGAACCAAATACAACTACAACTCTCAACACAATATGAAAGCTACAATAAATAACATGAACACCACTTTGTGTTTGACCTCTACCTACCTTCCACACCGAACTTTCTCTATCTTTCCAATTACTCATACCAAAATATTTTCTCATCTACCTCAACTATCTTCAATGCAGTGTACATAACAATCATTTGCTCATCAATTCCTGATGATCCACCATCAATGCAGTAAGAAATGTTACCAGAAAGTTGTACATCAAAACATTCCCAACTAGTCCAGCAGCCACTGGTATGAACGTTTTTAAAAATGGTATATAAAATTAAAAAAAAAAAAAAATTTTTATTATGTTTATTCTTATCTCAAAACCATACATTTCAAGAATCTGAAGGGTGACATTCTGTAAATATTGAGCATTTTGAAATATTGGGCCATCTTATAGGAGACACTAACCAAACAAAATAAAAGTGAGTGAGAGGAAAAAAAAAACACAGTTTTTTCCCCTTTCTTTAATGATCATACTGTAATATATGTTTAGATGATCAAAAAGTTGGCACAAGTTTTGTTTTTGTATGTGTGTGCTGTGATGAAAGTATTAGCCTCAACTCAAAACATATATATATATATATCCCATCTCACTTGAAGTATATTTTACCTTGCCAATTGAAATTACTTTCTCTATGGTTTTAATATAACTGTGAACATTTTGTAGCTATCATGAGAACATTTGAATTTTATTGCCATAACCAGATTAGCCATTAGGAATTCCTGTTCTGCCTACCATCATTGCTATGTAGATAACCCATTAACCAACTAAACTCATTAATTGACTGACAATAAAAACTCTGGGCAACTAATACATGCTCTATATAGATCACCGACTTAAGAACTTATTCATCCATGGTTCTATTTAAATCGTAATTACACTTTACTCAAAAGCAACAGACATGAATACAACCTAATTCAATAGTTCAAGCTTTCATTTTCTCATTGGATGATACTCCAATTATAAAGGAATGGAGCTACTTCAGTGTTCAAAAATGAAATAAATGCTGTATTGTTCTGTTTAACTAGTTAAATTTTTTTGAGGCTATATAAAGAGGAAGGATAAATGAGTATATTTGTTATGAGCATAATGCAATAAAAAAAGGTATTCTATTTATACATAATACACCCACAAAAAAATGTGTAGACTTCACTTGCTTATTTCCAATACAGAGAATGGCCATGAATGATGTGCTGAAACACTGTTCCAAGCAGTACAGGAATAACATACTTTCATACAATTATACTTTACAACTCAAACAAAGACACTAAACACATGAAATCACAAAAACTATATTTCACGCAACATTTGTATTAGATATTCTACATACAATTTGAGAAGAAAAATATAGTTTCATTACGGGTGTACAAGTTATTATAACACATAACACAATAATATTAGCACAAGAATTCCACACTGGTTCACTAATTCTGAAAGTTGGCGTATGTATCAAAAGAGTCCAGGAATGTCAGCATGGCGTCGAAGATGAGTGTATAATTGTCCTAATGAAATGATAGTGTCAACAAAGAGTAAATATCAACAAATTGAATTTACAGAGCAGTTTCCAGGATCAAATATTACAACATAATTTAGCACAATAAATTATCAAAATACATTACACCATAACTTCTAATAGTATTCAGGTAAGATGATAACTCATGCCAGTGCTTACACTTCCACTGAAAACACACACATCAGTCTCATCTACTTTAACGATATACATATCTATGCAAATGACATGATATAACCCGAGGAAATATTTGTGTTTCCACCGAACAAGGATCATTCTACACTATCACACTATGCAAGTGTTCTACCACAGTGTGTGCATAGTCTGAGCAAGACATACCAAAGTCGGCACGGCTCCAGGTTTTTGAATGCGCAGAGCCTTGACCACCTGGAAGACATCCACCACAGACTCAGTCTTGCAGCGATCGATAATAGAAGCAAGTGCACAGAATATACCACTCCTAGTTACAGTGTCACTATAAGAAAAACAGGCAAAGTGTAAAAAAGAAATTAAAAAAAGGTAAGGTTTAGAAGAAATTTAGAACAGGTAAGGTGTAGGAGAAATTTAAAATAATGAATCTAAACAACATAAGCTCAGGGTTACATCGTATGTTGCTTACTTGCAGTGCACAAATATCGGCTTATTTCCCGTTTTCCTTTGGACTTTGGCGACTTCTTCAATGACATCCACCAGGCTTCTTAGCTTGGAGCAGTGGCCATTAGGCTCCCAGCAATTAATGTTAAACTGAATCACCTGATGTGCCTTCTGACTCCGCACATACATTAACATAAGAAAGCATTGGGTAACATATCACTTGAAACATGGCACTGTTGAAGCATGATAAAATACAGGGAGTGCCCATAATATGCACACCTGCCACACATTTAATACAGAGCTTCATCGATATGGCCCTTCCCAGGTGCGGCATGGAGTGCTTCCAGTTCTAAATGAGTGAGGTTGACAGAGTGCTCATAGTACGAAGAGCACACACACATCATAAAAGACTAACTGCTTGCCCCCTAAACTCACAATCTTCAACAACATAGATGTCAAGATCTACAGCTGAATCAATGTTTTAATACGTTTTTTTTTCTCTCCAATTTTTAATATATATATATATATAT
The DNA here is from genome assembly GCA_963969325.1 of Lycopodina hypogea. Classification (NCBI taxonomy): domain Eukaryota; kingdom Metazoa; phylum Porifera; class Demospongiae; order Poecilosclerida; family Cladorhizidae; genus Lycopodina; species Lycopodina hypogea. The sequence continues at coordinate 13,778,068 of OZ017782.1, read as the reverse complement.
ATATATTTCAGCTATAATATTGCATTCAGAGTGATAGTAAACATTCTAATATGCATATTTGGGTCCAACCAAATTATAATTCGAAGGAATTTATAGTGACTAACTCTCATAACCAATCTGTTGTGTTAACTATATATGTTCATTGTGCATGCATGCAATATAAATAAACAAAGTTGTGTTGTGAGGATTATTGCAGACAAATTGAGGATGCTCTGACGTGCTGTCACAAACCTTATCTTGCAGGATGCTGATAGTCCTGACCGTGAACCCATCATACTCTGTTTCACTAATCAGGTCCACCACATACTTGCCGAACTTCATCATCTGACCAATCTTAGGCCAATACTGAGAACACACTTCCTATAACATAACATCACATGATTACACACAATGAAAAGTAGCTGAACCTCTTCATGGATAACAAATAGACACAAAGGTTACCAAAAAAACTCAAAGACGGTATGTCCTGGCACTTTTTATTCACTATGAACATTCGAATATATTTTTCTTAAAAACTATTATTGTTTTATAGAATAATACAAGCACAGCATTGCCACTGGTTCACCATATAGAGAAGAACTTCATGATATTTTGTTGGCATTTTTGAATATTACACCTATATTATCGTAACCACAGGTCTGAAGGATAGAATTTTGGGAGAAAATAATCTCCATTTTTTTTGTAATAAAATAATACTTCTTTACATTGCAACATTAGTCTAGTGTCAGTGGTTCTTAACGCAAAAAAAAAGGCAACTCTCCACCTCTCATACTTAAGGCAATGCAATTTTGTAACCAACTAGTGTCACTCCTTTATTGAATGTTAGTAAATACCTCATGTGATTTCATATTAGTCTATGTTGTTTCTTTTTGTTAACTTGGAGAAAGGAGCAATAAAGTGACAGCACTAATACACAGAAGTCAATGGAGGACTGTCCTACCTCCTGAATGGTAAAATAGGGACACTAACCTTATAATACATCCTTTATGCCTTTAATTTCACGCCTTTTTTTTTAAATTACAAACATATTTTTAATTCTACACTTTCATAGCATTTATTTCAGTATCTTTTATGTTAATAGGAACCATGCAGCAAGGTAAACACTTTTTTTGCTTTCATGTTTTTGAATATAAACTTGGTCCAAAATATCATTAAACAAGCCTTAGTTCTAGTATTTACTCACTGTACACACATTTTCCTCGTACAAAGTTAAAGAGGTCTTGGAGATCAAAATGCATCTGTGTGTGTGTGTGTGTGTGTGTGTGTGTGTGTGTGTGTGTGTGTGTGTGTGTGTGTGTGTGTGTGTGTGTGTGCCCAGCTCTACAGGTCACTATTCTGGATGAATTTTAACATGTGATGTGTTAAACAAAGAAGAAATTTTTAGGAAACTTTTGCTCGACGGAATTTTCTGAAAATGGCACTTCTGGTGAGGAAAAAAAAATAAATGAATTCTCTGTACAAAATAAGCGTACAAAAAGCAAGGACCAATAGTTAAGGCACACATTTCCCAAGCTGAAGGTCAAGGGTTCAACTCCAGCTGAGACATTTTTCCTCTCTATCTTTTTACTTTTTCTCTTCTTCCTTTTCCTTTTTTGGTACTGGTCTACCAAGCTAAAATACAGTGGCCAGTATAATCCCTGGAATGTATTCTTCTTTCTTTTCTTTTTTTCCCTCCCTTGTTCCTCTTTTACTGCTCAGTTAATTTAGGATTGTTATCCTTAGGAAGTAATGACACACCTTTGTGTTAAGTACAAAGATTAGCCTGTCCTTTAGGCATGTAATGTAGTACTGTACAGAATAGTTGAAGAAAAAAAAAATTTTTTTTTTAAATACATTTGTATAAATTTGAGGGTTGCAAAGAAATGCATGCATAACATTCAGTGGGTTATCAAGACATTTATGTAGCTATAAACAATAGTGGAATTAAAAGTTTATATCACAGCAGAGTATATTTGAAGACCCTGTACCAGTTACCTGTCCTTGCTCATGCAGGTTAGACAGCATAACAGCTGCCCCACATTTCCTGTTGTAGAGGATGCTGAGTACATTCTCTACAGTGGATGGCATAGGATCCTCTGCTATTATATACGCCTTCTGGTGCTTGTAACCCTGAGCATGATAGGGAGCAAATACACAGAGATAAATGATAAGTTACATTGTGTAACCATTCACATTTGAACCTTCAAATTATAAAACTGCATGCAAACTTAGTCACATCAATGGCAAGGGAATATTGCAAAGCCAATATCCTGGGCCCTTAAAGACTTCTGTAATAAGCCTACAGTTCAATACAGAGCAATGGATACACAAGCTTGTTGTGCACACAAGTATTTTGTGTTCATGCAAGTGCAAGAACATGCAACAAAACAAAACTTTGGTGGCATTTATGATGACTCCATTTTCATCATTACACTGCCTCTTGTTATGAACATGTGGTACATACAAGCATGCATGGCAACACAACCTTTCCACCTACCACCAAAAGTGAGGCTCACTTCACTCACCAACTATTATTAAAATTTATAAGGGAATGGATTTACACAATTGGTAGCTGACCCATGACCGGAATTACATTACAAAAAGTAAAAATTTAAAGCAGTTAGTCATTATCATCCCACATTAAATGGATATGCAACATTGTCTTCTGAATGGCACCTACCCTTGTCAACAAATTAAATTTTTTTTTTTTTTTTTTTTTTTTAATTTCAATGGAAAATATTCAGTTTTATTATGTATGTTTAAGGAGCAGGTAGGCTGTGTACTATATACTCTATGTGAATGATCTGACTTCTATTTAGGCATTGCAGAATGCTTTCCTTCGAGAAATACAAAATTATGTGAAGGAGATCCCCCCCAATAAGAATGTCTTGTTAACTGCTTCTGAATTTCCAAGAAACCAATAATTTCCTATTTTTGTCTAGCACACTGGATTCCTTCAGTAAGACTCCAATCAAGTTAACTACAAAAAATGTAATTAAGTTAGACTGACCATGCCAAGTACAAAACTAGTTATACCTACACACCTTCCTAGCTGCTCACCTAACCTGAACATTGATTCATTGTACAATACAAAATCTGGAAAACTTATGGTGGATAGACATTCACCACTTCATCATACTTGACAGTAACCCTTTGTGGTTATCTTTGCTGAGGTGGCTGGCTGGTAAGAGATTATTACATCATGAAATAATAACTACTGCTCCTCTTGATGTTGCATGCTACATGTGACAGGGCTAGTGCTTTTCCAAACAACGAACAAATGGGGCCTCACTCACATGCACAATATGTCTTTCCTCACATGGACAAACACCTACTAGAAAAGAGGCTCAATTACTACTTGCATATGAATGCCAGCATCCCCTATACACGTGGTGGTCACAGTACACTTGGTGGTCACAGTATACACTGAAACATCCCAACAATGTAGCAAGCTAAACACATAAGTACTACGCCCGATTTAAAGTTACATACATACATAACCACATGATATTTATAAATTGTACAAATATATACATGTAGCTAATATATCTAAAGCAAATGCAGACAGAACTGTTTATACAAGTGTTCTCTGCCTAATAAACATGTACACGCCTAATTAACTTGGACACTTTGTTAAACAGATTAAGCCTGGTCACCAATCACCACAGACATGCATTAGTCACAGCTGCTAACCAGATCCAAAGTGTTATTGCGTCTAATATTGTTGTAGCTCAGTGTCCAGTGTATGGAAAATTGGCATACAAACTAGACCTTACTAGTAGGAGCATCATTCTGATTCAGGCATACAGCTATATTATAATCACATATACTCTATATATACATATATATACATATATATACACATATATACACATATATATGTATATATATATGTATTATGCCCAAATTTTGGTCTATCACGAAATGCATGGAATGAGGGTAAAGCACAGATCAAATGATCAAAGTCAGAGTCGGGTGAGTTTCACACATTTCACTATTTTGAGCATGCTGAAATGCCTTCAATTGGCAGGATGTCATACATGTTACTATGGTTACAAGAGAGACTATGCTAGCAGAGAATTGTTGAGATAAGGATGCCTTACATGAGCAAACACTGCATGGATGTAGTCCGGAGTCTCTCCCTTGAGGAGCACACGGAAATGGTCAGCTAAGCAAGTCAAGGTGAGGGGGGGGGGGGGGGGAGAAACACATAAACTAACATAAAAACAATTAGGAGTTTGATACATTAGATCAGTGGGATAAACAAATTTTCTTTTTTTTACATTTAAATTTAACGGTTTCACGCAGATCCTATATACAATCCTTTAATACAAAAAAAGGTAACACTTTTACACTGAACCTCTACCCATCTTCTCAACAGAAAGTCCTCACTAAGGTAAACCTCTGTGACAATAATTATCTGTACATTCTACAACACAAGCTTTGTGCTGTGTATACAAGGAATGCTGCAATGGATGTAGAAACTAGCCGTGTCCAATCCTCAGTAAACACTGCCACCATTTGTGCCACATTCAGTTCACAACCTTAACTTACAAGGAAGATGAAGTTTGCTCCGGTTTCTGGAAGAATTCCTGTTTGCAGCTGTACAGACGACTTCACTCTCTTTTGGGGATACCTGGTCCAATACCTACACACAAATAAACACAAGAATTTTCCTTAGGAATGACAAAATTGGAAGAAATACAAATCTATCCTTAATTACTTCACATGTCAATGTTAGAGATGAGCCTATCCATAGTGAGATATGCAGGCATGCCCCAATAGTCTTGTAAAAACTAACACAAACAATGCATTATCCACATGTATTGTACATATTCTATGGATATGTTGTATCAGTTACAAATTCTAACTCCCACCTGTGGTTATAAAATTAGCTGTCAGTAAAGATCATGTGAAAGGGGAAAAAGAATAAAAAGGAGGGAAAACACTGGTAGGAACTGAACCTGACCAATCAAATAAGAGTCAGTCTTTAAAGTAGTACACCAATTTGAGATGAATAAACATGTTAGATCTATTACAAGTGTATATACATAATAATAACACAACGCTTCAACATTATGCATGATTGATTATTGGTACACAAAGAGATAAATAAGGAAGTGAGAGGAATGTGAAACATGATGAAAGAAGCAAATAGAGTCCTAATTCCCTGATGAGTGCCAGTGGGAGTTGAAGGTGCAGGATTACATAACCATATTGCACAACAACTGAAACATGTTTGCTACGTTCTGAAGTGGCTGGACCTAGTGTGCCAAAACAAACTATTTTCTCATGTGTTTGCACAATATTCATTGCCATCTCTCAACATCTGAAATTCAGACAGTCCATTGTGCATCTGCACAATTCAGGTAAACCACTATAAGATCAGGATTTAAATTGATCGACTAATTCATTGTGAGTAATGAACAAATACATTCAGAGAAAATTATTTGGTAATGGAAAAAATCTCAAAAACCAACAAAATCCTACTATAATCCACTGTTTGTTTGTTTGTTTGTTTGTTTGTTTGTTTGTTTGTTTGTTTGTTTGTTCATTCGTTAATTCGCTATCTCCTCCAAGACACTTCGGCCTACATGACTCAAATTTTCAGTGATGAGAAGAAAATGAAAAAGAAAAGGGTTTTCTGTAGAGTTTCATGAAAATTGGAATATAACACAACCAGTAGGGCTTTTCTTTTAAAAATTTTTTCTCTTATAATTTCTTTAGGGTGGGGGACTTGATTTCATACATCAAGCTGCTTTACAGTGCTACAAACTACAATTATGTAAATTAATCAAGTGAGATCAGCAAAGCTGTGCCCAAACCCTTTTCTTTTTCATTTTCTTTTTGAATCCACTAGGCCCAAGCATCTAGGAGGAAATAGTGAACAAGCATAAAGGGAAGTGTGAATTATAGTAAGACGCCTTTGTTGTCTCTGTTCGAAGGATAGGATACTTTGCCAGTCAGTAACTAGTCATGTAGTGCAACAAACATGGAAGATCAAACTCACTTTCACTTCCACTACAATCATCCTAAGTTGAGTTTGACTACAAAGATAAAACCTTGGATGATTTAGTCCTAACATTAATGAATAATTATGATCTCAATTCTTTTCATTTTTAGAAAAAAAAAAAAAAAAAAAAAAAAAAAAAAAAAATTATACACTAACTAATTGTACTCTTGGACTTTTCCCTTACATCTCCTCTGTAGACCTTTACCTAACTAGAATGATTGACATGGCATTGTAAAATATTTCCAACTTGGAAATATTCAATTGCTTTTCACTTTATAAAAGGAGAACAAGAGGAATATAGAAAAAAAAAAAGAGAATCAGACATGAATAATAATAATAAAAAAAGGAATAATAGAGGGAAGGGAAAATTGGAATGGAATATTAGATAAAAGGGAAATAAGAGAGCAATAATATATATATATATGTGTGTGTGTGTGTGTATATATATATAAAGAGATTGGACTAAACAATAGAAAAGGAAGGAATAAGAAAGACCAACTGTGTTCACACACACACACACACACACACACACACACACACACACACACACACACACACACACACACACACACACACACACACACACACACACAACTTGGTAGTATAAAGAACAAGCTACCAGTCTCAGGAGAATGCCACAGTGACTGTGATGAGAAGAGTTGTGAGCTATTGTAATGGCTCATCCAATAAGAAGACAACCATTGCAATTGGTGTCCACCTTGTCTGTCCAATAGGTCAGTGCAGCAGGGGAGAGTGGACTCCTTACAAAGAAGCAATGAATATAACTCCACTGCATGGAAGCCTATGTAATAATGGTTTTGGTACTTCAATAAAAATATTAAAAATCAAATGTTTATTTCACGAGAACAAGCCACAACTTCCTCCAGGAGAATCAACTACAACATGCTCAGGGCTTCTAATCATTTTAGCAATTCAACTAACTGATTGAATTAATTTGATAATTGTGGGCGAAGTCCTGGCAATGAATAATAAAGCTGCCGCCATTCCACCCAATGGAATTATAAACCACCCACCCCCACCCCCCAAATTTGGTGCAACCACTTTGGGGAGAACTCTGCTGAGAGAGGTTTATAAAGTCAACCTAAAGAGTAGAATAAACTCCCTTATATCTGCTTCTATCTTAAAGTATAATAGGGAGAAGACTTATAGAAATGCCACCAATCAATTCCTGCCAGAATTATTTTGATGCAGAGAGAATTTTTTTTTTTTTTTTTTTTTTTTTTTTTTTTTTTTTTTAATCTTAAATTTGCATAAGAGATGTGCATAAGATTTAAAGGAGAAACAAAAGAAGGAAACTGCACAGAATGTACACTGATAGCTGGTTGATAAAATCTGATTTGAGACCCAGTACATTGTTATTTGTAGATTGGTGATAAAAATTAATGTTATTTATTGAGTTAACCTATTGTAAATGTAGATAAATAATTTTAGTAGGAAGATGTGTGTATCTGCAATTAGGTAATGATAACTGAATGTATAATTTTTATATCATATTCATTGGAGGGAAGTGCATGCATTCTATGGAGGCTGATTTCTGAAATATAGATAATTCTCTATCATTTTTTTGGTGTATAATGTTCTGTCAAGCAGATAATTTAGTTATATTTTGACTTGTATACTGGTGATGGTGGTAATTTAGGCTTAGGGAATTAGTAAGTAGTGGTAGTGTGTGATGGCAGTAGCACAGACATTTGCACAGGTCAGTTCCTCTAAGTAAGCAAGTGCCTGCTATTTGATGTCAGAATTCTAACAGAAACGAAGAAAGGAAAGTAAGGTAAGACGAAAATAGAAAAGGATTCAAAACTGTTATCATTGATTTCATGGCAAAATGAAGCAGTCCATATATTTGTACAACTGTCTGAGAATACAGATTACTACTAAAACATGCATTCCTTGCATAACATCATACTTAGCACAAACACAATTGTGAGAACAACTAGCTGGCCAGAAATCTAAACTTGATCATCTGGAAAAAACACAATTAAAGCATTTATAGCAGTTATATTGATGACAAATTGCTGGGGAAAAGAACAATAGTAATTCCTTGCAAATAATTAAATTAGTATAATAGAGTAATAATGGTGATGGAAGCTGATTAAAATTTCTAATTTTGAATTACTTCTATTATAGACAGGGAGAGATGGAGAAGGGGGTGAGTGGGGGGGGGGGGGGGGAAGGAAGGAGGATTTACAAGGATTGGTACTTAACAATGGATAGTCCCTCTTTTTATAGTAATAGTACTCCATGAGGATTCCATTTACCCTTTGAAACACCAGCCAAACATTAGACTTCGGGTTTCCTCACCTCTTCATTTCCCCTTGTTATTATTTGAGTCTTATTGAGAAAATGGAAATAATCACAAATAAAGACCCTTTACCATTTCATAAGTCCAATTCACTGCACTGAAACAAGAAATGATTGTTTGTAAATTAATGAAACATTTGTAGTCTTCAGGTAATAAAATTTGTCATTTCACAGAATGTTTCACACTCAAAATGGTTTTTCCACCACAGCTGATGTCATCATATATAGAGGTAGGATGCAACTACGATGACCATAAGCTTTTATTTTTAGGCTATTTGATGCTATTTGAAAACTGGGCAGTTAAAACACAAAAAGTACTGACATTCTTTGCTAGAAACCTCACTACAGGTTAACACATCATTATTTATACACTACATCTCTTTTGCTGAATTGGTTGAAGTGGCTATATTGAAGTTTCTACTGCACTCAAGTCTTGCAGAAATGATGGTGACCTTATGGATAGGTTTCCTCACTTTAGCAACTGACTATACCTTCCTTCTACAAAAATTAGCTTCATGGCCACGTAAAAACATCCAAGCAAATAGTGGGGGATTCCTAGGTAATCTTCAGGCTGACATGAAGTCACCACATGGTGTCTCATATTGCATGATGGGAGTGTCTTGGGATATTTTACAAGAATAGTAGATGGTGTATTTTTCGTTGTTTCATCTTATAATGAAATTATCTATGAAACAATAGCTGCACTACCTCCATCACTTACTGTGACTAATTAGCTAATTGGACGGACAGATAACGGTATTGACTTCTAGATTCAGGTCACCACTCACAAATTGAATACATCACTATACACTATACACTATATGATAACCCATTACCCATTAAAAACTCTATTTTCAGTTAATAAAAATATTAAGTAGTTAGATACTAGGCAATAAGCTGAAGAAATGTACTATAAGCTTTAAAAAGAAGCATGTTCAAGAAAACAAGATTTCAAACCACCATGCACGTAAATAATCACATTACCAAGTAGATAGCACTGCTACAAAATCAAAAAGGAAAAAAAAAAGGAGGGGGGGGGGGGGGGGGGGGGGGAGAAAAAAAGGAAAGTAACTAGCTACAAGCTAAAATAATGGATGGTGCAATTTAAGCATGACTGATATGTTTACTGGATATTCCAAACAGTTGATTGTCTGAATAAATTAGTATATTGGGAAGGAGATAGGAGAAGAGGGAGGGCATGGGTGAGGAGGAAAGAGGTGGACGGAGAGAAGAGAGGCAACTGGGTGAGAGGTGGGAGATGAAAGAAGGAAGAAATATCTCATCATATGACTAACATAATTTTATCAGCTATTTCTTGTTTAAGATTAATGATTACATAACTATTGCAAAATAGTATGAATGTGTTGTATTATTTGGTGATGTGTTGTCATGTGAGCAGTGACCTATGGTGTAGCACACACTCACTGGGTACAGGAACATACCTCATGCTTTGTGCTCACAACACTGTCATGCAAATTTGAAGCCCTACCATGCTCAATTCTAATCAATTTCTCCTCCTTCCTACTCCACTGTCTCCACACAGACATCACCACACACCATCCTGTCTATCTATGTCCACAGGTTGAGGCACACCACATGGCAGACAAACAACCTTTTCGGGACATTTATGTTAGCTTTGACTGAGATACTGAAAGATATTACATACTTAAATAAACAAAAAACTGAAAGAAAAACAGAAAACTAACATACTATGCATGCTTTAGCCTAATACAAGGTCCTAAAAATGCAATATAAAACATAACATAACATTGGAAGAGTAAACAGAAAATATCAATATGTCGGCAAACTAACAGAGAAATTCAAACTCATCTCTTCCATACTCTATCTTATTCTACAATCTTGATCACATATTTCTACATAATGAAAATAACATCGACACAAAAAAAAACACCAGCAAAAAAAAAAATAAACATAGGAATTTACATTTCAAAAGTAAATACATTTGCAAGCTATTCCATAACATGAAGATTATCATATAAACTGAACCAATCTGCCGTACAATGAGTTCTGAATAAAGCGACACTCACATTGAACTGGGACTCGAATTTAGTGAGTCCCGTGGAGACGTCTGCCTTGGTATACTTGTGCATGATGTGCCGCAAGTCGGCAGCATTGACCTGAGTGTCCCCACATATCACTGACTCCAGGATAGCGTCATGCAGGAATACATATTGCTCCTGTAGATCATATATATCCATGTTGCATGTAACTAGTTGAGCTAGTGTACACTTTTAAAGAAGTGTTTAAATAAAATTAAGACAAGATTATATTATATCAACTTTATGAACTGTACTCCACATTTGATCCACTTAAAATTAGGTATTTAGCTGCATCAACACTCAATGCAGTATTATAGTGTTTGCACACATACGCACAACACAATACACAACACACATACAAAACGCACATAGCCCTGTGTTTCTGAAAAACAGATTTATTTATTGTGGTAATAAGTAGTTGCCATGTAAATAAATTTTTTAAATAGACAATACATGATTTCAATGTTACACTAGAATCTCCATGTTTAGTAAGAGCTGATTAAATTGCAAGGCAGCTGAATACAAGGTTAATTCATACTAACAGCGAATGTTTTTCCTAAATTATATGATTTTTTTTTATTTTTTAAGTAGGCAAGATTCAGGAGCTGCAAAGCTAGTGTGTTTTGTGTAATTAGTTACCAGGAACCAACTTTCTAATCCATCAAGTATTCCCTGTGTTGGCCTATCATTTGACTCTTAGAAGTCATTAGTTCCTACCACTTCAAATATTCCACACACACATCAAATATGAAAATTGACCACAAAATAAGGAGGTGGTGTACCTTCACTTGAAGGATGAAGCTATCTCAGATTTCCCTGTTGCCACAAGAGCAGCCACTAGCTGCAACACTAACATGGTAGCTACAAGCATATCTGTAATTAGTGCACTATGATGGGACGAGGAAGAGTGTAATGGAATATGTGATGTGTATGTGTGTGTGTGTGTGTGTGTGTGTGTGTGTGTGTGTGTGTGTGTGTGTGTGTGTGTGTGTGTGTGTGTGTGTGTGTGTGTGTGTGTGTGTGTGTGTGTGTGTGTGTGTGTGTGTGTGTGTGTGTGTGTGTATCAGTGTGCATATTGTGATGGTCTTTGTCAATATACTTGGCATTTGCTTCAAAGTAATAGCACTACATTAAGGGTGGGTGGGTGGGTGGAGGTGTGATATACCAACAGTATCAGTCTGTGATACAAATCAGACATATTTACAAGCTGTCTGCCAAGATAAATGAGAAGCCATTCTAGAAGTCTGACACTTAGATTAGTGATGATTTTCATGTCAACCTCAGGCTTCCCTGCACATAGGTCTTCATCCAAGCTGATATACTATTCTGTTACTACTGATTTAATGTGTCAGCAGAGTTCACTCTGGTGGGACAAGTTGCAGTAATGTACAGAGGGAAATCTGGCCAACTCTGCACGTTGCATTAACAGCCACTCTACCTCAATGAAATGTTATGAAGACATCCTGTGATAATTTAGCAGGGACTTGAGGTAAAGAATATATTTTTACAGGCCCCTACACTATGTTACATAATACAAATTTCACCAAACATACCCTAGAACACATTTTTTCTAAACATCACAGTTATTATCCCAACACCAATATCTGGAGTGCAGTCTTTTCTTTGCTCTCAGTCAAGCACTGTATTTCTTAATTGTCTATCTTTTTCTCTTTTCTTTATAATATAGGCATATCATATTCTTGGTTTAGGTGAACCCATAAGAATGAGGTGTTGCTGCTATATTAGAAATTGCAACTTTCTCAAAGAATTTTCCCTTTAATTTGGTTTGTTTGAAGCACTTAATAACTACCCACTGTTGGACTGGTGGTGTAAATTCCTATCAAATCACAAACTCATACTTGCCAAAGTGAGAGGCAAATGTGCCCACATTCAGCCACACCTAAGGACATCAGTTTTGGACAGTTGTTTGCTGTGTTACATACACTCATAGATCCACTTTTGACAACAATCCTGAACCATGAGAGGAAAACTATTGTAACATCTCAACTATTATAGCATAAACCAAGCTAACTTTCCTCTCCTTTTTATATCTTTGGTTGCAGCTAAAGTGTGTGTGTGTGTGTGTGTGTGTGTGTGTGTGTGTGTGTGTGTGTGTGTGTGTGTGTGTGTGTGTGTGTGTGTGTGTGTGTGTGTGTGTGTGTTTGTAGCATTCAGAGTGTGAGGTATGATTGAAAGCACACACACATGTATGAACATGAACACACAGACACTCCTTTTTTAAAACCAGTTTACAGACATGCAAACTCTGAAAGTGCAGCTAGCCTTGTGCATTGGCCATCCATTGGCCTCTATCTCTCTGAACTGCTCATATTCATGAGACAAGAGCACACACACACTTCCTGCTTTGTGTGCACCAAATTACTCTTATCTTGAAAAGTGTGCAAAGTGTCTGTCTGCAGGAGAACAACATCCCTGGGGAGAGTAAAGTCATGCTATCAGTCAGCACTTGTACTACAAAAAACACACACTCCAAGAACACTCCACAATCCACTTTAGCCAGTCAGCACATAGAGGCACTGATCTATTATACAGCTCTGATAAGAAAACACCCCCCCCCCCCCCCCCCCCCCCCTATGAATATATAAGATAATGTATTAATCACTTTAAACATTACTAAATATGCATTAGTAACCAGATCTTGCGTGGGTCCGCCCATAAAACACAACACTCAATTAGGGCTGCTATATATCATTTTCCTCTCTTCTTCACACTCAATTAGGGCTACTATATATCATTTTCCTCTCTTCCTCCCCATTCCTCCCCCCCCCCCCCCACCCTTCCTTTCTTTTTCTGCCATCTGTATGTATCGAGGTAATCCAAACATCAGAGTCAGCAGGTTTGGCTGCAGTTCACATATGAAGTGCACTCACAGGAGTTTGGACCATCTTCATGCGCTGATGTCTCATCTTGGTGATGGTGCCAGCTATATCCATCACCTTTTCTTTCTTGATCTGGTCCAGTATAACATCAATGCAAATGAAAGTACCAGTTCTCCCCACACCAGCGCTGCAATAGGGGAACACAAAACCATTTCAATAAATTAGTTAGTTGAGGATCTAGGAAATCATTATAGACACATTCACAAAAAAAATAAAATAAAAGAAATAAAACAAAATGTGCTGATCAAGCACATCTTGTCAGACCCACTTGGTGGTGGGATCGGTAGAAAATTCAACATGTAACAGTAATCATTCATTCTATCACGGATTAGGAGTTAGGGATATTTGAATACTGCTCTAACAATTACATAATCAGTGAACCACTCAGACATTCACTGCAATGTCCACCATTACTATCATTAGCATTAATACCACTCAGCAGCTTTCACTATTTAGTCCGAGATATCCTGTCTAGGAATTTAAAAAGAAAAATTTTTTTTATGGCCATCAGCACCCAATTTTATGACGTCAAAATGTTCATAAAAAAAGTCAAAATGACAAACCTTTAGGATGTCAAAATGCCCAAAAAGGACGTCAAAAATGGTCAACATTAAAGTGTCCAAAAGTCCAACCTTTACCCACCGTCTCAATCACATATTTTCTCCAACAATTATCTATTAGTGGCTAACTTTCATTCAGTTATGGGAACATTAACACTGTATGTACTTGCTTCACTAAATTTTTAGAATCCTATCCGCTTGTTTACCAACAAATGGGGTAGCTCTTGAAGTTCTTGGCAAACAAACATTAACAAGCGCAGCTTTGCTCATCCAAAAACCGTAACACTCTTAAGTGGTTGATGCTCTAATTGGAACATAATTTGTGGAATTGCAAATGCAATTAGTGACAAGCACAATAGCTTTTAGTGTGTCCAGTCTAGATCAGCCTATATTTTGTAAACACAAAATAGTATATTCACATATGCACGCACGCACGCACACACGCACGCACACACACACGCACACACACACACACACACACAATATATATATATATATAGCTACATATAACCAAAACAAAACTCCAAACAAATTAACAACATGGCAAATATCATGATTCTAACCTGCAATGGACAAGTATAGGTGCCTTCTTGCTTCTATGGGTGGTGAGTATCCTCCTATGAAAGGCCAGCATGGGTGTGGCATAGTCAGGGACTCCATGGTCCGGCCAGGTGGTGAAGTGGAACTGTGTGAGCCTGAAGGGAGCATTGGTCCCATCCAACTAGGTTCAAGATGAAGGGGGGATGTAAAAATTCAATAATCACTATCACACATCAATCCTCCACTCTCCAAGCCTCTCTTTCCTCCCTATTCTTGTTGCACTCTCCTTCTCCCTCCCTATCCCTGCTGATATCTTTCTCACACGCAAATGTATAGCAATATATTTGTCCATTCCCAAGGGATACTCCCTGCCTTCCTAATGGCTCGGGAGTACACACACACACACAGTACATAAGACTATTTATTATCATTTTTGAAGCTGCAAGCAATGGATAGAATGCCTGTTATATAGCACATGCCTCAGAGCAATAGGTGTGGATAGCACTCATGAACCCACAGGGTACATTCACTGGTGAATGATAGGGAATTATTAGTCCCTTTGAAAATTTTTTAACCACTGGTATGGAATAGGTCTTTGTTCCAAGAACTTGATCTAATGTAGAGCAAGCAATGTACGGAATGCACAGTAGTAGTCTCATTTGTAAGAGTGTGTGAGTGAGTGTGTGTGTGTGTGTGTGTGTGTGTGTGTGTGTGTGTGTGTGTGTGTGTGTGTGTGTGTGTGTGTGTGTGTGTGTGTGTGTACACATAATATACACACACATACATGGTGATATGTAACTATCCTTATTTACATCAGTACACTATGATATAGCTATGCAGCTAAGCATGTAGAAAATAAATTTGTGGTAAATGTCCAAACTCACATCCCTGATCTTCTGATATGATAAAATTACATTTACTATACTAATAGGTACAGGCTCTATCCAACATGTGGCATGATTATGCATCTGAGCCCAATCACAGATATAACAATGACTTGGGTAAGGTGGGATGCATATGCATTATACATGTATGGTATATTTATTCATAATCAAAATTCGATTCTGGTTAAAATAATTTTTTATATGTCGTTATATTTTGCATTCAGTCTGATTTACAATGACATTAAACTTCTCTAAATTAACATGATACTTGATTCATCTTCTTGATATATTGCAATTGAACCTGCTCTAATTTTGCTCTAGTTTTCCAAGTGCAGCTCAACATGTTCAAGTTATCAATCCACTTACCCCAAAACAGCAAACAGCATGATAAATACCAGACACAATCATTCTTATGCCTAGATACTATTATACTCGGATAATGTATGATGTGGTTCTTCTTGAGTATGTGTGTGAAGTTATTAATGAATTTGAACAGAGGATGAATTATTTTGGACACCTGGCATAGCTGTGGTTGCACAGAACTATGGGCACATTCAATAGAGCCACTCATCATTTTTCTGAGGTAAAACCAAAATTAAGTCAACAGATTCATGTTTAGTCAAGTGGGAGTGCAATTAGTAAATACTGACTCCAGATATAGCAGCAACAACTGAGCTAAACAACCAACTGAGCTTTCCATTTGAGAAACATGCACACAATAATACATCTAACTATACAAGGTAGTGTAGGCAGTGCTTGCTGGCATACATCACAATCATGCATAACACCCTTTCCCTTATACAAGGATCTACACAACTCTATGTGTGGATGGTTACATATGGGGGAAACCTATTTGTGTGAGCACAACATTTACTGCAAATATTTGTGGGACACTTCCTTTCCATTAATTTATTACAGACTGACTCACTCAGTGCAACCAAAATTGATATTGCATTTACAAGCAGCTGCTGTTTACTCTGTGTTGGTGCTTGGCTGGCAGGGAAATTACATTTGTCATTCACCCCACCACGACATGGCCCTATTGACATGCATGGCTTCCATGAGCATGGAGTGAGGCTTCCTTTGGCTTTCTATCTGACTCTCCTTCCTCTGACAGTACTTGGTTTGCTTAGTATGATGCCCTAACAACATATAATCTAAGTTGGTGGAGTTATACTTATCAATACTACGACCTAATAATCTCAACAGTTGTTGATGGCTGGCCTGAGTGCACATAATCTACAGAAGCCACTGTCACTGTGTGAACTGCATTTAATATTTCTAAATAAAGTAGCTGCCAGTGAATTGATAACTGGCTATAGTGATGGTCGAGAAACTAACTTCAGTCACACTGTACTGTACCTTCACATAGGAAAACTGATAGTGATATATTTAACTCCATCAAATATCACACATAATAAAATATTCTTGAGTGCAAGAATTCTTCAACATATATATATATGTACATAGCTATATAATTAAAGTGGATAGTGAGTTAGCACCTGCACACCCTTCCAAGTTGTAACACACCACAATCTCCTATTGTCCTAGTGTATGGATATAGGAACAGTGATATCAAACTCCAAACTAGAGGAAACTGGACTCACTGCAGCTACATCTCATGTGGGCCATGGACCACTGTGCCACCATTAATCAACATGAATCTTTCAATAACATGAGATTATACCGCTGGAACAAATGAAACATAATCATTGCTTTGTAACTCAACCTTGGCTGCACTGAGTTAATGTTTGAGGGTACTGTAAGTGGCTTACATGTTGTTTAAATGACACATCAGTAATGAGAAATTACACGCTTGAATTAGTACCAGTAAACATCAACCACCCCAAGCCTATTTGAAGCTGGAAAAGATTCCCCCCCCCTCCCCCCCAAAAGGTTAACTGAAAGGGGAAGGGGTGGGTGTAGGCTAGCAATCCAACTCCTCAATGTGCCTTCAGCTTCCCAAGGTTGACAGTGGTGGCTACCTTTCCTTCTTTAACATTATAAACAGGATACTCGAGAGGTTTAGAAAGAAATCTCCCCTGACTAATGTGGCTGGAGGAAAGCTCTTTTCATTCCCGATTATCCTGTTTGAAACAAGAATGAGCTAATCAGTTGCTAAATTCCAGCTTCAAAATTATAAAATAGTTCCTTTTGGTCATCCCCAAAACAACTTTGAAATTTTCCAAATATTTTAGAATTATAGCTAATGGAATTACTCTATTAACCTAACATCTAAGTTATAGAAATCTTTCATGTCTTTTGTCAATAACTTTTACCTTCAAAAAAGATTCACAAGTTGTGCAATATTCCTGTATGCACTAGTATTAACATTGAATAAGATCTGGATATAGCAAGGATATTTAATCGAAATGATGGTATAGAATCAACCAATGACTGCATTCCTTTATCCATAATATAATTTGCCACGTTCATGTAAATTTAATACATGTAACAATACTTCCACAGGCAACTATATCAATCACTGCCAAACACCCTTAAACCAACTATAGTGATTAAATCACATGTATATGACATGTACGTAAACCAAATATATATCACTGCTATACAAAATATAAGAACACTATCTAAATGTAAACGTCATAGGGACCAAGAAAAGTGCTCAATTATAGAGTTGTTTGATCACATGGCTTTCAATTATACCCAGTGCCAGTGCTACTATGGGATTAGAGTAAGTGTCAAGAAATAAAGGAAGGGCTCATTTTGCATCTCTTCTTCAAGAAGTTAACAATAGTTCCAATACCACTGACTTCAACATACACCCACACCACACTCACACCACACAAGTAAACATTGCAAGACACTCCGTATCTCCTCTGCCACCACTCACTGTGAGTTGCATGGTGCGTATGCAGTAGTCTGCCAGGATCACATTCTCAGTGAGGGTGACTTTGAACGGTCCATACTGCACACTGCCCACATCAGGCCAATACTGCTGGCATTTGTTCTTGTTGCCCTCCTTCAAGTTGGTCACCATGACAATGGTCGACGGCCTCTCCTGCCAGATCATGTGCCAGAAGTCCACCAGCGTCCTCGGGATAGGACCTGCAAGTGAGCACACAGTATACATCACCACCATCAACACTGTTAGCAACAGTATCACTACCATCAACACTGTTAGCAACAGTATCACCACCATCAACACTGTTAGCAACAGTATCACTACCATCAACATTGTTAGCAACAGTATCGCCACCATCAACATTATTAGCAACAATATCGCTACCATCAACACTATTAGCAACAGTTAGTGACTATAGGCAATATGCTATGAAAGGTTGACATCATCACACAGTAATTAATAATATGAATTGTATTAGCATACAGAAGGTTTAGGTAGTTCTTGCTTGTCAACTTGTTCATTTTTGAGTGAGTTTCTTATCATGAGTAAGGAGAGGTGAAGATGGACAGTGACTGAACAGACTGGCACACCATAATCAAGTGCTACAGGAAACACATCCTTGGCCTAGACTGACAGGGCATTCATATTTGCACACACAATAGTGAAGAAATGATATCAGTGTTGGTGTTCACACAAGTGCTTGTCATGTGTATGTACAAACAGCATTAGCAGCTGCACCAGTGCTAGGCTGAGACCAGGAGACCAGAAATGAGTAAAAACAAAACAGGAACAACCTCAACAGAAACATTGTCACAAACATGGCTTCATTACAGGAAGGAAAATTATGTTCAGGTTTTTTTTATTTTTTTTTTTTTGTTTTTTTTTTGGTGAAAACTTTATAGATATCATTCTTGGACATGTCTGTGGTTAGGTTGGCATTCAAGCTAGTATTATATAGAGGTCTGTGCACTCTTACAGCAAACTGTACTGACCCATATTATTATACTCTTATTAACAGTGTGCTAATTATGGCAGATAAGCACAGTTGTGGCACTATAATTATTATGTGAAGTGACCATTTATCAAATCCTGCGACTCTGTCAGTATGTGAAAGCTGGAGAGAGTTGGAGAGAACTGTGGGGAACATGTGATCTATATAACAGTCAGAGACTCAGGGTGGAGAGCAACAACATGCCCAGAGAGCAAACTGGCTAAGAAACATGCAAATTGGCAATTAGAGTAATAATTAAATTACACACTCATCTCATGGCATGTATTTAGATACTAGAGAATAATTTATTTCCTGAACAGATAATTCATAAAAGGCCTCCTACTATGCATATTTGCCCATCCCTTTGGGGGCCATGAACAGACCAATATAATACTGTCTGTGTGTACGCTTACCTTGGCTAGCGATGAACTTCTTCAGATGGAGAAAACCCTGTGTGGAATGATGGGATAGAGAGTGGTGAATGACAGCATCATGAAACCACATCAGCACTACTTGAGGTGGTGTACGTGTAATAGTCACATGTTGTTACAACTTCACTGCCCCCCCCCCCCCCCCCCCAACACCTCACATGTGCGTGCTTATCAAGAGTAGGAAACAGGATGCACAACCATAAAAATGCTTCGTTATGTGAAACTTGAGGTCAAAAGCAACCTTGATGAAGCATGAGCCCACAAAAAGAAATCAGGGCTACTAAAGGGTGTTACCCCTCAACTATGGCTTTTCCAGTTTAAATTTGCGCAGAGTATTAAAATGAACACACACACTACATGAGATTCAGTCAGATCTAGAATTAATGATGTCCCATAGAGTGGTAGCTGCCACATGCAGAAACAAGACAATGAGGCTCTCTGAGTTGCCTTGTGTTTATATCCATCTCAGAGATAGTCCCTCAAACAAACAAAAATTCCGGAACAATATTCCTTTTACTCACTATTAGAATTGAATAGCTAAGCAATGTGATTATGAATTGATATCATTCATAGTCACCATTGACTATAATTATCACTAAACACCGATATCAATATTTGAAAGTATTTATTTACAGAATTGAAAGAAACAACAGGCTTATGCACACAATGTAGGGGTTGATACAAACATTCCTTAAACACGATCATTGATCAGTACACACATATTGACAACAGAGAGGTGTGTACTATTAGCTCAGCCTTAACTGGATCAAATACCCACTCACATCAATGTAGCAGGCATTAATGAAGTCTCCTTGGCAGTCTGCATGACCGGGTATGGCATTCAACACAATCCTATTGTCATCGTCTACATAACAAACACAACACAGTGAAACTAGACATAAAGTGGCAACAAATACATGTGCAATTAATTAACCATGACATGAATACATGAATGTGTCAACAAAGTAGTACTGTAGTGTGTATGTACATGCACACACAGTCAACAAACTAAATTCACAATATAAATGGATGCGTTGTAATGCAAACAAATGCATTAATTATACAAACAAACACATCCTGTGTAAACATATACATCTAACATGACAATGATCACAATGAGAGTGTCAATACCACATACACACGGTGTTAACAACTTTTATTATGTCATCGACCACAAATGCAGGATCAATGAATACATTCATAACATCAACAAACACGATTATGGATATTATACACATTCTGTGACGCAACTAATAACAACAAATATACGAACGATTATTCAAAATTGCAAACAAAAACCTCCCTCACATTTTTGACAAGCCCAATATCAGACTGCGGCACCTATGGCCAGGAAATTAATCATAGCATGCAAGAACAAGCTTTAATACACACACTAATTGACTATATTTGTTTATTGCTTGTATGAATAGTCGTATTAGCTAATGGTATGAATAGCAATGTTGACTGTTTGAATGAATAGAAGCATTAACTGGCAACTGTTTTGTGAATCAAGTTCTGCATTAAGAACAGTATCTGTCATTAAGATAAGTGATTCTTCATATAAATATCTGCTCTGCATTTGTGTATAGGGTGTGACTTCACGTGTTACTTCGTTTTGTGTGTCTGATTTGTTGAGTGCATATTTATTGAGTTTGAATCCTTGGAGAACTATTAAGACTACCGAGTAATAGGGAACCCCTTGAACAGCCCAAGTCAACACAGACACTAGTCCTGAGATGCCATCTAAATTTCAGAGATAGGTACTAAGAAAACATAATGACAGGAGATAAAATACATTTGTCATTGAGCTGTACTTACAGACTGTGATGTTTGCAAATCTGTTGAGCTTCTTGTACTCCGAACTGAGACCCACATTCTTGGTTAGTCCTTCTCCATCATAGAGAGCCTAAATATCACACATACATACTCACACATATCATGCTAGATATCACGCCTAATGCCCTTCAATAGATTAAGTCTAATTAAGAAAGCAACATAAGTTTGAAGCCATACATTAACAGTTAATTATTGGATATTTCACCAGCAAGGGATATAATAGGCTTACACCAATAGTTTATAAATACAGTGGCAGTAACTGAAAAAGATAGCACTTTTAACCTTACAGGCGATAATGAATTTTAATATGTACTCCATTGGACACCTGGCATACGTTTCACCTGTGATACGTGAAGTGCCGATAGCTACTAATAGCTGTTAAGTAGCAGTACCCAAGGTTAGCTAGCACCAGTATTATTATCTGACAAAGAGGACTATGTACCACACACACACATCTACATAAGATAGACTTTTCATCTTGTAGTAATTGTCAGAGAAATTTGATATATTAATTTCATTAGGATATCCCTACATTTTCATGATAGCAACTAGGCACCAAGTAAAAGAAATCCTTTACATCTTAATGATACATGTATGCATGCATGACATACACACATATTGTACACACATGTGGACGCATACTTACCATACTATACTCACCTCAAACTGATCTTTGAAGCCTTTATTGTTATTGGAGTGATTATGGGCCACATATTCTCCAAATTCTTCCATGACGATCGGCTTGAGATCCAAGCTCTTCTTCTCTGAGTCAGGAACACCCTCCACTCCTTCTTGCTCAACATGAAGTGTCACTTCCCTCTCTGCACTGCCAGCAGAGTTATTAACCACCAGCCGATAAACCCCAGAATGTTTAAGATCTGTGGTCGGGATAGAGAGGGAACCTCCTTCCTCAACCTCAAAGGCGTAGTTGGAGAGCACCTTTTCATCGTTATGATACCAAGAGAAGGAAGGAACAGGCTTCCCACTCACCAACACCTTGAAGAACACACCCTCACCCTCCAGTGCATAAGTCTCTTCTGGGAACTCATCAATTACTGGTACTATTAAAGGGTGAAGGAATAGAATAAATGCATTTTAAAGCAAGTAATAAATGTTTCAAGCACAATTTATAATATGGTTATAATCATGATATGTCATCACTGTCATATAAATATACATACTAAATATAGCTACACATGTTACTATTACCTATAAATTTATAATTTACATTAAATTTTGTAAGACCTTCACTTTACCTGTTGAATTCAACATAGAGCCACCATCCAAAACATAGTCAGATCTGGGTGCTAGCCTAACTGACTCCACGTTGCTCTTACGGCTGTGCTTTAAGAACTCCAGACGCCTACAAACCAAAACAAATACATCTTAACAAATCAGATACCTCCAGGTTATAATTATGTTCATTAGATGGCATAAAATAGCTTAAAGGAATGATTATCAAGAATAATTGATGATCACATGTGGTTACCTGTACATGTGATCTATACTGCATAGGTAAAAGTTGCATGTATGGTCACTGAATAAGCTCACCCAGTATGCCTCAAGTAGAGAAGGGCTAACACAACGACCACTACAATAATCAATGCAAAGATCAGGATCAGAGCACCAACAATTGCTCCCACAGAACCTGCAACAACACACCAACATCATGTGATAGGATTAGAAAAACAGCTAGACACATTTCATATTAATGAATTCAATTGAAATCAGTTTTGAAAGGACCCTTGTTCAAGTGACTATAAATTAGAACATAAAAAACAAACAAATAAACAATATATTTACATCATTTGATCCAAAAATTTTACCTCTAAAAACAACTCCCACTGCACTCATAAAATGAGATAATTCATCTATTCATGCTGCATAGACACTGCCTCGAGACACAGAATGCAGCTTTAAACATATCTTATTAAAAGCCAAGTCTTCACTTAAGCCCTATCCACACTACAAACGGGTCTCCAGCAACACCCGGTTCCAAACATTTTCTTGCGACCACACTAGAACCCACTCCACATCACCTGCGTGGGCTGACTAATTGGCTGGGCAGATTAATTGGTTTTCCTCTACCATGTATAGAAACAGGATATTCTATTTTCTGGTGTGCTATGTTGTTCTCTCTTATTCCCTCCACAATGTCATTGCACAAAAGGAGGATAGAGAGAGGGGGAGGGGGGAGGATAGAGAGAGGGGGGGGGGGGGGGGAGGATAGAGAGGGAGGGGGGGGAGGATAGAGAGGGAGGGGGGGAGGATAGAGAGAGGGGGGGTGGGGAGGATAGAGAGAGGGGGGGGAGGATAGAGAGAGGGGGGGGAGGATAGAGAGAGGGGGGGGGAGGATAGAGAGAGGGGGGGAGGATAGAGAGAGGGGGGGAGGATAGAGAGGGGGGGAGGATAGAGGGGGGGGGGGGGTGAGAGCTGTTAGTAGATAAACTCCTAATAGTGAACATCAGCAATAAAGCCACAGGTATGCTCAATAAATCTGAACCGCTTGAAGCCTACCCTTCTAAAGGTTTCATGTGAAACCAGGTGGAACCTGTTGGGATGAAACTGGGTGTAGTGTGGACACGTGGAACCCGTTCCAGACACAGCTAAAACCAGTTTTATTGTGCAGTGTGTACAGGACCTTAATTGATATATATATATGGTACCTAGATTAACACAAGCTATGTGTGTGTCTAGTATGGACAAATTGTTTGCTAGATCACAAGGTGCTTTTTAATTTAAACATTAAAACAAATTTTACATTTGGTTTATAATATAAATAAATTATTCAAATGATAGATTGAGCTCAGTATGTTTTAGTCTGCAGCTGGATAAATACATTTATGTGCATAAAACCTGCAAGATCTGCCATAAAACTTTAATCAGTGCCAAAAAAAAAACCCATAAAAACTTTCATGTAGAAGTAATAATAAACATGAAATTATTTATAGATACACATGCATAGAGGTACAGTTACATACTTCCTCCACCGCCATTAGGGTCCCTGACATTGAGCACTAACATTCCAGACCTCATCCCGTCAATGGTCATGCCATCCACCATGGCTTGAGCCACCACTTGAAACTGGTAGTCTGCTCCAGTGACTAGGCCACTGATGATCACAGCAGTAATTGTGTTAGACACAACTACACTAGACTCTGTTGTTTGTCTTTTCCTGTTCCCTGTCTGACTGTAGAATATGATGTACCGGTTGACTACAGCGGGTGGCAGTGGGTCCCATGAGACTCTGACAGAAGTAGAGGTCTGAACTGTAACTGCCACATTACTCACCATTGCTGCAATGGAGGAATAAAACAGACAGCCAGAACCACACGTGAGCCACAATGACGTCATGATACATTATATTTCTAATACATTTTATTTTTTGCTGATATATATATATATATATATATATATATAAAATATATATCAGGGATTTTTTTAGGATTTTTATGCCCCCCCACCCCCCCCCCCCCCGAGCATTAAAAAAGAAAGAAAGAAAAACAAATAAAGTATATTTATACAGCATTATATCTAGGGTTTTTTTTTTACAAATATCAACTACACTCTCTACAATGTCATGTGGAAGTTTTTCAGGTGTTTCTAACATTTGCATACATATACACTGACACATTTTTGCCCCACTCGCAGATGGCTATCTCTATTTCGCCCCCCGCCCCCCCAGCAATTTTTTAACAAAAAAAACAACAAACCTGTATACACACACACACACACACACACACACACACACACACACACACACACACACACACACACAAACACACACTCACACATGAAGTAACACTGAATTAAAGAAATGATAAGTATTTAGCAAACCAGTTCACAAAAACTACAACTGATTTTTTTTTCCTGTTCGGCACATCAAAACACAGCTACAAGCTAAATTTAGTATCCCATCAACTATTTGGTTGGACACAACTCTTGGAAGAACGGGGCGCTGGGCCAACACATCTATGGAACTACGTTACCACCTTCAAATAAATTCTCAGGACAATTTGAAATAGACATGCTGTTGCCAACTTTACAAGTGCCTGAAATATGGTTTTCAATGGGCTGACAGACTTTATTTCAACAGTATTGCACATCACTAGTCACAGTAGAACAGTTAGCTGCATCATTGAAAGCTCAGAATTATTCTGGAAAAGGTGGCAGAAATATTCTGGAAAAGGTGGCAGAAATATTCTGGAAAAGGTGAAATATAACAACTGTTACCACTAGTAACATAATTAGATTTGCTAATATATGAATACCTTTTGAATTTGAATGTTTGCACAACGCATCACACAAGTTTAACAAAATAAAATCTACTGAATAGGCATCACTTCATATCTTTCTCTTTTTCTTTCACAATTGAACATTTATCCACCTCCTTCAACATCATGCATTGCTTCAGAACTTATAGATGAGTGTGGTTGTTCTTGTCTGTGGTCAGGACAACTTTTACAAATACTTACATAACCAAATGAGCTAGTGTGACCACAACAACTAAACAACAACAAAAAAGTGAATAAGGTGATTTATTATAAGATTACTTAACAGTTAAGGCTATAGTAACCAATTTATGTAAGCAAGAAAGGTGAAAACTGCTACTCTGATTAGAGGTTATTCAAAATTATCAACATTTAGAAGGTAATACAAAGAGTACTAAGAGGGTGGGAGGGGCCTCCACCTTGTGTACTAGTAATTAAACATTTTATTGTTCATTTTTTCTCTACTCTTTTCTTTTTATTTCAAACTATTACTGGAATAGTACTCCAACTTCCTCCCTCCTCTATAAACCTTAATGATTTACATTTTCTATTAAGAGAAATACTACCTTCTTTTCTAACAAAGCTCTGCAGACATAATTAAACATCAACATAAATTTATTACAATAAAGTACTTGAACAGCTAATATCATATTCCGCTAATGAATATCCTGGCCTTCAGTGAACAGCAGCCGTTACTAAATTCTTCCAGGTCTAACTACTTGGATATAGCTGCCCACCACCTTAATCTCTCCAAGTCAACTGTGTTCAACCACTGCTACAAATTTGCAATTGATACAGTTGGGGCATGTTAGAATCTTGATCTAGAGACCTATTGGTTTTGGTGCAAGAAATAGGTTTTAGATATAAATGACTTTAATTTTTTTGTGGCTTGTCAAGTGGCTGAATGTTGTACTCAAACTCCCAAGGAAGGAATATAAACTCTTCTTGAATGATTGGATCAGAGCAGTGCTGAATTGAAGAATGCATCAACAGGACATGGAACCATGTGTAAGTTCGTTAAACAACTTTTTTCCCCTTCCTTGCAGGAAAAAAAGGACTATTTATGTAGAACTAGTTGAGGGGAAGGTGGGTGGGGGGGGGGGGGGGGGGGAGCAAAAGTAGCGCTCTTTATACTATCTTGAAAATGTGGACAATTTTTAATGACCCCTTATACAAACTATAATTACTCGTTAAAGGGATTTCCTTTGAAACAAACCAGAATATTATTATGCTACCCAGAAATGCTCAGGCCGATTATCAATGACTGATATTGGAGACAATTAAGATGTTAATTAACAAGCAAGACAATTCATGAACTAATAATTTATGGATATGGTCATTCACACACTCACGAGGTTCACGGAGAGTTGTGAAGGTATTACTGAATGCTGTTGGTGGTCCAGGCCCAATCCTTGTTATAGCAGTGACTGTGATGTTGGAGATACTAGTCTGTGGAGTCAGGTTAGATATAGTGAGTGATGGGGGACCAGAGGTGGCAGCCACATTAGTGGTACGAATGGAAGTGCTGTCATTCACTCTAAACATGACATCATAGCTAATAAGGACTCCATTGGGAACTTGAGGAGGACTCCATGACAGCTCCACTGTGAAGAATGTCACTTGCCCAGTCAGACCAGCCACAGGTCCAGGCACTGGGTAATAAAAGTTGCCATCTAATACACTACAAATATCTAATCTATATGTAATTTACCATCTTCATCAGTCCTAATAGGACCCAAGGAAGCAGGTGGTCCAGAGCCATTGATATTGACTCCAGCCAATAGGAACCTGTACAGTGTGAAGGGCAGGAGTCCATCCACAGTGTAACTTGTGTCTGTACTCCCAATACTCCTGGTGGTCAGTGCACCATCTTCCTCTCCATACTGCAAGTTGAAATTAGTAATCTCTCCATTACGAAGTGTGCAATTAATATTCCTCCATGTCAGCATGACACTCATGGAGGAGATGTTGCCATTATTGAATTCACGTGGAGCTCCATCTGGAGCTATTTATAAAGAGAGAGAGAGAGTAAGGGAATGTAATGTCATGTCATCCAAACTTTAGGTGGCACTCTCAATACAGACACTATGCTCACCTGCTGATAGTGTTGTGATATCAGGTGCACTTAATGACACCATTATGTCAGAGAAGTCATGTCTAGCCTCAATAGTGAGAGAGTAGACACTGAATTCCTCCAGACCCTCAAGCAGCACAGAGTTAGAGGAACTGGTCATAGTCACTGTGCCTTCCGTTGATCCACACATGAACTGCCCATCCCCAGTTATCCTAGTGAGGGTCACTGTGTACTGGTCTGCTGGTAGACTGTCCATAGGCTGGGACAAGACTATAGTGGCTGAAGTGGCAGTCACTGATGATGTGATGACTGGAGCCAGCAACTCTAGTGGGAAGGTATACATATATCATGTAATTAATATGCTAGATATTTACTGTGATATAAAATATTCTCACCTCGCAAAGTGATAGACTCTGGCCCCAATACATCACTATGAAAGTGCAGGGAAAGACCAACTACACGAATAGTGACTGAAGTTTGATCATTTCTAAATTCGAAGGTATATGGAGAGCTATCTGCTGGAAAGCCAGCACTAACATCTTCTCTAGTTGAGATTCTGTATCCTTGTGAAGGAGGATTGGCAGGAGCAGTCCAGCGTATTTCTATACTGAATCTTCCATTTTGTTGTAGTTCAAGATTTGTTGGAGCTTCAGCATCTGCACAGAAATATATGATAAAATAAACTGTCAATAATATTTTTCTGTGCAACCAATTTAAAAATGTTATAAAATAAAGAGTTAACTTTTCCTTTAAAATATGCACTAAAACATACTAGAAACTAAATGAATAGAAATAGTTGGAGGAACTTAGTTGATAATCCTCATAACCAGAAAACAAGATAAATTTCTACAAAACATGGTAAACTATGAAAACAAATTGAACATAAGTTTAAGTAAAACATTTATATAATCTAAATAAAAAATAATATCATAAGACCATTGCAATAGCAGACTTGATAAATGTTTAACTATACAATGTTAAATACTTTAAAAAAAAGAAAGAAATGTACATACTATTTTTCATAGCTACACTCAGGGCTAATACATTCACTTTCAATAATTACTATTAATTTCCTTCTTTTTTTGTTAGCTTATATTTTTTAAGTGCACATAGCTATGCTAGCTTTTTAATTAACCAAACTTATACTACAGAGTTTCAACATTTAATAAGGAAAAAAAAAAAAATTCAAACAGAATTTTTTTTTTAAACAATTGCTTATGGTTACTTCCACACATTATAGTATAATTCACAGCATAAAGTGAAACTGCATGAATTTCTTGCTGAGAAGTGCTTCTAAATTAAAAGGTAAAAATAAGATAAAATTGAAACTAAGTTTAACATTTCAAGCTATTTCTTATACCACCCCCATATACTATTGTAGAGTCAAAATAAAGTTGCCATTGATCTTTTTGGGAGAAAAAAATATTACTAATATATGTCAAAAATTAAGTGTTTAGGTGCTCATGCCTCCCTCCTCCCACATCACCCCAGGGGGTTTAACATAGCTATAGTTACTTCCTGGGTCAAGTTTCATATGCATCTACATTGCCCAAGTCAGTGGCAACATGAAACATGATTGAAGACACTCAAAATTCCATTTCTAGACCATGTAATTTCCACATCCATTGGATCATTGTTTCAATGCACATCCAGCCAGAAATTCTCTGTGCTGCTGGTGTCCCAGGTCAGCTCCTTGATCATGGGGCATCTCCACTCCAGTTCTCCTTAGGATGTAACATTTTATGGAAATGATGGTGGACAGAATACAGTTATCTCTTCAGATGTTGTTTGCAAGAACAGTGCAAACTGGATTGAAGCTGTCTTGGTAAAGATCTTGATTCTTTCTGCAACCTTATGAATACCATCTTCAGGAACTTGAAGGATTTCTCTTTCAGTCCCCTGTTATTTGCATGGGCAGCTGGGCCAGATTTTATTTTGTTTGGAATCTGTGACTCCTACTGAAAAGTCACTACTTTTTCTCTTTTTTTCAGGTCTTTGGTAATTTCTCAATCAAACATTACCACTCCCAATTTGTTGTCAAAAATCACTACTCTTGGGAAAAATTTATATCTGGCAACACTGCTCAAGATTACTCCACATTCTCCAGAGATTAGCCGCCTTTAAATACACTTGCTTCCCTAGAACATAAACACACCCACAGGAATTTTTTTGCAGCTGGCCAAAAAATAATTAGAGGATCAATCAACCGAAAGTTGGCATTTGGTCTTCATGTGACCGTGCCAGTATTATCACCCACCTGTGGGTGTGGTTTTACCATTAGCCACACCCACTAGAAACAATAACCAACTGGCTGAAATTTCTCATTTGGTCTCCATATGACCAAGAGAATAGTAATACCCTTGTGTAGGTGTGGCTAGCACCACCCACAAAATATTGAATGGAGAAACCAGATTGGTCAAGCAAAGCAATTAAGTGGGACAAGATTAAATTGAATGCCTAAAGCACACACATAGCCACACCCACAGGAGGATAAGAGCACTTTCCCTATCACATAAGGACTACATATTCTTGCTCTGCGGGACCAATCAAGCCGAAATTTGGCAGGTGTCTCCATGTAACCATGAGTGTTATTAACTTTTGTGGTTCAAACATCAGCGTAAAAGTATGAACGCCAACACACGTAGTTCATCCAAGCTGCTACCAGCAAATCTTGCTTTAGTTTCTTGTACCACTTCCCTACTTCACTGCACCAATACCACAAAGGGAAGCAGCAACAGGCACACTGGAAAAACAAGAAATAAGGAAATACTAGGTTAAAACTAAATTAGATGGGCTAGGCCTTAGCACTGGAGGGAAATTAATGTCCATGTGTAAAAAGTGGATGTACCTGGGCCAACGTGCAATTAGTGTGGGGATTGTGGAGTGGTGGTGGGAGGAGGGGGGGGGATCAATCCTGTGCACATATTCAGTAGAATAATATTCCTGGTCTCATGAGTTTTGTGTAGTGGGGATACGGAGTTGGTCAGGTTTTAGGAGTAGGGGAATATTAAAGGGTCCATATATAGTAGTGGTTGGGGAAATTCCAGCGGCCATGTGTTGGGAGGAGATGTGAAATTTCTGCCTGGAATTTTCACCCCACACTTTATAAATAAACCATGGAATCTCCCATCCCTCCACCAACCAACACTTAGACCCTTGAACTTCACCGCACCATCCCAACCCCCCCCCCCCCCCCTCCCACAAAACATCCCTTCACCCTACACATGATGGGCCCATGAATCTGCCCACCACCATACTATTTTGTTCTGGAATCTCCCCATGCTCTCCACAAATGTCCTACATTATTCCACTCTACACAAGTGCGCAGGGATTTCCCCCCTATTTATACCAGATAAAAATTTGTGTGTGTGTGTGTGTGTGTGTGTGTGTGTGTGTGTGCGTGTGTGTCGTGCGTGTGCGTGTGTGTGTGTGTGTGTGTGTGTGTGTGTGTGTGTGTGTGTGTGTGTGTGCATGTGTGCATGCATGTGTGCATTAAGTCTGAGTTGTAGATAATCATTGCTTATTGTGAACTACCATTTCAAGGGTCAGAGTTACAACATATCTGTCTGATAATACTTAATGTAATATGGCCATAGAGAGGAGACCAGTCCACACTACAGAGAGGTTGAGTGCAGTATGACCAGTCCACACTACAGAGAGGTTGAGTGCAGTATGACCAGTCCACACTACAGAGAGGTAGAGTGCAGTATGACCAGTCCAGACTACAGAGAGATTGAGTGCAGTATGACCAGTCCAGACTACAGAGAGATTGAGTGCAGTATGACCAGTCCAGACTACAGAGAGGTTGAGTGCAGTATGACCAGTCCACACTACAGAGAGGTTGAGTGCAGTATGACCAGTCCACACTACAGAGAGGTTGAGTGCAGTACGACCAGTCCACACTACAGAGAGGTTGAGTGCAGTATGACCAGTCATGACTACAGAGAGGTTGAGTGCAGTATGACCAGTCATGACTACAGGAATTGAATACAGTATGGCCAAAGGACCATTTGCAGCTTTGTCTGCAATGATCAAAGCACCTAGGGAACAAATCAATCTTCACCCAACTTTGTTATAACATCCCCAGGGTTACTCCCATCAAACCCTGAAAATTTGAGCACTTTAGCCCAAACGTCCAGCAATATTTACCAAACAAACAAACAAACAAAATGAAAATTATAGCAAGATAGGTTGTCAGAGGATTAGGAGAATTTGCCCACCATTACAATGCTTAATATGGTGTCAGAAAGGGTGAGAGAGATTGCTGACCATTATCATGCTTAATAGCACAGTGCATCTTCGGTAGACTCGTCAGAGCTTAGTCTTGCTAGCCAGTTGCGTCTGGTGAAAGGTCTGGCTACGTGAGACAAACCTGAGCTATGGTTAGACTCAATGCACTTTTACCAATTACGTACATTTTCTTCACAATCACCAGAAAATAACCAATCCCAAAAACACGAGAAAAAATTTTCTTTTCCAAACACAAAGCAGATAAAAACCTTCCCCAACACACAAGGACCACATGTGCTATGTATAATCATAATCAGTTCTGCTGTTTGGCTGGGATACCAAAAGAACTGTGTAGGAAAACAAAACACACAGTTTTGAATATATAACATATTTAGTGTTGTGGGTGTGGTTTCAAGTTGTGTGCAGTTAACTGACATGTTCAGATAATAAAGTTCAGATAACTGACTTCCTACTGTTAGCAAACCAACCTAAATAGGTATACCTGTGGATGCATAAAGTGTTATGTGAATATTGTGGTAGGCAGACATGTAGTGGGTCTGTGGTGTCACAGTTACTCACCAGATTGAGCTACACATCTTTATTACACACTATCTCTTAATATATGTGAAAGCATATAAGAAACAAGAACCTGTACATTAGTTTTTCAATTAACATCCAATAATTTTATATATTTTGAACTTCATATTCATTGGTATACACTAATTGAAGGCAAACACCATATTTTATTAGCATGTGATTCTAAGTAAGTCACACTTGTACCAGACTTTGATTCAATTTAGCTGGTTCAGTTTCATTAAGCAAAGGAATTCAATAAAATGGTCTTGATGTGTCTATTTAAGAATAAAGACCAACCAAAAGTGTGGTTGAATGAGGACATAGAGTGAATGGGTGCAAATGGGTTAGTATGACATACACTGCCCTGATATATGTGTATGGTACCTTCCACAGTGAATGTGCCCACCATGGCAGTGGCTGTGTCTCCATTATTGACAGTGTAGGTGTACTCTCCTGGTAATCTGCCCACCACATCTAACCTGCTCCGATATTGTCTATCAGAACAAGGACTGGGATTGTTCCGAAGTTGCACAGCAGATATTGTATAGGGATCAGCAGAGGTGAGTTCAACACCATCTCTTCTCCATGTGATGTCTGTGGGTAAACCTCCTTCAGATGTGCCAAGGAGAGGAAATTCATATAGTGAAGGAGTATCAAAGTCAACTGGAGTTGTCAAAGTTACAGAGCTTGATGTAATAGCACCTGCATTGGCATATAGAGAGAAAGGGAAAGGGAGGGGGATACTTTAATAATTGTTTTGTTGATCTGTTTTTTTTTTTACTTTGACAAAACGTTCCTCCAACACCTACAATTTGGTTCAAGAAAACACATGGACAATTCAGGGACAGGTCTAGGATTTCAAAAAGGGGGCCTCTTTTTCCTTCCCAATAGTGGGTGTGGCTTCTCAAATTTAAATTTATGATAAATTTTTAACTAGCAGAGCTACCCAGCTTTGCCTAGGTAAAATGATACTAAATTTGCATATACAACCAAAATCCAAAGCCAGCATCTGTGAGGCACCTCAAATCTCCCCTGGAAAAGGAGACAATTGCATTTTAAACAATAATGGGAAAGAAATTTAGCCATCAAATTTTCTAGGGCACCAACAGCTACTATCAACCATTTTCTATTTGTAGCAGCTGCTCAGACATTGTTAATTCTCACCTTTTGGCAATTGTTTTTCCAGCTTTTTTTTTTTTTTTTTTTTTTTTTTTTTTTTTTTTTTTTTTTTTTGGAAAATTTTGAATTCTTTGTTCCTCCACCAGGGTTCACTTTCATTGTTTCCATTTACTCTATTATTTATCCCAGCTCCCAATGATTATGCAAAATTTCATCAAAATAGGTACAGCCATTAAAAGCCTTATTCAACATAAAAGCACACCTGTGGCATTGTATGTATATGGGTTGTGTCTTATGCATATACATGTATTAGCAATTTTCAAAACTTTAGATGTGTGGAATGCTCCACCTGAAGTTAATTTAATTTTTTTTTTTTTTTAACAAAGAAATCAATAATATATAAATAACTCTTTAACTGTGCATACATAAATAACAAAAAGTTATTTAAGATATACTAATCAGCAGCTGCATTGGTGCTATAGTTTGGAACAGCTGTATTGAATTGAAAAGTCTTAAAGAAAGAGAGGTTGTTTTGTTGTTCTTGGCAAACTTGAAGGAGGAATTCATTTTGGAGGGATTAAAAATATTTAAAAATAAATTAATTTGGTGTTTGGTTAATGAAATAATGTTTCTAGGTTTTCTGGAGTAAGTAAAATCAGAAAGTCATTCTTTGAGAATTAATTGATTACAGAACACAAATGAACAAAGTAACATGGAAATGGAGCCCTGGGCTCAGCATACTAAATAAGGAATTATTTGGCACAGAAAAGGAGTGGGGGGGGGGATAGGTTGAGATCAGACTCAGACTTTGAGGGAAGTAGGAGCTTGATTGGAGGAACCAGATTTCCTTTGGCAACCATTTTATGGCTGCAGCAAGAGTTTGTACCCCTTCTCACCTTCATGTAACCACAAACAGATCCTCAGATTAAAAAGTAGGAAATTTTGAGCACTTAAAAGAAATGCATTGATAGATTTATGATAAGTTGTGTGAAATAAAACAAAATTGATATGAATATTCCAGCCTTGCAGGCAAATAGTCCTCTACAGTGCTCATCACCCTTTTTCAATTCTATTCACCTTAACCAGAGAATATTGTTTTCCTTAAACATTGGGAAACAATAGGAGGCTACATGGAGAGAGAGAGGAGAGGGGAGGAGAGGGTAGGTGGTGAACAAACAACTTTTAAGCTAGGTAGTACTTGTTATTTAATATACTTGTAGATAATATTGATAATTCTATCCAGTTAACTCAGTCAAGCTCATCTGTTGAAAATACCCATGAAATAATAATTTGGACTGTGTTTTCACCAACTGAAGCTTTAGCTGAAGTTATAATTGGTCTAGGATATTAAAATTGGGTGAGGATAATAATTTTTACAGTTAGTGTTGGTGGAATCAATAGCAGAAATCTGGATTTGGTAAATATATTTCAGCTCTTGAATTGGTAAATTAAAGGTGGAGAAAAGGGGGCAAGAGACCTGTCAAAGCCCCCTGGATCCATCATTGCAATTCACCAACATTTAGTGGTAGAGCATTCTATACAATAGCTCAAGCCACTGTACCCCATGATAGTTAATGGATTTTGGAAAAGTAAGAAGGAAAACCTCTATAACTTGGTCTTATCTACCACTGCAGTATACTAGTAATAGTTATACTAGTAATAGTTATACCGCTAGTGGTCTCCAAAATATTCATGTAGTGAGATAGCTTGAGGCTTGCAGGCATTGAGGCAGCTTGATTTCTGAAAAAATATATAATTGTTTTATATTCTTAGTATTGCTAGCTAGCTGGCTAGCTTTATGGAAATATGATAATAAAATAAAAAAAGCAACTTAAAAAATAAAAACAAAAAATTTTTTTTTTGTTTGGCACAAATCTTTTAGCATGGTGGTAAATAAGCCCTTAGTAAACAAATTCAGATCAGACTGTCTCTTCTCTCCTATCTTTTCCCCGCCTATGTGCAGACCAGGAATTGAACATTATTAAAGAATATTGGCACTGCTCAACTACAGGTACTTACACGTCTCCTGTCCAGATGACACTCCAAACAACAGAGCTAGCGTCAAGTGTAGTAGTGTAACTGAGAGTAGCGGCCCCATGACTTCTGCTAAACTACTGTAAGGTGAGTTGCACGGAGATACAGGCCTAACACTACCACCCATACTACTGAATTCTCAGCGAATTGAATACGGCTGATTGGGTGGGGTGGGGTGGGGTGGGGTGGGGTGGGGGATGGAATTCAAGGGTTCAGAATTTTGAATTTGGAATAACTGATGGGGGGGGGGGGGGGGGGGGGTGTTTGGATCAATTACTGAAAATGACAATGCAAAATGAACTATAATGAAGTCCTTAATTTCATGTGCAATAGTTTATAAAATCATATTACTTAAAAAAAATAATAAATAAATAAATTTAAAAAAATTGTTTGTTCTAACAATACATTTTAGCTGCTTCTGAATGTGTTTGTCACAGAACTAAGTAGCCTTGAATGAACATTTGTGAACTAACACTGTTCATCATGGAGAACTCACCTGTGAGCAGTTCAATATACTGTATCAGTAATTACAAACTGCATTGAGAGCCTATGGTTTAGCTACTTTCATGACAATCATAAGGGTATTCTCCCTAGTCTCACATGCCAGATGGTAACTATAGCCAGATTTATGTGAGCCAGTTACTGAATCTTGTAACCAAATCTGATAGTTCAGAATTTTTAAGTCAAATTGCGCAATTATAGAGTAAGCAAAGAATAAAATTTGTGGGCAGTTGGATGCTGATTTCAATCCTCATAAGTTGGCCATTCTGCATATTTCACAAACTCATTTAATATTTGTAATTGAGGTTTCATTTTTGGCATATGATATTTTTCTGTTAGAATCTCAAATCTGGCATAGTGACCTGCCAGTGTTGCCATTTTGTATATTTATGTACCAAATAGGGACAATTTAGTATATTTCAAAAGAGCTTGATATATATTTAGGTGTTTTATATATTTTAGACATTTGGTATATATTTGGTATTTTTCACAATTCCCTCGAAATCTAAAAAGTAACACAATAAAAGTATCTTTAGCTATGTTACAAAATTTAGGTAAGAAGTTGTTCTTCTGTTCAATACATGGCCATTCTAGCTCACTAAACATGCATCCAATCTATGATCAGTCACAGTATAAACTATATATTTCTTCATTTTGTGACTTACTTCACCTTCACCACACCCATGAATGAATTACCAGTTTCTTTGAAACTGCCACCTTTTCGGCCTGAAGACCCTGCTCTCTGGTTTCATCATGTGGAGGCTCAGTTTGCCACTAGGAACATCAACCAATGATTAACTCAATACAACTATATGGTAGAATCCTTACTACCTGAAACTGCTCGAGAGGTGCCTAATATAATAATAAATAGGCCAGTATGATTACTCCTATGATACTCTCAAGGCCTGCCTCATTGCTCACACTTCCCTCAGTCAATCAAAAACAGTGCAGAAGTTACTCTCCTAATTACTATTGGGAGATCTCAGACCATCCCAGCTACTTAGACAAATTGAGCAGCTTGCTAACAAGAACTGTAATGGTGATACAATACTTCAAGAGATCTTCTTTCTCATCTTCCTTCACCAGTACAGTTAATCTTGATATCTCACCCAGAGATGACAATACAGGAAATGTCTACCTTGGTTGACACTATCAGCACTGTTGCTACTCCAGATGTCAAGTCTTCACCATCAGTTTTTTTAGGTATCTTCCACTACTGAAGCCTTCACTTCCATTAAGTCAGAGGTAGATTACCTCAAAGTCCTCTTTCTAAGATGATGAAGTCACCCAATGCTTCAATGTCATCATCAACTCTCTGTTGGTACCATGCCAAGTTTGGCAAAAATGCCATAAAGTGCAAACCACCCTGCTCCATGTCGTGGAATGCTTCACTCGACCAGTGATGGCAACCACTGCATCAAGTGATGATAGTCGCCTTCTTTTTCTCAATGAATGCACTTCTGACCAATGCTACTTAATCAACTCTGGTGTGGAGGTCAGTGTACTGCCTGCCACAACAAGTGACCACTGAGAAAAAAAGAAAGTTTCCATACTTGAGGCAGCAAATGGCACTCGTATACCAACTTACGAGACCAAGACCCTCTCCCTTGACATGGGAATGGACCACAAATTTACATGGACCTTCATTGTCATAGATGTCTCTAAGCCCATCCTAGGTGCACACTTCCTCCATCATTCAGACCTATTGATAGACCTTACTCGCAAATACAGACATTTGCAGCTCTCTACTACCTTACAAAGCCATCCATTTATTGTTCTCTCCTCCAATCTTTTCCCTCTCTCACAAATCCTGTTTAAACCACAGCATTATTTGATGCAGTGTTGCTCATATTATCACAAATGGACCACCAATCTTTGCTCGATTTCGGTGCCTCAGTCCTGAGATTCTACAAGTAGCCAAAAAATGAGTTTGATGAAGTGCTTGCACTTGGTATTATTTGTCTGTACAAAAATAATTGTTTTTTTGCCACTTCACATTGTTCCCAAAACCTACAGCAGAAGCTGGAGGACCATATGGAGATTTTCGACTCCTAAATAACATAACTAAGGATGACCAATATCCAATTTTGAACATGCAAAACTTCACTGCAATGTTAGAAGGTAAGACCATCTTCACCAAAATCAACCTAATTTGGGGTTTTCATCAGCAGACATTCCAAAGACAGCAGTTGTAACCCCGTTTGACCACTTTGAGTTCCTCTTCATGCCATTTGGACTAAAAATTGCTCCTTAGGCATTCCAACGATAGACTGTGTTATCTGAGGTTTAAACTTTGTCTTTGTCTGCATGGATGACCTGCCAATTGCAAGCTCATCACCGGATGAACAAGCTTGCCATATTTGACTAGTCATTGAATGACTTGTTTTAAACTGACTAGATATCAGTCTCAGCCAGTGGCTCCCAACCATTTCTTAAATGGGTTCAGGCTTTGCCAGACTTTCCACAGCGCCTAAAAAATCCAATCTCACTTACTACATTGCTCTCATCCACTATTATCATTGTTTCATTCCCAAGTGTGCAGAATGATTCTACCCATTCCACCAGCTTACTCATGGTCAGAAACCATGTGACAACATCACTTGGACGGACACCCAATGCAGTACAAGTATTCAGTACAAGCAGAAACATATCAGCCAGTGCAACTCTTTTGACTCATCATCCCACAATTCTATCACAAGACTGACCACAGATGATTCAGATCAAGCTGTTGGTGGAATGCTTGATCAACTCCAAGCTGACAAGTGGGTGCCTGTGGCATTCTTCTCCAAGAGCCTTCACAAGGCAGAGACACGTTACAGTGCCTTCAATAGAGAGCTACCAGCACTCACTTTTGCCATCAAACATTTTCGCTATTTCTTAGAAGGTCACTCTTTCATAGCCTACACTGACCACAAGCCTTTAACCTTTGCAATCTCGGAATCAGGTGACTCATGGAATCCATGCCAGAGCAGACAATTATTATTCATTGCTGAGTTCACTACAGACATTTAGCACATTATAGGCAGGCAGAATATAGTTGCAGACACTCACTCCAGAGCACCAGTCCATGAGATTGGCACCACTCTCACCTCATCCCTGGACTTAGTCAACATGGCTATTCTTCAAGACAATAATTCTGACATACATGCCTACCACACTGCAATTACAGGATTTCGTCTCCAAGACATACTATACTGGGTTCCAACCCAATTGTTTGATGTATTCATGCATTCTCTGCTACTGATTATTGCAAAGTTACTGTACTGTCTTGTTTTTGAAACTATTCATAACTTTGCACATCCAGGAGTTAAACCTATGCAAATGTTCATTACGCAGCGCTTCGTGTGGCATGGCATTAAGAAGGATGTAACTTTTTGGGTAAGGTCCTGCACTGCCTGTCAGTTTGCCAAAGTTCACCATCACACCATTGCTCCACTTCACAAATTCACACTGACAAAGACCACTTTGACTGCATCCATGTCATTATTGTGGGTCCTCTTCCTCAGTCAAGTGGCAACACTAACATTTTACTATTATCGACAGGTTCACTCGCTGACCTAAAGCCATTCAAATGGTTAATATTACTTCAGAATCTTGCTCCAAGGCACTTCTCTCTGGCTGGCTCTCATGCTTTAGTCTTGCAAAACACATAACATCTGACAGAGAAGGACAGTTTGTGTCTGACCTCTAGTTACAATGTTTTGATGTGATTGGTGCAAAAGCAGCTCACACCACTGCATACCATCCTTAAGCTAATGGTATAGTTGAACATTTCCATCGGCAAATGAAGGTCTCTCTCAAAGCCAAGGTGATCACTTCTAACTGGTTCAACGAGTTGCCATTAGTCCTGCTTGGAATAAAAACTGCTCTCAAGGAAGACATTAGCTCTTCAGCAGCAGAGATGGTGTATGGTCAGACACTCTGGTTTCCTGGAGAATTTGTTTTACCCTCTCCAGATGCTCCACAACCACATGCCTTTCTC
Organism: Lycopodina hypogea; assembly: GCA_963969325.1. NCBI lineage: Eukaryota > Metazoa > Porifera > Demospongiae > Poecilosclerida > Cladorhizidae > Lycopodina > Lycopodina hypogea. The sequence goes on along the minus strand of OZ017782.1, from coordinate 13,737,899 downwards.
TCATGTCTCAAAAGTGATATAGCTAGATATCGTCCAACTCCAACAAAAATCACATCTCAAATAGAGAATTTCACATTTCTTGCAATTTGATAGAGTGCACACATGTCTTCATGCACCTAGACTGTCACCATTTCCCTCTAGAGGCCCATACAGTGGTCCATATATATTCTTCAAGCGCAAGGACAAATATTTCACTCTGGACCTCCTCACATGAGTGGACGCTGTCAATATTGAATGACTCAAGCCATCTTTTCTTATTTCTTCAGTTCCAGATTCTGCATTACCTGCCATTCCACATCCAACACTAACTACTAAACCACCCCTTTCCACTCAGAGTGGTGGCATCATACAAGCACCTCAATGACTGAACCTCTAGCATCCTTGTACTGGAGGGGGAGTGGTGATGTGGCATCTGTAGGCATCAACTAACTTTAATCATATTAATTTATCTTGTGTTTTCTCTATTGGTGTTGATTATCTATTGATTATTGTCATATATTCCTCTTGCTTTATAACTTGTCCACATAATTTTCCTTCTAGAACATTCTGATATGATTTGTATATAGACTAGCTGATTCATTTCATTAGTAGATGTTCATTCAATGAAATAGGGTTTGTCTTCATGAAATGTTGTTAACTTCTACAATCTACCTTTAAAACAGAAAGCAGGTCTTTTCCTTCATATCAGGGGAGGATCTAAGATTTCAGGGGGGGGGGGGGGGGTTGGGGGTTTATAAGTGAGTTCCCTAAGACACAGTACATAATAGCTAAAACAATGATTTATTGAAACTTTGATATTTATTATTGGTAGGGGAACAAGTTTTAAGTTTGCTGTTTTATTTATTTAATTTTTATATAATCCATTAATTAGTCAACAAAAAAGGTTAAAAAAAACCCAACAACATCAGAAGTGTCCCTTAAATGGAAATTCAGCTAAATTAGAAGCAGAAGTTGGCCTATTTAGAACGATGAAATTGCTGTTTGTATCTGCTTGGTGCACCTAATGAAATTTAATTGCAATATTCATCTAATCTAGAAATGCTCAAATAAATGTATTATTACTTGTTATGAAATGTTAGGCATATATCTGTTAATGTTACTAATGGAAATACAATTGTAATATTCATGTCAATTATATTGTAGTGAGCTAGCTACCAATAATTCAATATAGTTGAACAATTGCTTTTGTTAAATCTTTAACAAATATATGACAATATGGAAAAGATACACAGACATATCAATAACCATATAACAGTGTTTGTTTCTGTTGTGTATTCTCCCTATAGCAAAGGATTTAGGTAAAGCTATATGTACTTGTCACGCTTGACTTATTTTAAATTTATCAACTGAAAATGTGCAAATCACAAACAGGTAAGATATGAATGACTGCACAAACAATAAACGAGTAAGTAGAAATTGAATAACCAATAATAAACATTTGAGCATCAACATTACCACGGGCCAAAGGCGAGTCTTTAAAAAAAAAGAGTGATTAGATGAACAAAGCATGAATAAACAATAATGAAAAGGGCGAGAGTTAATCAAATGGTTCAGAAGGTAGTAGCACAACTTTTGTCACAGGTCGTCAATATGTACCAGTGAAAGTTTTAACAGTATCAAACCATACTAGGCCATCATTTCCAGTGTGAATCGTCAATACTATAGCCAAGGGCCACTTTGCTGGAATCACATTGTCTTCTAGGAGAATTATAATGTCGCCAATCTTCAAATTCTTCCTGGGATGGTGCCATTTTTAAGCTCGGTTTGAAGCTGTCCAAGTAATCAGCAAACCATCGTAGCCAGAGATGCCTAGCAAGTGCTTGGCACAAATGCCATTGAGAGAGAATAGATATGGAAAATATGCAAGTGCTAAATCCAGCAGTGCTTGAAAGACTTCCCTATGATGAAGTGCCTGGGCATTAGAGCTTCTATTACATCAGTGATAGGGAGAAAAACTAAAGGCCAACTGTTGAGACAAGCCTCAATTTTTGTTAGCACGGTTGTCAGCTCCTCGAGTGTAAGTTTAACGTTGCCAATGACTTTGTGTAAATGGGACTTGAAACTCTTTACACCTGCTTCCCACAGTTTTCCAAAGTGTGGGATATGTTCCAGAATGAATCTCCATTGCATATTCTGGATTGAGCAAAATGTGGAAATTTCACCTTGAGCTTGCTGAGATTCGAGAAATTTGATGAGCTCTTTGATTTCACTAGTGGCACCAATGAAATTTGTACCATGAATGCTCCACAGAAGTGTAGGCTTCCCCCTTCAGGAAATGAAATGTCTCAGGCATGCAATGAATGCATCTGTGCTTAGATCCGATATGAGCTCCAAGTGCACAGCTCGGACTGACAATGAAAAGAAACATACAGACATAAAACTTGATAATGACTCGCTTTCGTGTGGACAATAACTTCAGCTGCAGTGATACAGCATAATACACCTAATCTGTTCAAAACTAGATCTGGTGGATCCTTTCCATAGGGAGTGGTCCAATCATCTAACTCTGTGACTTGGAAGCAACTCAATGACATATCACACAGGCTCGATTAATGAACCGAACAACCTTTCATCCACCTAGTATGTGGAAGCGACAATTCAAAGAACATGAGAGAAGTGTGGAACCGGCATGAAGTAGTCAGAGATGTTCGGAATAGATAATCAGACTGGTGATAGTGTGGCTCCCATGCACAACAACAGGATGCTGAGTGCTATAATCTCGGTTCGAGTTCTGCTCATGACCACCAACATGGATGAGACTGTCAGTATCAAGAAATGGATGGAAAAGAATTAAGGGACTGGACTTGTGCATTTACAGCCCCTTGTGAGATTAGTTCTCTCCTTGGTGAAGTGTTGTTGTTGAATAATCGCCAGCCAGTAAGTTTCTGCTTTCTGCAATTCCAGAACATGCAAGTGTGCTTCAGACTTTATTTGCTGTTTGCTTGCCTTGGCATGACTATTTTCAATAAATTGCATGATCCAAGCAATCATTTGTTTCAAGTAAGAGAAGCTGGAGAACATATCAAAGGATAATAGAGGCTCAATTGGCTGTACTAGCATGTTTTGAGTTATCACAATCTGAACGGGCTACTCCATACTAGACATATCCTCCTCACCTTCAGGGCCATGGAATTTTGAAAGAATCCAGCTGTAATTTTTGAAACACAAAATTCTATGTGACTATAAGTATTAGTTTTGAACAACTTATGCTCATAGCAATTAAAATCCGGAGATATTGTCAGACCAATACCACAAGACACTGGACTCCTAATAGCTTTAGGCTGCATTAAAAAAATAGGCTATTTTTATTAAAAAAATTATTAGCAGTAGTAAAACATCAAAATACCTCAAATGAGAGAATACATCTCCTATTCTGGTCACACATATTCCCTGAATAGTATGTTACCATGCAATATTGTAGGAAAATCTCTGTGACTGGTTGTTGAAGATGATCATTCATGTACACTTATGAGGTTCACAGAGAGTTGTGAAGATATCACTGAATGCTGTTGGTGGTCCAGGCCCAATCCTTGTTCTAGCAGTGACTGTGATGTCAGAGATACTAGTCTGTGGAGTCAGGTCAGATATAATGCACGATGGGGCACTAGAGGTGGCAGCCATATTAGTGGTATGAATGGGAGTGCTGTCATTCACTGTAAACATGACATCATAGCTAATAATGACTCCATTGGGAACTTGAGGAGGACTCCATGACAGCTCCACTGTGAAGAATGTCACTTGCCCAGTCAGACCAGCCACAAAACCAGGCACTGGATAATAAAAACTACTTATTACACTGCAAATATCTAATCTATATGTAATTTATTATCTTTTTCAGTCCTTATAGGACCCAAAGAAGCAGGTGGCCCAGAGCCATTGATATTGACTCCAGCCAATAGGAACCTGTACAGTGTGAAGGTCAGGAGTCCATCCACAGTGTAACTTGTGTCTGCACTCCCAATGCTCCTGCTGGTCAGTGCACCACCTTCTTCTCCATACTGCAAGTCATAACTAGTAATCTCTCCATTATGAAGTAAGCATTCAATATTTATCCATGACAGCATGATACTCATGGAGAATATAGTGCTATTCTTGAATTCACATGGAGAACCATCTGGAGCTATTTATAGAGAGAGATAGAGAGTAAGGGAATGTAATGTCATGTCATCCACACTTCAGGTACCACTCTCAACACAGCCACTATGCTTACCTGCTGAAAGTGTTGTGATATTAAGTCCACGTAATGGCTCCACTATGCCAGTGAGAGAGTAGACACTGAATTCCTTCAAACCCTCAAACAGCACAGAGTTAGAGAAACTGATCATAGTCTCTGTGTCTGAATCTGTTCCGCAAATGAATTGCTCATCCCCAGTCTTCTAGTGAGGGTCACAGTGTATTGGTCTGCTGGAAGACTGTCCATAGGCTGGGACAAGACTATAGTGGCTGAAGTGGCAGTCACTGATGATGTGATGACTGGAGAAAGTAAATCTAGTGGGAAGGTATACATATATTATGTAATTAATATACTAAAGATTCACTGTAACATAAAATGTTCTCACCTCGTGAAGTGATAGACTCTGGCCCCAATACATCACTAGGAAAGTGCTGGGAAATATCAACTACACGAATAGTGACTAGACTTTGTTGTCCAAATTTGAAGGTATAAGAAGAGAGCTATCTGCTGATATGCCAGCACCAACATCTGTCCAGTTGTGATTCTGTATCCTCATGAAGGAGGATTGGCTGGAGCAGTCCAGCATATTTCTATACTGGTTCTTCCATTTTGTTGTAGTTCAAGATTTGTTGGAGCATCAGCATCTGGGAAGAAATACATCAAAAATTAGAAAACAGATTCAATTTGCATTAAAATTAAATATCAAACTCTATTGAATAAAAGGTTAAATAATGACTAGAAGCAATCTAGGATGGAATCCCACTTTGCTATTGTACAGGACTCTATGACCTTTTTGTATGAACTACAGAACTTGTGCATAATTGCCCAATTAAAAACATAGAAACAAACAACTCTTGAGCCCAAATAAGGAAGAGTGCTGTAGTACTAGACATTCCAGTATGTAAACCATTATAAAAATTAAAAAAAATTCTGAGTATATTAAGTGCTTAAAATTAACTTTTATGGTACTTACTTATTCCAAGATTGCTAGGCCAATTTATCATCATGGTGACAAATCTGGAAGCAAATGTAGCCAAAATTAAGTTTAATTTGCCAAACTAGATTTTTGGGGAGCAATTTTTTTTTTTTTTTTTTTTTTTTTTTCAATCATTATTATTATTATTTTTTTTATTAGAACAAGAAAAAACAATAGCTTAACCTTAGGACAAAAGTTAGCTGATGTTAAACAATAAAATAATAAAGGGAATTTGTAGATGCTCTTCATGGCCAACTCCAACATTTTTTTTTTTTTTTTTTTTTTTAGAAATGGGGTCCTTTGTCTTTTTTTTTTTTTTTTTTTTTTTTTTTTTTAATTTACAGTAATAAACAAAAAACCTATGTTATTGATGTTCACGATTTTGTTTATATTCAATTTAAAATTGAATATGCACCAAATGTTGGATTCTATTGTACGAATCAGGTAAACTTAGGTCTATAATTCCTGTTTTAAAACAATTTTTTTTATTTATTTTTTACATTCATGTGGTGTGAGAACACTGTCTACAGCAAAACTTCAAACTGGTCTGTAAGACAGTCCAGAACATAACCTGCATTTAATGTAGTTAACTTTATCTTACACTGTCAACTCAATATTGAACTGTATCCTGTGGAATGCATATGAAATTGCTTAAATTGTTATCTTCCTTGGCATTGAAGAATTAATTCCCGTTGAAGTATACAATGAATCGGTATTTTTTACTTAATGTTACCATTCAGCATGTGTTGTGTGGGAAGCTAGTGATATGGTACACAACATTTAAGACAGAACTTTACTAGGTCAAATTACACTCAGCCCTGCAAGCATTTAATAATTTCTTGTTACTCTATTTTCCAGTTGAACCTGCCATTTCAGAATAAACTCCAGCCAACATATATATATTTTTTTATTTAGGACAGTTTTGTTTTCTTGGAAGCTTCACATTTACCATGATAATTTCCAAACTTGGCAGGAACCTGGTGGACATCTGAAAGATAATTCTGTGCAAAATTATTTGACTTATTGACAAATGATCACCACAAGGGTTTCTGTATGTGTTTCATTTATATGGGAACCTATTAGTGATTTGCATAAAAAAAACCAACAACAATTGTTGCAAAAATAAATATTCAATTCTTTGCACAAGTTTGAAAGTATACTTCTACAGAACATTTCTTATTCTGATGAAAATTTTAAAGGGAAAAGAGAGCATTTTAAAGAATAGTCCAAAACTGAAAATAAATTATTGACTGGAGGCCATTCTTGAATTTTGAATGCAAACACAGTGAAATATGACCAAAACCAGCCAAAGTGAAATTGGCAGCCAAACCAAAAATATTCGATGCCACTAACTTTTTTGGGGGGTTAAACTTATCTGATTTAGCTCCATAACCACTGGAAGGGTTAAAAGCAAGAAGAGTACAGCATAGATATGCAGATATGACATCTTTCTGTAACATTGATGATCATGGATCATGACTTACACTGGATTAAACTGAATAGCAAAAAAGAGTGACACTTTTATTCTACAACTAGGCTAATTGATTTAGAAATAACTAATAACTAATATATATACATATATATGCATATATATACATATATACATATATGTGTGTATATGTATGTATATATATGTATATATGTATATGTATATATATGTATATATGTGTATATATTATAGTGGATTATCAAATGCACTTTTTTAAAGTCATTACATTACATTAGCATGGATGAGCTTAATTGTAAGAGACAATATAGTTAATTGTGTGTGTGTGTGTGTGTGTGTGTGTGTGTGTGTGTGTGTGTGTGTGTGTGTGTGTGTGTGTGTGTGTGTGTGTGTGTGTGTGTGTGTGTGTGTGTGTGTGTGTGTGTGTGTGTGTGTGTGTGTGTGTGTGTGTGTGTGTGTGTGTGTGTGTGTGTGTGTGTGTGTGTGTGTGTGTGTGTGTGTGTGTGTGTGTGTGTGTGTGTGTGTGTGTGTAGCATTGAATTATATGCTTGTTGCATGTTCGAGTCATGTCAGGGTGTATGGTGTGTGGCCTATGGTTATTAGTTGTAATAGTGCATAATGTCAACATGAATCAACACATGTCAACAATAGTAATCAATGATCAGTTAAGTTAGTACATTACACAACTCCCCCCCCCCCCCCCCCTTCAGAACTGCAATGGGTAGGTTTAACGATTCTGCCATATCTTGTAGTATATGGAGCATTGGTTGAGGCCAGAATATGAGTTGGTGGTGGTGAGGAGGAGATTAGACTTGGTGGTGGTGGTGAGGAAGAGGAGGATGGAGCCACTGCAGGAGAAGGTGTCGATTGTGAGGGGGAGGGTTTGATATGATTATGGAGACCTCATCCCGTCAATGGTCATGCCATCCACCATGGCTTGAGCCACCACTTGAAACTGGTAGTCTGCTCCAGTGACTAGGCCACTGATGACCACAGCGGTAATTGTGTTGGACACAACTACACTAGACTCGGTTGTTTGTCTTTTCCTGTTCCCTGTCTGACTGTAGAATATGATGTACTGGTCGACTACAGTGAGTGGCAGTGGGTCCCATGAGACTCTGACAGAAGTAGCAGTCTGAACTGTAACTGCCACATTACTCACCATTGCTGCAATGGAGGAATAAAATAGACAGCCAGAACCACACGTGAGCCACAATGACGTCATGATACATTTTATTTCTAATACATTTTATTTTTTGCTGATATATATATATATATTATATATATATATATATATATAAAATATATATATCAGGGATTTTTTTTTTTAGGATTTTGTGCCCACCCCCGAGCATTAAAAAAAAAAGAAAGAAAAGCAAATAAAGTATATTTATACAGCATTATATCTAGGGTTTTTTTGTTACACATATCAACTACACTCTCTACAATGTCATGTGGAAGTTTTTCAGGTGTTTCTAACATTTGCATACATATACACTGACACATTTATGCCCCACTCGCAGATGGCTATCTCTATTTCGCCCCCCCCCCCGCCCCCCCCCCCAGCAATTTTTCAAAAAAAAACAAAACAAACACCTGTATACACACACACACACACTCACTCACACATGAAGTAACACTGTATTAAAGAAATGATAAGTATTTAGCAAACCAGTTCACAAAAAGTAAAACTGATTTTTTTTTCCTGTTCAGCACATCAAAACACAGCTGGGAGCTAAATTTAGTATCCCATCAACTATTTGGTTGGACACAACTCTTCAAAGAACGGGGCGCTGAGCCAACACATTTATGGAACTATGTTACCACCTTCAAATAAATTGTCAGGACAATTTGAAATAGACATGCTGTTGCCAACTTTACAAGTGCCTGAAATGTGGTTTTCAATGAGCCGACAGACTTTATCTCAACAGTATTGCACATCACTAGTCACAGTAGAGCAGTAGCTACATCATTGAAAGCTCAGAAATATTCTGGAAAAGGTGGCAGAAATATTCTGGAAAAGGTGGCAGAAATATTCTGGAAAAGGTGGAATATAACAACTGTTACCACTAGTTAGCTAATTAGATTTGCTAATATATGAATACTTTTTTGAATTTGAATGTTTGCACAACGCATCACACAAGTTTAACAAAATAAAATCTACTGAATAGGCATCACTTCATATCTTTCTCTTTTTCTTTCACAATTGAACATTCATCCACCTCCCTCAACATCATGCATTGCTGCACAACTTATAGATGAGTGTGGTTGTTCTTGTCTGTGGTCAGGACAACTTTTACAAATACTTACATAAACAAATGAGCTAGTGTGACCACAGCAACTAAACAACAACAAAAAGTGAAAAAAGTGAGTTAGCGTAAGATTACTTAACAGTTAAGGCTATAGTAACCAATTTATGTATGTAAGAAAGGTGAAAACCACTACTCTGATTAGAGGTTATTCAAAATTATCAACATTTTGAAGGTAATACAAAGAGTACTAATATTATTATGCTACCCAGAAATGCTCAATTGGAGCCAATTAAGATGTTAATTAACAAGCAAGACAAATCATGAACTAATATTAATTTATGGATATGGTCATTCACACACTCACGAGGTTCACGGAGAGTTGTGAAGGTATCACTGAATATTGTTGGTGGTCCAGGCCCAATCCTTGTTCTAGCAGTGACTGTGATGTCGGAGATAGTAGTCTGTGGAGTCAGGTCAGATATAGTGTATGATGGGGGACCAGAGGTGGCAGCCACATTAGTGGTACGAATGGGAGTGCTGTCATTCACTGTAAACATGACGTCATAGCTAATAAGGACTCCATTGGGAACTTGAGGAGGATTCCATGACAGCTCCACTGTGAAGAATGTCACTTGCCCAGTCAGACCAGCCACAGGACCAGGCACTGGATGATAAAAACTACTTAATATACTGCAAGTATGTAATCTATATGTAATTTACCATCTTCATCAGTTCTAATAGGCCCCAAGGAAGCAGGTGATCCAGAGCCATTGATATTGACTCCAGCCAATAGGAACCTGTACAGTGTGAAGGGCAGGAGTCCATCCACAGTGTAACTATTTGTCTGCACTCCCAATGCTCTTGCTGGTCAGTGCACCACCTTCTTCTCCATACTTCCATCCACAGTGTAACTTGTGTCTGCACTCCCAATGCTCCTGTTGGTCAGTGCACCACCTTCTTCTCCATACTGCAAGTCATAACTAGTAATCTCTCCATTACGAAGTAAGCATTCAATATTTATCCATGTCAGCATGATACTCATGGAGGAAATGGTGCCATTATTGAAGTCACGTGGAGCACCAACTGGAACTATACATAGTGAGAGAGAGAGCAAGGGAATGTAATGTCATGTCATCCATGCTTCAGGTACCACTCCCAACACAGCCACTATGCTCACATGCTGATAGTGTTGTGATATCAGATCCACTGAATGGCTCCACTATGCCAGAGAAGTCATGCCTAGCCTCAATAGTGAAAGAGTAGACACTGAATTCCTCCAAACCCTCAAGCAGCACAGAGTCAGAGAAATTGGTCATAGACACAGTGCCTGCCACTGATCCACACATGAACTGCTCATCCCCAGTTATCCTAGTGAGGGTCACAGTGTACTGGTCTGCTGGTAGACTGCCCATAGGCTGGGACAAGACTATAGTGGCTGAAGTGGCAGTCACTGATGATGTGATGACTGGAGCCAGCAACTCTAGTGGGAAGGTATACATATACCATGTAATTAATATGCTAGATATTTACTGCAATATAAAATGTACTCACCTCGAAAAGTGATAGATTCTGGCCCCAATACATCACTAGGAAAGTGCAGGGAAAGACCAACTACACGAATAGTGACTGAAGTTTGTTGACTACCAAATTGGAAGGTATGTGGAGAGCTAGCTACTGGTGTGCCACCACTGACATCTTCTATATCTGCTGAAGTTGTGAATTCGTATCCTTGTGAAGGAGGATTGGCAGGAGCAGTCCAGCGTATTTCTATACTGAATCTTCCATTTTGTTGTAGTTCAAAATTTGTAGGAGCTTCAGCATCTGTGCAGAAATACATGAGAAAATAAATTGTCAATATATATTTCTGTACAACCAATTTACAAATGTTATAAAATTAAGAGTTAACTTTCCTTTAAAATATACACTAAAACATACTAGAAACTAGATGAATAGAAATAGTTGGAGGAACTTAGATGATAATCCTCATAACCAGAAAACAAGATAAATTTCTACAAAACATGGTAAACTATGAAAACAAATTGAACATAAGATTAAGTGAAACATTTAAATAATCTAAATAAAAAATAATATCATAAGACCATTGCAATAGTGGACTTGATAAATGTTTAACTTTACAATGTTAAATATCTTTAAAAAATATATATATTTTTTTCATAGCTAGACTCAGGGCTAATATATTCAATTTCAATAATTACTATTAATTTCCTTCTTTTTTTTGTTAGCTTATATTTTTAAATGTACATAGCCATGCTAGCTTATTAATCAACCAAACTATACTACAGAGTTTCAACATTTAATAAGGGGAAAAAAACAATTCAAACAGAATTTTTTCCTCAAACAATTGCTTATAGTTACTTCCTCACATTATATACAGTTCATAACATAAAGTGGAATTGCATGAATTTCTTGCTGAGAAGTGCTTCTAAATTAAAAGGTAAAAATAAGATAAAATTGAAACTAAGTTTAACATTTCAAGCTATTTTCTATACCACCCCCATATACTATTGTAGAGTTAAAATAAAGTTGCCCATTGATCTTTTTAGGAGAAAAGATATTACATATATGTCAAAAATCAAGTGTTTTAGGTGCTCATGCCTTTCTTCCCCCACATCACCCCAGTGGCATAACATAGCTAAAGCTACTTCCTGGGTCAAGTATCATATGCATCTACATTGCCCAAGTCAGTGGCAACATGAAACATGATTGAAGACATTCAAAATTCCATTTCTAGATCATATAATTTCCCCATCCATTGGATCTTGTATGAATGCACATTCAGCCTGAAAGTCTCTGTGCTGCTGGTGTCCCAGGTCAGCTCCTTGATCATGGGGCATCTCCACTCCAGTTCTCCTTAGGATGTAACATTTTACAGAAATGAGGGTGGACAGAACAGAGTTATCTCTTCAGGTGTTGTTTGCAAGAACAGTGGTAACTGGAATGGAGCTGTCTTGGTAAAAATGCAACAAAAATTGTAGAAAATTTAATCTACACAGCCAGTGCAGCTGAGAATGAAAGACTTTTCTCCACCCTCCCCTCTCTCTCTCTCTCTCTCACTCTCTCTCTCCCTCTCTCTACCCTTCCACACTTCACTAAGTAATAATTTTCTCTGGAATGACAGGGTGTAAAGAAAATAGCCCCAGCAGCTACAACTCTGGGTTATAGGCATGTGTAAACCAATGTAAAATCATAAAGTTGGTAAAATATATTGTACAAATTTTAAAAAAATATTAAAAAAAAAAAAAAAAAAAATTTCAAAATTTTTTGCTGCAATTCATAGTGCTGACCTCAATAATACTAAATCATAAAACACCAATAAATAGTACTTTTTAAAGTAATAATATTTTGAAAAAATAAAATAATAAATAAATGGGAAAAAATGAATGAAAAATATTGAAGTAACAATGTGGATGTCCTGTGGAGTATCAGTGAATTGAATAATTTTTAAAACTTGGGTTATGCAGCTGCTGCATGCAATTTTCTCTCTCTCTCATTCTCTTAGCCACTCCACACTTAGCCAAGTACAATTTTTACAGCAGGGGAGGGTGGGGGTGGGGGTGGGGGTGGGGGGGGGGGGGGGGTGTTGGTGTGGTGAAGGCTGAAACAGCTGCAGCAGCCCCAACTCAGGGTTATGGGCTTGTGTAAATATATGGAAAATTATAAATTTGGCATAACTTACTTGGAAAATTGAAAAAAGGGAGTAATATTAAAAAAAAAAAAAAAAAAAAAAATAGAAAAGGAAATAAAAAAAAAAAAAAAAAAAAAAAAAAAAAAAAAAAAAAAAAAAAAAAAAAAATTAAAAACTCTTCAACCAGTTCACAGAAAGTCAAACAGAATAATACTGAACCATAATCACCAATAAATCATTTAAACAATTATTGATATTTGTAAAAATGAAATAATAAATAAATAATAAATAAATCTTATACTAATAGAGCTAGTGGTTATATATATATGTATATGTATGTATATATATATATATATATATATATATATACATACATACATACATGTAGAATAACCTGCCAAATGGCTGTAAGGATTTAGTTGAAAATTGGCAGATATGATATATTCAGGTAATTGAAATTAACCTGGGTTATGTCTTGTTTGTCCACACCCCATTGTTCAAGTGGAGTAAAAAGGGGCTCCCCTACATCCTCCATTTTGTTTTAATCAAAGGGAATGCATAGGTGTTCCCATGCTACCATGCCAAAGAGATGTTAACCATTTCAACATTACCCTCCAAGTTGATAAGAAAAAACCTATCAGTATTTTAAAAATATTGTTGAACTTAGTTAGTTCCATGAAATCCTATTGCTGGTAGGGACTGCTGGTTTGGGAGAGCAGCGGAAGGTACAGAGTAGAGTGCTCCAACCTACTCCCTCAAACCCCCCCCCCCCTCCCCACCCCAACCTCAACTCACCACTATCCCTGTACAACCAAATTAAGTTCCTGTTCAACCAAAATATGACTATCAAGGATTTCAGAGGTGGAACACTGTTGGAAAAAAAAAAAAAAAAAAAAAAAAAAAAAAAGTGTGACAAAGAGCTAATCACTAAAACAGCCACAGTATTAATACATAAATCATTATAGTGAATATTTCAAACTAATCTTAGTGGTGCATGGTAACAGCTGAACATTCCCTCATCATTGTCTGGCACATTCCAACTACAATTTCAAACTGGTGCATTAGCACCATAGTTGAGGGGGTATGTTTGTCAAGCATGGATTGTAATAACCTTCTACCCCAAACACTGATGGTTTAGCTAGACTAAAAGTTATATTATTAAACAAACAAGCACACTCATTGTAGAAGGTGATACACAAATCAAAAGGTGTATACACGAGTCAGGGTGTGTCACAAGTAAGAGGCGTGTGCAGGGGCACTATATAGAAATAACAATGAACCGGCTAAATATACTATGCATGCTCACAACATGATTACGAGAGTAAATGATTAGTTCAGTTCATGAGTCACAGTTACTACATGGATGAAGATGATTGACTTATTCAAAAAAGGTCAACCAAGAAGACCACAAAAATAAACCTACATTCCCATGAAAAACATTTCAAAAAGTAAATTCTTGGAAAGCATAACACAGAGCAAACGACTATGCTGGAGAAAAAAAGAACTCCAGATGCCTAAACTTAAAGTAACATAAATGTTTGCTGCTTCTACACAGACATATAAGACATGCCCACCTACTAGACATGTTCTCCCATAACACATGTTCATTTGAAAGACATGACACCACTACCACATGTCTTTCAGTATTACATGACCTCATGCTTAATATGTTATTTTATAAAACCTGCACTCCTGTTCCACATACCTTCCAGTAAGACATATCCTACTTTAATTTATGTGTTTAAAAAATATGTCCACTCATCCACATGTACTCCTGCAAGACCTGTCCACCTGTAAGACATGCCCTCATGTAATACATGACTTCCTATAGGACATGCCTTCCAGTCAAATCTGTCCTCATATAAGAGTGTCCCCCTGTACAACAAATTATCCTGTAAGATGTGCCCTACCTTAAAACATGCCCTCCTATAATACATACTCTCAAGTAAAACATGACCTTCAGTTAGACATGTCTTTCAGTAAAACACAACATATTGTAATATGTGCCATCCTGAAGTCATGCACTCCACCAATACATGACATCCCATAACACATTTCCTACAACAAAGTATGACCTCCCTCAAGACATATGCTATCATAATACATGTCATCCTCAATAGAAAAAATAAAAAGAATGAAAAATATTGAGAGTGACAATGTTAAGGATGTGTAACTTTATCCACACAAAATAAAATAATAATTTCTTTTTAAATGAATGGAAAATATAGAAAATAACAATCTTAAGGGTGTGAACTACACCCATTCAAAATAAAATAATGGATTTAAAAAAAATTAATGTAAGCAACAACTACACCCACTCAAAATAAAACATAAGTAATAAAATAATGAATGAGAAACATTTAAAATAACAATGTTAGTATGTGTAACTACACCCATTTATGGCTGTCCAGAATTAGGTCAAAGTACACTGGAGACAACACAAAAATAAATTTCAGTTTCATTTCACCATAGGCCATGCAACTACTAAAAAAAACAACAAAAACAAACAACAATAACTGAGGCATCGGTAGTTGGGGGAGGGGTGTGTGTGGCCAGTAACCACTTCCATGAATGAATGCAAGGGGTATTGATGAGGAAAATGTCCCTCCCTTCACACAAATCAAACCAAGAATTTAGAAATGAATCCAAAAACCCCTACAACATCATGAGCAGTATCTAGGCCTGGGGATATTAAAAAATAAATAACTGAAAAAAGAAAACTGGAGACATTCACACTGTTGTTGTGGAAATCATTTGACCAATTAATGCAATCACTGCATAGCAGAAAAATTAACTAAAAACTCTTCTAATACTTTTTTTCAATTGTGGATAAGATTATGTTTGTTGCACTAAGTGCCTTGATCATTGCAAGTGAAGCTGTGAATGGTTCTCTGGTGAATACTAATTTTTTTCCTGTTTCATATTACCATTCAGCAGGTGCTGCATGGGAAGCTAGTGGAATGGTAGACATAAGATTTAATTCATTTGATTTCATTTGGTCAAATTCCACTCAGTCCTGTTAACATTAAAAAATTCTGTCATTCTATTTTCCAGTTGAACTTGTTATTTCAGAATAAACTCCTGTCAACATATTTTTTAAATTTAGGACAGTTTAATTTTTAAAATTTTTTATAAGCTTCAAATTTACTGGGCATCTTAAAGATATTTCTGTGCCAAATTTATTTGACTGATTGACAAATAATGACCCCAAGGGTGTTCTGTATGTGTTTGGTTAATATGGGGAAAAAATTAATGATTTGCATTAAATAAAAAAAAAATTGTTGCAAATATAAATATTCAATTCTTTGCTCAAATTTGAAAGTAAACTTCTACTGCACACTTCTGATTTTGGTAAAAATTTTGAAGGGAAAAGAGAGCATTTTCAAGAATAGTCCAACACTGAAAACAAATTATTGACTGGAGGCTATCAGTGAAATAAATATAGCCAAAAAACAGTCAAATTGAAATTGGTAGCAAAATTTAAATTTTTTGATGCCAACAACTTTTTTTTGGCCAAATTTATCTGATTTGGCTCCATAAGAGTCGAAATGAAATCCTGTATCATTCTGTTGCATAGTCTACGATCTTGTGTTTGGAAAGGGGGTGAAAATTGACCTTTTGGTGGTCTTTCAGCTTTAGCTCACAGTTTGGCTGACCTCAATGAGGGCATTTTTAGGGTGCCTTAGTATTTACATAGTGTGGTGTGTGAGGAAAGTGTGCCACTCAGAAAAATCTTTAGTGGCTACTCCATTACTGTTGCTTCAGGCACAAAAATACTAATTAAGCAATTTCCAGAGTAGACTAACTGAAAGGAAGTCATACAAAATTTACCATACACATGATATGGGTACACTGGCCACCTCAAACCACTGCATATGACTTCTTATGCATCCTATAATACACTGATTCTTTGGTCTGTACATTCAGATTTAACTCCCTCAAAAACGACTAGAAAAATCTTCACTGAACATTCAGGGGTTCATAAGGGTACCTCACTGCACATCCTAGCAAAAGTTAGGCTATGTTCAGATCAGGTGACTGTAGGTGAAGTTTTGTCAATTGGTGTGGTTTTGTGACATGAAAAACTAACAAATCACTAAGTTCTATGGAATTTGGCATGTTTATTAATTGCATCATATTGTGTGATTAATGAGATTAGTGTCAATAATGCCTACATGTTAAGTAGGCAGGGTCAACAAGTTTATTACTGCAGGAGGTCATAAGCTGACCAAGTAAAATTAAAAAAAACTGCATAGGGCAGGAGTTTTATTGCTAATATTTAATATAAGTCTAACTGAATGCTGTCTCAGGTTAGATCACTATATTATTATATTTGACTGCTATTGTACATTAGATACTGCTATTGGATAAGGTCATCCCCTATCTGTGTAGCCATATTACGTATGCACAGATACTTTTATTGCTATTGAGGGTTTTAAGATTAGCTAATAGGTAACAACAAAAAGTAGTTTAGAGTTCGGTTTGGGAGCAAGTACTAAAAATAGTATGCTAAGTAATCAGTAAAGTTTACCAAATAGTAACCAAGAATAATAACCACCCTACTAAGAACAAAGTGACTGATTTCACTAGATCCTATATTCCAAACAGCTAATTCACATCTACCACTGAATTTTTAAACGATTTTTTCTTCGTGTACAAGAATAATTTACTTAATTGGTTTAGAACAGAGAAGGATAGAAAGTATGCCTGCAATAACAGTTTGGAGGCAGTGACTTTGGAGTAGTAGCTGAAGACACTGACATAGTTGAGAGCTTTAATTGTCACCCCAATGTGTAAACTTCATTTTACATTTTTTTATAAATTTGTGTCACTATATTTGGTACGGGATCAATTACAATTTCCCAGATCAAATGTTGACCAAATCATTCTTGTGAATTCCCTTGGTTACCAAAAATAATTAATAATTCAAAAATTAACCAAAAAACAACAACAAACTATAAAGCCAAAAATAGTCAATAGTGACACATATATCAATGTAGAAACAAAAGTATCAATGACTTAATGATAAGGAAGTGACCACTTTACTAAAGGAGGAGGGGAAGAGGAGGGGAAGAGGGTTTAGCATTGAATATATTCAAAAGTTTTGCCTTCTTTTTTATTCCAGGATGTTTCATTGTTTCTTAAAAACCCTTATCCTTCCTCTATCTCTCTCTTTATTTTCCCTTCCAAACTTGACACTATATAACAATTATATTCCATCATCATTTATTTGAACTTAAAACAGACATAGTTAACACTTTTTAGCTGTGAAATAGGTAATGCTGGGTATCTCTACTAGATACAGATGTGACTGTGCCTCATGGAGACAGTGACTTTTGTTAAATCACACATTCAAAGTGATCCAGTGAAGCTAATATTACTATCATCCTGTCAAAAATCATGAGCCAGTGACACATTTTATTTTCCAAGCATCATAAATTTAGTTTTAACAGAGTGCAAGAACAAATAAATAGAATCCTAATAGTCTTCCTAACAACAGCATGACTACAAGGTTCTCATAGTTTCTTTTCCCTTTACTCCATCACACACTCATTGATGACAAGTTACTATGAGTGCCGGAGTTGAAACACAGCAGCACCTCTACACATGTGAATGTCCCATTGGGATAGATACGACAAACCTAGCTCACAGCTTTCACTAATACTAGATTGTGCTCCATGAAAATAAAACTATTACCTTCTTCATGATCAACATAATTTAGGTAAACACTGAGCTTTCCACATGCTTCACATCTCCCATTTCTGTTCTTACTAGCTACACAGTCCATAGATGTGACGAGTCATTGCATAGTAATGACTTCACCCCAAAATCTCTATGTATAGTTTCATAATGTAGCTATGTAATAGAAATAATGGTATGGTGATGCAAAAATTAATTCATTTGCCTACAATTGGCTGGATATTATTCGAGGACAATCATTTTATTACCAATAGTGATCCCAATATAAGTGTATAAGTAAATAAATACAAAGTTTTACGATTGCAGAAACTAACTTACATCAAGTCTACCTAACATAGTAGTATCTATAGTTATATGAGCAGTGTGTACCATGTGCAAGATGAGATTGGTAAAGGTCACACTCACTTGAAACACTGCACTATCATTATAGTGTGGCACTGCATCAAAGTACATAATCTGATTTTATCCTTTCAAAAGCCTCTATTATTAAGACATAGAATAAGAATAGTGTGAGAACAAGCTTATGGAGTCCAATGATTCCAGACATGATCAAGTAAACATCCACTTATTTGTAGAGGCCATTCAAAATTATAAACTCAATATCAATTATAAACTCAATATCAATTAAAGTCCTCTTGTACTTAATCCTACTACAGTTACTAATATATATCAAAACATTAAACTGGTTACCGTAGTATATGGTTGGGTAATTACATTGAATAACCATATACTACATTAAAATATTAGTAATGCAATAACAGATACTACACTGCAATAGAAAGCGTGGAAGTGTGAAGAAGGAAACTATAGAGGATTCTTTATGTGAGCAGATGACAGGAACTTGAAGGATTTCTCTTTCGGTCCCCTCTTCTTCTCCATGGGCAGCTGGCTCAGATTCTACTTAGTCTGGAATCCATGACTCCTGCTGAAAAGTCACTACTTGATTTTAAGTCTTTGGTAATTTTTCAATCAAACTTTACCCTTTCTAATTTGTTTCAAAAAATCACACTTAGTGGGAAAATTTATTTCTGGCAACACTGCTCAAGTCTACTCCACATTCTCCAGACATTAGCCACCTTTAAATACACTTGCTTCCCTACAATGGGAATGAGAATATAACCACACTAACAGGAATTTTTTTTTGTAGCAGGCCAAAAAAATAATTAGAGGATTAATCAGGCTGAAATTGGGAATTTGGTCTCCATGTGACCTTGCGAGTATTATCATCCACCTGTAGGTGAAGTTTTTCATTAGCCACACCCACTAGAAACAATAACCAACTGGCTAAAATTTTTTATTTGGTCTCCATGTGACCAGGAGAATAGTAATACCCTTGTGTGGGTGTGGCTAGCACCACCCACAAAATATCGAATGGAGAAACAAGATTGATCATGAGAAACAATCAAGTGGAATAAGATTTAGTTAAATGCCTAAAGTACACACAACCACACCCAAAAGAGGATAAAGAACACTTTCCCAATCACATGTGGACCACATGCTCTTGCTGTGCTTGAACAATCAAACCAAAATTTGGCATGTAGTCTCCATGTGACCATGAGTGTTATCCTTTAGTGGTTATGGTTAAGGGTGTGGTTTGGCTTGTAAACATCAGTGTAAAAGTATGAACGCCAACACCCACATATTTCATTCAAGCTGCTACCAGCAAATCTGACTATAGTTTCTTATAGCACTTCCCTACTTAGCTGCACCAATACCATGAAGGGAAGCTGCAACAGGTGCACTGGAAAAACAAGAAATAAGGAAATATTAGGTTAAAACGAAGTTAGATAGCACAACATTCCATTCAGACTATCAAATATCACTATGGATTTGTGCTATTACAACCAAGATGGACAATATATCTTTCAGCATTGAGGAGAAAGTGAACAATGTTATCGGCGCTGCTGTATGTCTAAAAATACCTGATTCAGAAGAACTTTGCTGATTGTAATATTGAAGTGAGCCATTAACTGAATGTGGATAATTGGTAAGTTATTAAAAGGTTCTCACAACTTCAACCAATCACTTCTCATCAGTGTTAAATATTTTCTGATTACTACTTCCTGATTTAGAAACTCCTCACAATAGTGTTTAGGATAATCTTGTCGTTGATTTGTCAATCACATCTTGAACTTTTTTGAAGTGTGTGAATGCTATTCATGGCACAAAATGAAATGAGGTAAAAATGATTTATTTCTGTATTTAGGGCTAGGGTTATTTATAAGGTTAGGAAGTAGTCATTCAGTAACAATTGCCTCACCTCCATCTTCATTAAAAGCTTTTATAAAGGAGAATGAAGAAAAAATAAATTAAATGTTTCATTGCAATTTTGCTTTGACCAAATTAAGACAGCACTTACATTTTGTATAGACATAATTGTCCAACGCTGCACTGGAAATTTACAGAAGGGAAAATATCAAAAACTAAACTGACAGCTTCTGTTTATGGGATACACCCAGTTGTAGAGCTAAAAATTTGTGTGTGTGTGTCGTGTGTGTGTGTGCATGTGTGTATGTGTGTGTACATGCTCATGTAAGTCTGAGTTGTAGATATTCATTGCTTATTGTGAACTACCAATTCAAGAGTCAGAGTTAAACATATCTGTCTGATAATACTTAATGTGATATGGCCACAGAGAGGTGACCAGTGCAGACTACAGAGAGGTTGAGTGCAGTATGACCAGTCCACACTACAGAGAGGTTGAGTGCAGTATGACCAGTCCACACTACAGAGAGGTTGAGTGCAGTATGACCAGTCCACACTACAGAGAGGTTGAGTGCAGTATGACCAGTCCACACTACAGAGAGGTTGAGTGCAGTATGACCAGTCCACACTACAGAGAGGTTGAGTGCAGTATGACCAGTCCACAATACAGAGAGGTTGAGTGCAGTATGACCAGTCCACAATACAGAGAGGTTGAGTGCAGTATGACCAGTCCACACTACTGAGAGGTTGAGTGCAGTATGACCAGTCCACACTACAGAAAGGTTGAGTGCAGTATGACCAGTCCACAATATAGAGAGGTTGAGTGCAGTATGACCAGTCCACAATACAGAGAGGTTGAGTGCAGTATGACCAGTCCACACTACAGAGAGGCTGAGTGCAGTATGACCAGTCCACACTACAAGAAGGTTGAATCAGTATGGCCAAAGGGCTATTTGCAGCTTTGTCTGCAATGATCAAGGCACCTAGGAGTTAGTGAATAAATCAATCTTCACCAAACTTCGTTATAATATCCCCAGGGTGACTCCCATCAAACACTAAAAATTTGAGCTCTTTAGCCCAATCATCCAGCAGTATTTATCAAACAAACAAACAAACAAACAAATTGAGAATTGTAGTAAGATAGGCTGTCAGAGGATTAGGAGAATTTGCCCACCATTACAATGTTTAATATGGTGTCAGAAAGGGTGAGAGAGATTGCTGATCATTATCATGCTTAATAGCACAGTGCATTTTGGTAGACTTGTAGGAGCTTAGTCTTGCTAGCCAGTTGCATCTGGTGAAGGGTCTGGCTACGTGAGACAAACCTGAGCTATGGTTAGACTCAATGCACTTTTACCAATTACGAACAATTTCATCGAAATCACCAGAAAATAACCAATCCCAGAAGCATGAGAAAAAATTGTTTTCCAAACACAAAGCAGATATCTTCCTTTATATACTAAATTGCAATCTTGAGTTCCTTAAACTCCATGGAGAAAGCAGCTGGTGTAATCCTGGGTTGGTTACTTCTTATGTTTTTTGCCCATTAAATAATTGTTACATTTTTTAAAAGTTTTGACCTGCTTTCCTTGTTGTGGGTGTGGTTTCAAGTGGTGTGCAGTGAACTGACATGTTAAGATAATGAAGTTCAGATAACTGACTTCCTACTGTACAAGCAAAACTACCTAAATAGCTATACCTGTAGATGTATGAAGTGTTATGTGAACATTGTGGTAGGCAGACATGTAGTGGGTCTGTGGTGTCACAGTTACTCACCAGATAGAGCAAGACATCTCTATTACACACTGTCCCTTAATATATGTGAAAGCATATAAGAAACAAGAACCTGCACACTAGTTTTCTATTAACACCCAATAATTTTATATACTTTGAACTCCCTATTCATTGGCATACACTAATTGAAGGCAAACACCACATTCTATTAGTGCCTGTAATTTTAAGTAAGTCACACATACCAGACTTTGATTAAATTTAGCTGGTTCAGTTATATTAAGCAAAGGGATTCAATAAAATGTCTTGATGTGTCTATTTAAGGATAAAGACTAACCAAAGGTGTGGTTGAATGAGGACATAAGTGAGTGGGTACAAATAGTCAGTATGACATACATTGCCCTGATATATGTGCATGGTACCTTCCACAGTGAATGTGCCCACCATGGCAGTGGCTGTGTCTCCATTATTGACAGTGTAGGTGTACTCTCCTGGTAGTCTGCCCACCACATTCAACCTGCTCTCATACCGTCTATTAGAACAAGGACTGAGATTGTTCAGACGACGAAGTTCAACTATACTATAGGGACCAGTAGAGGTGAGCTCAACACCATTTCTTCTCCATGTGATGTCTGTGGGTAAACCTCCTTCAGATGTGCCAACCAGAGGAAATTCATATAGTGAAGGAGTAACAAAGTCAACTGGAGTTGTCAATGTTACAGAGCTTGATGTAATAGCACCTACATTGGTATATAGAGAAAAAGGGAAAGGAGGGATACTTTAGTAATTGTTTTATTGGTCTGTTTTTTTACTTTGACAAAACATTCCTCAAACATGTACAATTTGTTTCAAGAAAACACATGGACAATTTAGGGGTGGGTCTAGGATTTCAAAAAGGGGGCCTCTTTTTCCTTCCCAACAGTAGGTGGGGCTTCTTAAATTTAAATGGGTATATATATATATATATATATATATCATAAATTTTTAACCAGCAGAGCTACTCAGCTTTCCTGCTAAAATGATATTAAATTTTCATATACAACCAAAATCCAATGCCAGCATCTGTGAGGCACTTCAAATTCCCCTGGAAAAGGAAACAATTGCATTTTAAACAATAATGGCAATGAAAATTTAGCCATCAAATTTTCTAGGGCACCAACAGCTATCAACCACTATTTGTAGAAGCTGCTCAGCCATAGGAGGCTACATGGTGAGTGAGAGAGAGGAGAGGGGAAGGGAAGGGAGGGTGGGTGGCAAACAAACAACTTCTAAGCTAGCTAGTACTTGTTATTTAATATATTTGCAGACAATTTTGATAATTTTATCCAACTAACTCAGTCAAGTTCATCTGTTGAAAACACCCATTAAATAATAAGTTGGACTGTATCTTCACCAACTGAAGCTTTAGCTGAAGTTCAAATTGGTCTAGGATATTAAAATTGGATGAGGATAATAATTGTTACAGTTAGTGTTGGTGGTATCAATAGCAGAAATCTGGATTTGGTAAATATATTTCAGTTTAAATTGGTAAATTAAAGTTGGAGAGAAGGGGCCTCATTCACTGTATAATTGTTTTATTTTCTTAGTATTGCTGGCTAGCTGGCTAGCTCAATGAAAATATGATAATAAAAAAAATAAAAAAAATGAAAAAAAAAAAAAAAAAAAAAAAAAAAAAAAAAAAAATTTCTTTTTTGTTTGGCACAAATTATTTTAGCATGATGATGATGACTAAGCTCTTAGTAAACTAATTCAGATCAGACTTCCTCTTCTCTCCTATTTTTTCCCTGCTTATGTGCAGACCAGAAACTGAACATTATTAAAGAATATTGACACTGCTCAACTATAGTTACTTACATACACGTCTCCTGCCCAGATGACTCTCCAAACAACAGAGATAGCGTCAAGTGTAGTAGTGTAACTGAGAGTAGCGGCCCCATGACTTCTGCTAAATTACTGCTTAGTGAGCTGCACAAGGTACACGTCCTACACTATCACTCGTACAGACTGAATTCTCAGCGAATTGAATACAGCTGATTGGGTGAATTTTGAATTTGGGATAACTGATTGGGGGGGGGGGGGGGGGGGGGGGGGGTGTGTGCACATGAACTATTTGGATTAATTACAGAAAATGACAATGCAAAATGAACTGGATAAAGTCCTTAGTTTCATGTGCAAAGTTTATAAAATCATATTACTTTTTTTAAATTATTTGTTGTAACTGTAACAATAATTTTAGCTGTTTCTGTACGTATTTGTCACAGAACTAGGTAGCCTTGAATAAACATTTGTGAACTAACACTATTCTTCATGGAGAATTCACCTGTGAGCAGTTCAATATACTGTATCAGGGATTGGTGATTTGACATGCAATAAAGTAAATTAATTGCAAACTGCATTGCGAGCCTATGGTTTAGCTCTTCAATGACAATCATAAGTATATTCTCCCTAGTCTCACATGCCAGATGGTAACTATAGCCAGATTATGTGAACCAGTTACTGGATCTTGCAATCAAATCTGATAGTGAAAATTTTTTTAGTCAAATTGCACAATCATAGAGTTAGCAAAGAATAAAATTTGTGGGCAGTTGGATGCTGATTTCAATCCTTACTAGTTGGCCATTCTGCACATTTCACAAACTCATTTAATATCTGTAATTGAAATTTCATTTTTGGCATGTGATACTCTTCTGTTAGAATCACAAAATCTGGCATAGTGACCTACCAGTGTTGCCATTTTGTATATTTATATACCAAATAGGATCAATTTTGTATATTTCAGAAGAGCTTGATATATATTTTTGATGTTTTATATATTTTATACATTGGTATATATTCAGCATTTTTTTAAAAAATTCCCTTGAAATTAAAAAAAAATAATACAATAAAAGTATCTTTAGATATGTTACAAAATTGAGGTAAGCAGTTATTCTTCTGTGCTCCCTCAACATGCATCCTATCTATGAACAGTCACAGTATTAGCAATGTATTTCTTCATCTTGTGACATCTGCAGGCATCAGCTGACTTTAATCATTTAGTTTGTCTTGTGTTATCTCTATAATTGTTGATTGTCTATTGATTGTTGTCATATGTTACTCTTACTTTATTACTTGTTTGCATGATTTTCCTTCTAGAATATTGTGATATTATTAGTACACAAATAGACAAGCTGAATCATTTCATCAATAGATGTTCATTCAATGAAATAAGGTTTGTCTTCATGTAAAAGTTGTTAACTTCTGTATTGGTGACTGACAAACCTAACTATCATGCTCACATCTGTTCTTGACCAACTTCACCTTTCCCACACCCATGGATGAAGTACCAGTTTCTTTAAAACTGCTACCTTTCTGGCCTGAAGACCCTGCTCTCTGGTTTCATCATGTGGAGGCTCAGTTTGCCACCAGAAACATCAACCAACAATTGACTCAATACAACTATGTGGTAACATCCTTACTACCTGAAACTGCTCAAGAGGTGCCTAATATAATAATAAACAGGCCAGTATGATTACTCCTTTGATACTCTCAAGGCCTGCCTCATTGCTCACACTTCCCTCAATCAATCACAAACAGTGCAGAAGTTACTGGGAATGGACCACAAATTTACATGGACCTTCATTGTCATATATGCCTCTAAGCCCATCCTCGGTGCACACTTCCTCCATCATTCAGACCTATTGATAGACCTTGCTCGTAAATGTTTCATTAACAGAAAGACATTTCGCAGCACCTCGCTTCATACATCTCATGATCAAGCTCTCACTCCCTGCTACCTTGTAAAACCATCCATTTATATTTCTCTCCTCCAATCTTTTCCCTTTTCCACAAAACCCTGTTTAAACCATAAAATTATTTGATACAGTGTTGCTCATCACATTATTACAAACGGACCACCAATCTTTACTCAATTTTGGCGCCTCAGTTCTGAGACTCTACAAGTAGCCAAACAAATGAGTTTGATGAAATACTTACCCTTGGCATTATTTGTCCCTCCAAAAGTAATTGTTTTTCTCCACCTCACATTGTTCCCTAAACCCACAGCAGGGGCTGGAGACCATGTGGAGATTATCGACACCTGAATAACATAACTAAGGATGACCAATATCCAATTCCGAACATGCAAGACTTCACTGCAATGTTAGAAGGTACAACCATCTTCACAAAAATCAACCTAATTCAGAATTTTCATCATATTCCTGTGAATAAAGCAGACATCCAAAGACAACAGTGGTAACCCTGTTTGACTTCTTTGATTTCCTTTTCATGCCATTTGGACTAAAAATTGTTCCTCAGGCATTCCAACGATGAACTGTGTTATCCGAGGTTTAGACTTTGTCTTTTCTACATGGATGACCTGCTAATTGTAAGCTAATCACTGGATGAACAAGCTTGCCATAGTCTTTTAACGACTTGTTTCACGTGGAGTAGATATTACATATCCGACCTGACAAGTGTGAATTCAGCTGCAAGGAACTCTCCTTCCTCGGCCATCATGTCTCAGCCGGTGGCTCCTAACCACTTCCTGAATGGGTTCAGGCTGTGCCGGACTTTCCACAGCCCCCCCAAAATCCAATCTCACTTGCTATGTTGCTCTCATCTGCTATTATCATGGTTTCATTCCCAAGTGTGCAGAATGATTCTACCCACTCCACCAGCTCACTCATGGTCAGAAACCAAGTGACGACATCGCTTGGACACCCAACGCAGTGCAAGTATTCAACGCAAGCAGAAATGTAGTGGCCAGTGCAACTCTTTGGATCCTCATCCCACAATGCTATCATAATACTGACCACAGATGCTTCAGATCAAGCTGTTGGTGGAATGCTTGATCAACTCCAAACTGACAAGTGGGTGCCTGTGGCATTCTTCTCCGAGAACCTTCACAAGGCAGAGACACACTATAGTGCCTTTGATAGAGAGCTACCAGCACTCTATTTTACTGTCAAACATTTTCCGCTATTTCCTGGAAGGTCGCTCTTTTACTGCCTACACAGACCACAAGACTTTAACCTTTGCTATCTTGGATCCAGGCAACTCATGGAGTCTACGCCAGAGAAGACAATTATTATTCATTGTTGAATCACCATAGACATTCGGCACATCATAGGCAGGCAGAATGTAGTTGCAGACACCCTCTCCAGAACAGCAGTCTATGAGATTGACTCTCTCTCACCTCATCCCTGGACTTTGCCAACATGTCTATTCTTCAAAACAATAATTCTGACATAGAAGCCTACCACACTCCAATTAAAGGACTTCTTCTCCAAGACATCACTATACTGGGTTCTAACTGCACCCTATTTTGTGATGTATTCATGCATTCTCCGCAACTGATCATTGTAAAGTTACTATGCCATCTTGTTTTTGAAACTGTTCATAACTTGGCACATCCAGGAGTTAAACCTATGCAAAAGTTCATTATGCAGCACTTTATGTGGTATGGTATTAAGAAGGATATAACTGCTGCTTGGGTAAGATCCTGCATTGTCTGTCAGCTTGCCAAAGTTCACCATCACACCATTGCTCCACTTCACAAAAACACACTGCCAAAGAGCAGCTTTGACTGCATCCATGTCAATATTGTGGGTCCTCTTCCTCAGTAACATGGTCACAACTACCTTTTCACTATTATCGAAAGTTCACTTGCTGGCCTGAAGCCATTACTGCAAAATCTTGCTCCAGGCACTTCTCTCTGGCTGGCTCTCACACTTCGGTCTTCCAAAAGACATAGCATCTGATAGAGGATGACAGTTTGTGTCTGACCTCTGGTCACAATGTTTTGATGTGATTGGTGCCAAAGCAGCTCACACCACTGCATACCATCCTTAAGATAATGGTATAATTGAACGGTTCCATCGGTAAATGAAGGTCTCTCTCAAAGCCAAGCTGATCACTTCCAACTGGTTCAACAAGTTGCCATTAGTCATACTTGGAATAAAAACTTCTTTCAAGGAAGTCATTGGCTGTTCAGCAGCAGAGATAGTGTATGGTCAGACACTCTGGCTTCCTGGAGAATTTGTTGTTCACTCTCCAGATGCTCCACAACCGTATGCCTTCTCTCATGTCTCAAGAGTGATATGGCCAGATAGCATCCAACTCCAACAAAAGTCACTCCTCAAATAGAGCATTTCACATTCCTAGCAATTTAATGGAGTATATATATGTTTTCATGCACCTAGACTGTCACCATTTCCCTCTAGAGTGCCCATACATTGGTCGATATAGAATCCTCAAGTGCAATGACAAATATTTCACTCTGGACCTCCTCATATGAGTAGACACTGTCAGTATTGAACAACTCAAGCCATCTTTTGTTGATGTACCACAAGTAACTTCTTCAGTTTCATATACTGCATTACCTGCCGTTGCACATCCAACAATAACTACTACATCACCCCTTTCCACTCAGAGTGGCTACGTCATACAAGCACCTTAACAACTGAACTTTTAGGCATCCTTGTACAGATGGCATGTGCAAGGCTTTCCTTGTCCACTCTCTTAGGACTGCTGGTCAAGGTTTACCCAAGGAGAGATCGCAAAGGATGGTGCAGTCATTGAACTGGACATTGTCAAACCGATGCCGGTGATGGAGAATTATAGGCAACAATTTTGTCTGAAGTGGCCTAATAGGCGGCCAGCTGACAATAGTCAATTATCGGGAGGAAAACAGCAGAAATGTCGAGCGAGAATATGAATCTGCGACAATGCTATCCTTTCCACTGACAAGGTGCACGTTGATGGATAGCTCACTGATGAATGACATGTGGCTATTCTGATGGGGTGATGGCTAGCAGCACTGCGAAGGCAAAGGTGAGTGGTTTTAGATCAGTGAAGATGGTGAACTGGTGGCCTTAGATGTGGTGGCGAAAATATTTTACAGCAAGGAAGATGGCCAAGAGCTCGCGGTTGAAAGCACTGTATTCCTCTTGGCGTTAGTGAGAGTCCTAGACCAAGAAGCTATGGGACACCAAAGGTCATCCAGAAACTGTTCTAGCTGCCCGCCAATTGCCCTGCCTGATGTATCCACTGTGATATTGGTCTTTGTATTTCAATGGGGTTAATGGAGAAGGGTGGCATTCACTAGAGCTGACTTAGCTACGAGAAAGGCTGACTGACATTCTGTGTTTCACTCAATCACTTGTCCTTTGACCTTGGTGGCATCGTGGATAGGATTGAGCTTGTCAGCCAACCTCAGCATGAAGCAGCGATAGTAGTTGATCATGCTGAGAAAGTGCCAGAGACCAACTTTTTTTAGTGGGCACTGGAAAACCACTTACTGCTGTGACCCTGGACTCAAGGTGCATAATACCTGAGGTGGCGACACAATGTCCAAGATAAGTGAGCTCGCTGACACCAAAAACACTATTTTTAAGGTTAATGACCATGCCGTTGTCAGAGAGTAGATGGTACACTTCATGGAGGTGTGCTTCATGTTCCTGATCTGTGCAGCTGGCAATTAAGATGCCATCCAGGTAGATAAAGATGATGTCTGGGCTGCATTCTTTAGACCAAAGGGCATACAGAGGAACTCTCATAGCACAATGGGAGTGATGACTGCTGTCTTGGGGACGACTGTCAATGTGACAGAGAATCTGTGATAGCTGCATGCAAGATCAACTTTGGAGAAGATCCTCTTGCCAGCTAGACTGCCATTGAAGGGATACCTCTCATTTATAGTAGCACTGTTGAATCATCGAAAGCCACAGCTTTGTTTAAGTACGATGTGAAGCGGTGAGGGCCAGGGAGAGTTGGAGCATCTGTTGATGCCCACATTTTCCATCTCGGCAAACTATGCTTTCATAACTTTCAGTTTATCTTGTTGCAGGCAACTAGCACAAGCATGAAGAGGGGGACCATTGGTGGTGATGTAATGCTTCACACCATGCTTATTAGAGTCTGTGGACTTGAAACATGGCATGAGACGCTCAGGAAACTCATCTATAATGGCATCGATAGGTTGAATATAGGTGACATGGAGACCACAGATAATGGAGCAGATGCTTCCCACACCAGTCGCAACCATGTTGAGGTCATCAATACTTATGACATGCTTGTTGAACATGTAAATGGCCAACCGATTGGTAGAAAAGAGATCAGCACCGAGTATGGAATCTGTGACATTTTCCATGTAAAACTCCTGTGTGAAGGTGTGTCCCTTGCCGAGCACAAGAGATGTTTCTTGTTTGGACCATGTTTTGATAAGTGTGCCATTGGCAGCGACTAGTGGCACTGAGGAGGCCCAGTGAATCTTATCAGAAGCTCAGCCAAAGAAAACAGTTTCAACTGCACCACAATCAATGAAGGACAGCCTGAGTGGCGGTCCCAAACTGTCCTTGTCTTTTTCTCCCCTGTGCTGGCTGTGGAGATTTTTTATGACTGGCCTACCTGTTTCCCGGTGGCGGTGGTAGAGGAAGTTGAAGTGGAGGACAGTATGAGGTGTACCCTCGCTGGTTGCACTTACTGGCCTCCTTGTCAAACTTCATGTGATAGACTGACAGTTATTTGACTATTTAAACAGTGGGTGAGGATGTCAGATTGTGCACACCAGAGATACCTGTGGCACTGAATTCCCTGGAGCTCACCTCCATACTGCATCAGCCTCCTTGGCTAATTATTGAGGTCAGTTGTGGATGACCCGAGGAGGATTTGATGTGCTTCCATGAGCAGCTGGGTGAGTGAGGGAGTGCGAGGGAGGGTTTTGAGATCAGCATTGATGGACTCCATGTGACAAAAAAATGCTGGAAGGCTTTCTATCACAGCAATCTGACAAAGGTAGGAACTCCATGTCCTTAGAAGCTTGAGTCTTACCAAAGGCTACTATGATGGCTGGGGTGCGGGTTGCAAACTGGGCCTTCACCTGATGGTACCACAACTCTAGTCTGATGGTCCAAAAGGAAAGCAGCTTGATTAAAACAGAGGATATGGTGGCAGGTGGAATTGCTATAGCTGAGTCAGCATGGAGAGAAGCACTTGAAGAGCCTGAGCAATGGCCTTGACATCCTCATTTTCCAAAGGTATCTGATTGAATAGAAGCAGGAGGACAAGAGGAGAGAAAAGAATGTCTCCATAGTAAGTCTCTACGGTGTTTAGCTGTTTCATCACCACAGATATGGAGCTTTAACAGGGCTGAAGGATGTTGTTTGCTGCTCATTTAACTATTTTAACTCTGTGGTCACCAATAGTAGCGAGAGAAAAGAATGTCTCCATAGTAAGTCTCTACGGTGTTTAGCTGTTTCATCACCACAGATATGGAGCTTTAACAGGGCTGAAGGATGTTGTTTGCTGCTCATTTAACTATTTTAACTCTGTGGTCACCAATAGTAGCGAGCTAGCTACCAATAATTCAATAGAGTTGAACAATTGCTCTATTTATATCTTTAACAAATATATGACAATATGGAAAAGATTGAGAGACATACAAATAATCACATAATAATGTTAAATATGTTCCATATGATGCGTACCACAATATAAAACTGCTAGGCTGTTTTATTGATGAGTGGGGGAGCAACTGGTTCGGTTGGTCCAGTTTTAACCAAACCACTTTTTGGGTCATTGATTAGTTAAACTATCAAATAATTTACGTTATACTACTGCAATACTATTTATCCAGTAAATAATAGTTACATGTGTACATCTAGAATTCTAAGTATATCATTTCCCCATACTGGTTCACCCTAGCTACTTTGTGTGATCATTCTGGCTTGATATTGACCTTCCTGAGTGCCTGAAACAGATAACTGAAAGTGGTTTAACCACATTGGTTTGCTAAAACACTCCTGAATACAGCTGTACTCTGTCGACATTTCTGTATTGATCAGCTCAGTTTTGGAGCACATGGCATATTGGCAAACCATTTTAAGTAATGATTTTCACTATATGGGTCAGTGTTAGATATTAGGCTCATGAACTTGTAATGTTATAGTTTTTATTATGCATAGTTCACATTCTTATGTGTTTAAAAAAAAATCAAAAAAATCACATATTAGCTATACAGCCGAGCCAAGAAACTGGCTAGTTTAAAAAAAAAGAGAATACAGTTAGCAATTAAAACAAATATTCCCCCACACCTTGTTGTATCACTTCTTTCAGAGAGCTCTGATCATGAATTCATATTAGTTGTGGTAAGTAACATCTCCAATTTCAATACAAGTTGTTTTTGTTTTTTTTTAAATACCTTCGGCACCAAATGGTCTTTTATTTCAAATATAGTTCCATAAGTATTCTGAATTTATGTTCTCTGGAGTGATTTTGAGCAGTAGAGGACAATCAGTATTAGTATTTGCTTTCCAACAGGCGTAGTATGTTCAGTATTCAAGAGATATCTTTAAAAATATTACTAATTAACATGATCTTTATTAATATTAGTGAAAATCCCGCCACCATGGGTGGTTTTTTTTGGCCCACCTTTGGTGTGCTGTAGTCACAAAAGTGTCTGCTTAGATGACATGTTGTAGGCTTTAAAAAAAAGAGGTCAAATGTTATTTTTAGAAGTACCATTTTGACATTTTTAGCTTTGCACACAAAGAGGAAGAAATGTAGCCAGATGAGACCCACCCAATGTTATTCTCAGAGTCAAGTTGCGTCTGCATCCCAAG
This sequence comes from Lycopodina hypogea, assembly GCA_963969325.1. Classification (NCBI taxonomy): domain Eukaryota; kingdom Metazoa; phylum Porifera; class Demospongiae; order Poecilosclerida; family Cladorhizidae; genus Lycopodina; species Lycopodina hypogea. The sequence continues at coordinate 13,705,170 of OZ017782.1, read as the reverse complement.
TTTTAAGTCTGTAGCTCCTTTCTTTTTTCCAAGAAAAAGTACCATTTTTGGCTTTTTTGAATGCAAATGCAGAAAAGGGTGGGCTAGATATGCTTGTGACGTTCCCCTGGTGACACTGACTCTAAATAAATAAATAAATAAATAAATAAATATATATATATATATATATATATATATATATATATATGGGTTTGTGTGTCAAACCCATTCTTTTTTCCAGCAAAAGTACTCTTTTTGGCTTTTAAAAAAAATTTTTTAAAGGGGTGTAGACTCACTCCATGTTATAGCAGAGTCAAGTTTTGTCTGCATGCAAAAGTTTTAGACCTGTAGCTCCATTCTTTTTCTGGCAAAAGTACCATTTTTGGCTTTCTTTGAATGCAGAAATGGGTGTGGCCATATAGATATTCTTATCACATTCCCCTGGTGACACTGATTTTAAATATATATAGGTTTCTGGGTATAGATCCATTCTTTTTTTCTGGAAAAAGTACCATTTTTGGCTTATTAAAAAATATATATGGACTGACTCACTCAGCTCTGTCACTGGGAGTGTCAATTTGCTGTACTGCCAAACCCTTAAGCCCCATTCACAATATGACACATTCCAAACATCTCTTCCCAACACACTGGGAGCAATGAAACAGGTCATAAGGCTCCACTCACCACTCCAGCCATTTACAATATATGCTTCAACGGGTGAGATGAGGAGAATCAAAATTGAGCTACACCTTGAAATCCACCAGGATATTATAGACTCACCCAAGCTATTCCAAGTTTTAGACAGATAGTAGTGATGGAACAGATCGACTCAATTCTATTGGTAGCTTTGCTAAGGAGGAGGAAAAGGAAGAAGACCAAGGGGAGCATGTTGGTGCGTGAGATATTCAGCAGGAGACAACAGGAAGAATATCATAATCTTCTCCAAGAGATGAAGATTTTTGATCCAGAATCTCATTTCAAATATTTAAGTACGTTTACGTAGTTACCTTTGTAATTGTAATATTAAAACCTCAGTAATTTGAGGCCATTGAAATTCAATTTTATATTCTCACAAGGTTGGCCCTTCCTTAACAGATAGAAGATATAATAGCTCAGTAACAGCTGAAATATTACCAGCATAGAGGCTGGCCCTGACACTCCGTATCTTATCTTGCCACTGGAAACTCGCCCCTAACAGCTGAAATATTACCAGCATAGAGGCTGGCCCTGACACTCCGTATCTTATCTTGCCACTGGAAACTCGCCCCAGAGTTAAATATTATTAGATTATATTGAACCCAAACTTTACCAGCAATATTGTGCAGGTCTCCTTGTCCTTCAGTTTTTGCATGGGATATTCTACAGTGTGCATATCCTCAAGGAGACTTGTGAGATCATTTGGAGAGAGCTGGCATGTGAAGCTGAGTGGGGTGGAAGATTTGGAACTTCCTCTATTGTATAGGTAAATTTTTCTTCCATCTAACAGTTGATAACATACCAATATTCCTTGATTCACCTATTTTACCAAAAGGTGCTATTGATGGCAAGCATATTGTTGTGCAAATCCCAGCCAAGAGTTGTTCTACCTATCATAATTACAAGGACACATTTTTTATTGTTCTACTTGCTCTCTGTGTTGCTCACTATAGGTATGTCAATATGTGTGTACATATGGTATTGTAAGAAGTTGTGCTGCTATTGTGTGTTGTTTATTATTATCCCCATTGTTAATGTCAATATTGTTCAAAACTGTAGGTGTACATTAGTGGACTTGGGCCAAGTGGGTCAGTTTAGTAATGGGGAAACCCTGGCACACTCAGAGTTTGGGAAAGCACTTGAAAGCAACTCAATATCTTTTCTATCTCCTACCCCACTCCCTGGCACCACAGCGCCTGAGTTGCCCATGTTATTGCTGGGGATGAAGCTTTTCATCTCCAGAAAAAATGCCATGACATTATCCAGGAAAATACCTACCTGGTATATATATATATATATATATAGTACCATCATTCTGGCCAAACCTGTGGGTAGATTTCTCTCAAACTTGGCATGATGATAGGTTTTGACCCACTTAAAACATGGGATAAAAGTTTTGGAAAATGTTTACCATGGTAACGAGAAATAGCCAAATATGGTATTTGGCCAGAAAAACCCTTGGATCTACAGATCTAAATATTGGTATGCAAACACAACTTCATTCTGGGAGTAACATGGGCTGGGTCCCACCAGGCCACACCTCTTCCTTTCCCTGTGTAAGGCTGAAAATGGTATTTCAGAAAACACAAAAAACACTTAAAACCAGGGAGTTAGACCCAATAACCTATATATTTTAGGAATCAATATAATCTGGGGAATGTTTTAAGTGAATGTATATGACCACATCGGAATGTTTTAAGTGAATGTATATGACCACATCCATTTCTGTTTTCTTAAAGCCAAAAATGGTACTTTGACCAGACAAACCCACTGAGCAACACACTTAAAACATGGTATGCATACACTACTTAACTTTGGGAGTAACATGGGTGGAATCTCTCCTGCATACGTCTCTTCCCATTGGTGTGTAAAGCGAAAAAGTGCCATTATAAAGAACTTATGCATAATGCTGGGACCTAAGGAGTTAGATCCACTAACACACTTTAATATGTATTTTGGTTCATAAATATGTATACATGTTTGTATGTATGTGCATATAGTCATCATGGTGAAACCCTTGGACCAAAGAGACCAAAATTTGGCAAGTGCTCTACAGAAACCGGGTGAGCATAATTAAACACATGTGTGCATGGAAATGGGTGTGATTTTGTCATAGCCACACCCACAGGAAATTATTTTGGCTGAAAAAGGTTAATCCAAGGCAAATTAGGCAAAAAAAAATTGGTGTGTGGTCTCCAAGTACCCGAAAAAGCATTATTAATCACATATATGTGTGGTTTTACCATAGCTACACCCACTAAAGTTGTTCTGTCCATTAAAATCTAATTAAAAGACCAACAGACTGAAATTTGGAATGAGGTTTCCAAGCAACTTGGTGAGCATTACTAATGACGTGTGTGGATGTCAATGGGTGTAGTCTGGTCATTGCTACATCCATAGGACATCATGCTTGCCAATAACTCATTTATGGATCAATCAAGCTGAAATTTGGCATATGAAGACAAAGTAATCGGGTGAGCATTACTAAGTAACTGCATGTGTGTGGCAATGGGTGTGGTTTGATATTAGCCACACCCAGGGGTAGTTGTTTTGGCTACCAAAAACTAATTAAAGGAGCAACCAGGCCAACATTTTAGAGCCTTCTGTAATGTTTCATGTTGATATTGCCCAAGCAATGCTGGGTATACGCTGCTAGTCTCCTATATCTCCTATATATATATATAAGGAGATGTCTGTCTGTCTGTCTGTAAAATCACACCCTCAAGACACCCTTGGGGTAGAGCCTACTTTTTTTTGGTCCTAAAACCATCTTATGAAAGGAATGAAAAATAAAGGGGAAAGAAGAAAACTGAAAAGGGAAAAAAGATTGAAGGGGGGAGGGAGGGGTGGGGGTGGAAGAATGAAGGAAGTAAGGGAAATAAATGAGGAACGTGAAAAGGGGGGAAAGTAAACAAGAGAGGTACGACACTAAGATCTGTGTCAGATAATTACTCTAATATTTATTTAAAATATTCTTTTTAGACCAGGCAAAATAAGTGTTTAGATTATTTAAGATGAGGTTAAAATCGTGATAAAATTTACAAGTTTTGGGTTCCATACAGTAAAAACAACCACTGGGATTCCATGCTGTAAGAGCACTTAATTGTATCCACTTATTTGTAATAATAAACTTTGGTGTTTTCATATAGTAAACAATCTGTTAGAAATACATTCTTGACAAAACTTGTGGATGTGTGCCACAGGTAAAAGAAGTAAGGAGAAAAGAAGTAAGGGTAAGCAAATTAAAAGGTGGGAGAGGATAAGGAAGAGGAAGAAAAGATAGAAAGGGGAATAATAAAAAGAAAAGGAGGAAGGGAAGAAGAGTGCCCAGACCTAAATTTAACTTTGGAATTTATGCCTATTGAACCTTGATTTCACCATGGACCCATGATTTTTTTTTGGCTTTTTTTTTGTATGGAAAATTTGAATTCTTTTTTTCTACCACCATGGGATGGGGCCCCCCCAAATTATTTTAAGCCTAAAACCAGCCTATATGTGCCAGATGTAAACCCTGAATGTTTAATTTCTTTTCCAAGGGTTTGACAGTTATGCCTGAACATATATACCCACATAGCTACCTTTCTATTTGCCCACCTACCCACACACCTACTTACCTTACCCCCTTTGAGATCTAAAAAAGAAAACAAACAAAAAAAGAAAACATGAAAATGAAGATAAAATAGAAAAAAAAAGTAATATTTCCCTTCTCCATTACCCACATGCACACCAGCACACCATAAAGAGTTATGAATGTTAGGCATGTACCTGTTAATGTCACCGATGGAAATACTATTTTAATATTCATCCCAATTATATAGAACAGTTAGATTATTTTATTCATCCTCAATAAATTTAATATGGTGTTCAATGAAATGCTAGTTACATGTCTATTACATATGTAAGTTACAACAATTTGCTGACAAGGCATTAGGATGACCCTGATGAAACACAACTACCTCAGCATTTCATTTCTTTGCCTCTGCGTATTGCACAACTGTCATTGTTAGTCATACTAGCCTTTTTTCAGATATGGTTACTTTGTATTTATACCTCAAAGGGCAGAGAAGACATTACAGCTTCACATATCACTATAGAAGCTAGCCCCAGCCCTAGATACACAGCTGGTTAAAGACAACAAACAAACAAGTGGAGATTAGTAACTAAAGAAAACCTAGAGCTACCCTTAAGTGATCAGATAGAACTTGGTAAGGGATCCTTTGCTATATGGGTTAGTGTTAGATACTAGGCTCATGAAATTGTGAAGCTATAGCTTCTATATAGTACATAGTTTACAATTTTATGTGGTTTTTTGGACAATAGTACATATTAGCTCTTCAGTCTGGAAACCAGCTAGCTTTTAGAGAGGGAATACAGTTAAGTAATTACAATAAATATTTCCCCCACCCTCTTGTATCACTTCTTTCAGACAACTCTGATCATGAATTCATATTAGATGTGATAAGTAACATCTCCAATTTCAATACAAGTTGTTCTTTGTTGTTTTTTTTTAAATACCTTCAGCATAAATTGGACTTTTATTCCAAGTATGCAGTTACATCTGTCCAATGGGTTTATAATATATTGATTGTTTTGATTGGTAGATGATATTCAGTTTATCATTTTGCTCTCTAATAGGTGTAGTATGTTCAGTTTACATGATAGTGAAGAACAGAGCTTACAAAAATATTACTTATCAATAAGATCTTTTTTAAATGTATCTTTTTCTTTAATATATTTTTTTTAATGCCTCATCTTTTAATCTGATTAAATAATTTTAAAGCTTTAGGCTTTACACAAAATGCTTCACAAGCTGACACTCTCTGAGCTTGAACTGACTTTATAAATTGTCTACAACTAGAAAATCCCTGTTATACAGTAGGAGAGAGGGAGGGGCATGAGAGGCATTGCCACATAATACTGTCCTTTTGAATTACCTGTGTGATCAGATGAGTGTGATTTCTAAACACTTCCTCTAGCAATGTCCTTGTGAATGGAATCTGATTACACATTAAAAGGGTCCCTGGACCTGTGAGAAACCCCTGAAATTTCATAAAAATTGGTCCAGGCATCTGAGAGAAGATGGTGAATATACATTCGGACATACATACATACATACAGACATACATACATACGGACATACATACATACAGACACATACATACGGACATACATACATACGGACATACATACATACATATGGACAGACAAATTGCAAATTATAGTATAGATAAACACTCAATAAGGGACTTGCATGGTTACGTCACACACAACCTGCCACGCCTACTTATGGTATCAGTGACCCTCCAGCCCCATAGAAAATGTATTAACATTCACTACCTGCAATGATATTTTCAAGAATTGCAATTGCAAAATAGTTCCTGCTTTCACCATACTGCAGGAATAGAAACTTTATGAAATTTCCAGTGTGCTCATAGTATATTCCAGACTATTCAGAGCTGTGGTCATAGATAAATCCCAGTGTGAAAGTGAAGAAAGATTAGTGCAATATAGCCAAGAGCCTGCCCAGCTAGTTGTAGGAACTCACTGGTTGGTGGCAGTAGCAGTGAGTGTCACACGGTTGTCAGACACAGTGTCACAGACAAAATAGTTGCTAGTTTCTTTTCTCTAAACACTTTTTTAGGCAGCACCTCATTTCCACAAATTTCTGGATTGTCACAGGTGCTGCCTGACAGGGTTCTTAGAAGTATTGCAGCTTCTTCTTGGACAATATTAACCCTACCGCTACTGCCACCTACCTTTGAGTTCTGAGAACTAGCAGCAAACTCCCTAGCCAGTTCTTAACTAACCTCTCTTTCACTCTCACGCACCAATTTTTTCCACAACCATAGCTTGGAATGTTCTAGAATTTGGTATCAGCAAGCTTAAAATTTCTAATTATTTACTGCTTCTCTGGCAGCATTACAAGTTGCTTGTAGAACTTTTAATGATATGAAATATGTCACTAATAAAATCCTGACAGTCCAATGAGTTTAGAGGCTTAATTAATATGAGCATTCCTGGAGATCAGATGACTTCCAACTTTGAGGATTTCTTTATGAGCCTTGTATTTTGAAATTCAACAGTTAAGTGCATCAGTTAAGTGTCATGATTTTCATGCTGTTTAGCATGCCTTGAGTAGCTAATTCAAATGTGAGACTATGGCAGTGTGTGATTCATGTAATTTAAAGCAGACATCCTATCTTTGTTGCAGTCCTGGACATTGCATATTATATACACCGTATAATACCAATGCTGCAAAATTATTCAAATTAGATCCACAATATTGAGGCCAACACCAGATAATGGTGGCAGAATATACCAGAAGAAGAGAGGAAACGTAACAATTGTAGTGATCAATTCCAGTATTGTTCTGTACAATGCACTCCTGTCTTTCAGATATGATGCACACAACAATGCTGAGGATATCAACTCCGATTAGCCAGTGAAGTGCTTATAAAAGTATCTCATCAAGGGCTCAGATAGGATCATTGTCAGCATTGTTCAGGATTTGCTAATTTAATTGTTGATGAAGTAAACATATTCCTCAATTTCTAATACACTTCTGCAAGTGAAGCACTATGGCTCATCTCTAGATTTCCCATCCATATAATAAGTCACCTGCAGTTGAGAAGCCACTAATCACCTGCCAAATGAGCAATAGAGAGGCAGTGGTGTTATTCAAAGAGGACCACCAACAACAAAGCTTATGGCCTACTTGATCTCAACAGACAGGATGAAACTGCATGTGGGAATACTCCACCAAGATATCCCAAGATACTGCAGTTAGAATTAAAAGGACAAAAAAGATAATGCTTTGTCTGACCAGAGTATTATATTTGGCTTTTTACTTTGGTCTGACACCAAACGGAAACACTCCAGTAGCAGGGAAGAGTCTAAAAATTGAATTTCCCAGCCAGACCTTCAAAAAAAAAAAAGAGAGAAGGTATAAGGTCTGGGCAAACTCAATACTCTATTATACTAAAGCTGTTCTGCACAGTCGTCCAATATATTAAAGTTCCAGAGGTGATGGGAGTTAGTTTACAGATACAAAGACATACATACTATAGGAAAGAACAAGTTAAAATAATGTTCTGAAAAAAATGACTTGCAGTCTGGGGTTTGGCTTGCAAAACAGTGGACAAATTACCAGTTTAGCAAAAGGTGGACAAGACAGAATATCAAAATGAAAACCTTGATTTCTGATGTCCTGTAATCTGGGATATTCCGGCAATAAATGGGGGGATGGGGGAGGCATATAGTTAGATGCATGGTATGTATGTATGTATATATGTAAATATATGTATATATATGTATATATATGTATATTAGCAGCATATACCCGGCGTTGCCCGGCCAATGTCAACATTAAACATTATAGAATCCTTTCAAATTTCGGCCTGGTTGGTCCTTTAATTAGCTTTTAGCCACCAAAATAGCTTCTGTGGGTGTGGCTAATAACAAACTACACACATTGCCACCCCCACAAGGTTAATAATGCTCACCGGGTTATTTGGAGTCAATATGACAAATTTTAGCCTAATTGGTACATAATTGAGTTTTTGGCTGGCATAATGACATCCTATGGGTGTGGCAATGACCAGACCACACCCATTGAAACATGTACATGTGATTAGTAATGCTTGCTGTCTTGATTAGAAACTTCATTCCAGATTACAGTCTGGTTGGTCGTTTGATCAACTTTAATTAGCCAAAATAACTTTGAGTAGATGTGGCTATGGCAAACAATGAACGAGATTTGTGTTCATAAACATTTATCCAATAGATAGCAAAACAACTAGTTAATATAATCTACCCAACTAAGGGATGCACTACAATAATTCAAATTACTGTGCACAGTAGGTTAATTATATCCATCAGCATCTAATTAGAAGGCAATAGCATCATAAACTCCTTCAGGCTGCACATTAGTGGGGGGAAGTCCCTGTGATGTGGAGACATGCCCATATGCCTGGCACTCCTCCATCTGCATTCGGTCTCTGTCAAAGTAATAGACACTCAAATTATAAGAGATTCTTTATCTGTGCAACACTATACTTCATAAAACTAAAATAATATTCAACTTACTTAGAATTACTAACTTCATAGCGGCTATTCCCCTCAACACCACTGGACATAAAGATAATATCGTATTATACTGCATAACACTTTACTTTATTTTCTACTTGAAGCATATACCTGGCATTGCCCGGCCAATATAGCCTAGAGTTTTTCTGGCCAAAATACCATTTTTGGCTTTTTATCATTACAATGGTAACCGTTTTGTGAAATTTTTAGCCCATGTTTTAAGTTGGGTCGAAACCTATCATCGTGCCAAGTTTCACAGAAATTCACCTACCGGTTTGGCTGGAATGATGGTACGAACATACAGACAGACCTTAGAGACCACATTCCAACTTTTTGCTTGATTAGTTTATGATTAACTTTTTTCAGCCTAAATAACTTACCGTGTGTGTGGCTATGGAAAAACCACACCCATTGCTGTGCCTACATGTGCTCAGTAATGCTTACTCATATTCTTAGAGAGCACATGACAAATTTCAGCCACTTTGATACCAGTGTTCAGCTGTGATGCTTGGACATACAAACATACATACATACTTACAAACCAAAATATTTATTAAAATAGATTTGTGGATCTAACTCCTTAGTTCCAATCTTTATTCAGAAGTTTGTTGTCATTTTTTTTGGCACTTTTTCTCTTTAAACACCAATGAGAAGTGGTGTAGCAAGGAGGAATCACACCCATGTTACTCCCAAAGTCGATTAGAGTACCATATTATGTTTTAAGCCTGTCTCTCCAAGGGTTTATATTACCAAAATACCATTTTTGGTATTTTTTGGGCCTGACATGAACACAGGAATGGGTGTGGTCATATACATGTACTAAAAAAATTCCCCAGATTATATTGATTCCAAATATATACAGATTCATGGTTTAACTCCTTAAGTTCAAGTGTTTTTGCTGATAAACAATTTTTGGCATGTTTAGCATAACACAGGAAAAGAAAGAAGTGTGGCCAGGTGGGACACAGCCCATGTTACTCCCAGAGTGAAGTTGTATAGGCATACCAAGATTTAGATCTGTAGTTCAAAAGGTTTTTCAAGTAAATATACCATTTTTGGCTTTTTCTCATTACCATGGTAACCATTTTTCAGAATTTTTAGCCCATGTATCAAATCCTATAATATGCCAAATTTAAGAAAATCCACCTTCAGATTTGGCCAGAATGATGTTACAAACAGACAGACAGACAGACAGACAGACAGACAGACAGACAGACAGACAGACAGACAGACAGACAGACAGACAGACAGACAGACAGACAGACAGACAGACAGACAGACAGACAGACAGACAGACAGACAGACAGACAGACAGACCAACTGACAGAGTGACCGGCCAGCCAACCAACTGAATGACTAATCAACATCACCTTGATTAAATACTACAGTAAAATTTAACTTACTTCGGATTAGTATCTTCATAGTTGATATTCTCATTACCACCACTGGACATTGGGATAATATTATCAATATATATTAGTAATACCAGAGTATATAAATTGGTTCATACCTATCTTGTTTCCTCATATGGCGGTACACAACCAACACCAGTGCTAGGATGATGGTGTATGCAACAACTGTTGAGAAGAAAACTACAACTGCAGTGACAGCAACTGCAACACCTACAGAGAGAAATTCAACTAACACTGAAATATGTTTTACATAATTAATTGACTCCCATATACATATATATGTTTTTTAAAGTAAACAATCAATATTCTTCATCTGGAGCATACACATATCTCTTCACTGCTCATTGAGTGTTCAATGGGATAACTAAGATATTTATCCACAATCTCACATAGTTTGTTGTGGACTCTAAATGTTACTTGTTGATGTCATTATTTTTGTTCTTCTTAGAAAACTTCTTCAGGAGCATAGTTATGTCCTATTACACATATTATACCATATATAAAGTGTTTTTAGTATTCTCAGTTGAGCTTCATTGAGTTTTGTTTCATTGTGTCCAAAATAATTTATGTCCAAAATATTGTAGAAAAAGACTATTGAATTTATGAGTGAGCGGGTTTATGTCTGGACATTTCCAGTCTTGTTTGTAACTATCAAGACTTCTGTACTTGGCAAGATTATAATAGATACAGTTTAGCTAACATAAAGTAATAACATATGTAAAAAAAAAGCTAATGATAAAGAACAAGAAAAATAATATATTTAAGCTCTTCTACTATGTATAACTCTGTTTCAAGAAACACCCCAATTTTATAGAAACGAGCACATTGATCCAGGCATTGCCTCACCCAATGTTAAGTTAAAACATGATAAAATTCATTCAAAGTACATTTTCTAGATGTAAACTGTATGAGAGTGCATGTGCGTGTATGCGCATGTGTCTCTCCATCTCTTTTGGAAAACCACATTTTATTTCATTTATTCACTTCAAATAACACCTCCATACACTTTTTTGGGCCTATAACCATCTTATGAAAGGGATGGAAATAAGGGGAGGAGAAAATAAGAAAGGATAAAAAGGGTAGGGGGGAGGGGAGGGGAGGAGGAATAAAGAAGGAAGGGAAATGAATAAAGAACGTGAAAATAGGGGGGTGGGGGGGGGGGGAAGTAAAACAAGAGCGGTCCCAAACTAAGACCTGTGGCAAATAAATGCCCTAATATTTATTTAAAATTGTTCAGAATATATAAGATGAGGTTGAAGATGAGGTAAGGTTCACAACTTTTGGGTTCATACGGTAAAGCACTTAGTTAAACCACTGGGATATCATGATGTAAGAACACCTAATTGTAACCATTCATTTGTAACAACAAACTTTTGTGTTTCCACACAGTAAACTATTTACTAAAGTCCATTCTTGACAACAATACATTTGGATGCACCCAAACTTTTTCCCCTTTCCACCCTACCATTCCAAGTGTTCCTATACTGGTGTGCACTAGTGCGCCACAAATAAAAAGACATAAGGATAAAAGGGGGGTTAAGGAAAAAGGGGGCAAGCAAATTAAAAGGTGGAAAGGTGGGAAAAGAGGAAAAAAAGATTGATTGGGAAAAAAAAAGAAAAAGGGAGGGAAAAAAATGCCATGACCTAAATTGTACCTCTGGAGTTCATGCTTCTCGAATCTTGAATTCACCATGGGACCATAATTTTTTCTTTCTCTTTTGTATGGAAAAATTGAATTCTTCTTTTCTACATCATGGTGTGGTGGCCTCTCAATTAATTTTAGCTTAAAACCCTCCCATATATACAAAATGTAAATCCTTAAAATTTCATTTCTTTTATACCAAGGGTTTGACAGTTATGCCTCAACATATATACCCACCTACCTACCTACCTATCTGCCCACACACCAACCCATACACATACCTAACTACTTATCTACATACCTATCTACCTACATATATAGATACAAATATTAAGCGATAGATTATGGAACCGAACAACACATCCACGCGAAATTTTGTTCAGATCATGTAGCTGTGTAAGTAGTTTTATCAATGGGTGTGGTTTGGTGACATGGAACACTAACAAATGACCAAGTTTAATTAAATTTGGCATGTTGTCTCCACATGACTATAATAATGCTGTTATTCTGTGAGTGTGGTTTCTATAAGCTACACACAATTGAAATTTGTGTTCACTGCCAAAAACTAATGCTACTTTAATAGAATTGTTTATTAATTGTACTATGTTTGTTTGATTATGAGATTAGAGTCACTAATCCCTACATGTTACATTAAGCGAACTATACATGTTTGTTACAGCAGGAGGCCAGAGTCTGACTAAAAAACTAGCAATTGATCATTGTAATATTATAATGATACGTGTGTGTGTGTGTGTGTGTGTGTGTGTGTGTGTGTGTGTGTGTGTGTGTGTGTGTGTGTGTGTGTGTGTGTGTGTGTGTGTGTGTGTGTGTGTGTGTGTGAATATATATGTATGTTTATATATGTATATATGTGTACATGTGTACATATGTATGTATGTGTATATGTGTATATATGTATATATGTATATAAATGTATGTATATAAATGTATGTATATAAATGTATGTATATAAATGTATGTATATAAATGTATGTATATATACATGTATATAAATGTATGTATATATATGTACACACACGCACACACATACACACGCACATATTCATTCATAAACGTGCTTAATGATTCACCTGATGAGGTAATTGAAGGAGTAAGTTCAGTGACATCAATATCACGTAACGACATGTCTGTCAGCAAGGACCTCTCCCCCAAGATAATCTTATTATCCACTAAGGCTTGTGCCACCACCTGAAACTGGTACTCTTCTCCTGTGATTAGTTCAGTGATGACCACAGAGCTTTCTGAGCTGGACACAACTATATTAGACTCAGTTCTTTGCCTCCCCTTGTTCCCTGTCTGACTGTAGTATACAGTGTAGTGAGTGATTTCAGGGAGTGGCAGTAGGTCCCATGAAACACTGACGGAAGTGGCTGTCAGAACTGTAACTGCCACATTACTCACCATTGCTGCAGTTTAGGGAAGAGATACACGATGAGAATCAGGTGACCCTGAACATATTTACTGGAGTAGTATCAACTTAATGTGTTGGTAACATTTCCCTGTTATTTCAGAGAAAACGTTTTGACAGGACAAACAGAAATTTGGTAGAATAAAAGTCCAGTCCATTGAGTCAGGTTTTTAAATACCTGACTATTATTCTCAGACATGTATTTGTATATCTATAAGTATGCTCATACTACTGTTGGGGCTAATCCTTACTATAATTTAAGTGGTGTCTGTCTGTCTGTCTGTCTGTCTGTCTGTCTGTCTGTGTCTGTCTGTCTGTCTGTCTGTCTGTCTGTCTGTCTGTCTGTCTGTCTGTCTGTCTGTCTGTCTGTCTGTCTGTCTGTCTGTCTGTCTGTCTGTCTGTCTGTCTGTCTGTCTGTCTGTCTGTACCATTATTCTCGCCCAACCTCTCAGTAGATTTCTCTGAAACTTAGCATGATGATAGGTTTTGATCTAATTTAAAACATGGGTTTAAAAATCTGGAAAATGGTTACCATGGTAATGAAAAAAGCCATATATGGTATTTTGTTCAGAGAAACCCTTGAAGCTACAGATTTAAAACTTTATATGTATATACAACTTCATTCTGGGAGTAACATGGGCAGGGTCCCACTTGGCCACACTTCTTTCTTTTTCTATGTCATGCTAACAATGCCAATAATGGTATATCAGAAAACACACTTGAACCTAAGGAGTTAAACCATGAACCCACATATATATATTTGGTATCAATATAATATTGGGAATGTTTTAAGTACATGTATATGACCACAGCCATTTCTGTGTTCATGTCAGGCCCAAAAAAAAAAAAAAAAAAATGGTACTTTTGGTCATACAAATCTTACGAGTGACACACTTAAAACATGGTATGCATACACAAGTTGACTTTAGAAATAGCATGGGTGGAATTCCTCCTTGCTACACCACTTCCAATTGGTGTGTAAAGAGAATGAGTGCCAAAAAAAAAACATAATTAACTTCTGAACAGCCGAAATTTTCTATGTGCTCTTTAAGGATTCAAGTAAACATTACTAAGCATATGTGGATATAGTAATGGACGTGGTTTTTCCATAGCCACACCCACAGGAAGTTATTTAGACTTTAAAAAAGTTCATCAGAAACAATCAGGTAAAAAGTTGGCATGTGGTCTCCATGTACCCTGGACAGCATCACTAACCAAATATGGGTGTGGATTGGCCGTAGCCACACACACTGGAAGTTGTTTTGGCAATTAAAAGCTAATCAAACAACCTACAAGTATATAATTTGAATGAGGTTTCCAAGCAACTTCGTGAGCATTACTAATTGAGTGTGTGTGTGTGTGTGCAAATGAGTGTGGTTTGGTAATTGCCACACCCATAAGACATCATTATGCCACCCAAATACTTATTTAAGGACCAATCAGGCTGAAATTTGGAATATGGACCCCAAGTAACTGGGTGATTTATTATTAACCACATGTGAGTGTGGTAATATGTGTGTTTTTATCTTCTAGCCACACCCACAGGAAGTTGTTTTAGCTGCCAAATGCTAATTAAAGGACCAACAAGGCAGAAATTTGAGAGACTTCTCTAATGTTTCATGTTGACATTGGCTGAGCAATGCCAGGTATATGCTGCTAGTACATATATATGTATGTATAGCTAAAAATATAATTTCAATTTATTCAGAGTAGAGATTGATAGTGATTGCTTATAATAAAGAATGAGATAGATTTGAAGGGAAAAAAATTAAACATTAAATAATAGTTTGTTGGTCGGGTTAACCAGCTGCAGTTGGGATTACTCACAGTCCTCAAAGTATTGCTTTTTTACCAGGCAAACATGTTAGAGTGGAGTCTAAATGCTACTTTCTCATTAATCTTCTTCTTTTTAGAAACTTCCTTAGGAACACCAGTGCTAAGGTGCCCAGTTCAATTCATTATGGTTGGGTTTCCTTTTTCTTTTATTTTATCCTTTTTCTTCTCTTTTCTTTTTTCCAAAAGTTATTTATTAAGTCAAAACATAATATCATAAATGAGTGGTTTTGGGCTGGAAATATTCAGTCATGTTATATCCTCAACCTACTTGCCCCCCCCCCCCCCCCCAAGTTTATTAAACCACATTGACTAATTACTTCATTTTAGCTGTAACATGAGCCAGATGCCTACTGCAATTTTAGCCCTCCAGCTGCCTTTCCTAGAAAGATTTCGACTCCCATAACTTTCACTATAATTTTCCATGCCAATGAATAATATTAATTGCTGCAGCCATTCTTCTTGGCCTCGTGTCTATTGCTGCTCTCTTAGTCTCCATTATTATAAATTATTTTTGTAAACTCTCTTTTTAATTTAGGTAAAGTGGTGTATAGGGAGAGAAATTGTCTTGTCAAAATTATTTAATTAAGGGATATGGTGAGGGATCTCCATAAAAGACAAATTTTCTCCTGAATAGTGTAGCCCTTACTGGTGCTTAGTCTGACTGCTCCAGATATCTTTATTCCAAATATAACCACCCTCCTGACCTTTTTTTTTTTTTTTGTGAAGTACTTGTTGCTCACTAGGACAGTAGTATACACATAATCTTTAAATATTTTTTTTTAATATTTTTTATCTAATGTGACATGTGGACAAGCATATTAATATATAAGATATGCACTATATATGCAAAAAAGATATGCACTATTCATACATTATTCATGTTTGACCATCTGTATCATTGAGAAAAAAAAAATTTGTAATCAGTGCAGATTAGCTGCTGAATATAAAATAGCTTTATTTAGAAAAAATTAAATCCAGTAATTATTGACAATTGATTAACTGGAAATAGGCTACAGAAAAGTTCTGTAATCATGATAACAGTTCTACCCATAATAGGTATACATTAAAAGGTTAGCATTCATAAAGACTACTCCACCTGAAGGATTTAGTGTAGGGCATGCTAGATTCCAGACCAGTAGAAGGAATGCACATTATCAGGACTAAAAGTTATCCTTTGTTATGGTCTTGCTATCAGAAGGCACACAGATACTGAAGGTAATTTGCATCAGCTTCTGCTAATATAGGCTGACAATTCTCTAAACTCGATCTGATGTTTTCAAAAGATAAAAGTAAATCCTAGTTTACTACAATAATTAACATAATTATAAGTATCATGGGCCTATCTTTTCTGAAAAGTCATCTTTATAACATGAAGTGATCTATACCGAGCTGGTTTACAATAACTTCTGATGAAGTTATTGATGTGGCAAATCAAGAACAGCTAATTCTTTCCTTACAGTGTGTTAATAGGAAAATTTGTCTGCCCAACGCCACTACAAACACTATTGCAATGGTGATTAAAGACCTTCCTCAATGTGATTGGTCTTTCTATGTGCAGGGTACAGGCTAACGATGAGGCAGTAAACATGCAAGGAAAAGAAAGGGTGTGGAAAATTAAATTATGAATGACAGTCTAACAGTTCTGACTGTTTATTGCTTTACCTACTGCTTAAAGGGTAACTAACTGAACTGGAAACATTTTTTTATTGTCTTCTTTTGTTGTCCTTGATGCATAACATGGTATTAAATAATTTGGAAATTTTTAGTCCAATATTCATGAAAAAAACTTAGTTTAAAAAATTTATTCCTGTGGGGGTGTAACTAGTCATTGACGTCACAAAGGGGACAGCTGCAGCCAGAACTTAATGGAGGTGATACGCTATTTCAAACAACTTCAACAATTCCAGGGATCAGGAGGCCCAATTCCACTGGTAAGTCCAGGATTGGTAGCACCACATTGACATCTAGCGAAATAGGAATGAAAAGTAGTTGTGGAGTTGGAAATCTGAAGGAATAAGTGAAGAGATCTGTCCTTTGGGACAGTCTAATAATTATTCAAACATTCAGATCCTATTGATACTGCTCTTCAGTTTCACCTATCTCTGATTCAGGTACAAAAAATGAAGATCAAAAACTTTCTGATTTGTCATGATAAAATATAGCTATTTGCAAAATACTTTTTAGCTTTGGCTACTTTTGGTGCAGAGCAAGATATTTAATAGCTAGCTAGCTATATAGCTACAGAAAATGAGTATCTTGTTATGGCAATACTTGATAGCTAGCTTGCCATTTTTGATGTGGAGTAAGGTATTTTATAGCTAGCTAGCTATATAGCAAACTGTGTAATTGTTCTTTCACACTAGGTTATAACATTTTTAGCTAGTAACTACCCTGGGCTACTAGCTATATATTTTATAACCCAGTGTAAAAGGAACAAGTACTCAGTTTGCTATATAGCTAGCTAGCTATAAAAAACTTTGCTCCACTCCAAAAATGGCAAGCTAGCTAGCAAGTATTACCATAACAAGATACTCATTTTCTGTAGCTATATAGCTAGCTATTTAATAACTAGCTCCACACCAAAAGTAGCCAAAGCTAAAAAAGAATTTTGCAAATAGCTATATTTTATCATGACAAATCAGAAATCTTTCATCCTCATTTTCTGTACCTGAATCAGAGATAGATGGAACTGAAAAGCATTATCAATAGGATCTGAACATATAAATAATTATTAGACTCTCCCAAAGGACAGATCTCTTCACTTATTCCTTCAGACTTCCAACTCCACAACTCCTTTTCATTCCTATTTCTCTAGATGTCAATGTGCTGCTACCAATTCTGGACTTACCAGTGGAATTGGGCCTCCTGACTCTGGGAATTGTTGAAGTTTGTTGAAATAGCATATCATTGCCATTCAGTTCTGGCTGCAGCTGTCCCCCTTGTAATGTCATGAATAGTTACACCCCCACAGGAAGTAAAAATTTTAAGCTAAATTTTCTTCATTTTTCTTGAATATTGGATAAGAATTTTCCAAATTTTTTTATACAGGTTATGCATCAAGGACAACAAAATAAGACAATAAAATTTCTTTTTCTTTTCCAGTTAAGTTACCCTTTAAACTTATGTTGGCAAGGTGCTGGATGACTACAGGTATCAGAGCAATGTGGAGTTGCCCTAGAACTGGAAATTTATTTCTGCATAATAATCATTTGAATTCATGTTATTCATAAGTGGGTCTATGAGCAGTTAGAGGAACTTTGGTGTGTATGGTACCAGGTAGGTGACTGACAGACTGCTACCTCTGGATGTTTCTGTGAATAAACTGACCAAAGATGACTTGGGGAAGAAGTGTCACACATAGTATGTCAAGAAGGAAAAGGAGCAAATGAGATTGACTACATTCCTAATGATTTAGCTGTTGATCAACCACTGACCACCTTAAAAGAAATTGGAGCACCTTGGGAGTTACTATATTTGACTACTCCCATAGTAAACCAGAGATAACTCACATGAATGGATTAAAAACAAACAAACAGGGATCATAAGAATGGACTAGCAAGATCAGGAATCATTGCTCCCTTCCAATAGATAAACTTAAAGACACCTTTTGTAGAAATGGTTGCTGTTTTGAGAAGTAATGTTTCATTTTGTACTAGTACCAATGGTTATTGGGGTTTTTTTTTTTTTAAATAAAATCACCTGATTTTGATGACAGTATTTCCACAGGAGGTCAGATTTAATAAATCAACGTGATTTTAGTGCAACATAATTTCTTGTCATAGGGTACCAGCAAACCTTTCTGTCCTACACAGTGAACTGCCAGAACTGCTGCATTAGAAGAAAATATTAAAGACTACTTCCTTTTGATTGAAATACCAAATGAAATACATCAAACAACCTGTGATGAGCATAGTCTGAAAGCATGAGGCACATTTTCTTCTCTTGAAAAGTGTGTTCTCTCTTTGGACTCAATTTAACACACATTCTACATGAGACAAAAATGCACAGATACGTGGAAGGCTTAAAAGACATACTAGGAATGCATAGCCACAATTCATCTGGTTTCCATAGCACCACCCGCAATTTGTAAGCATGGAACAGGTCTTATGCCTTAAGAGAGTGAGAAAATTTCCCATGAAGTTGTCAATTTGCATGAACTTGATGTAATTAAACCAGTGGAATACTCTGATTAGGCAACCCCTGTTGTATCTGTGCTGAAACCATGTGGTGCTGTACTAATCTGTGGCCATTACAAGATACAGTAAAATATACAGCTAAAGTGAACACATCCTCATCCAGGATTGAGGATGTTTTTGCTTCATTAGAAGATGGTCAAATGTTCTTCAAATTACTCAGACTCTAATTACTACAAATTTCAGTGGTTTCCTGTGTAACACTGGGCATGATGACCTCATGTCACTTAAATTGTGTACACTTAAGGAACTAGGGTTCAATGGTGCTTTTTTTTGTGTGCGTGCAAGCTTGGGGTATGCATCTCTATTTTTGTGCAAGCCTAGTGTGTAATTCACTGGCTTATGGAATGGATGAGCTGCACATCTATTTCTTAATACTAGGTTCATTAGTACCAGCAAGCAACACTAGATGAGAAAATTAAGGAGTTAGTAATGATAGACACTCAATAGGTTTTTGATGTATTTCACTTGATTTCATTTGATACTCAACAGGGTCTGAATGGATATCTACGTTGGCTACTCATTGAGTCTGTCATGTCACAAAAAATCTGTTTATGGATATTTTCTGTATTGACTGGAAGTTTCCAAGATTGATAATCTTGGTCATAGTAAATTTAGAGTGCATTGAGTTTATTACCCATGGGCCTAATGGACTATGGAATCCATAAATTGACGATCTGCAGACCTACTTGACTGTATTAGAAGCCACAATTCTATTTAATCTTTCCAGTCTAATTTTTTTTTGAACGAAAATCTTTCTGGCACCATATTATGGGTCTATAGAAAACATTCACGCCAAGTTTAATCAAGATCAATACATGTGATCGTCCTATTCCAAAATACCAAAAGTGCTTGCCCTAATCTTGGCCCGATTCCAACTAAACTTTTTTTGTCACATCCTGGAGCTGTGTAACATTCAAGTTAATGTTTTATTATAATCAGTCCATGTGTCTAGAAGGATTCCCGGACAGATACATAGAGGGAGAAGTCTGTGCATTACTATTGGGAATATTGCTTACCCATAGAAATAGCCTCCACTCCAGCTATTTTCCAACGTACAATGGAAGACATTTTGCAAGGTATTCCAACTTGCCTTTATATCTGGACATCACTTTAGCCATCTGAAGGTTTTAGAATGGAGTTATATAGGAGCTGGAGAGTGTCTGGGCTTCACCTGAGGTCCAAAAAGTGTCAATTCATGTTATCTTCAGAGGTTGAGGGCATGCACACACCATTACCCAATAGTATTGATCATCACAGTCCCTTGTAGTTCTTGTAAAATTACACTTTAAATAAAAAGTACAAATTGTTTCATTGTATCCTTAGCTACACTGACTTCAATAGCATATCATTACTGGACCTTCATTATGTTCTATGTTATCACAACCTAAAAGGGCTACTCTATACTAGAAACTTCTTCCACACCTTGAGGGCATCAGAACTTAGAAAGAATCCAGATGTAATTTTGAAACACAAAATTCTATGTAACCTTAAGTATCAGTTTAAACAACTTATGCTCATAGCAATTAAAATCCGGAGATGTTGCTAGACCAACACCACAAGACCTGGACTCCCAATAGCTTTAGGCTGTATTAAAAAAAGAGGCTTTTTTTATATAAAAAAAAAAAAAAAAAAAATTAGCAGGAATAATCAACAAAATGCCTCATATGAGAGTATACATCTCCTATTCTGGTCAACAGTTTCCCTGAATATTATGTTACCATGTAATATTCTATGGAAATCTCTGTGATTGGTTGTTGAAGGTGATCATTCACGTACACTCACGAGGTTTATGGAGAGTTGTGAAGATATCACTGAATGCTGTTGGTGGTCCAGGCCCAATCCTTGTTCTAGCAGTGACCGTGATGTCGGAGATACTAGTCTGTGTAGTCAGGTCAGATATAGTATATGATGGGGGACCAGAGGTGGCAGCCACATTAGTGGTAAGAATGGGTGTACTGTCATTCACTTTAAATTTGACATCATAGCTAATAAGGACTCCATTGGGAACCTGAGGAGGACTCCATGACAGTTCCACTGTGAAGAATGTCACTTGCCCAGTCAGACCAGCCACAGGACCAGGCACTGGATAATAAAAGTTACTATCTAATAAATTGCAAATATCTAATCTATATGTAATTTACCATCTTCTTCAGTCCTAATAGGACCCAAAGAAGCAGGTGGTCCAGAGCCATTGATATTGACTCCAGCCAATAGGAACCTGTACAGTGTGAAGGGCAGGAGTCCATCCACAGTGTAACTTGTGTCTGCACTCCCAATGCTCCTGGTGGTCAGTGCACCACCTTCTTCTCCATACTGCAAGTTAAAATGAATAATCTCTCCATTACGAAGGGAGCAGTCTATATTTTGCCAAGTCAGTGTGATACCCATTGAGGTAATGGCACCACTGTTGAATTCATTTGGAGAACCATCTGGAACTACATACATAAATACATATTTGAGAGAGAGAGATGGAGGGAAGTGTGATGAACCTCACTTCAATTACCACTCTCAATACAGCTACTATGCCCACCTACTGATAGTGTTGTGATATCAGGTGCATTGGATGGCTCCACTATGCCAAAGAAGGTATGCCTAGCCTCAATACTGACAGAATAGACACTGAATTCCTCCAAACCCTCAAACAGCACAGAGTTGGAGAAACTGGTCATAGTCGCAGTGCCTGCGGTATATCTGCACAGTAACTGCCCATCCCCAGTTCTCCTAGTGAGGGTCACTGTGTACTGGTCTGCTGGTAGACTGTCCATAGGCTGGGACAAGACTATAGTAGCTGAAGTGGCAGTCACTGATGATGTGACGACTGGAGCCAGTAACTCTAGTGGGAAGGTATACATATACCATGTAATTAATATGCTAGATATCTACTGTAATATAAAATGTTCTCACCTCGCAAAGTGATAGATTTTGGCCCCAATACATCACTAGGAAAGTGCAGGGAAAGACCAACTACACCAATAGTGACTGAAGTTTGTTGACTACCAAGTTGGAAGGTATGTGGAGAGCTAGCTACTTGTGTGCCAGCACTGACATCTTCTACATCTGCTGCAGTTGTGAATGCGTATCCTTGTGAAGGAGGATTGGCAGGAGCAGTCCAGCGTATTTCTATACTGAATCTTCCATTTTGTTGTAGTTCAAGATTTGTTGGAGCATCAGCATCTGTGCAAAAATACATGAGAAAATAAACCGTCAATAGATATTTCTGTACAACCAATTTACAAATGTTATAAAATAGAGAGTTAACTTTTCCTTTAAAATATACACTAAAACATACAAGAAACTAAAGAAATTGAAATAATTGGAGGACCTCAGACGATAATCCTCATAACCAGAAAACAAGATAAATTTTTACAAAATATGGTAAACTATGAAAAAAATTGAACATAACATTAGGTTAATCATTTATTGTGTTATGAAGTTAGTTAGCCAGTTAAAAGTTAGTCAAAGTTTGAAGTTGTCCTACTTGAGTCCAAAATCCATCTAGGCTAGATATTGGACATGAGGTCAAGAGCCATTTGATGGTGTCATCATCCAGGACATGCAGACCATGGACACCATTTGGTGTTGAGTATTTGCATATTTGTATAATATTACATGAGGGCATGTCTTACTGGTGGACTTGCCTTCCAGGAGTACATGTAATATGTGTGGTCATGTAGTGTTCAAATACATGAAGTAAAGTAGGATATGTCTTACTGGAAGGCATGTCCAACATGAGGACAGGTTTTATAGGATGACATAATATGCAGGAGGGTATGTATTTCTGGAAGACATGTATTAGTGGTGGCCATGTCTTTCATGAGAATATTTGTTATGGGAGGACATGTGTAGTAGGTGGGCATGTCTTGCAGGTCTGTGCAGAAACAACTATTTAAGCTGCTGTGAGTTTAGGCATCTGGTTGTTGTTGTTTTTAATCTATGGTAACATTTTGTGTATTCTGAGACATGCTTTCCAAGAATTTAATGTTTGAATAGTTCCTCTTGGGTATGTTGGTTTATTTTTGTGGTCCTCTTGGTTGACCTTTTTATTATTTTTTTTTGATAAGCCATCAGCTTCAAGTATGCTTGACAAAAATATCCCCTCAACTATGATTATGCACCAGCTTTAAAATTTGTAGTTGGAATGTGCCAGTCAATGATGGTGGGAGGTTTAGCTGTTACCATATACCAATAAGATTGGATGGCAATCTTTGATAGTTTGATAGAATAATTTTCATTTTAATACTATGTCGTGGCTCTTTTAGCAATAAGCTCTTATGGCACACTAATATTGCTTTCTTTCAACACTGATCCTACTGTGAAATTTTGATAGACATTACTTTGGTTGTGAAGGGAATTAATTTTGTTTTACAGGATTAGTGGTGAGTTGAGGTTGGGGTAAGGGGGAGGTGGTTAGTGGGTGCCCAAAATTCTGTACCTTCAGCAGCTGTCAAGAAGAAGAGGGTCCCTTGCAGCAAGAAAAAATTTCATGGAACACTACTTCAGAGTTCATCAATTTTTTTTAAAAATTGCTGATAGGTTTTTATCTAGTCAACTTGGTGGGCCATGTTAAATTCATTAACGTCTCTTAGAAGTGGTAATGGGTGAAAGGCTATGCATTCTCTTTGATGAAAATGGAATGGTGGACATAGAAGAGCCTTTTTTTGGCTTCTTCCAGTTACTACACTTGAACAATGAGGTGTGGACAAATGGGACATAGCCAGGTTACTTTCACTTACCTGAATATCACATCTGCTAATTTCAACATATCATGCCATCCTATAAAACCTGTCCTCTTCTTGGACATGCCTTCCAGTAAGACATATCCTACTTTACTTCATGTGTTCAAACAATACATGGCCACTCATATTACATGTAGTACTATTGCAAGACAAGTCCACCTGTAAGACATGCCCTCATGTAATACATGACTTCCTATAGGACATGCCTTCAAGTCAAATCTGTCCTCATATAAGAGTGTCCCCCTGTACAACAAATTATCCTGTAAGATGTGCCCTCCTGTAAAACATGCCCTCCTATAATACATACTCTCAAGTAAAACATGACCTCCAGTTAGACATATCTTTCAGTAAAACACAACATATTGTAATATATGCCATCCTGAAGACATGCACTCCACCAATGCATGACCTACCATATGACATTTCCTACAACAAAGCATGACCTCCCTCAACACATATGCTATCTCATAATACATGTTGTCTTGAATAGAAAATATAAGAAGAATAAAAATATTGTGAGTAACAATGCTAAGGATGTGCAACTTTATCCACACGAAGTACATTAATAAATTTTTTTTTAAATGAATGGAAAATATAGAAAATAACAATGTTAAGGGTGTGAACTACACCCATTCAAAATAAAATAATGGATTTAAAAAAATAAATGTATGTAAGAACTACACCCACTCAAAATAAAACAATAAGTAAAAAAAAAAATGAATGAGAAACATTTAAAATAACAATGTTAGTATGTGTAACTACACCCATTTATGGTTGTCCAGAAATTATGTCAAAGTACACTGGAGACCACACAAGACAGATTTCAGTTTCATTTTACCATAGACCATGCAACTACTAAAAAAACAACAACAACAAACAACAACAACCGAGGCATCGGAAGTGGGGGAGGGGTTGTGTGTGGCCAGTGACCTCTCCCATGAATGATTGTATGGGGTATTGGTGAGGAAAATGTCTCTCCCTACACACAAATCAAACCATAAATTTAGAAAATAAATCCAAAAACCACTACAACATCACGAATAGTGTCTAGGGCTCGGCATATTAGAAAATCAATAACTGAAAAAAGAAAACTGGAAACATTCACAATTGCTGTGAGAACACAGTTGTTGTGGAAGTCATTTATCCAATTAATGCAATCACTGCATAGCAGAAGAATTAACTTGAAATTCTTCCAATGCTTTTTTTCAATTATGGATAAGATTATGTTTGTCGGACTAAGTGCCTTGACCATTGCAAGTGCAGCTGCAAATGGTCCTCTGGTGAATACTAATTTTTTTTCTTCATGTTATTATTCAGCAGATGCTGCATGGGAAGCTAGTGGAATGGTACATATAACATTTACTTCACCTGATTTCATTTGGCCAAATTCCACTCAGCCCTGGTAACATTCAAAAACTCTGTGTCATTCTATTCTCCAGTTGAACTTGTTATTTCAGAATAAACTCTTGTCAATATATTTTTATTTAGGACAGCTTTTTTTTCTTAGAAGCTTCAATTTTACTGGGCCAAATTGATTTGACTGACTGACAAATAATGACCCCAAGGGTGTTCTGTATGTGTTCGATTAATATGGGAACACATTTAATGATTTGCATTAAACAAAAAAAAATTGTTTCAAAAATAAATATTCAATTCTTTGCTCAAATCTGAAGTATACTTCTATAGCACACTTCTGATTTTGGTGAAGATTTCGAAGGGAAAAGAGAGCATTTTCAAGAATAGTCCAACACTGAAAACAAATTATTGACTGGAGGCCATCAGTGAAATATATATAGCCAAAAACCAGTCAAATTGAAATAGGGAGAAAAACTAAAATTTTTTTATGCCAACAGCTTTTTTTGGGCCAAATTTATCTGATTTGGCTCCATAAGAGTCCAAATGCAATCCTGTATCATTCTGTTGCATGGTCTATGATCTTGTGTTTGGAAAGGGGGTGAAAATTGACCTTTGGTGGTCTTGCAGCATTAGTTCACAGTTTAGCTGATCTCAATGGGGGCACTTTTAGGGTGTCTTAGTGGTAGTGTGGTTTGTGAGGTAAGTGGACCACTCAGAAAAAGCTTAAATGGTTTCTCCATTACTGTTGCTTCAGGCACAAAAGTACTAATTAAGCAATTTCCAGAGTAGACTAACTGAAAGGAAGTCATACAAAAAATTACCACAAACACTGATATGGGTACACCTGGCCACCTCAAATCACTGCATAGGACTTCTTCTTATGTATCTATAATACACTGGTTTTTAGTTTGTACAGTTCAGATTTAATTCCTTCAAAACAGCTGGAGAAATCTTCACTAAACATTCAGGAGTTCATAAGGGCACCTCACTGCATATCCTAGCAACAATTTGGTTATGTTCAGATCATGTGACTGTGGGTTAAGTTTTGTCAATGGGTGTGGTTTTGTGACATGGAGCACTGAAAAATCACCAAGTTCTATGGGATTCTGCATGTTTATTAATTGTATCAGAGAGTATGGTGGTACTCCCTAAGTAGGGATGATCACAAAAAAAAATGTTGGCCTCATTGACTAATACAACATGAAAGCTTCACTTTCTCTGCTATGGCTCAAACCTAGGCCACAAAACTCACCTGCAGTCCATACAAGCTGCAACACAAACTACCAGGATAGTTTCTGTCCTCCAAATCAATAGCTAAAGTAGCAAGCACAGACTCGTCAAGATCACCAAATGTTCACCATCTTTCATCTTATTCTTTTTATTCTTCATTTCCAGGGCTAGAGCAAAAGATGCAATAATTATACTAAAGCACTATATCTTTGGACTAGGTCCACGACCACTTTATTTGCTTCGCCATGCTAACAAACTACCGAAGTATATCCCAGACTAATAGCTGCAGTGTTAAGTTGAAACCGCCATTTAAACACTACCAATTCTAGGTGAACAATTAAAAACTGGATTGTGAGGGAGGCTATGAATATCTTTACTGGAGCTACACTTCCAAATGTTGAATGTAAGTCAAATTCTGTAGCTAAATTTGTTACAGCTAGCCATAGAATTGTTATAGCAAGCTAACTGTTACTCCTTCCTTATTTTGACAGTGATCAGCTCTGAAGCTCCACACGCCGACAGTGAATTTCTCTCTCTCTGAAACTCTATACTACTAACAGCAGCTTCTACTACTGCTACTGCTGCTAAGCCTCATTTAAAAAAAGATAAGTTAAATCTAAAGTAGCAGCTATACCAATATTGTTATAGCTACCTGTATAGCAAGCTCATAATGGTTTCTGTTAAAAAAAACTAAGGTCATTAAAAATATATACTATAAAAATAATACTTGAAAAATCAGTGCCCACAATAAAGCATATTATGAGGCAAATGCAAATAGTCAGAAAGAAGCTGCTAAAGAAAGTTACATAGCAAATCCTGACTAAAAAAAAAGTGCATCTAAGACTCATTATAGAAAAAATCCTCAATCTCGAAATGAATATTTCAAGGAGTATTACAGTGCTAACCCTGAACCTCAAAAAGAATATTCCAGAGAGTACTACAGGGTTAACCCTGAATACAACAAGGAATATTCCAGGGCAAACTATAAAGACAACCCTGAATCTCAAAAAAAAAAAATTTAAGTGAGTGTTACAAGACTGACCTTGTAGCTCACCTTGCCAAAGGTTTGTTCATCACATTTCAAACTGGAACTGTCAATGCATTTCATGGTTGGAAGTAGTTTCTTGAATCTCTTTATATAGATACAGTATCTCGATCAGCATTGACTATTGAAGTAGTTGTAGGATTCAGGAGACTGTAACAAACTTAATTATTCAAGACTGTGTGTTATTTACAGAAAAGTGTCGCCTATTCTTGGTGGGGAAATGTCAGCATGGGGACAAATGCAGGTTCATCCATGGTAAGCAACAGTTCTAAAACATGATGAAAGTGTTTAATTTCTACTACTAATGTTTCCATTGCACAATACAGAAGGCACAGGTGATAATATGAAAACTTCAAAAAGTTGAACTGACAATTATTAATTGTATTGATGTTATATTTAATTATCACTTTCTCTTGTCAATATTGATACAGAGAGAAGCAGACGTTCTACAGGAGCTCATATTGTATAAATAATTATAAAGACATAAATATAGAAAAATAAGACTGAATTAGAATTAATTAAGAATAACTGAGTACTGTACTGGGCGAATCACTCCCTCTGGAGAGGTGCAAGTAGAGTGTGCACTTGTGGATGCCAATCAGATGTATACCAGATGCCAATCCAATACTGTAGCCAGCTATCTGACAGTGTGCAAAAACTAAAGGAAACAAGTGAAAATAAAAAATATTTCTTTGAAATAAAACCGGTAAGCAGGGATGATGTGTCAGCAAAAAGTGCAGAAACAAGAATTTTGTGACAGTGTGTGTGACCAAATTTCCTACTTCACTGATTGCTGTGAACTTAGAATTCTACATGATAGTGTGACAGTCTGTGTTACTGTTACAAAATTCCTGTGAACTTAGAATAATTATTCTACTTGAGCTGGCTACAAGCTAATTGAAGAGGTGGCAGTCTTTTGGCATCACATCTTACACATTATGTGAGAATGTGGAATCGTGAAGTAGGGAATTTTGCAACACACTCTGTTATGAATTCTTGTTTCTGCACTTTTTGCTGACACATCATCCCTACTTTCCGTTTCTATTTCAAAGAAATATTAATTTTTTTTATCATATTGTGTGATTAATGAGATTAGTGTCAATATCCCTACATATTACATAGGCAGGGTAAACATGTCTATTACTGCAGGAGGTCATAGGCTGACCAAATCTTTAAAAAAACCTATAGGGCAAGGATTTTTCGGCTAATATTTAGTATAAGTCTAACTAAATGCTGTCTCAGGTTAGATCACTATATTATTACATTCAATTTCTATTATGCATTATATACAAGGGCAACTGCTATTGAATGAAGTCATCCTTCATCAGTGCAGCCATTTTACATATGCACAGATACTTTTATTGCTATTGAGGGTTTTTAGATTAGATAATAGGTAACAGAAAAAAATAGATTAGGGTTTATTTTCGAGTGACAACTAAAAATAGTATGCTAGGTAATCAGTAAAGTTTACCAAATAGTAACCAAGAATGATAACAGCCCTACTAAGAACAAAGTGACTGATTTCACTAGGTACTATATTCCAGAGAGCCAATTCACATCTATCACTGAATTTAAATTTTTTTTTTTTTTTTTTTTTTTTTTTTTTTTTTTTTTGTGTATAAGAATAATTTAATTAATTGGTAAAGTCCAAAGAAGGACAAAAGGCATGCTCACAATAAACAGTTTGGAGGCAGTGACTTTGGAGTAGTAGCTGAAGACACTGGCATAATTGGGAGCTTTAACTGTCACCCCAATGTGTAAACTTCATTTTACTTTTTTTTATATAAATTTGTGTCACCATATTTGGTATGGGATCAATTACAATTTCCCAGATCAAATGCTTACCAAATGTTTCTGTGCATTTCCTAGATTACCAGACATAATGAATAATTTTAAAAATTAACAAAAAAAACAATAAAGCCAAAAATAGTCAATAGTGACACATATATCAATGTAGAAACAAAAGTATCAATGACTTAATGATGAGGAAGTGACCACTTTACTAAAGGAGGTGGGAAAGGGAGGGGGAGAGAATTTAGCATTGGATATTTTTAAGTTTTCTCATCTTTTTTATTCCAGATTGTTTCTTTGTTTTTTTAAAAACTTTTATCCTTCCTCTCTCTCTCTTCATTTTCCCTTCCAAACTGTTAACACTTACTATTCTACGAAACAGGTAATGCTGAGTATCTCTATTAGATACAGATGTGACTGTCATTCATGGAAATAGGAACTTCTGTTAAATCACATATTCAAAGTGACCCAGCGAAGTTAATCTTACCATCATCCTGATACAACGCCTGAGCCAGTACCACAATATATTTTCCAAGTTTCATAAATTCAGTTTTAACAGAGTTCAAGAACAATCTGGATCACATAACAAGAGCACAATTCACTTTAAATAGGTTTTCTTCCTCATCATGAATATATTTAGAACTAATTTACATCAAATTTACATAACATGGTAGTATCTATGGTTATATGAGCAGTGTGTACCATGTGCAAGATGAGCTTGGTAAAGATGACATTCACTTGAAACACTGCATACCATTATAAAGTGTCACTGCACCAAAAAATATCACCTGATTTATCCATTTAAAACCTCTATTATTAAGACAGTGTGAGAACTAGCTTATGGAGTCCATTAATTCCAGACATGTACAAGTAGAGGTGCACTAATTTGTAGAGGCCATTCAAAATTATAAACTCAACATCAAATATCGTCCACTTACACCTACTCCTACTACAGTTACAAATCTCTATTAGAACAATTAACTGGTTACCGTAGAATATGGACAGATAATTACATTGAATAACCATATACTACATTAAAAATATTAGTAATGTAATAACAGATACCACACTGCGATAGAAGACGTGGAAGTGTGAAGGAGGAAATAGTAGAGTATTCTTAATGAGTGCAGATGACAGGAACTTGAAAGATTTCTCTTTCAGTCCCCTTTTCTTCTCCATGGGCAGCTTTGCCCCTCCCAATTTGTTTCCCAAAATCACTACTTGGGGAAAATTTTAAATCTGGAAACACTGCTCAAGTCTACCCCACATTCTCTTGAGATCAGCTGCCTTTAAATACATTTGCTTCCCTACAATTGAAATGAGAATATAACCACACCCACAGGAATATTTTGCAGCAGGCCAAAAAAATTTAAAAGATTAATCAGGCTGAAATTTGGTGTTTGGTCTCCATGTGACCGTGCGAGTATGATCACCCACCAGTGGGTGTGGTTTTCACTAGCCACACCTACTAGAAAAAAAACCAACTAACTGGCTGAAATTTGTCACTTGGTCTCCATGTGACCAGGAGAATAGTAATACCTTTGTGTAAGTGTGGCTAGCACTACCCACAAGATATCAAATTGAGAAACCAGATTGGTCAAGCAAAACAATCAAGTTGAACAAGATTTAATTGAGTGCCTAAAGCATACACACAACCACACCCACACCCACAAGAGTGTAATAGCACTTTCCCAATCACATGCGGACCACATGCTCTTGCTCTGCTGGACCAATCAAGCCAAAATTTGGCATGTAGTCTCCATGTGACCACGAGTGTTATTATCCTTTGTGGTTATGGTTAAGGTTGTGGTTTGGCTTATAAACATCAGTGTAAAGTATGAATGCCAAAACCCACATATTTCATTCAAGCTGCTACCAGCAAATCTGGCTATAGTTTCTTATACCACTTCCCTACTTTGCTGCACCAAACCATGAAGGGGAGCAGCAACAGGCACACTGGAAAAACAAGAAGTAAGGAAATGTTAGGTTAAATAGGCTAGGAATTAACATTGGGGGAAATAACTTCACTGTCAGCATGAGAAGTGAAACTAAATAGTGAAAAGAGAATTTACAATTCCTCTATGTTGTACATAGTTCAACTGTGCAGCATAACATTTCATAAGCCTATCAAATATCACCATGGTTTTGTGCTATTATGACAACATTGGCAATATATTTTTCAGCATTGAAGAGAAAGTAAACAATGTTCTTGGAGCTGCTGTACGTCTAGAAAAACCTAATTCAGAAGAACTTTGCTGATTGAAATATTGAAGTGAGCCATTAACTAAATGTGGATAATTGGTAAGTTATTAAAAGGTTCTCACAACTTCAACCAATCACTTCTCATCAGTGCGATATTGATTTTCTGATTACTACTTCCTGATTTAGAAACTCCTCACAATTGTACTTAGGATAATCTTGTCGTTGATTCGGCAATCACATTTGAAATTCTTTGAAGTATGTGAATGACGTTCATTGCACATAATGAAATGAGGTAAAAATGACTTATTTCTGTATTTAGGGCTAGGGTTAGTGCTAGGCTTGGGAAGTAGTCACTTAAGTAAACATTGCCTCACCTCATTCTTCATTAAAAGCATATATAAAAGAAAATGAAGAAAAATAGATTGAATGTTTTATTGGAATTCTGCTTTAACCTTAATTAAAAAGGGACACACATTTTATATTGACGTAATTGTCCAAGGTAAAATAATCATTGTACTGGAAATTTAAAGAAGGGAACAGAACCAAAACTAAACTGACAGCGTCCACTTATGGGGTATACCCAGTTGTATCAGCTAAAAGTTTGTGTGTGTGTGTGTGTGTTGCGCATGTGCGTGGGTGGGTGGGTGGATGGGTGCATGCGTGCCTGTGTGTGTGCCTGTGTGCATGCGTGCATCTATGTGTAGGTCTTAGTTGCAGACTATCACAGCTTATTGCAAATATATATATATATATATAATATAGCTTGTAGTGCACAGTCTATTGACTGTTGTATTCAAATAATTTCTCAACTTGTTATTGATTCTAAACATATCTGTCTGATAGCCCTAGCCACAGAGAGGTGACCATTCCAGAGTACAAAAGGTAGAGTGCAGTTTGACCAGTGCAGACTACAGAGAGGATGAGTGCAGCATGACCAGAGACCCATTTGCAGCTTCGCCTGCAATGATCAAGGCACTTAGGAGTTAGCAAACTAACCAATCTTCACAAAACTTCATTATAATGTCCCCAGGTTGACTCCTGTCAAAACCTGAAATTTGATCCCTTTACACCCAATCATCCAGGAGTAGTTACCAAACAAACAAACAAACAAACAAACAAACAAATTGAAAATTATGGTAAGATAGGATGTCAAAAGATGAGGAAAATTTGCCAAACATTACAATACTTAATATGGTATCAAAAAGGGTGAGAGAGATTGCTGACTATTATCATGCTTAATCTTTGGTAAACGTATCGAAGCTTAGTTTTGCTAGCCAGTTGCCTTTGGTGGAGGGTCTGGCTATGTGAGACAAACCTGAGCTATGGTTAAACTTATGCATTCTTACCAATTAGTCACATTTTCTTCACAATCGTCAGAAAATAATCTATTCCAGATACTTGAAGAAAAAAATTTCCACACAAAAAAGCAGATATAAACCTTCCCCAATACACAAGGACCATATGTGCTAAGTATCATCATAATTGGCTCTGCTGTTTGGCCGTGATACTTGAGGCTGTGTAGGAAAACAAAATGCACACAATTTCAATTATATAACATATTTAGTGTGGTGGTTGGTGAAAAGTCCCCAACTCGCTAAAATAAAAATACTTCCATCTTTATATATATATATATATATGCATATATATATATATATATATATATATATATATATATATGCATATATATATATATATATGCATATATATATATATATATATGCATATATATATATATATATGCATATATATATATATGCATATGTATATATATATATATATATATATATATATATATATATATATATATATATATATATATATATATATATATAATCTGGAAGGACAGCAACTTGTTTTCATTTCTAATAATATTGTGACTGTTTATTTCTTTGGGTTGTAGTGAGAAGCTACACCAGCTCAAGTTCTTCCTAAACATGCTAAATTGTAATCTTGAGTTCCTTAAACTCCATAGAGAAAGCAGCTGGTGTAATCCTTGGTTGGTGACTTCATTATGTTTATGCCCATTTAATAATTGTTACATTTTTTTTTTTGGTTTTGACCTGCTTTCCTTGTTATGGGTGTGGTTTCAAGTGGTGTGCAGTGAACTGACATGTTCAGATAATGAAGTTCAGATAACTGACTTCCTACTGTACAAGCAAAACTACCTAAATAGTTATACCTGTAGATGTATGAAGTGTTATGTGAACATTGTGGTAGGCAGACATGTAGTGGGTCTGTGGTGTCACAGTTACTCACCAGATAGAGCTAGACATCTCTATTACACACTGTCCCTTAATATATGTGAAGCACATAAGAAACAAGTACCTGCACACTAGTTTCTATTAATACCCAATAATTTTATATATTTTGAACTCCCTATTAATTGGCATACACTAATTGAAGGCAAACACCACATTCTATTAGTGCCTGCAATTTTAAGTAAGTCACACATACCAGACTTTGATTAAATTTAGCTGGTTCAGTTTTATTAAGCAAAGGGATTCAATAAAATGTCTTGATGTGTCTATTTAAGGATAAAGACTAACCAAGGTGTGGTTGAATGAGGACATAGAGTGAATGGGTACAAATGGTCAGTATGACATACATTGCCCTGATATATGTGTATGGTACCTTCCACAGTGAATGTGCCCACCATGGCTGTGGTTGTGTCTTCATTATTGACAGTGTAGGTGTACTCTCCTGGTAGTCTGCCCACCACATTTAACCTGCTCTCATACCGTCTATTAGAACAAGGACTGAGATTGTTCAGACGACGAAGTTCAACTATACTATAGGGACCAGTAGAGGTGAGCTCAACACCATTTCTTCTCCATGTGATGTCTGTGGGTAAACCTCCTTCAGATGTGCCAATGAGAGGAAATTCATAGAATAAAGGAGTAACAAAGTCAACTGGAGTTGTCAATGTTACAGAGCTTGATGTAATAGCACCTACATTGGTATATAGAGAAAAAGGGAAAGGAGGGATACTTTAGTAATTGTTTTATTGGTCTGTTTTTTTTACTTTGACAAAACATTCCTCAAACATGTACAATTTGTTTCAAGAAAACACATGGACAATTTAGGGGTGGGTCTAGGATTTCAAAAAGGGGGCCTCTTTTTCCTTCCCAACAGTAGGTGGGGCTTCTTAAATTTAAATGGGTATATATATATATATATATCTATATCATAAATTTTTAACCAGCAGAGCTACCCAGCTTTCCTGCTAAAATGATATTAAATTTTCATATACAACTAAAATCCAATGCCAGCATCTGTGAGGCACTACAAATTCCCCTGGAAAAGGAAACAATTGCATTTTAAACAATAATGGCAATGAAAATTTAGCCATCAAATTTTCTAGGGCACCAACAGCTATCAATCACTACCTATTTGTGGAAGCTGCTGAGCCATTGCTAATTCTCACCTTTTGGCTACATGTATTAGCAATTTTCAAAATTTAAGAAGTGTGGGATGCACCACCTGAAGTTATTATTTTTTTTTTTGAACAAAGGAATCAATATATATATATATATATATATATATATATAACGCTTTAACTGGGCATACATAAATAGCAAATTGTTATTTCAGGTATACTAATTAGCAGCTGCATTGGAGCTGCAGTTTGGAACAGCTGTATTGAATTGAAAGGTCTTAAAGAAAGAAGTTGTTCTGTTTTCTTGGCAAAACTTGAAGGAGGAAGGAATTCATTTTGGAAAGGATTAGAAATGATTAAAAATAAATTAATTTGATGTTTGGTTAGTGAAATAATGTTTCTAGGTTTTCTGAGTAAGTGGGTGTACATGTTGGTGGTAAAATCAGTAAGTCATTCTTTGAGAATTAATTGTTTACAGAACACAAATGAACAAAGGAACATGGAAATGGAACCCTGGGCTCAGCTTATTAAATAAGGAATTATTTGGTACAAAAAAGGAGTTGGGGGGGGGGGGGGGGGGATAGGTTGAGATCAGACTCAGACTCTGACTCTAAGTGAAATAGGAGCTTGATTGGAGGAACCAGCTTTCCTCTAGCAATATTTTTTTATGGCTGTAGTCAGTGTTGGCACCCCTTCTCACCTTCACACAACCACAAACAGATCCTCAGATTAAATAGTAGGAAATTTTGAGCACTTAGAAGAAATGCATTGATAGATTTATGATTAAGTTGTGTGAAATAAAACAAAATTAGATGAATATTCCAACTTTGCAAGCAAATGGTCATCTACAGTGCTCATCAACCTTTTTCAATTTTATTCACCCCAACAAGAGAATATTGTCATCCTTAAACAATGGGAACCAATAGGAGGCTACATGGTGAGAAAGAGAGAGAGGAGGAGAGGGTGGGTGGCAAACAAACAATTTTTAAGCTAGCTAGTACTTGTTATTTAATATATTTGCAGACAATTTTGATAATTTTATCCAACTAACTCAGTCAATAATAATAAGTTGGACTGTCTTCACCAACTGAAGCTTTAACTGAAGTTCAAATTGGTCTAGGATATTAAAATTGGGTGAAAATAATAATTGTTACAGTTAGTGTTGGTGGAATCAATAGCAGAAATCTGGATTTGGTAAATATATTTCAGTTTGAATTGGTAAATTAAAGGTGGAGAAAAGGGGGCCTCATTCAGAGACCTGTCAAAAACCCCTGGATCCATCACTGCAATTCACCAACATTTAGTGGTAGAGCCTTCTATAGCAATAGCTCAAGCCCCTGTACCCCACGATAGTTAAGGGATTTTGGAACATAAGAAGGAAAACCTCTATAACTTGGTATTAGATACCACTGCAGTATACTAGTAATAGTTATACTAGTAATAGTTATACTAGCAATAGTTATACCACTAGTGGTCTCCAAAATATTCATGTAGTAAGATAGCTTGAGGCTTGCAGGCATTGAAGTAGCTTGATTTCTGAAAAAAATATATAATTGTTGTATATTCTTAGTATTGCTGGCTAGCTTTATGAAAATATGATCAAAAAAAAAAAAAAAAAAAAAAAAAATTTCATTTTTGTTGGGCACAAATTATTTTAGCATGGTGGTGAACAAGCCCTTAGTAAACTAATTCAGATCAGACTGTCTCTTCTCTCCTATCTTTTCCCCACCTATGTGCAGACCAGGAACTGAACGCTATTAAAGAATATTGCCACTGCTCAACTATAGTTACTTACAGGTCTCCTGCCCAGATGACTCTCCAAACAACAGAGCTAGCGTCAAGTGTAGTAGTGTAACTGAGAGTAGCGACCCCATGACTTCTGCTAAACTTCTGCTAAACTACTGCAAGGTGAGTTGCACGAGATACAGGCCTAACACTACCACCCATACGACTGAATTCTCAGCAAATTGAATACAGCTAATTGGATGGGGTAGGGTGGGGTGGGGGATAGAATTCGAGGGTTCAGAATTTTGAATTTGGGATAACTGATTGGGGGGGGGGGGGTGTTTGGATCAATTACTGATAATGACAATGCAAAATGAACTATGATAAAGTCCTTAGTTTCATGTGCTAAGGTTTATAAAATCATATTACTTTAAAAAAAAAATTGTTGGTTCTAACAATACATTTTTGCTGTTTCTGAATGTGTTTGCCACAGAACTAAGTAGCCTGGAATGAACATTTGTGAACTAACACTGTTCACTATGGAGAATTCACCTGTGAGCAGTTCAATATACTGTATCAGTGATTGGTGATTTGACATGCAATAAAGTAAATTAATTACAAATTGCATTGAGAGCCTATGGTTTAGCTACTTTCATGACAATCATAAGTGTATTCTCCCTAGTCTCACACGGCAGATGATAACTATAGCCAGATTTATGCGAGCCAGTTACTGAATCTTGTAACTAAATCTGATAGTTCAGAATTTTTAAGTCAAATTATGCAATTATAGAGTTAACAAAGAATAAAATTTGTGGGCAGTTGGATGCTGATTTCAATCGTCATAAGTTGCCATTATGCATATTTCACAAACTCATTTAATATCTGTAATTGAATTTTCATTTTTGGCATGTGATACTTTTCTGTTAGAATCTCAAAATCTGGCATAGTGACCTGCCATGCCAGTGTTGCCATTTCGTATATTTATATACCAAATAGGGTCAATTTTGTATATTTCAGAAGAGCTTGATATATACTTTAGGTGCTTTATATATTTTAGACATTTGGTATATATTTGGTATTTTTCACAATTCCCTGGAAATCTAAAAAATAACACAATAAAAGTATCTTTAGCTATGTTACAAAATTTATGTAAGCAGTTGTTCTTCTGTTCAATACATGGCCATTCTAGCTCAATCAACATACATCTTATCTATGAGCAGTCACAGAATTAGCTATGTATTTCTTCATCTTGTGACTTACTTCACCTTCACCACATCCATGGATGAAGTACCAGTGTCTTTGAAACTGCCACCTTTTCGGCCTGAAGACCCTGCTCTCTGGTTTCATCATGTGGAGGCTCAGTTTGCCACTAGAAACGTCAACCAATGATTAACTCAATACAACTATATGGTAGAATCCTTACTACCTAAAACTGCTCGAGAGGTGCCTAATATAATAATAATATATAGGCCAGTATGATTACTCCTATGATACTCTCAAGGCCTGCCTCATTGCCCACACTTCCCTCAGTCAATCAGCAGCTCGCTAACAAGAACTGTAATGGTACAATATTTCAAGAGATCTTCTTTCTCATCTTCCTTCACCAGTACAGTTAATCTTGATATCTCACCCAGAGATGACAATACAGGAAATGTCTACTTTGGCTGACACTCTCATCACTGTTGCTACTCCAGATGTCAAGTCTTCACCATCAGTTTTTTAGGTATCTTCCACTACTGAAGCCTTCACTTCCATTAAGTCAGAGGTAGATTACCTCAAAAGGCCTCTCTCTAAGATGATGAAGTCACCCAATGCTTCAATGTCATCATCAACTCTCCGTTGGTACCATGCCAAGTTTGGCAAAAATGCCATAAAGTGCAAGCCACCCTGCTCCATGTCGGGAAATGCTTCACTTGACCAGTGATGGCAACCACTGCATCAGGTGATGATAGTCGCCTTCTTTTTCTCAATGACTGCACTTCTGGCCAATGCTACTTAATCAACTCTGGTGAGGAGGTCAGTGTACTGCCTGCCACAACAAGTGACCACTGAGAAAATAAGAAAGGTTCCATTCTTGAGGCAGCAAATGGCACTTGTATACCAACTTACGAGACCAAGACCCTCTCCCTTGACATGGGAATGGACCACAAATTTACATGGACCTTCATTGTCATAGATGTCTCTAAGCCCATCCTAGGTGCACACTTCCTCCATCATTCATTCATTCTTGTGGTATATGGAGCATTGGTTGAGGCCAGAATATGAGTTAGTGGTGGTGAGGAGGATATTAGACTTGGTGGTGGTGGTGAGGAGGAGGAGGATGGAGCCACTGCAGGAGAAGGTGTCGACTGTGAGGGGGAGGGTTTGATATGATTATGAAGATAAGCGGGTTTAAGTTTATTGATAGATATAACCTCTTCCATGTTTCACTTTATTATGGTAAATGTCTTATCACCTTTGCCAATTACTCTAAAAGGGCCCTCGTAAGGTCTGCACAGGGGTGCTTTGTGCCTGTCAACTCACACAAAGTTAAAATCAGCAGTATCCAAGGCTTTGATTGGTGAGTACTTATAATTACCATGACAATTTGTAGTTTTGGGCACAAATTTGGTAATAAGTGAATTATGTTGTCTCTGAGGTGGTGAAACAAATTCTCCAAAGACAATTAGTGTTGATCCAAACACCATTTCAGCGGCTGAGCAGTTCAAATCTTCTTTAGGGGCAGTCCTGATCCCTAACATAACCCAAGATAAAGCTAGGACCCAATCATTATCACGTAACCTGGCCTTTAAAGCTTCCTTTAGGTTCCTGTGGAACCTCTCTACCATACCATTTTCTTGAGGTTGATAGGCAGTGGTGTGATGAAGGGTGTACCCTAAACTTTTGGCGATACCCAGTCACAGTCTTGATGTGAATTGAGATCCTCTATCTGAGGTTATGTGACTGGGTATGCCAAACCTTGAAATTAATCCATTAGAGTCTGAATGCAGCTCTCTGCTGTGGTATCTTTGAGAGGGAAAGCTTCAGCCCATCTAGTTGTTCTATGTTCCACAGTGAAAAAGTATCGAAACCCCTGGGAGGGTGGTAATGGTCACACAATGTCCACATGGATGTGATCAAATTTTCTGTCGGGAATAGGTATGTGTGCTTGGATAGTTTTAGAATGTCTAACTGTTTTAGCTGTTTGACAGGGTATACAAGTTTTAGCCCATATTCCAACTTGGTTATTCATGTGAGGCCATACAAACTTGGTAGAGACAATTTTTTTGCATTCCTTATAGATGGGTGGGATGAACCATGAAGCAGGTCAAAAAATTCTTTTTCTACAAGAAGCTGGTACCACTGGTCTAAGTTTTTCTTGAGAGATATCATACAATAGTTTGATGTTGGAGTCACCCAATGGCACCCAGTCCAATGCAAGGCTACTATTAACTACTTCATCATCAACGTTCTCAGAAATTTGATCTTTTGCTATGTTAAAAAAATATATATATCTGTGCTCAATGTATTCACACTGTGCCTAGACAGAGTGTTAGCTTTGAGGTTTATTTTCCCTGATATATGTCTGATGTCTGAAGAGAATTTAGCAATAAAGCTTAACTCTCTCTGTTGTCTAGCAGGTCCTGGTTCAGATACTTTAGTTAAGCTGAAGGTGAGGGGCTTACTATAGGTGAAAATGCAAAATTCCCTTCCCTCTAAGAAGTACTTGAAGTGTTTAATACCCAGATATAGTGCTAATAGCTCTCATCATATGTGTTGTACTTCTGTTCTGTAATTTAAATTTCTTGCTCAGGAAAGCTAAGGGTTATCAATTTCCTTACACCTTTTGCTCCAAAATAGCTCCAATGGCAGTGTCAGAAGCATCAGTAGTAAGGGCTATGGGTGATGATGGGTCAGGATGATTCAGCATAGTGGCATTTGCTAGCATATCTTTGGCCCTATTAAAAGTATAATCCATGTCAACAGACCATGAAGTCTTTTTAATAGATTTTTCATTTTTACTAATGGCTTGGTACAGGGGGGGGGGGGGGGGGGGGGACAGAATTTTAGCAGAATGTGGTAAAAATTTATTGTAGAAGTTAATCATCCCAACAAATTTTTGTGACCCTCTGATGTTTGTGGGCTTGGGAAACTCTCTGACAGCTTGTACTTTATGGCCTAGAGGAATAATTCCGTGTTTGGTAATATGATGGCCTAAGAAATCAATCTCAGTGCAATTAAACAGGCACTTGGTAGGGTTAACAACCAATCCATTCTCTTGTAGGAATTCAAACAGAATTCTCAGATGCTCCAAATGCTCATCTTCATTCTCACTGGCCACTAATAAATCATCAATATATGTGAAAACAAAGGGAATGATTCTGAAAGTAGCATCCATTAACCTCTGGAATGCTTGAGCAGCATTGCTGAAGCCAAATGGCATTCTTAAGAACTCAAATAACCCAGAAGGTGTTATAATTGCTGTTTTGGCTATGTCTTCCTGGGCCACAGGGATCTGATGGTAACCCCTGGCCAAATTAATCTTTGAAAAGATGGTTTTCACAGACATGTGTGCTGAAAAGTCCTATATTTGGGGGACAGGGTACCTATCTGGGTGTGTGACTTGGTTGAGCCTCCTATAATTCCCACATGGTCTCCACCCTCCTGAAGTTTTGGGAACCAATGAAAAGGTGAAGTCCACAGGCTGGAAGAGGGTCTGATGATGCCCAGACTAACTATGTTGGAAATTTCTTTCTTAGCTACCTTGAGCTTATCAGGGGGTAACTGTCTAGCCTTAGCAAACACAGGAGGACCATGAGTGATAATAAAGTGCTAGACTCCATGTTTGCAAGACTGCTGGTAGAACTGAGTGGTTGTGACTAATTGATATTTGGAAAGTAACACCTTGTATTAATTGACTGGGTGAGCAATTGTACCCAAATGTGGAGCTAATATGGAAATATGTTCAAGTGGTGAGGTGCAATAGGTACTGGTATCCACAAGTTGCTTATTAGCCATATCCACTAGCAATTTATTAGCCCTTCAGCTCCCAACAGTGGCTTATTCACCTGAGCCACAACAAACTCCCAATGGTAATTACCTGAATTTAAGTGAAGAGTGAGTTTCCTGGTTCCAAAAGATTTGATTTTGCTGCTGTTGGCAGCCAGCAAAACTGGTCCAGGCTTCACTGTTCTGCTTTCCAATCCTGTCACTGGTACCACACTGATCTCTGCTCCTGTATCCACCAGAAAGCATGGTTTAGTCATCTTATTCAATACAAAAAGTAGGCAATCTTTTAGGCCAGCCACTGCTGCCATTACTTGTGGCTGGCCTGCTCTTTTACTGGCAATGCACAAGGATTTTGACATCTTTTGGCTTCCTTTCCCCATTTCCAGTGATTAAAACAGTATTTTGATTTGAAGTTGGGTCGAGAGGTTGATGGTTTCTTCTTGGAAAGAACAGAATTTATTTCTTCCAATTCCTCCATGTGTTAGTAGTGGCCACTTCTTTTGCAGATCAGAGCAGGTCTGCTTGCTTGGCCATGGCCCTGCAATTTTCATGTTTGACTGCAACCAATTGGGTCCTGAGTCTTCAGGCAGTCTCTCCAGCAATAGTTGTTTGTAAAGTAGGCAGGGTGGATGATTGCCTAGCAAGGCCAACATCTCATCCATGAGTTCGGATGGTTTAGCTGCACCAAGGGGTGGATAGTAGTTTGAGAGGCTCTCTCAAATTCGGACAACCCAAAGGTATCTAGGAGTCTTGCCTTGATAGTTTGATATTTGCCTTCTGCTGGTGCGTTTTCCAAGAGGTCCAGGAGTCTGGTAGCAGTGTCTTGGTCCAGGGAGGCTAGGATGTAATAATATTTGATGTCATCATTAAAAATTCCTATGTTGATAAACTGTGCTTTTGCCTGTGTAAACCAGCTTCTGGGTTGAGTGGTCCAGAAGGGTGGCAATTTGAGAGTTACAGCATGTTTGTGAGTCATTGAAGATCGACTTCACAGCTTCGGGGTCACCAATATAGTGGATTATCAAATACATTTTTTTTAAACATTACATTACATTAGCATGGATGATCTTAAATAGTAAGAGCATAACATAGTTGATTGTGTGAGTATGTGTGTGGCTATATATATATATATATGTATATGTATGTATATGTATATATATGTATATGTATGTATATGTATATATATGTATATGTATGTATATGTATATATATATGTACATACATGTATATATAGGATATATATATACACACATGAAGTTAGAGTTCCTCCTGCTGCTATAAAACCTTACATAACCTTATTATATTATACTCCTACTAAGCTTGATGTGGGAGTAAGCTATTTTGTTCTCTGCATTATTTAAAGCTTTTATCTTCTTTTCATGGTAATAAATAATGCTTGCATTATATACTCATGATAATAGAAAGTGGATTTACTGATAATTAGCTTTAATAATTGAGCTAACTACTATGGTATTAGTAGATAATTAGTGGTTCATATTGGGTTGACCTCCAATAAAGGACAACCTCCTACAAAAGACAAACTGTGGGTCTCAACATGTTCGCTATTTGGAGGTTCCGCACTATAGTTTGCAAAATGAAAGCAACCTTGTGTTGTACACTAAAGAGCCAGAAAAACAATAAACAAGATTTGTGTTCACAAACATTTATCCAATAGATTGCAAAAAAAATAATTAATGTAATCTGCACAACTTAGGGATACACTACAATAATTCAAATAACTGTGTACAGTGGGTTAATTATATTTATCAGCATCTAATTGCTATGAAATAGCATCATAAACTCCTTCAGACTGCATATTAGTGGGGGGGAGTCCCTGTGATGTGGTGACATGTCCATATGCCTGGCACTCCTCCATCTGTATTGGGTTTCTGTCAAAGTAATAGACACTCAAATTATGTGATATTCTTTTATCTGTACAAAACTATACTTCATATAACTAAATTAATACTCGACATACTTAGAATTACTAACTTTATAGTGATGATTTCTCTCAACACCATTGGACATAAGGATAACATCATATTGTACTGTGTGACACTTTATCCTATATATAAAAGGAGATGTCTATGGCTTCATGTAAAAGGTAGGGATATTGACATTAATTTTATTAATCAAACTAACATGATACAATTAATAAACATGCCAATTTTTTGTGATGGTTAGTCCTCCATGTTGCCAAACCACACCGATTGACCAAATCACACCCACAGTCACCCGATATGAATGAAACTTATATAGGTATCTAGATCTAAGTGTTTAAATGTACTGCAGCCACTCCTGCACACATAGGCAGAATTGGGCCTCCTAACTACAGGAAATATTAAAGATTGTTGAAATAGCACATCACCTCCATTGATTTTTTTGGCTGCAGGTGA
The DNA here is from genome assembly GCA_963969325.1 of Lycopodina hypogea. Lineage (NCBI taxonomy): Eukaryota > Metazoa > Porifera > Demospongiae > Poecilosclerida > Cladorhizidae > Lycopodina > Lycopodina hypogea. Next base: position 13,661,049 of record OZ017782.1, on the reverse strand, counting down.
CCCCTTGTGACGTAAATGAATAGTTACACCCCCCCCCCCTCTCCAAACAGGAACTAAAATTTTAAAGCTAAGATTTCTTCATGAATATTGGACTAAAATGTTCCAAATTTTTATACCAGGTTATGCATCAAGGACAAAGTAAGAAAGAAAAAAAAGTTGTTATTTTTCAGTTCAGTTACCCTCTAAGTTTCATTTTTGGCATTTTAGCCTCATACACACAGGATGTGGTGTGGTCAGGTATCCTCATTGTTAAGTCTAAGAAACCTTCTATGGTGCCTGATGTAGTCAACCCTAACAAATGAGTATTGCTTGGTTTGGTGCTTTGGAGATAAAGCGGATATACACACAAATATACATACATGCTCACATACATAGGAACCAAGTAGAGGTGTGTCTAAGTGTGGTTAGATCGACCTAATAAGCAATTTTCATAAAGTATCTGAGAGATGATAGTAAAAAATGAGTGGGAAAGAAGATGGGGAAAATGAAGATAAGAGGTGGGAAAGGAAGGAACTAAAGAAGAGTAGAAGAATAAAAGGAGGCATAAACAAGGGGTGGAAGAAGAAGGAAGGTAATAATAGAGAAGGGGAAAAAAGGAATGAATAAAATAAAGCTTGTTCCTGGGTGCAAACCTAGAATTTTTGCTCTGAAGACGTGCCATGACTTCCTGATCATGGTTCTTTAGGTCTATTTTTTTTTTTGTTTTTCATTTTTTTTTTTTTGGTATGGAAAATTTGAATTTCCTTTTTTCTCCACCAGGGTTGAATTTTCAGTATTATTTTAGCTCGGGTTTTAATTATGTCAAAACTTATGGTCTTGCTGAGTTTCCAAGATTTTGTTGCATTAGTTTGGCCAGACAGATAATATAGACAGATAGACAAACAGGCAGGCAGGCAGAGAGACAGACAGATATACAGATGGACAGACAAACAAATAGACAGACAGACAGAGAAAGAGACAATAGACAGACCAACTGAATGACCGACTGATTGACACCACCTTGATTAAATACTACAGTAATATTTAACTTACTTCAGATCAGTAGCTTCATAGCTGATATTTTCATCATCACCACCGCACAAAGGAATAATATTATCAATATATATTAGTAATACCAGAGTATATAAATTGGTCCTCACCTATCTTGTTTCCTAATATGGCGGTACACAACCAACACCAGTGCTAGGGTGATGGTGTATGCAACAACTGTTGAGAAGAAAACTACAACTGCAATGACAGCAACTGCAACACCTACTGAGAGAAGATCAACTAACACTATAATACTTTTTACATAATTAACCGACTCCTATAGATATATATATATATATATTTTTTAAAGTAAACAATCAATATTCCTAAGCTGGAGCATATACATATCTCTTCACAGCTAATTAAGTGTTCAATAGGATAACTAACCATTGAAATATATCCAAGATTTTTACCCACGATCTCATGTAGTGTGTTGCTGAGTCTAAATGATACTTAGTGGTTGATCTTGATGTTCTTGTTCCTCTTAGGAAACTTCCTCAGGAAAATAATTGTCATATTACAAATATTACACCATCTATAAAGTGTTCTTAGATTCTCAGATGAGTTTCATTGAGTTTTGTTTCGCTTTGTTTCATCCAAAATAGTTTATTTTCAAAGTATTGTAGTAAAACTAATGACCATTGAGTTTAAGAGTGAGCGGGTTTATGGCTGGACATTTCCAGTTTTGCTTGTAACTATCAAGACCTGTACTTAACAATATTCCAATATATACAGTTTAAGCAAACATAGAGTAATAAGATATGTATAAAAAAAAAAGCTAATGATAAATGAACAAGAAAATAACATATTTTGGTTCTTTCTAGTATGCATAACTCTGTTTCAAGAAACACTCCAAAATAATTGAAACTAGCATGTTGACCCAGGCGTTGCCTGGCCCAATGTCAACCTAAAACATGATAGAAGTTACTGAAAGCACCATATCTAGACCTAGAATGTGTGTGAGTGTGTGTGCATGTAAGCATATGTGTCCCCTCCACCCCCATCTCTTTTGGAAAACCACATTTCATTTCATATGTTCCTTTGAGATCATACTCCCAAGACCCCTTTGGGGTAAAGCCCACCTTTTTTGGCCTTAATTTATCTTATCAATGGGATGGAAAATAAGGGGGAAAGAAGAAAACAAGAGAGGGAAAAAGGGTTGGGAGGGGGGGGGGGGGTGGAGGGAAGAATAAAGTAAGGAGGGGAAATAAATAAGGAAAGTGAAAAAGGGAAAAGGGGAAAGGGGATTAAAACGAGCGGTTCAACACTAAAACCTGTGGCAAATAATTACTCTAATATTGATTTAAAACAATGTTATAGACCAGGCTAAATAATCATTTAGAATACTTAAAATGAGGTTAAAGTTGTGGTAAGTTTACAACTTTTGGGTTCCATACAGTAAAATCACTTAGTTATAACCACTGGGTTTCCATGCTGTTAGAGCACTTACTTGTACCCACTTATTTGTAACAAAAAAACTTTGGTGTTTCCATACAGTAAACAATTTGTTAAAAATCCCTTCTTGACAACAAAAAAAAATAGATGTACCTACCCTTTTTTTCCCCTTCCATCATTTTTCCCCCTTTTTCTCCCTTCCACCCTTTTTCTCCTTCCCCCCCTACCACTGCAAGTGTTTCTATACCTGTGAATGGTGGCATGCCACAGGTTAATAAAAGTAAAAAAAAGGGGGGAAAGAAAAAAAGGGGTATGCGTATTAAAATGTTGGAGAGGAAGAAAAGATTGAAAAGGGAATAAAAAGAAAAGAAGGAAGAGGAAAAGAGTGCCCTGACCTAAATTTTAACTCTTGGAGTTCATACTTATTAAACCTTGATTTCACCATAGGGCCATGATTTCTTTTTTGCTTTTTTCTATAGAAAATTTAAATTCCTTATTTTCTCCACACCATGGGGTGGTGGCCCCCAAAATTGTTTAGCCTAAACCCATCTCATATGTGCCAGATATAAACCCTGAAAATTTCACTTCTTTTATAACAAGGGTTTGACAGTTATGCCCGAACATACATACCCACCTACCTACCTATCTATCTGCCCATCCACCCACCTACATACATAGATACATGCATATATCAGGGATACACTATGGCACCACACAGCACATCCTCACGAAATGTTCTTTCACATCAGGTAGCTATGTGCATAGTTTTATCAATGGGTGTGGTTTAGAGACATGGAACACTAACAAATTACCAAGTTCAATTAAATTTGGCATGTGGTCTCCACATGATCGAAATAATGCTATCATCCATGGGTGTAATTTTTATCAGCCACACCCAATTGAAATTTGTTTTCACTGCCAAAACCTAATGTTACTTTCATAAAATTGTTTATTAATAGTATTGTGTATGTTTGATTATGAAATTAGTATAAATAATGCCTACATGTTACATTAAGCAAACTATCCATGTTTTTTACAGCAGGAGGCCAGAGGCTGACTGAAAAACTAACCATAGGGCAGGGTTTTTTTGTTAGTTTGAATAACTTTTATAATTCAATTAACCATAGAATATCTCACATCAACCAATGAAGTATTAAGATACACTATAGCAACATTAAAGAAGATTTTTGATTGATCAGCCAAATTGATCATTGTAAATACTTGTGAATATATTCATTATTTAAACATGCTTAATGATTCACCTAATGAGGTACTTGAAGGAGGAAATTCAGTGATGTCAATATCAAGTAACGACATGTCAGTCAACAAGGACCTCTCCCCCAAGACAATCATGCCGTCCACCAAGGCTTGTGCCATCACCTGAAACCTGTACACTACACCAGTGATTAGGCCAGTGATGACCACAGAGTTCTCAAAGCTGGACACAACTATATTAGACTCATTCATTTGTCCCTCTCTGTTCCCTGTCTGACTGTAGTATACAGTGTATTGAGTGATTTCAGGGAGTGGCAGTGGGTCCCATGAGATATTGACAGAAGTGGCGGTCAGAACTGTAACTACCACATCACTCACCATTGCTGCAGTTTAGGGAAGAGATACATGATGAGAATCAGGTGACCCTGAACACAACTACTGGAGTAGTATCAACTTAATGTGTTGGTAACATTTCCCGTCTGTCTGTCTGTCTGTCTGTCTGTCTGTCTGTCTGTCTGTCTGTCTGTCTGTCTGTCTGTCTGTCTGTCTGTCTGTCTCTCTGTCTGTCTGTCTGTGCATAACGCACCTCCTCCCATAATCCCGCACCAATCGCCTTGATGTTTTCAGGGGCTGCTAACAGGACACTGGCCCAGTTAGGGGAGAAGGTGGAAAAGGATAAGACTAGGGCATAGGGTCACTAAATAAATTATCTTATTCAAAAGTTACCACAAGTTGTAATCTGAAGTGTTATTCTGAAGAACACATCTAGAATAAGTTGTGTTCACAAACCACACAGGAAGTTCTAGTGATACTAATTACTCGAAATGCAATGGTAAGAATATTTACTTTTAAAATGGGGCAAACATCAACACCCTACAAACAACCCCCCCCCCCCCCCCTTTACCCCTGCCCCCCACTGATGTATGTCAGCAAAGAATCATAGTCCAAATGACTAGAAAAGGACACTAATTGCTAGAGATGCATTCATATTTACTTTAGAAATGCATTCATATTTACTTTAGAAATGCATTCATATTTACTTTAGAAATACCCTACAAAAGATCAAGTAAACTGCACAAGTTTGTAACTACAGGAGGCCAAAGGTTGACCGTAACCCTCCAGTAGGGATTGTTTTTTTTTGCAAGTAGGCTAAATTTTGAAACTATGGAGTCAAGACAAGTATTAAAGGAAAGAAAATCAAGTTCTCCAGGCCATGGTCATTTGTGGTCAGTTCATTTTGATAAGATACATTTTGGGTGTGGCTGTCTAAATAGCTAAAAATGGTCATTCAGGTTGACTAACGAGCAACCATATTTGAGCAGCTGCATTAGAAATGGAAGGAATTGAGTGTGGTGCTGCATGGTCTGGCAGCTCTGAGTAGTTCTGCTTTCAGTTTAGTATATGGACAACAAAAATTAAACTATTAATATTGAAGCTCTAGATTTTAACTGACTTAATCTAACCTGATCGTAATGACTATACATTATTTAAACCTCAGTCATCATCAACGTTATCCGCTAGTTAGATTGATGAACACACTTAATATATATTTTGGTTTGTATGTATGTTTGTATGTATGTATGTCTAGGCATCACGGTGAAACGCTTGGACCAAAGGGGGAGAAAATTTGCATGTGCCCTCCAAGAACCCGAGTGAGCATTATGAAACACATACAGGCAAGGTTATGGGTGTGGTTTGTCATAGACACACCCACAACCCATGGCTAAAAAAGTTATTAAGAGACCAAACAAGAAAAAATTTAGCATGTTGTCTCCAAGTACCAGGGAAAGCATTAGTAATCATATATGGGTGTGGTTTGGCCATAGCCACACCCACTGGAAGTTGCTTTAGCCATTAATAGCTAATGAAATGACCAAAAGACTAAAATTCGTAATGAGGTTTCCAAGCAACTGGATGAGCATTAACAATGTATGTGTGTGTCAATGGGTGTGGTCTGGTAATGCCACACCCATATGACATCATGCCTGCCAAAAACCCATTTATGGACCAATCAGCCTGAAATTTGGCATATGAAGTCCAAGTCACCAGGTGAGCATTACTAACTACATGTAGTGTGGCAATATGCATGGTTTGATATTAGCCACACCCATAGGAAGTTGTTTTGGCTACCAAAATATAATTAAAGGAACCACCCAGGCTGAAATTTTAGAATCTTCTATAGTGTTTCATATTGACATTGGCCGGGCAACACCGGGTATAGCGTCTAGTATATATATATATATAGCTAAAAAATAATTTCAATTTGTTCATAGTATTGATTGATAGTGATTGAATACTGTATAGAATGATATAGAGTTGAAAAAAAAAAAAAGTTAAACATTAGATAAATAGTTTGCTAGTCGGATCAAGGGGATTACTCACAGTTCTCAAGGTAATGCTTTTTTACCTGGCGAACTTGTTTTCATGGAGACTAAATGTTACTTTTTTTTTGATTTTCTTTTTAGGAAACTTCCTCAGGAACACCAGTGTTAAGGTTCCTGGTTCAATTTGTCATGATTGGGTTGTTTTTTTTTCCATTCTTTATTATATTTTTTTTCACTCTTTTTTTATACAAAGGAAATTAACCCTGATTAAGTCGTTATTAAGTCAAAACATTATATCAAGAATGAGCAGGATTTTGGCTGGAAATTTCCGGTCTCGTTATATGCTCAACCCACTTGCCCCCGCCAAGTTTGCTGAAATCACATTGATTAATAAGTTTATTTTAGCTGTAAGTTCAGCTAGATGCCTATTGCTGTTTTTATATCTTCATCTGCCTTTCCTGGAAAGATTTCGGCTCCCGTAACTTCCCTTATAATTTCCTTGCCAATTTATAATATAAATTTGTGCAGCTATTCTTCTCTGCCTAAGTTTCTATTGCTGGTTGCTTAATCTCCATTATTCTAAATTCTTTTTGTAAACTCTTTTTTAATGTAGATAAATTATTATATAGGTAGAAATTGTCAAGTAATATATCGTTAAATAAGGGATTTGGCAAGGGGTCTCCACAAAAGACTAACTCTCTCCTGAATAGCGTAGCCCTTACTGGTGCCTAGTCTTACAACTTCATATATCTTTGTTCTGAATATAACAGCCTGCCTGAATATTTGTGTGAGTTTTGCTGCTCACAAGGACTGTAACAGACACCTAATTTTTTTTCTTTTCTTTTTTTTTAATTTCTAGAGCAACATGACAGATGAATGGACAAGCATATTAATTTGTAAAATGTGCACAATATCTGCCTAAAAAGGAGAAAAAAAGTTAGTCTATTAGTTCACATGAAACAACAAGTAAATGTTCACCAACTGGATCATGTGCACTCTCAGAAAGGTGTCCTCAGATAGATGAGGGGATGTGCAGTCATGTCGCTGTTCTAGTACCTATGATCAAGAGCTATTTCAGCTGAAAATTTATAAAGAGCTGTGTCAAAGGACATCACCAATAAAGTTCACTGCATTAATTCATCTTAGTAGAATATTCATGTTTGACCGTCTGTATCATTGAGAATAAATATATTTGCTATTATTGCAGATAAGCTGCTAAAGATTGAATAATTATATTTACAAAAAAATTGCAATCCAGTATATATTGCCGATGGTTTAACAACTGGAAATAGGCTACAGAAAGGTTCTGTTGACATGAAAACAGTCCTACCCATAATAGGTATACATGAAAAGGTTAGCATTAAAGAAGACTACTTCACCTGATGGATTTAGTACAGGGCATACTAGTGTCCAGACCAATAGAAGGAATGCACATTATCAGGCCTTAAATTTTCCTTTGTCATGGTCTTGCTATCAGAGGGTATATAGATACTAATGGTAATTAGCATCAGCTTCTACCAATATTGGCTAACGATTCTCTAAATCTGATCTAATGTTTTTGATAGATAAAAGGAAATTCAAGTTTACCACAATAATTATTACATTGCAAGGATCATGGACCAATGTTTGCTGAAAAGTCCACTTACAATATGAATTGATCTACACCAAGTTGGTTTACAATAATTTCTGATGAGGCTATTGATGTGGCAAATCAAGAACAGCTAATTCTTTCCTTAGAGCGGTTAATGAAAAATTTTGTCTGCCCAACACCACTACAAACACTATTACAATGGTGATTAAAAACCTTCCTCAATGTGGTTTATCTTTCTATGTGCAGGGTACAGGCTTATGATGAGGCAGTAAACATGAAAGGGAAAAGAAAGGGTATGACAACTTAAATTATGAATGAGAGTCTAACAGTTCTGCCTATTTATTGCTTTACCTACTGCTTAAACATGTGTTAGCAAGGTGCTGGATGACTACAGCTATCAGAGCAATATGGAGTTGCTCTAAAACTGAAATTTTATTCCTGCTCATAATCATTCAAATTTATGATAGACTTAATTAGATGGCATGAATTGTTGAGTAACAGAATGCTTTTTTATCTACACTATTATATATAAGCACATACAATAGGCATTAAAAAAAAAAGAGGGGGGTCTTGACTATAATTAATGGTCAGTTAGCTCTAGCTACAGCTGGGTGGGGGGGGGGGGGGGGGGGGGGGTTTGTAGCTAGAGATGAAGGTTTACTAACTAGCTACAACCTTAAGTGGGTCTATGAGTAGTTAGAAGAACACTAGTCTACATCTTGGTGGATATAGTGCCAAGTGGGTGACAGTCAGACTGCTACCCCTGGATGTTTCTGTGAATACACTGGCCAAAGATAATGTAGGGAAAGAATTTCACACTTCAAGTTTGTAGTGAAGGAAAAGGAGCAAATGATAGGGACAAAAGACCTGATAGTTTAACTGTTGATCAACCACTGACCATCTTGAAAGAAATTGGAGCACCTTGAGAATTACTATATTCTACTACTCTCATGGTAAACCAGAGATAACCTAGTGTAAATGGATTCAAAAGACAGAAATCGTAAGAAAGGGCTAGCAAGACTAGAAAACATTGTTCCCTTCCAGTAGAAAAGTTTAAACGGCCTTTTAGTAAAATAGTAGCTGATTTGAGTAGAAATTGTTCATTTTGTGCACACCAGTACCAATGTTATTGTTGTTTGTATTTTTTTTTAATAAAATGCATGATTTGATGATGTATTTCCACAGGAGGTCAAATTTGATAAATTCATATGATTTTAGTGCAACACAATTTCTTTTTATATGTTACCAGAAAACCTTTCTGTCCTACACAGTGAACTGCCAGAACTGCTGCACTAGAAGAAAATATTAAAGACTACTTTCTTTTGATTGAAATAACAAATGAAATACATCATACCACTTGTGATGAGCATAGTCTGAAGGCTTGAAGCACACTTTCTTCTCTTGAAAAGTGTATTCTCTCTTTGGACTCAATTTAACACACATTCTACATGAGACAAAAATGCACAGATACGTGGAAGGCTTAAAAGACATACTAGGGATGCATAGCCCCAATTTATCTGGTTTCCAAACACAACTCACAATTTGTAAGCATGGAACAGGTCTTATGCCTTAAGAGAGTGAGAAAATTTCCCAGGAAGTTGTGCATTTTTAGAAAACTTGATGCAATTAAACCAGTGAAATCTTCTGATTTGGCCACCCTAGTTGTACTTGTGCTGAAATCATGCTGTTTTGTACTAATCTGTGGCCATTGCAAGGTACAGTAAACAGTACAACAAAAACAAACACATTCTCTACCAGGATCGAGGAAAATGTTTGCTTCATTGACAGATGGTTAAATATTCTTCAAATTTTACAGACTCAAAATACAACAAATTTCAATAGTCCCTGTGTAACACTGGGCATGATTTCCTCATGTCACTTAAATTGTGTTCACATGGAGCTAGGTGTCAATGGTGTTTTGTGTGTGTGTGAGCAAGCTTGGGGTATGCAGCTCTATTTCGTGCAAGCCTTGTGTGCTTCACAAATTAGTGAATGGATGAGCCACACATCTATTCTTTAATACTACATTCATTAGTACCAGCAAGCAACACTAGATAAGGAAACTAATAAGTTAGTAGTGATAAACACCCACAAGGGTTTTGATGTATTTCATTCGACACTCAAAAGGGTCTGAATGGACACCTACAGTGGCAGCCACTTGTTGAGTCTGTCAAGTTAATAAAACTGTCTATGGATTTTTTTTTAATATTGACTGGAAGTTTCCAAGAATAACAATCCTTGGCCTAAGTAAATTTAGAGTGCATTGAGTTGATTACCCATGGGCCTGATGGTAAATGGAGTCCATAAGTTGACAATCCACAGACCTACTTGACTTCACTATATAAGAAGCCACAATTCTATTTCATCTTTCCCTTCAAATTCTTTTTGAATGAAAATCTTTCTGTCACCATATTATGGGCTTATAGGAAACATTCATGCCAAATTTAATCAAGATCGATTGTTTTAGTCAAATGACCCTTTACCAGACTTTTCCAAAATGCCAATAGTGCTTGCCCTAGCCTTGGCCCAATTCTAACCAAAATTATTATGGGCACATCCTGAGCCATTAGTAAAATTCAAGAAAATGTTTCATCATTATAAGTGCACACATCTAGAAGGAGTGCCCATCCAGATACACACAGAGAGACATCTGTGCATTATTATTGGGATTACTCTCTCCCCTTACAATAGCCTCCACTCCAGCTATTTCACAACATACAATGGAAAACATATTGGTCATCCGAAAATTTTAGAATGCAGTTTTATAGGGGCTGAAGAGGGGCTGGGCTTTGCCTGAGGTCAAGAAAGTTTCAATTCATGCTATCTTCAGAAGTTGAAGGCATGCACGCACCATTACCCAATAATATAGATCAGTTACAGTCTCTTGTTGTTCTTGTAAAATTATACTCTAAATCAAAAATACAAATTGTTTTGTCATATCCTTAGCTACACTGATTTCAATAGCATACTATTACTGGACCTACTAGTATGTCTTGAGTTATCACAATCTAAAGGGGCTACTCCATACTAGACACATTCTCTAAGCCTTGATGGCCACGGAACTTTGAAAGAATCCAGCTATAATTTTGAAACACAAAATTCTATCTAACTTTAAGCATCAGTTTTGAAAAAACTTATGCTCATAGCAATTAAAATCCAGAGATGTTGCTAGACCAACACCACAAGACACTGGACTCCTAATAGCTTTAGGCTGCATTAAAAAAATAGGCTTTTTTTTATAAAAAAAAATTAGCAGTAGTAAAACAACAAATGCCTCATATGAGAAAGTACATCTCCTATTCTGGTCACACACATTCCCTGAATATTATATTATCATGCAACATTCTGGGGAAATCTCTGTTACTGGTTGTTGAAGATGATTATTCATGTATGCTTACGAGGTTCACGGAGAGTTGTGAAGATATCACTGAATGCTGTTGATAGTCCAAGCCCAACCCTTGTTGCAGCAGTGACTGTGATGTCGGAGATACTAGTCTGTGTAGTCAGGTCAGATATAGTATATGATGGGGGACCAGAGGTGGCAGCCACATTAGTGGTACGAATGGGAGTGCTGTCATTCACTGTAAACATGACATCATAGCTAATTATGACTCCATTCGGAACTTGAGGAGGATTCCATGACAGCTCCACTGTGAAGAATGTCACTTGCCCAGTCAGACCAGCCACAGGACCAGGCACTGGATAATAAAAACTACTTATTACACTGCAAATATCTAATCTATATGTAATTTACCATCTTCATCAGTTCTAATAAGACCCAAGGAGGCAGGTGGCCCAGAGCCATTGATATTGATTCCAGACAATAGGAACCTGTACAGTGTGAAGGGAAGGAGTCCATCCACAGTGTAACTTGTGTCTGCACCCCCAAGGCTCCTGGTGGTCAGTGCAGCACCTTCTTCTCCATACTGCAAGTTGAAACTAGTAATCTCTCCATTATGAAGTAAGCATTCAATATTCATCCATGTCAGCAAGATACTCATGGAGGAGATGGTGCTATTCTTGAATTCACGTGGAGCACCATCTGGAGCTATTTATACAGAGAGAGAGAGAGTAAGGGAATGTAATGTCATGCCATCCACACTTCAGGTGCCACTCTCAACACAGCCACTATGCTCACCTGCTGATAGTGTTGTGATATTAAGTCCATGTAATGGCTCCACTATGTCAAAGAAGTCATGTCTAGCCTCAATAGTGAGAGAGTAGACACTGAATTCCTCTAAACCCTCAAAGAGCACAGAGTTAGAGAAACTAATCATAGTCACAGTGCCTGAATCTGTTGTGCATATGAACTGCCCATCCCCAGTTCTCCTAGTGAGGGTCACTGTGTACTGGTCTGCTGGTAGACTGTCCATAGGCTGGGACAAGACTATAGTGGCTGAAGTGGCAGTCACTGATGATGTGACGACTGGAGCCAGTAAATCTAGTGAGAAGGTATACATACATCATGTAATTAGTATGCTAAATATTAACTGTAATATAAAATGTTCTCACCTCGCAAAGTGATAGACTCTGGCCCCAATACATCACTAGGATAGTGCAGGGAAACACCAACTGCATGAATTGTGACTGAAGTTTGTCGACTTCCAAATTGGAAAGTAATTGGAGAGCTATCTGCTGGTATATCAGCATCAATGTCTGCTGTCGTTGAGATTCTGTATCCTTGTGAAGGAGGATTGGCAGGAGCAGTCCAGCGTATTTCTATACTGGTTCTTCCATTTTGTTGTAGTTCAAGATTTGTTGGAGCGTCAGCCTCTATGCAGAAATATATCAAAAAAAAAAAAATAGATTCAATTTTCATTAAAACTAAATATCAAACTTTATTGAATAAAAAGTTAAATAACAAATAGAAGCCATCTAGGATGGAATTCCACTTTACTGTCGTACAGGGCTCCATGTCCTTTTTATATGGACTGCAGAACTTGTGCATAATTACAAAATTTAAAAACTTACAAACAAACAACTCTTGAGCCCAAATAAGGAAGAGTACTCTAGTATTGGATATTCCAGTGCGTAACCATTGTAACATTTTTTAAAATTCTGAGTATATTAAATGCTTAAAATTTACTTTTATGCTACTTACTTATTCCAGGGTTGCCAGGCCAATTTATATTCATCGTGACAAATCTGGAAGCAAATGTAGCCAAAAGTAAGCTTACTTTTCCAAACTAGATCTTTGGGGGCAATACTTTTCTTCAATCATTATTCTTTTATTAGCACTAGAAAAACAACAACAATAGCTTAACCTCAGGACAGCGGTTAACCCATTTTAACCAATAAAATAATAAAGGGAACTTGTAGATGCTCTTTTTGGCAAGCTCCAGGATTTTATTAGAAATGGGGGCCTTTGTCTTTCTTTATTTACAGTAAGAAACGAAGTCCTAAGTTGTTGAGGTTTGAGATTTTGTTCATATTCAATTTAAAATTGAATATGCACCAAATGTTGATTTCTATTGTACAAATCAGGAAAACTTAGGTCTTTAATTCTTGTTTTAAAACAATTTTTGACTTAGTCTTTACTATCATACATTTATGTGGTGTGAGAACACTCTGTACTGTACAGCAATACTTCAAACTAGTTTGTAAGACAGTCCAGAGCATAATCTGCATCCAGTGTAGTTAACTTTATCTTACACTGTCAACTCAATATTGAACAATATCCTGTGGAATGAATTTGCTGGAATTGTTTTCTTCCTTGGCATTGAAGAACTAATTCCAGTTGAAGTATACAATGTATCTGTAGTTTTGCAAAATGTTACCATTCAGCAGGTTCTGCATGCGAAGCTAGTGGAATGGTACACAACATTTAAGACAGAACTTCACTAGCTTAAATTCAACTCAGTCCTGCAAACATTCAATAATTCTGTGTTGCTCTATTTTCCAGTTGAAACTGCCATTTCAGAATAAACTCCTGCCAATATATATATTTTTTTATTATTTTTATTTTGGACAGTTTTTTTTTTTTCTTAGCAGCATCACATTTACCATGATAATTTCCAAGCTTGGCAGGAACCTGGTGACATCTGAAATATATTCTGTGTAAAATTGATTTGAATGATTGGCAAATAATCACCTCAAGGGTGTTCAGTGTTTAGTTAATATGGAAACACATTAATGAATTGCATCACAAAAAAAAAATTTGTTGCAAAAATAAATATTCAATTCTTTGCTCAAATTTGAAAGTATACATCTACAGCACAATTCCGATTTTGGTGAAGATTTTGAAGGGAAAAGAGAGCATTTTCAAGAATAGTCAAAAACTGAAAAAAAAATTATTGATTGGTGACTATTCTTGAATTTTGAATGCCAACATCAGTGAAATATGACCAAAAGCAGCCAAATTGAAATGGGCAACCAAACAAAAAAATTATTGATTCAACTAACTTTTTTAGGGCTAAATTTGTCTGATTTGGTCCATAAGAGTCCAAATGCAATCATGTATCATTCTGCTGCATATTCTATGCTCTATGTTTGGAGGGAGTGATGATTGACCTTTGGTGGTCATTCAGCATTTAGTTCACCGTTTGGCTGACCTCAATGAGGGAATTTTTAGGGTGTCTTAGTGTTTACATAGTGTGATGTGTGAGGAAAGTGTGCCACTCAGAAAAAAAAAGAAAAAAAGGTTACTCCATTACCGTTGCTTCAGGCACAAAAGTACTAATTAAGTAATTTCCAGAGTAAACAAAAGTCATACGAAATTTACCACAAACACTGATATGGGTACACCTGGCCACCTCAAATCACTGCATAGGACTTCTTTTTATGTATCTATAATACACTGTTTTTTAGTTTGTACAGTTCAGATTTAATTCCTTCAAAAAAGCTGAAGAAATCTTAAGTAAACTTTCATGGGTTCATAAGGGTGCCTCACTGCACATCCTAGATGTTAAGATCAGATCACTATGGGTGAGGTTAGGTGACATGAAACACTAGCGAATCACAAAGTTCAATGAAATTTGGCATGTTTATTAATTGCATCACATCGTATGATTAATGAGATTAGTGTCAATATCCCTACATGTTATATTAAGCAAACTAAATGTGTTTGTTGCTGCAGGAGGTCATAGGCCGACCAAATAAAAAGCCCCATAGGGCATGTTTTTTGCTAGTATTATGTAAAGATCTAACTGCATCCTGTCCCAGGTGAGATCACTCTTGTATTACATTTGACTTCTATTGTACATTATAAACAAGGGCTACCTACTGCTATTGGATAAAGCCATCATCCATCAGTGAAGTCATTTAATATATGCACAGATACTTCTATTGATATTGAAGGTTTTAAGATTAACAAATAGGTAACAGCAAAAAAATAGGTTTGGTTTGGAAGTGACAACTAAAAATAGCATGTGTGGTAACACTTAGAATTTACCAAATAGTAATCAAGAATGAGGACATAGAGTATATATATATGTATGTATATATATGTACATATAAATATGTGTGTATATATATAGATAGATATATAGATATATAGATAGATATATAGATATATATATATATATATATATATATATATATATATATATATACCTCTTAAGTTTTGATGTTTGTTGTTTTTTTTTGTTATATGTCAGTTCATAACTCTAGAATTCTTAACTTTGGGGGGGTTTTTTGTAATCCCACATTCATTTACTATAAAGTTCTACTTCCCTCAAGGCTCCACCTCAAACTGTGGGTGGGTGTGTCCATGTGTTGTTGGTTATTGTTTTTATCCCGTTCTTTGGACAACATGTGGTTTAATATTTATAGGATAAATATTGCAAGCACAGCTACAAATATTCCTTTTATTGGACAACCAGTGTTGTCATTACTACAAGTGGAGCTGCCATGGGCCCCCGGTATGTACAATTGGGTTACTATAGCATACATGAAATACACTGCCCTGATATATGTGCATGGTACCTTCCACAGTGAATGTGCCCACCATGGCAGTGGCTGTGTCTCCATTATTGACAGTATAGGTGTACTCTCCTGGTAGTCTGCCTCTCACAGTTAACCTGCTCTGATATAGTCCAATAGAACAAGGATTGAGAATGTTTGGAAACAGCAGAGCAGCTATAGTATAGGGGCCAGTAGAGGTGATTACAACACCATCCCTTCTCCATGTGATGTCTGTAGGTTCACCTCCTTCATATATGCCAAGGAGAGGAAATTCACTATTTGAAAGACTGTTGAAGTCATTTGGTGTTGTCAAGAATATGGCACTTGATGTAATAGCACCTACATTGGTATAAAGAGAGAAAGGGAATGGGGGAGGGGGGGCACTGTTACAACAGGGGACTTCATTACTACATCACATAGGAACTGCCACACTTACTTATGGTATCAATGAAAAATCAGTACAATGGAAAATGGGTTGGTATTAATGACTGGTAATGCTATTCCTGGGAATTGCAACTGCTAAATAACTCATGCTCTTACCATACTATTGGAATAGTGACTATATTTAAATTAAAATCTCCTGCCTGCTGATTGCAAATTATACAGTATTATTCAGAGAAAATAGAGTACGAAAGCAAATAAAAGGTTTGTTATGACTCACCAGTGAGCTTACTGCTAGTGTTCAGAACTCATTGACAAGTGGCAGTAGGGTTGAGTGTCAGATAGTTGCCACAGTAATCCCGGCCCAGAAGTAGCTGCAATACTTCATAGAACTATTTGTTAAGCAGCACCTGTGGCAATTCAGAAATTCTCGGAAATGGAGTACTGCCTGACAAAGTGTTTAAAGAAGAACTTGTAGGTACTTCTGGTCTACTTCATCTGTGGCAATAGTCTGACACTCACAGCTACTGCCACTCACAGTTACTGCCACTCACAGCTACTGCCACTCACAGCTACTGCCACTCACAGCTACTGCCACTCACAGCTACTGCCACTCACAGCTACTGCCACTCACAGCTACTGCCACAAGCCAATGAATTCTCAAACTAAAGGAAAGCTGCTGGCAAAGTAATAATTAATCTTTCATTCACTTTTACACTCCATTTTCTCTACAACCACAGCTCTGAATATTCTGGAAGTCACTATCAGAATTAAGTAAACTTTATAAAGGTCTTCATTTTTAATAGTATGGTAAAAAAAAATTAAAAAAAAGGTATTAAGCAGTTGCAATTCTCAAGAATAACATGACAGTCACTAATGATAATTACACTTTCTATGGTGCTAGGGGTACACTGATACCAAAGTAAGCATGGCACCATGTACACAACATGATCATATTAGTTCCTATTGACTTGAAAGAATATGGAAACACAATTACTTGACAGCTGCCTATCTATACTGCTGCTCTATTATATTAGAAATGAATAACTGAGCTGACATACAACAGAGCTGGGGTACATGCAGGACTATCTTACAGAATTGGTGAGGTGAATAAATAAATACTATTAAGAGCAATACTTCTGATCCATTTTTTCACGCTTTAGCCCTCCCCCCCCCACCCCCACACACACACACCCTACCCCAGCTTTTTTTATGTTGTGAAATAGCTGATTGTTTGTTGTTGTTTTGTTTTTTTTTCTTCTTTCTTCTTTTTTATACTGGGGAAGTCATGATGGAATATATATAACAGATTTTAGCTGGCTTCTGGAACATACAAACTAACCAATCTCAAGATATATGAGCAATCTACTAAGCTATATAGCTACAGCTGCCAAAAATATTCAAGGCTAATGATAAGCAAATGTTATATTTTTGCATTTTTAAGTATAAAAAATTCCTGTGATCAGTTATGTACGTAGGGTCCCCAGTACACTTTATTGCCTAGGGCCCATAATTCTGTTAAAATGGTCCTGGGTACATGAACTGTATCTACATAGACAGGAAAATAAATATTAATTATTAATCAACATTTCATGACATTCATAATCAACAAGGGGAAAAAAGAAAAAGAAAACCTCTGCAAACCCCTTAACTTCTTCAGAAGTTTAGCAACCTCACAAGTGAGCAACCCTTGCAGAAGCTTTTTTTTTTTAAACAAGACAAAATATTATTTCAACGAATTTAATTTGTTTCAAGAAAACACATGGCCATTTTACCAAGATTTAATGGTAGAGCCTTCTATAGTGGGAGCTCACACCCAGGATTACCCATGATATTTAATGGATTTAGACAAATAAAGAGGGAAAAGCTTTAAATGCTTGGTAATACCAACCACTGCAGTATAGTTAGTTTTACTGCTAATGACTTCCAAAATTTACATAGATAGCTTAAGGCTAGCAGGCATTAGGGTAGCTTGATTTTGAAATAAAATATATAGCCAGTTAGCTACACTCCTGAATATTCCCTAAGTATTCATAGCTTGATGATGAATCAGCTCTCAGTTAACTATTTCAGACTCTGGCCCCTCTTATTTTTCTTGCCTGTGTAGGACAACAAAATGAACATTGCTGAAGAATATGACTACTTCTGCATATACATTTGTATATATAATTACTTACACGTCTCCTGCGCTGATGACTGAGCTAGTGTGTAGTGAAGCAGGGTAATGGTGATAATTGGCCCCATTGCTTGTGCTGCATACATTATTGAATGCTACTAAAGTCCAGTCCACACTATAACCGGGTTTGTACCTCTCTCCAGCAATACCCGTTCCAAACGTTTTCTTGCGTCCACACTAGCACAGGGCTGAACCCGCTCCACATCACCTGCGTGGGCTGACAGATTGGCTGGGCTGACTAATTGTTCGTTGTTTTGTCTCTTTCTTAGAGAGCGAGGAGAGAGAGCTGTTAGTAGCTAAACCTTTAATAGCGAACATATAGCCGCAGGTATATTCAATAAATCTGAGCCGCTTGAAACCTACCCTTCTGAAGGTTTCAGGTGGAACCGGGTGAGGTGGGATGAAACCGGGTGTAGTGTGCAGGGTTGCCAGGTGGTTGGAAGTTAAACTAAATTCAGTACCTCCTGAACTTTAGTGGCCCAGTTTACAAAGCAAATGCAAATTGAAAATCAATTAATACTATTGAGCCTAAGTACCAGACACTCATGCCCAATGAAGTATTATAAAGTAGCTCAAGGGCTTGCTTACAATTTACACTTTCCAACGGCTCTATTTAAAGCAATCAGTGCATTAAATATAGCCTTTAATAGTATACAATATTACTCTTTATTTCACTTTATGTATATATTTGATATTCTAGAGTTTGGGCCAGAGATATACTATTCATCACTTCCTTTACACATTGATTTTATCATATTTTTAATTCAATCGAATTCATTCACTCATTTCTAATTAAGAATACTGTAAAATTCATCATATATTTAAATTTATTCTTAATTAAGATGAATTAATTTCTTTACAATTATCAAATACCATGGAATTCTCATTTATAAGACCACTGAAGTTCAAGGAGTACCCAAATTTCAAGGTATTAAGTATAAACATAAAGACAAACATTAGAATTCGGCATGTTCCAGCATCAATTAGCATCCTCTTCACTGTTTTTTCTCTGCATACATTGCATCCATCATAAACAGGTCAAACATGGCTTTTGTTGGCACAAAGTTTACACAACATAATCCTTTGAAGTACAAATTGGTTCAGATTCGAATGATTGCCTCCAGTATTGGTAGTTTCATCCTGTATTGTAATTTTTTTTTTTTTTTTTTTTTTTTTTTTTTTTTTTTTTTTTTTTTTTTTGTGAACGTAACATTAGAAAAAATCAGTTCAAAAAATGGCATTCCAAATGGACATTATAAGGCATGTAAAATATAGGCTGACAATTCCAGGAATGGTCTACCAGCACAATCCTTGTACTGACTGCAGGATGCACAGAATATCACAGGGTCTGAAGGCAATTCTCCCCCAAACTCTTCTTCCCAATCCACCAGTTTAATATCTCTGTACTGTTAGTCAATCAAATCACCTCTCTTACCCTTTGCAGCCAAGGCATGGGTAGATCTTTAAACTTGGTCCTGTTGCTAGTAGCAAGCCCAGTGAGTGGCATAAAGGGGGATAGTCCCTTGAAGAAAGGACACTTCAACTTGAGCCAGCACTCCAACAAAAATATTTGGCACCGCTTTTGCACCTCCTCCACTCTTGGAATAACTCTCTCTTTCCTTGCTGTGCAATCACTTTGAGTGCCTCTGAATCAAAGGAAGCCCCCAATTGGACCAGGGAAAGAGCGGTTTCCTGGCCTTGCCTGTCCAGCAGTCTCTCTTTTAAATATTGGTGCAGATGGTCAAGAGATTTAACGAGTTTCTCCACTAAATAATCATCAGACTGAAATATCTTGTTTACCCACTCAAAGTGCAGTACCACTGGTATTGCAAATATGAGATAAAGTTTGAGGATCACATCCAGAAACATGATTCCTCAACATGCCTATCTCGTAGTGAACATCTTGACTCTGACCTGGTACATCGATGCAGGAAAAGTAAGCTTGTAGGTGGAACCAGTTGTCACAGATGGATAATAGTACTTTGCCTGGGCCAGCCACCTAGTCTGACAATACTTTGCGAAAGGTAGAGAAGGGGTCTCACCTCATCATCTTCCCCAATGCTCATAGTCAAAATAGGGTCTTGTAGCATATCTATCCTCAGTGTAGATTTACTGAACCACTTAGGTATTATTGACAGCAGATAGCCCACTGAAGATGGAAACACCTCAAAACTGTATTTTGCACAAATAGCTAGGCTGTAACAAGTAATTTTAGTAGTATACAATTTGGTGAGACTGCATGCAGGTGAAACCACACTGAGTCATGTACACCAACCTTAGATGAAGCTCCATTGAATGAGAATGTTATGCAGTCAGACAAGTGCAGTCCAAGCTCTAACAGTCTTCTTTATGGTCTTAAAAATCGCCTCCCCAGTGGCTTGTATATGCTCAAAAGTGCAACTAACCCTGTCACTACAGCTCTCTGGGATTCACTGAAATATCGGATTAAAACACATAGAACTTTCTCTGTTGAAGACTCAGTTGTTTCATCAATTAACAAACTGAACTTGGAACCACGTACTCATTCACCAGCTGTTCACAAAGACTGGGTGCCACCACTTTTTTAGTTTGTGCAGAACACTTAGTTTGATGTAGGGCAATCTTTGACAACGATGACCCACCTCATTAGGTACCAGTATCTCACTTAAATCATCCACAGTTTCAATGGCACCATGGCAGCAGACACATACTGCCAATTCAAACTCTGCCCTTGTCACCTGTGTGGACAACTCCTTCCTTTTAAATGAAATTGGCTTAGATATACACATTGCTTTCTGCTTCTTACAATGTTTGTCTGATTTTTCATGTTTCCTCAAATTGGCAACTTTTGGATAGATTTTGTCCAGACAGAGCTTGCAAAATGGATTTTGGGGGTCTCCAAGACCAGCAGCAGTTTTTTTCCCCTATGGAAACTCCTTTTCCCCTCATCACAGTCACCACACTCACAGGTAGTCAAAGGAAAGGACTGATTTAGCACATAGAACATGTAGCACACAACAATACAGTACACATCATCAACTAAGACTATTATAATTTTCTAAATCACCCATATACAATAAGAGATTTTTGTACCCACAGCAATGATATTAATAAAGTAGAAATTTGTATTCTAAATCACACCCATGCATAGTGATTTCCACCAGCAGCAATGCAATTAATCTAGTTCATTATATTAAAATACCAATACCAAGATGCCAATTTACAAAACAAGTTTTAGTCTGGCCTCCTGAAATTCTCTAATGAGACCAAGCATGTCTAAGTAGGCCAATTGAGACCAAATTTGTGTTTGTCCTCCTGCAATTATTTTTTTGGAGTCTGAGCAGAAAAAAAGAGACCACTTTTTTTTTGTGATTTTGGCCTAAAAGAGGCCAACCTGGCAACCCTGGACACATGTCACTTCCAGACACAGGGTGAAACTGTTAGTCAAATGGAGTACAGTACAGCTGCTAGATGTTTGGGTGGGGGGGAGGGAAATTTTAAGGATGAAGTCATGGATGTGGAGGGGTTTCTGTTAGCATGGATATTGGCTGTTGGTGACTTCATTATAGCCTCCTGCCTGGCTGTTCTAGATTAATATGTTTCTAACCAATCTGGTGGTGTACCAGTTGTGCCCTTTAATTATGCACTGGGTAAGGTTTCATAATTAAAAATAAGATTATCAATTTTGGGGGGGGGGTGGGGTATAAATCTCTTGGATCAATTCAAGATAATACAAATGCAAAATGAACTGTGATGAAGTCATTAGTTTAATTTTTTTTCATGTGCAATAATTCACGAAATTATATCATCACATTACTTTTTTTGAAACTGTTTTTGAGCTGTTTCTGATTTTATTCACAGATCTGAATCATTTATGATGAACATTTTTCGATTAACACTGTTCATCATGGAGTATTGCCAAGAACTTACCAGCAGGTGAGGAGTTAAATATACCATATGATTATTGGGTCTTGTGATCTGACATACAATAAAGTAAATTACCAACTGCAATAAGAGCCTATGGTATAGTTGTCTTCATGACAATCATAAATGTATATTCTCCCTAGTCTCCTGTGCCAGAATTTGGGTGTGGTTATTATAGCCAGGTTTTCATGAACCAGTTTCTAGGTCTTGAAACCAAATCTGATTGGTCATAGTTGTCAAAGATCATGAATGCATGGTCACAATTAGCAATGAATGCACTGTCATAATTAGTGGTGAATGCACAGCCATAGTTAGTGGTGTATACACGGGCAGTTGAAGGCAGAGTTACATGCTCGAAAGTTAGTTATTCGTATACTTCACAAATTCGTGTTTCATATCTGCAACTAAAATTATATTTTATGCATGTGACACACTTCCACTGGGATACGAAAATATGGCATTAGTGACCAAATGGATTATTCCCTTTTTAGTTTGTCTGGCTGGACAGATTATATCCTCCCTTTATCAAAACCAGCAGAGGTCTCTCTGTATAGAATTTAATATTTAGTAATTTTCCATCAAATTGATGCATGATTCTATAATTATGGCTCTGATGTTAGCTCACTCTAGGTAAGATCAACAAAACTGTGCCCACCCCCCATTTCTTCTGTTATCCTTTTATTATTGTTGAGCCCAGTAGGCCCAAAAAAAAAAACAACTGTGAATCACATGAACTCTGTACAACAGCAAAAGTATGGCTTGTGGTATTCCATCCTTAGATGGATTCTAGTTGTTTGTTTGTTGTTGTTTTTTGTTTTCTTTTCCTTTCTTTTTAAAGTAATTTTTCAAAAAATATATATACATAAATGTAATTTTTTAAAATTGAAATTTAAACAACTACGTGAATTGTTCAAAGTTATATTCCAAAAAACAATAATGTTTTCTTCAAAATTTGTGTAAACAGAGAAGAATCATGCATCAATTCAGTCTGTCTCCATTTAACATTTCCCTTAATAGTGTTTTAAAATGACATCATGAACTAAATAATTTTTGTTATAATGCAAGCATCAATTATTGTTATGACTAAAATTAGCTCAGAGTAGGAATTTTTTCTAGAAACAGTTAGTGACAGCAAATCTATTTTCTATCTATATCTACAGATATAAAGCTTAGTTCTGTCTGTTTGTCTGTCTGTGTCACAGGATTTGAAACCAATGAACTGATTGGGATGAAATTTGGCATGAGACCTTGGGGTGGGTGTGAAATTGTTATATTTATTTAAATTTTGAATTGGGCACATTTTTTGTCCGTCTATTTATAATTTTATGTTTGTGCATCACCACTGTAAGAGAACATCTTGGCCAATTTGCATGAAATATGGCATAAGGACTTGGATTGGGTGTGGGATAGTTATTATATGACCAAATTTAGAAATGTATTATTTGTCTATCTCTCTCATTCAATTTTCTATTTTAGCATAACCGCTATGATTGAGAGAACTGATGGGCTGATTAGGATGAAATTTGACATGAGCATTTTGGGTGGGTGTGGAATGATTATTACATAATTGCATTTTGAATTTCCATATTTTAGTCTTTCTATCTATCTACCTTTTTATATTTGTGCATAACGATTGGGATTGAGAAAACTGCCGGGCCAATTGAGATGAAATTTGGCATAGCACCTGTGATCAGTATGGGGTGGTTAAATTTTATATTAACATTTTGTCTATCTATCTATCTATCTTTCTTTCTTATTTGTGAAAAATCACTGGGATTGAGACAATTGCTGGACCAATTTGGATAAATTTTGGAATGAGTATTTGGGGGTGTGGATGGTTATTATAAGATTAAATTTTAAATGGCCATATCTTTTGTTTGAATAACCACTGGGATTTAGAGAACTGCAAATCCGATTTGGGATGTAATTTGTCATGAGCTCATAAAGTGGGTGGGGCTGATTCTCACATAATAAAATGTGCAATTGCAGCATTTTGCCTCTCCATCTCTTTTCTATCTTCATGCAGCCGCTGGAAAGATTGGGATACAATTTGGCATACACAGTTGGGGTCTGTAGGGAATTGTTGAAATAAATAATTTTAGATTTCCCCCTAGCTATCTCTTTTGTGTGTGTGTGTGTGTGTGTGTGTGTGTGTGTGTGTGTGTGTGTGTGTGTGTGTGTGTGTGTGTGTGTGTGTGTGTGTGTGTGTGTGTGTGTGTGTGTGTGTGTCTGGGTCATGTGGGTTGCATGGATGAAGAAAGGCTTCCAAATAGATTATTTTTTGGGGAGCTTAACATGAAGAGACCATGCCACGGGGCAAGGAAGAGGTGGAGGGAAATTCTGAAAGTGGATTTGCAGGCAATTGGTGTGTATGATAGATGGTATGAGTTGTGTCAGGACAGGAAGGAGTGGTTTCATCTGTGTTTAGATGGTGTAGAGAAAATTTCAACATCCAGGTGATGGAACACCTGTTCAGCTAACAAGCAATCTGAATTAAGAACACTAAGTTGTGCCTGTGGAAGAAAATTTCGAAGACAAGGAGATCTGACCAGACACCAACATTTCTGTGTGATGCCATCATAAGCTAAGTTTGTTGCCATTGGTCCTGGATTCATCCAGGACACTGCCATCATGGTACTTCGTACCATGGGCAGCTTCTAAGTTCTGAAGTGTGTGTGTGTGTGTGTGTGTGTGTGTGTGTGTGTGTGTGTGTGTGTGTGTGTGTGTGTGTGTGTGTGTGTGTGTGTGTGTGTGTGTGTGTGTGTGTGTGTGTGTGTGTGTGTGTGTGTGTGTGTGTGTGTGTGTGTGTGTGTGTGTGTGTGTGTGTGTGTGTGTGTGTGTGTGTGTGTGTGTGTGTGTGTGTGTGTGAACTGCTTGGCTACCTGGAATATAATTTGGAAAAAAAAGCTTCTTTTCTTATGCCTTCAATTTTCCATTGCAATGGGTATTGCTAAAGGGGATCCAATGGGGCCAGATCCAGCATGGTTATGAACTTAGTCCAAACTAATCTATCAATAAACTCTTCTACTTTTTCATAGGGTAGGCACCATTTGGGCACTCTCTGTATTTAGATATACACATATATTTTTTCAAATATTTTGTGCTCATTCTGCATGAAGGTGGCTCGACTGTATCTGATATGACTTCTTTCAGAGAACTCTAATCATGAATTTATGTTTTATATGTGGTTAGTAATGTCTCCAATTTGAATACAAGTTTTATTAAAACTCTACATCACAAATTGGTTATTTATTCCAAATACGTATTTATATATATGCTCTGATTTTATATTTTTTGGAGTGATTTTGAGCTGTGGACACTATTCAGTTGTAGCATTTACTTTCAGATAGACATAGTATTCCAGTTTACTAGTGTGGAAAAGCTCAACTTTGAGAGTTTAGGTAGAAGTTCAATTTATCTTTTTCAGAATATGCAAGACAATGACAAGAAATCATCAAGGCTATTATTTACATAAAAATAAGATGATAAGTGAATATTCTAGAAAGATGACACTAATCAAACAAACAAATAACATGTTCAACTAAGGCTAACTAATAACAGCATTAATGTTCTATTCAGAAAGCTAACAACAATATGAATCATACCTCAACTAATTAAAATACCACATTTACATTAGCACATTAATATTAATATATTACTGTTCTATTCAGGAAAACCAATAACAGTATCAATCATAAACTAAAGTATTCCAATTAACATCTAAATTTATTAATTTAGTTCAATGTACTGTCACACTAGTTAGAGAAAAACAGAGATATCTTACAAAGATTATTTCTGATTAAAATGATTTTTTATTATATAATTTATTTTAAGCCTCACCTTCTTATTTTAGCAAACAGTTTGAAAGATTTCACAAGCTAACACTTTCTGAGCTTTCACTGACTTTGATAATTGATTTACATAGTTCCAAAGCTAAGCACTCAATTCAACCCCTACTCTTTCCACATATTCTATAACATCCTCTCCCTATGTACTTTTAATTCTATTTCTGGGTCCTTATTGCTTATCTAGCAACATTACAAGTTAATCGTAGAACTTATAATTATCTGAAATATTGTCCCAAATTAAACCCAGGCAGTTCAATGAGTCTCCAGGATTAAAATTAATTTAGAATTCATTGAAATCCAATTAGGAATGAATCCTAATATTTTTGTAAATGATTTTGAGCTTTGACCATTTCTAATGAGATTTGTATTATCATATTCAGCAGTGAAGTGGTTCAGTCATGATTTAAGTGTGGTGCCATGCCAGTGTTTAATTCATGTATTTTGTAGCAGACATCCTTATTTCAGCCATGGACAATGTCCCATACATATTACAGGCACCATCATAATACCAATGCTGCGATTATTCAGTATAAGATTCATCCACTAGATAGCAGGCAAACACTTAAGAGTGGTGACAGGACATACAAGAATAAGAGAGGAAATGTAACAATTGAAATTATCAATTCCAATATTGTTCCATACAATACACTCCTGTCTCTCAGATATAATGCACATGTCAATGTTGAGGTTGTCAACTCCGATCAGGCAGTGAAGTACTTATAAAAATATCTCATCAAGGGCTCATATAGGATCATTGTCAGTATTGCTCAGGATTTGCTAATTTAATTGTTGATGAAGTAAACATATTCCTCAATTTCTAATATGCTTCTGCAAGTAAAGCACTATTTCTTATCTCTAGATTTCCCATCCATGATAAGTCACCTGCAGTAGAGAAGCCACTATGTCACGTGCCAAATGAGCAATAGAGAGGCAGAGGCATGATTTAAAGAGGACCACCGACAACAAAACTGATAGCCTACTTGATCTCAACAGGCAGGATGAAACTGCCCATGGCATACTCTACCCAGACATTCCAAGATTAGAATAAAATAACAAGAAAAACAATGGTTCATCTGTCTAAAGTGCTATTTTTGTTGTTTTTCTTTGGCCTGACACCAAACAGAAACATTACAGTAGCAGGAAAGAGTCTGAAAATACAATTGTCTAGCCAGACCCTTTAAAAAAAAGAAGAAGATGTAATGTCTGGACAAACTCAATACTCTATTATACTAAAGCTGTTCTGCACAGCGTCTTATTTATTAAAGCTCCAGAGGTGATAAGAGTTTCATTTTGTAAAGAGAGTTTACAGATACAAAGACATGCCCACTATAGGAAAGTACAGGTTAAAATAATGTTCTGAAAAGAGTGATTTGCTGTCTCAGGGGTTGGCTTGCAAAACAGTGGAGATATTTCCAGATTTGGCAAACGTGGCAAGGCAGAAATCCAAATATAATCCCAAGATTTCTGTGTCTTTGAAATCTGGGATATTCCGTAAAATTAAAAAAAGTAAAAAAATATATATAATTGGAGGTTGATATGTATATTATATGTAGATGTGTATATACATATGTGTAATGTATATATATGTCTATATGTATGTTCCCTATATATTTAAAAGGAGATCTGTCTGTCTGTCTGTCTGTCTGTCTGTCTGTCTGTCTGTCTGTCTGTCTGAAAATGGTTACCATGGTAATAAAAATAGCCAAACATGGTATTTGGCCAGAAAAACCCTTGGAGCTACAGATCTAAAACTTGGTATACATATACAATTTCACTCTGGGAGTAACATGGGCTGGGTTCCACTTGGCCAAACCTCTTCCTTTTCCTGTGTAAGATCAAAAAAAATGCCAAAAATGGTATTTCAGCAACAAAAAAAAACCCAAGGGAGTTAGACCCACGCACCCATATATATTTGGAATTAATATAATTTGTGGAATGTTTTAAGTGCATGTATAAGACCACACCCTTTACTGTTTAATGTCAGGCTAAAAGGAAGCCAAAAATGGTACTTTGACCAGACAAACCCTTGGAAGAACAAGACTTAATATATGTTATGCATACATAACTTGATGTTTGGAATGACATGGGTGGAATCCCTTCTGGCTACACCTCTTTCCATTGGTGTGTAAAGCGAAAAGTGCCAAAAAAAGATATTCTGAATAACGCTTGGACTGAAGGAGTTAGATCTATGAACACACTTTAATATATATTTTGGTTCGTGAGTATGGTATGTGTAGTATCTTATGTGATATCTTATACTGGCTTTATTGATAGCCAGTTAATAAATGCACATGCTTAATACTCACTTATAAAAGTTAACAGAACCTTTCATTGCAAGACGACAATAACAAGTATTGCAGACGGATGAAGTGCAAGAACCCGTGGAAGAACAAAGACAAAGACAATTGCAATGTTTTATATACATACAATATACTGGTAATGAATGCATAATCAATGATGTCATTAAGCATCATCCTTGAGTGGTATAATCATTATACTGGAGTGGTATAGTTTACCACAGTATGTGTAAACACTGGGACTAAAACGGCTGAAATTCGGAATGTACTCTCCAAGAACACAGGTGAGCATTATTAAAAAGATATGGGCATGGTAATGGTTGTAGTTTTGTCATACCCACATCCACAGACTATTTATGGACTAATCAGGCTGAGATTGGGCATATGGAGTCCAAGTATCCTGGTGAGCATTATTAATTATGATTAGGTGTGGGAATGTGTGTGGTTTGGTATTGGCCACACCCACAGGAAGTAGTTATGGCTGCCTAAAGCCAATTAAAAGGCCAACCATGCTGAAATTTGGGCGGCTTCTACAATGTTTCGTGTTAAAATTGGCTGGGCAACGCTTGCTATATGCTGCTAGTGTATATATATATATATATATATATATATATATATATATACATGCAATATAATAGCACATACATATACTTATATATATTGCATATATACACATTATGTGTATATATGTATATAAGCAGGGCTGTAGCTAGACATTAAAATCAAATGAGGCAGAGAAGTGTTCACCAATAATAAAGTAGGTTCTTGCAGAGGTAGTGCAGAGGAATAGAGTTGGTTGATGGATATAATGTGTTACAGCGAGCGAAAAAATGATGGTGCAGGGATCCTCCCCAAAGAATAATAGAGAATCTGACATACCTACCAGCTCCTTCTGCACATTAGGATTGGAAAAAGTTATTCAAGAGGGATAATAGTACATCTTGAATAATAACATAACCAGTTTTCTTTAATTACTGGGATGCAGCATTTAGCTATACAATAGAATTTTTTTAAAGAAAAAAATATATATACACTTCATGAGTAATAATAACTGCAGGATTTTATTCCCACTCTTCATATAGTCAGCTAGCTTGTTATTAAAAAAAAAAAAAAAAAAAAAAAAAAAAAAAAAAAAAAAAAAAATTAATATAGAGATTTGAGTTGGGAGAGGATGAAGACAATTTCAATTCCTGGATTAGATAAAGATGAGATGTTTAAAGATATTCTTTCTAGTGGGGTCTGGAGGATATGCCCTTCCAAATAAAATGTAAAATTAAATTTTAAATTATTCTCTAAGATCAGGGTGAAAGGCAGTCTTGAGCTGTAAGACAGCTACATGGTTGATAAATTGTAATAATGGGAAAAAGAGGGAAAAAAAAGTCTTTCTGTTCTCTATCATTTGAAGGCCATTGCCATTATCTGATGGTGTTAGGAATCCAAGCCTGGTAGACCCACAAGATGTCCATCTCCTGAAGAAGATAATGATTCCTATATATGTTGGCCAGTATATGTTGGCCAGTGCTCTGCTATTTAGGTATTCTTCTATTAACTGGCTTGGCACAGTGACTTCAACTAACACAGTGCACTGAAGGAATAATCATGAGAATTCCAACCACTGGAAGGATTAGAAGCAACAAGAGTACAGCATGGATATTCAAGTGTAACAAAGTGGGACACATTTTGAGGGAGTGTCAAAGTAGGCAAGGTACTAAGGAAAATTGTAAATTATTTGCATGTGACCTAATCTACCGGTTCTCTCATACAAGAAGCATTTTTACCTCAGCATGTACACTTGATTCAATCTAAACCTTCCTTGCAGCTAGTCACGGCTTTTGGGGAAAAGTTAGAGATAGTAGATCACATATATACTCTGGGTATAATTGAATGAAGTGCAAGTAGTCCAACTTGATTGTTGTCAAGCAGCTGATAGCTCCTGTTATTTTGGGAATTAATTTCTTGCAGAAGAATTTTTTAGTGCTGTATTTCTTCTGTACACCAATTGAAATACATCAGAAGCATCAAACAAATGCAATCCAGCTGAAAGAAGCTAATTATACATCAGAGGAGCTACAAGTAATACATGATGCAGTGACCAAGTCTAAATCAAAGATATGTAGCATAATAGATGTTATGGATCCAACAATAGACATAATTTATAAGTGAACTATTCCAAAACTTGATAGAAAAACTATCTGGGAGAGACCAAAATGTAAAGTACCAGGACTCATGTCAGTTGTTCCAGGGTTTAAGGATGTATTCAGTATATCCCCAGGTGTGACTTCTGAAACTCATCACTACATTCCTACATCTGGAAGTCCAGTGCGAATTCCAGCACTTTATTGTGAGAACATCGAAGAACAGATAGAACACATACACAGTGAGGGAATTATAAAGGAGAGTAGCAGTACTTGGATGACTCCAGCAGTATTTGTGAAGAAGACGTCTAAAGGAATACCTCTCTGCATGGATTATCGGGAACTTAACAAGAGGACTACAATGGGTGCATATCCGCTTCCATTACAAG
Organism: Lycopodina hypogea; assembly: GCA_963969325.1. Taxonomy (NCBI): domain Eukaryota; kingdom Metazoa; phylum Porifera; class Demospongiae; order Poecilosclerida; family Cladorhizidae; genus Lycopodina; species Lycopodina hypogea. The sequence continues at coordinate 13,630,464 of OZ017782.1, read as the reverse complement.
ATGAAGTCCAGGACGGATTGGCAGGCTCAACTATCTTTTCTGCACTTGATCAAGAGAGTGGGTTTTGGCATAATCCTGTACATCCTCAGGATCAAGACAAGACTGAATTCTGCCTAGGGTTGGGAATGGGACTGTTCAATTTTCTGAGAATGTCATTTGGCTTAACTGGTGCACCAAGTTCATTCCAAGGATTGATGAATAAGATACTGGGAGGATTGACTTTTGTAACCCATTATATTGATGATGGACTAATCCATTCGCAGAATGAAAAAGCACATCCAGAGCACCTACGGATCATTTTTGAATGTTTGCAGAAGGCTTGACTAACCCTGAGAGGTAGAAAATGCCACATTAGTAAGTCTACAGTATCTTACCTTGGTCACATATTTTCTGGCACAGGAGTGGCTCCTGACCCAAAAAGATCCTTGATGATCAAGAATGACCAAAGCCAACAGATGTTAATGCTGTATGTCGATTCCTCGTATTATCACGGGTATATATGCCAATTTGCTGATATAGCAAGTCCACTACGCAATCTCACCAAGAAAGGTGTAATCTACAACAGGGCCATAAGATGTGAGAATGCTTTTACCACACTCAAGGAGAAACTCACAATTTCACCAGCGTTTGTTTACCCCAGGTTCAACTATTCCACAAGTGAATTTGTCCTGCAAACAGATGCCAGTGATGTTGGATTTAGTGCAGTCCTTGAGCAGGATGGACATGTTGTGGTATATTCAAGCCGCTCATTGACCAAATATGTGCATAATTACTGTGTCATAGAGAATGAATGTTTATCTGCTGTGTATGCTAAGAAATAATTGAAGCATTACCTGTTGGGGTGTAAGTTTAAGCTCTTTACTGACCATGCTCCTCTCTAATGGCTATCTGCACAGAAAATGAATGGTCCCTTTGTTGTTGGGCACTTGCCATACAAGAATATGATTTTCAGATGTTACAGGAAAGGATCACTTTACAGTACTACCAATGCTCTTTCTCGCTGAAACAGTCCAAGCTGTCCGGTGGATTCACGCTCAGCTGCCACAGATGATTCAGTTCAAGAAAAAGAGAACCTCCATCAAGGCCAACTAAATGATCCCATAATAAAGGAATTGTATATGGCACTACAATCAAAACATCTTCTACCAAGCTGGAGACAATCACCATTGCATCATTATTGGCAACTCTGATCACAACTCCAGGTAGTAGACAATGTTGTCTGTATGAGGTATTTTCCCAGTCCAGGCTCTGATGATTTATTAATTACAGTGCTTCCATCAAGCCATCACTGGAGAGCCTCCGCACCGCAATAATGACACTTCCACATCGGGCCAACACAGATTTGAAAAGATGCTGCTCCATTTAAAGCAAGAGGTGTACTGGGTAAATATGGCTACATGTGTTTAGGATTATTGTAGACAATGTGCCCAATGTCAGAAGACTAAACTGCATATGCCTTTCAGAGCATCACATACCAATATTCCCATGGGTAGACCTTGGGAAATGATCACAGTGGACATTCTCGAAGTGCCACTCTCATCATATAACAACCGATACTTGTTATGCACAAGCAGCATAGCAGTAGAAAACCTTCATCAACCGCATGAGTTTTCAATGTCAATGGCACTGTTTAGTTATCAATACGGAATGTTCTGAAATTGGATCCCAGGTGGGAAGGGAAGAGGAGTGTAAGTAGGGTAATTAACCCAATTCATCTGAAAATTACAGATGGTGTGAGAACCAAGTTGGTACATGTCAATCGCCTTCAACATCGAGTACAGCTACAACTTGGAGATGGAAGTACACTATTGTTCCAGCAGATTCAGACCCTTGTTCTCTCCTCAAGTGGATCACATCACTTCCAGCATTGCCAAGGAGATACCCCCAGAGAGAAAGCATCCTCCAGATCGATTGTTGTTTAGAAGCTTGGGACAGCTTCACACAGGGAAGGGCATATGTAGAGGGACAGACTGTGGTTGTGATGTAATATAAATATTCCAAATAGTCATGTATCGTGCTATGTAAACATTGGTTTATAAAATGATTGATTGTTATGTGATTGATATATAGTGTGTAACTGGATTGAAAGAAATCACTTTTTTGCTGTTTAAGACTAGAATTACATTATATTATGCTCCTACTAAGCTTGATGTGGGAGTTATCTATTTTTTTCCTCTGTATTATTTAGTGCTTTTTTCTTCTTTACATGATAGCAAAAGGAAACAATCCTTGCATTGTTTACTCATAATAGAAAATGAATTTACTGATATAATTAGCTTTAATAACATAAGCTAATTTCTATGGCATAAGTAGATATTTAGTGGTTCATCTTGGGTTGATTTCTAATAAAGGACAACCTCCTACATAAGACTATCTGTGGGTCTCAACATGTTCACTATTCAGCAGTTCCATGTATAGTTTGCAAAATGAAAGGAACCTTCTATTGTACACAGAAAAGCAGGGAAAACAGTAAACAAGATTTGTGTTCACACAGACATTTATCCAAAAGGTAGCAAAACAACAAATTAATATAATCTACACAACTTAGGGATACACTATAATAATTTAAATAACTGTACATAGTAGGTTAATTATATTCATCAGCATCTAATTAGAAGGCAACAGTATCATAAACTCCTTCAGGCTGCACATTAGTGGGGGGAAGTCCCTGTGATGTGGAGACCTGTTCATATACCTGGCTCTCCTTCATCTGTATTGGGTCTCTGTCAAAGTAATAGACACTCAAAATATAAGAGATTCTTTATCTGTGCAAAATTATACTTCATATAACTAAAATAATATTCAACTTACTTAAAATTACAAACTTCATAGCACCTATTCCCCTCAACACCACTGGACATGGGATAATATCATATTATACTGTGTAACACTTTATTTTATCCTCTACATACATAAAAGGAGATATCTGTTTGTCTTTATGTAACACTAAAAGCATATACCCGGTGTTGCTTGGCCAATGTCAACATGGAACATTATAGAAGCCTCTCAAATTTCAGCCTGGTTAGACCTTTAATTAGCTTTTGGCAGCTAAAACAACTTCCTGCAGGTGTCGCTAATAAAAAAAAAAAATCCCACACCTATTGGCATACCCACATGTGGTTAATAATGCTCACCCAGTTACTTGGAGTCCATATACTAAATTTCAACCTGATTATTCCCTAAATGAGTATTTGGTAGGCATAATGACGTCCTATGGGTGTGGCAATAACCAGACCACACTCATTTACACAGCCACATATGATTAGTAATGCTCACCCAGCTGCTTGGAAAGCTCATTCAAAATTTCAGACTTGTTGGTCGTTCGATTAGCTTTTAATAGCCGAAACAACTTCCAGTGTGTGGGGCTATGGCCAATGCATACCCATATGTAGTTAATAATGCTGTCCCATGTACTTAGAGACCACATTCCAACTTTTTGCTTGATTGGTTTCTGATTAATTTTTTTCAGCCTAAATAACTTACCATGCGTGTGGCTATGGACAAACCACACCCATTAATATGCTCACATATGTTTAGTAACGTTTGCTCGTTTTCTTAGAAAGCACTTGCCAAATTTCAGCCATTTTGGTTCTAGTGTTCGGCTGTGATGCCTAGACACATACATACAAACATACATACATACATACTTACGAACCAAAATATTTATTAAAATAGATTTGTGGATCTAACTCCTTTGTTCCAATCTTTATTCAGAAATTTGTTGTTTGTTTTTTTTTTGGGCACTTTTTCTCTTTAAACACCAATGGGAAGTGGTGTAGCAAGGAGGGATCATGCCCATGTTACTCCCAAAGTCAATTAGTGCAGCATATCATGTTTTAAGCCTGTCACTCCAAGGGCTTGTATGACCAAAGTACCATTTTTGGCATTTTTTGGGCCTGACATGAACACAGGAATGGGTGTGGTCATATGCATGTACTAAAAAAGTTCCCCAGATTATTTTCATTCCAAATATATATAGGTTCATGGTCTAACTCCTTAGGTTCAAGTGTTTTTGCTGATATACAATTTTTGGCATTTCTAGCATAACACAGGAAAAGAAAGAAGTGTGGCCAGGTGGGACACAGCCCATGTTACTCCCAGAGTGAAGTTGTATAGGCATACCAAGGGTTGGATCTGTAGCTTAAAGGGTTTTTCCAGCAAATATATCATTTTTGGCTTTTTTTCATCAACATGGTAACCATTTTCTGGAATTTTTAGCCCATGGATCAAATCCTATAATCATACCAAATTTCAGAAAATCCACTTACAGGTTTGGCCAAAATGATGTTACAGACAGACAGATAGACAGACAGACAGACAGACAGACAGACAGACAGACAGACAGACAGACAGACAGACAGACAGACAGAGAGACAGACAGACAGAGAGACAGACAGAGAGACAGACGGACAGAGAGACAGACGGACAGAGAGACAGACGGACAGAGAGACAGACGGACAGAGAGACAGACAGACTGACTGACAGACAGACAGACAGACAGACAGACAGACAGACAGACAGACAGACAGACAGACAGACAGACAGACAGACAGACAGACAGACAGACAGACAGACAGACAGACAGAAAAATAGACAACAGACAACATTGGTAAGGCAGGTATATGGCATTGTAGGCCATGCCTTCTTTAATAACCACACCCATTTCCCCTTCCTCATGAGTTATTTGGATACTACATCATAATGTGAATAGAAATTAGTTAACTTTGAATAAGTATGAAATGTTGACCTTTAGTACTCCCTTGTATTACAATATTTATTTCCAACAGCATTTAGATCCAAATTGTCAGGATAATCCTTGTTGACATGTAATAATAAGAAAGAATTAAGTCAGTTACAGAATCACTGTGGTTTAATAAGTAGGTCTTGGTATCCTACTTGACAGAAATGATCATTCACTACTGAGGAAGCTACAATTGCGGCACTTTCACTTATTTGTTCATCAACTAAACTATTTGTAGTCATTTTGCTATAGAAGTGGGTATGTCAGTATATGGGCATGGTTTAATGAGAATGTTGGTCTAGGAAATGCCTGAGCTGCCTGATCCAGTATTGCACCTATGGACAGACTTAATGACAAACTGACCGAATGACTAACCAACTGAATGACCGATCTACATCCCCTTGATTAAATATTACAGAAATATTTAACTTACTTCAGATTCATAACTTCATAGTTGATACTCTCATCATCACCACTGGACATTGGGATAATATCATGTTATATTAATAATATCAGAGTATATAAATTGGTCCTCACCTGTCTTGTTTCCTAATATGGCGGTATACAACCAACACCAGTGCTAGGGTGATGGTGTATGCAACAACTGTTGAGAAGAAAACTAAAACTGCAGTGACAGCAACTGCAACACCTACAGAGAGAAGATAAACTAACACTGAAATAATTTTTACATAACTAACTGACTCCCATATATATATATATATATATATATATGTTTGTATATATGTATGTATGTATATATATGTATATGTTTGTATATAAGCATGTATATATGTATGTATATATGTATGTATATATGTATGTATATATTTATATATGCATGTATATATGTATATGAATATATGTATGTATACATATGTGTATATATGTACATATTTATATATGTATATGTATATATTTATATATGTATATATATGTATATATGTATGTGTATATGTATGTATATATGTATATATGTGTATATATGTATCTATATATGTATATGTATGCATATATGTATATATGCATGTATATGCATATATATGTATATGCATATATATAAGTATATGCATTTATATATGTATGTATATGTATATATATATGTATGTATGTATATGTATGTATATGTGTATGTATGTTTATATATGTATATATGTGTATATATGTGTATATATGTGCATGTGTATATATGTGTATGTACATGTGTGTGTATGTGTGTGTGTATGTGTATATATACATGTGTGTATGTGTGTATATATGTGCATATATGTGTATATATGAGTATATATGTATGTATATATATATGTATATATGTACGTATGTGTGTATGTATGTGTACGTATATGTATTTATATGTATGTATATGTATGTATATCTATGTATATATGTATATGTAGGTATATGTTTGTATGTATACATGTATGTATACATATATACATGTATGCATATATGTATATACATGTAAGCACATGTATATGTGTATGCGTATATGTATTTACGTGTATGCATATATGTATATACATGTATGCACATATGTACATATGTGTATGCGTATATGTATATGCGTGTATGCATATATGTATATAATGTATGTGTACATATATGTATGAGTATATATACATATATATGTATATATACATACATATATATGTATACATACATATATATGTATTATGCATAGACATGTATATGTGTATATGTATGCACACACATATATATAGTAAACTATCAATATTCTTAATCTGGAGTATACACTTATCTGTTCACTGCTCATTCTCTCTTCGATGGGATAACTAGGTATTGAAATTTTTTTAAAAAATTTACCAACGATCTCACAGTGTGTCGCAGAATCTAAATTCTACTTCGTTGTTGATGTTGTTGTTCTTTATTTTCTTAGGAAACTTCCTCAGTAGCATAGTTATGTCATATTACGCATATATTACGCCATCTATAAAGTGTTCTTAGTATTCTCAGATGAGTTTCATTGAATTTTGTTTCATTTTGTCCAAAATAGTTTATTTCCAAAATATTGTAGTGAATTATTGACCATTGAGTTTATGAGTGAGCGGGTTTATGGCTGAACATTTCCAGTCTTGTTTGCAATTATCAGGACTTCGGTACTTTGCAAGATTATAATAGATAGATTTTAGCTAACATAGAGTAAAAACATATGTAAAAAAAAAGCAAATTATAAATGAATAAGAAAAATTACATATTTAGCCTTTTTCTAGTATGTATAACTCTGTTTCAAGAAACATCCCAAAATATTTGAACTAGCATATTGACCCAGGCGTTGCCTGGCCCAATGTCAACCTACACGTGATAGAAGTTACTTAAAGCACAATTTCTAGATCTAGACTGTGTGTGTGAGTGCATGTGCGTGATGCATGTGTTTCGTTCCCTCTTTTTTGGAAACCACATTTTATTTTATTCATTTACTTGAAATCACACCCAAATCCCCTTGGGGTAGAGCACACTTTTTGGGGTCTACAATCATCTTATGAATGGGATAGAAAATAAATAGGCAAGAAGGAAACTAGAGAGGTAAAAGGGCTTGGGGAGGGGGTGGGAAGGGGAAGAATAGAGGAAGCAAGGGAGGGGAATTTAAAACAAGAGCGGTCCCACACTAAGACCTATTGCAAATAATTACTCTAATAGTTATTTTAAGTACAGCTTTAGACCAGGCCAAATAATTGTTTAGAATACTTAAAATAAGGTTAAAGTTGTGGCAAGATTTACAACTTTGGGTTTCACAGAGTAAATGAACTTAGTTATAACCACTGGGATTCCATACTGTAAGAGCGCTTAATTGTAACCACTTGTTTATAACAACAAACTTTGGTGCTCACATACAGTAAAAAATGTGTCAAAAATCCATTCTTGAAAAAAAATATATGTGGATGTACCCACCCTATTTTCCTTTACCTCCCTCCCCCCCCCCCCCCCCCGCCCCCTCTTCCCTACCATTCCATGTGTTCCTATACCTGTGTGCAGCAAAGTGCCACAGGTAATATTAAGTAAGGAAAAATAGGGGTATGGAGAAAATGGGGGTAAGAAAAAAAAGGGTAAGCAATATTAAAGGTGGGAGAGGAAAAGGAAGAAAAGATTGAAATGGGAATAAATACTGAAGTAGGAAGGGAAGAAGGATGCTCTGACCTAAATTTTAACTCTGGAGTTCATGCGTATTATATCTTGATTTCATCATGAGGCCATAATTTTTTTTTTTGGCTTTTTGTATGGAAGATTTGAATTTATTCCCCCACCATGGGTGGTGGCCCCCAAAATTCTTTTGCCTTCAACTATACCTTATGTGCCGTATGTATACCCTGAAAGTTTCATTTCTTTAATATCAAGGGTTTGAAAGTTATGCCCAAACATACATACCCACCTACCCACCTACCTATCTACCTGCCTGCCTGCGCACCCACCCACACACCTACCAACATATCTACATACCTACATACATAAATAGATAAATAGATATGTACATACATCCAGGATAGACCATGGCACCGCACAGCACGTCCTCGTGAAACTTTCCTTCAGATCAGCTAGCTATGTGTGTATTTTTATCAATGGGTGTGGTTTAGTGACATGGAACATTCTAAGAAATGACCAAGTTCAATGAAATTTGGCATGTGGTCTCCAAATGACCGGAATAATGCTATTATCATGTGGATGTGTTTTTATTAACCACACCCAATTCCATTTTGTTTTCACTGCCAAAAACTAATGCTACTTTCACAGAAGTGTTTATTAATTGTATCGTGTTTATTTGATTATGAGATTAGTGTCAATTATTCCTACATGTTGCCTTAAGCAAATTATGTTTGTTACTGCAGGAGGCCAGAGGCTGATTAAAAAACTGATCGAAGGTGTTTTTTTTTTTGGTTGGTTTGAATAACTTATGTAATTAAAATAATAGAAATATATCTCACATCAACCAATGAAGTAATAAAATATACTATAACAACATTAAAGAAGGTTTGTGATTAATTAGCCAAATTGATCATTATATATATATATATTCAAATGAAAATTAAAAAATACTTCTATGAAATAAAAATGGTAAGTAGGGATGCGTCAGCAAAAAGTGCAGAAACAAGAATTCTATGTCTATGTGTGTGTTACCAAATCCCCTACTTCACTAATTCCTGTGAACTTAGAATTCTACATGATAGTGTGACAGTTTGTGTGGGAAAATTCCTATGAACTTAGAATAATTATTCTACATGAGCTGGCTACAAGCTAATTAAAGAGGTGGCAGTCATTGGGCATCACATCTTACACATAATGTGAGAATGTGGAATCAGTGAAGTAGGGAATTTTGTAACACACACTGTCACAGAATTCTTGTTTCTGCACTTTTTGCAGATACATCATCCCAACTTACTGGTTTTATTTATAAGAAAAAAAAAATTTTTTTTTCACTTGTTTTCTTTAGTTTTTTCACACTGTCAGAAAGCTGCCTACAGTACTGGATTGGCATCTTGCATACATCTGATTGACATCCACAAGTGCGCACTCTACCTGCACCTCTCCAGAGGGATTGCATTCTCCCAGTACAATACTCAATTACTCTTAATTAATTATCAGGAAGTAACAGTTAGCTAGCTATAACAATTCTATGGCTAGCTGTAACAAATTTAGCTACTGAATTTGCCTTACATTCAAGATTTGGAAATGTAGCTCTGGTAATGATGTTCATAGCCTGATGCACAAACTGGTTTCAATTGTGTGTGTAGAATTGGTAGTGTCAAAATGGCAGTTTCAACTTAAAACTGCAAATATTAGTCTGGAATATACTTCGTTATTTTCTTAACAAGGCGAAGCAAATGAATAGGTTGTGGGCCTAGTCTAAAGAAATAGTAAGCTGTTAGCAAAACTATTGCATGATTTGCTGTAGTCTGCTAGGCTCTGGCCCTGGAAATTAAGAAAATAAATTATAAGAAGAAAGATGGTGAACATTTGGTAATTTTGATGAGTCTGAGCTCGCTACTTTAGTTATTGATTTGGCGGACAGAAACTATCCTGATAGTTTGTGTTGCTGCTTATATGGAGTACAGGTGAATTTTGTGGCCTAAGTTTGAGCCATAGCAGAGAAAGTGAAGCTTTCAGTTGTATTAGTCAATGAGGCCGCCATTTTTTTGGTGATCATCCCTACTTAGATATATCTCTACATCTCTCTCTCACTCTCTATACATACATATCTATACATATATCTACATATATCTATAGATATCTAGCTATATTTATAGCTATATATATATAGCAATTCATAAACATGCTTAATGATTCACCTGATAAGGATATTGAGGGAGGACATTTAGTGATGTCAGTATCAAGTAACAACATATCTGTTAACAAGGACCTCTCCCCCAAGATAATCTCACTATCCACCATGGCTTGTGCCACCATCTGAAACTGGTACTCTTCTCCTGTGATTAGTTCAGTGATGACCACAGAGCTTTCTGAGCTGGACACAATTATACTGGACTCTGTTGCTTGTCCCTCTCTGTTCCCTGTCTGACTGTAGTATACAATGTATTGGGTAACTACTTCAAGTGGCAGTGGGTCCCATGAGACACTGACGGAAGTGGCTGTCAGAACTGTAACTGCAACATTACTCACCATTGCTGCAGTTTAGGGAAGAGATACATGAAGATAATCAGGTGACCCTGAACACAACTACTGGACTAGCATCAACTTAATGTGTTGGTAACACTTTCCTGTTATTTTAGAGAACATGTTTAGACTGGACATACAGAAATTTGGTAGAATATAAGTCCAGTCTATTGACTCAGGTTTTTAAATACCTGATCATAATTCTCAGACATGTATTTGCATGTCTTGGGGCCAATCATTACTATAATTCAAGTAGTGTCTGTCTCTCTGTTTGTCCGTGCATAACTCATCTCCTCCCATATGCCTGGATCAATCACCCTGAAATTTTGGAGTTGCTCACAGAACAACTGGCCTGGTTTGGGGGGCGGGGGGGGGGGGGGGGGGGGGGGGGGGGGAATATGGTAAGGGATAGGGCTAGGGTGTACGGTTACTAAATAAACCTTCCCATTCATAAGTTACCCAAATTAAGTCATAATTAAGTTGAAACATTAAATCATAAGTGAGAGGGTTTATGGTTTGAAATTTACAGTCTTGTTATATGCTCAATCCACCTGCCCTGCCATGTTGACTAAAACCACATTGATTAATGTTAATTTAAGCTGTAAGTTCAGCCAGATGCCTATTGCTGTCTTTAGCACTCCAGCCACCTTTTCTGGAAAGATTTCTGCTCCTGTAACTTTCCCTATAATTTTCCTTGCCAATGGATAATATCAATTGCTGCAGCCATTTTTCTCTGCCTCAGTTTCTACTTCTGTTCTCTTAGTCTCCATTATTATAAATTATATTTTGTAAAATCTTTTAGTTAGGTAAAATGTTTTATAGGTAGAAATTGTTTTGTAAAAAAATGTTAAAATAAGGGATATGGTAAGGGGTCTCCATAAAAGACTAACTTTCTCCTGGATAGTACAGACCTTGCCGGTTATCAGCCTTATCACTCTACACATCTTTGTTGCAAATATAAAAACTTTCCTGAACTGTTTTGTGAAGCTCCACTGTTCACAAGAACTGTAGCAGACACCCAATCTTTTTTCTTTTTTTTTTGCCTACAATGGACAGACATATGGACAAGCATATTAATATATCTAGTATGCACTATATCTATAAAAAAAAAGGAGAAAAAAGTGAGTCCACTAGTTTACATGAAACAAGTGAATGTTCATAAACTGGATCATGTGCAGTCTCAGAAAAGTGTCATCAGATATAGAGATGAGGGGATGTGTAGTAGTGTAGCTGTTCTAGTATCTATAATCAGGAGCCATTTCAGCTGAAAATTGAGAAAGAGCTATGTCAAAGGGCATGACCAATAAAGTGCACTGTATAAACTCATCTTTGTAGATTATTCATGTTTGACCATCTGTATCATTGTAGCTACACATCAAAGTTTACTACCTGACTTTTCTTTTTTTTTTTTCTCTCTCCAGGGGATGGGTAGCCTCTCATTCTTGGTCTATGAGCAGTTAGAAGAACACTAGTCTACATCTTGGTGATTATGGTGCCAAGTAGGTGACATACAGACTGCTACCCCTGGATGTTTCTGTGAATGCACTGGCCAAAGATGACTTACGGAAGAAATTTTACACTAGCATTATAGAGAAGGAAATGGAGCAAATGATAGAGACAAAAGTCCAGATGGTTTATCTGTTGATCAACCACTGACCACCTTGAAATAAATTGGAGCACCCTGGGAGTTACTATTTTTGACTACTCCTATAGTAAACGAGATAACATGCATGAATGGATTAAAAAAGAGAGAAATCAGAAGAAAGGACGAATAAGAACATAAAACATTGCTCCATTCCAGTAGATAAATTTAAATGTCCCTTTTGTAAAAACAGTAGCTGTTTTAAGTAATAATGCTTCATTTTGTGCTATTACCAATGTTATTGGGTTTGTTGTTTTTTTTTTAATAGAACACATGATTTGATGACAACATTTCTACTGGAGGTCAAATTTGATAAATGAGAATGATTTAATGCAACACAATTTCTTGTCATATGTTACCAGCAAACCATTCTGTCCTACACAGTGAACTGCCAGAACTGCTGCACTAGAAGCAAATATTAAAGTCTACTTCCTTTTGATTGAAATACCAAATGAAATATATCTAACAACCCATGATGAGCATGGTTTGAAAGCATGAGGCAAACCTCTTGAAAAGTGTATTTTCACTTTGGACTCAATTTTACACATTCTACTTCAGGCAATAGTGCACTGATATGTGGAAGGTTTAAAAGGCGTACTACGGAAGCATAGCTGTAATTCATCTGGATTAAAAAGTACTGCCCATAATTTGTGGCCGTAGAACTCTTCTTATGCCTTAAGAAAGTGAGAAAATTTCCCAGGAAGTTGTGATTTTTCAGAAATTGATGTGTACCTGTGCTGAAACTATGTGGTCTTGTACTAATCTATGGCGATTGCACAGTAAACAGTACAGCTAAAACAAACACATCCTATTCTAGGATCATGGATATATTTAACACCACTATATATATATATTTAACTGGATATATTTAACACCACTATGCAATAATATTGATTAGTTACAGTCTCTTCCTTTTTTGTAATATAGGATTTAGTCAAAAATATGAATCGTTTCATTGTATCCTTAGCTACACTGATTTTAATACATATCATTACTGGACCTTCATTATGTCTTGAGTTATAATCTGAATGGGCTACCTATATTTGAAACTTCCTCAACACCTTGAGGGCCACGTAACTTTGAAAGAGTCAGCCATAATTTTGTAACAACAAAATCTATGCAACTCTCAGCATTAAGGTGGGTTCAAAATATCTTTTTTTTTTCTTCATCACAGTGCAAAGCATCCTCATGAGTCCTCAAACCACACAAAAAAGACGTGTCATTTTGTCAATTTTAGCAGGTGCGAAAAAGAATTTGCCTAGCAACGTAAACAAACAGGTGTGTTTCCTCCAAAGTCAGTATAAAGTTTAAAAAAAATTCTGTGTGAGTTGATGATGGCTGGTACTGTGGAGTTTGACTTGGGTGGCAATTCTGACAGTGATGACTACCTGGAGTTTCTGTTGCTTGCACGGTGGAGGATAGCGCAGAAAAAAAGGAGGAATGCGTGGGTTCGTCCTATTTTTAGTATGAGAAAGCAGCAAGGAGAGTACCACAATCTCCTTCAGGAGATGAGCATCTCAGATCCTGAATCTCACTTCAGATATCTCAGGATGTCCAAGGAGAGGTTCGACTCTCTTCTCTCCATGGCGTGTACTATAGCCATATGGTGATAAATAGTATTAATGATTTATGGAATGTGACTATAGGTAGGCTCTCACCTTGCTCATAGAGGATTTTACAGCTCCTCTAGGGAACCCATACTACCTGCTGAAAGGCTAGCTCTGACACTTCGATATTTAGCTACTGGATATTCACAGGTAAGAAATAAACTAAAATTTGTATTAATTTATTATTGCTCATCATTATAGTTCTCTTTTCATTCAATTTCTGAATGGGCAAATTTACAGTGTGCAATATATTGAAGGAGATATGTACAGCCATTTGGACAGTGCTGCAGGTACGGAATTTATTGGTGTAGCATTTAATTGCACCTTTATTGGACGCATTTTCTTGTGGTATATTCAGAGTGAGTATGTGAAGGTTCCCTCAACTGAAACAGAGTGGGTTGGAGTGAATAGAGAGTCTCAACAGATTGGAACTTCCCCAACTGCATTGGTATGGATATCCTCTACACTATTTCCATAATAACTATAATTCCTCTTCTATTACAGGTGCTGTTGATGCAAACATGTGGTGATGCAAACATGTGGTGATGCAAACATGTGGTGATGCAAACATGTGGTGATGCAAGCACCCATGAATTCTGGCTCATCCTTCCTTAATTACAAGGGGAGCCACTCAATTGTCTTGCTGGCTGCATGTGATGCTCATTACAGGTGAGGGATAAAAACTAGTATGAGAAAAAATAATTATTGAATGCTGTAGGTTTGTCATTGTTGATGTGGGAGATGCTGGACACCACAGTGATGGAGGGATATTTTCGAATCTTCATTTGGAAAGGCATTGGACACAGGAAGTCTTGCAATCCCAGATCCACAGCCTCTCCCTAGCACCACTCAGCCAGCTGTTCCGTTTGTGTTTGTTGGTGATGAAGCCTTCTCCTTGAAGCCAAACTTTCTCAGGCCCTATCCTGGCAAGAATCTGCATGAATCGTTGGCAGTATTCAATTATAGATTGAGCAGGGCCCCCGGCTTATTATTGAGAACTCATTTGGGATTCTGGCTGCCAGGTAAAAGATTTCATTTAATTTTTTTTTGTGATCAATTTCTCTCTGCAACATTTTAGGTGGCGAATATTTCGAAGACCCATTATTGGACATCCTGAAAAAGTAGTGGCATATTTAGAGGCAGCAATAGCACTACACAATTATTTGAGAACAACTGAGTCAACTACTTACTGTCTACCAGGATTTGTGGATGGAGAGGATGGTGTAGGGAACCAAATCAATGGAATTTGGAGGAATGATGAAGATGCATGCACTGGTTTGGCATCCCTTCATCAAGCAGGGGGTAATAGGTAAACACCCTGATGCTAATTTAATGTAATAAATCATAGGTCCTTATTACAGACACTCAAGATCTGCAGCTGATATCCGCGGATTATAGAGGGAATACTTCAACAGTGAAGCTGGAGAAGTCAGCTGGCAGTATATGCATGTTCATCGAACTTAACATTGATTGAATTGAATTATTTTCTTTTTTTAACTTACAATTAAAATGTAACATGTTATCATCACAAATGTATGTGCGAAAGTTCAATGCCATGTAAAAGATGTAATATCTGTATTCTGGCATGCGATTTTGGAAAATAGTGAAGCGCGGCAGTATTGCCGCTACTTGTTGCCCAAAAGCAACATCTTCATTAAAAAATGTGATCTGCCTCCTTCCTTCTTGCCTCTCATCCCTCTCCACTCACCTTTCCTCCAGTCTTCGCAACTCCCTTAAAAAAACATCATCAATATCATCTTTGCTGCTTACTCTCCTCCTCTTTGCTGGTGGTTGCAGTGGTTGTGGTGTGCCCGAAGATGTGGATGGATGCACGCTTGTAGGCATCAGTGAGACATCACTTGTGGAAGGAGAGCTAAACAAGCCACACAAAGTAAAAGTACTGGAGTAATAAAATGTATTTGTGACATAACTAATGGCATAATGAACACAATTTTAAGTATAAAAATATCAGTACACCATAATATCAGCATTATTATTTTGAAAGGTTTGGTGAACATATTTTTCTTGGATTCCCAAATCCAGCTCCACATCATGTGCATGCTCATCATCAGACACTGGCTCGGCTACTGCTGCTGCTGCTGGTGGCGGTGGTGGTGGTGATGATGATGATGAAGTTCGATGAAGTTGTGTTTCCTCCACTGTATTTATAACACATGGGGAAAAACAACAATAATAATTACAATTTTAATTTTTTATTACTCTATAATCATTATTTTAATTATGACTGTCTTATATACTGCATACAAAAATAATAATGTATAGAGCAATTATAATAACTGACCTATGTTTGATGGTATCACCAATAAATTCCATAAGTGGGAAGAGTAGCCAAGTAGGAGTATACTGGCCCTGCATCCCACTCTCGCCTCCTTTAATTTTCTTCACCTCCATCACAAACTTATTCCATAGGTTTTTCCACTTGGAAGCACACTCCTCAGGCTTCACTCCAATCTATAAAAAACATCAAGTGGATCATGTCAATTTAATGGACCACACCTAGAAATAGTCATAACATTGCTCTTAAGTATAAACCCTGTAAGGATATTATTAGGTAGAGAACAATTTTAATGTTTTGGGGTTTTTCATCTGCAAAATTTTCAGTCCATAGCTATAGAGCATCATGTAGTGCAATCTACCCAAACTACCAAAATATACATATTAAAATAAGGAAATAGCTAGCAATCTACAGACTCTAGTAAATGCTAAACCTTACTTGAGTAGCCACGTCCTTCCAGGCATTCTCCAGCCTCCTTCTATCTTTGTATCCAGAGTTGGACACTTCCCACAAACATCTTTTCTCCTTCACAGCATCAATTAGTTTTTCTCCATCCATGGTAGTTAGCTGCAGCCTTCAACAAGAATGCAGAAGTTGACAAAAGCAGGTGAAACGAACAAGCAATCTGACTGGACAGACGGATGAGGACCTGACGCGCTTGGACACAGAGTTAGAAATCTAGGCTAAACTTGCATCTTGGAGCATTCACATCATTTTTTGGGGCGTTCACATTATTTTTGAGAATGCGCATGCTCAAAAGACACGTAAGGATGCGACGGAACAGGATGCTGGCACTTGTGTCATATTGTGAAACCAGCTTTAGTCTAACAACTTGTGCTCGTAGTAATTAAAATCAAGAGATGTTGTTAGACCAAAACCACAAGTCACTGGATTCCTAATAGCTTTAGGCTGCATTACAAAAACTTTTTCTTCTTTTTTTAATATTAGCAGGAGTAAACCACTAAATGCCTCACATGAAAGTTTACATCTCCTATTCTGATTACACACACTCTCTGAATATAATGTTACCATGCAATGTTCTGGGGAAATCTCTGTGACTGGTTTTTGAAGATAGTCATTAATGTACACTCACGGAGTTCACGGAGAGTTGTGAAGTTAACATTGAATGTTGCTGATGGTCCAGGCCCAATCCTTGTTCTAGCAGTGACTGTGATGTTGGAGATAATAGGCTGTGTAGTCAGGTCAGATATAGTGTATGATGGGGGACCACAGATGGCAGCCACATTAGTGGTAGAAATGGGAGTGCTGTCATTCACTTTAAACATGACATCATAGCTGATAATGATTCCATTCGGAATTTGAGGAGGACTCCATGACAGCTCTACTGTGAAGAATGTCACTTGCCCAGTCAGACCAGCCACAGGACCAGGCACTAGATAATAAAAACTACTTAAATCACTGCAAATATTTAATCTATATGTAATTTACCATCTTCATCAGTCCTAATAGGACCCAAGGAAGCAGGTGGTCCAGAGCCATTGATATTAACTCCAGCCAATAGGAACCTGTACAGTGTGAAGGGCAGGAGTCCATCCACAGTGTAAATTGTGATATCTCCACTCCCAAAGCTCCTGGTGGTCAGTGTACCACCTTCTTCCCCATACTGCAAGTTGAAACTAGTGATCTCTCCATTACGAATTGTGCAATTAATATTCCTCCATGTCAGCATGATACTCATAGAGGAGATGGTGCCATAATTGAATTCACGTGGTGGACCATCTGGAGCTATGTATAGAAAGAGGGGAAAGGAATGTAATGTAATGTCATCCACGCCTCAGGTGTCATCCAACACAGCCACTATGCTCACCTGCTGATAGTGTTGTGATATCAGGTTCTGTGAATGGATCCACTATGCCAGAGAAGTCATATCTAGCCTCAATAGTGAGAGAGTAGACACTGAATTCCTCCAGACCCTCAAGCAGCACAGAGTTAGAGGAAGTGGTCATAGTCACAGTGCCTGCTATAGATCTGCATAGTAACTGCTCATATCCAGTTATCCTGGTGAGGGTCACTGTGTACTGGTCTGCTGGTAGACTGTCCATAGGCTGGGACAAGACTATAGTGGCTGAAGTGGCAGTCACTGATGATGTGACGACTGGAGCCAATAACTCTAGTGGGAAGGTATACATACATTATGTAATCAATATGTTAGATATTTACTGTTATATAAAATGTTCTCACCTTGCAAAGTGATAGACTCTGGCCCCAATACATCACTAGGAAAGTGCCGGGAAACACCAACTACACGAATAGTGACTGAAGTTTCTTGACTAGCAAGTTGGAAGGTATGTGGAGAGCTATCTACTGATGTGCCAGCACTGACATCTTCTATATCTTCTATAGTTGTGAATGCGTATCCTTGTGAAGGAGGATTGGCAGGAGCAGTCCAGCGTATTTCTATACTGAATCTTCCATTTTGTTGTAGTTCAAGATTTGTAGGAGCCTCAGCAGCTGCATAGAAATACATCAGAATATTAAAAAAAAATTTAAAAAACATATTCAAACTTTTATTAAGACCAAATAGTAAACTTTATTGAATAAAAAGTTAAATAACAACTAGAAGCCATCTAGGATGGAATCCCACTTTGATTTGTATAGGTATCCATGTACTTTATTATGAACTGCAGAACTTGTGCATAATTGTGGAATTAAAAAACAAAACCAAAAAAAAAACAACTCTTAAGCGTATATAAGGAAGAGTGCTGTTATACTGGACATTTCAGTGTGTGAGTGTATGTGGGTAGGAGGGGGTGGGAGTCTGTTTCCAATTATCAACCATTGTGAAATTTTTAAAAAATTCCAAGTATATTAGTGCTTAAAAATTAATTTTATGCTACTTACTTAATCCAGGGTTGCCAGGCCAATTTTTCATCATGGTAACAAATCTGGGAGCAAATGTAGCCAAATTTAAAACTAAATTTGCCAACTAGATTTTTGAGGGGGCAACTTTTTCTTCATTTACAATTTTTTTATCAGCACAAGAAAAGAACACTAGCTTGACGTCAGGACAGAAATTAACCTATATTAAACAATAAGGCAATAAATCCTCCTTTTGGTTAGCTCCAGGATTTTATTAGAAATGAAAACTTTTATTTCTTCATTTACAGTAAGAGACAAAGATGTAATTGAGGTTCATAATTAGGTCCATATTCAATATAAAATTGAATTTGAACCAAATGTTGGATTGGATTGTATTGTACAAATCAGGACATCTTAGGTCTTTGGTTTTGCTGTAAACAATTTTTGACTTGGTCTTTACATTCATGTGGTGCGAGAACACTCTCTACAGCAGTACTTCAAATTACTGAATTCCTCAGTACTGAATTCTTCTCTTCCTGCTTGCGTAACCTCAAGATCCCCAAGATCTGGACAAGAGCACTAGTTGTCACATCATCAAGCCAAACAAGCACCCAGGGGATCCAAAAGGCTATCAACCCATTTCTTTGATGTGTATCCCCTTCAAGATCTTCGAGCGTCTTATCTACGCCTGTGTCAAGTCTACTATCGACCCACTTCTCCCTACGGAGCAAGCTGGTTTCTGACAAAGTAGATCAACCATTAATCAAGTCACCTTGTTGACTCAGGACATTGAGGAGAGCTTTTAGATGAAAAAGAAAGCCAGTACTGTGTTTTTTTAATCTCACAGCAGCCTATGATACCAAATGGCACCACAGCCTCACCTGTAAGCTTGTGTGTCTGCTGCCAGACAGGCACATGGTCAAAATGATCATGGAGCTTGTCACAAACCACTGTTTTACCCTCGCCACCGGTAGCGAAACACGCAGCAAATTAAGACGTTTTAAAAGCAGCATCGCACAGGGATCAGTCTTGGACCTCTTCTATATAAAATCTACACCTATGACCTGCCAACATCAGTTTTGCAGAAATATGCTTATGCAGATGATCTTGCATTTGTGCATTATGCTGCAGACTGGCAGGCTGTCAAAGAGGCTCTTAGTTAAAACCTATTGACACTAGCAGCATACCTCCAGATTTGGCAGTTGAAGCTCAGTTAGTTAAAAATGCTTTCGGCTGCCTTCACACTGAACAACAGGGAGGCAGGTCATAAGCTTAATGTCACATTTGACAGAAAATCCTATCCTTCAACCAGATACAAACATACCTGGGTGTGAAACTGAACAGATCACTTACGTACCATCGACACCTTGAGTCACTGTGTGGATGCGTAGCCATTCTGAGGTGGCTTACCAGATTGGGATGAGGTGCCAGTACAGCTATTTTTTTGAACAGCTGCCTTGGCCCTTGTGTACTGTATAGCAGAGTACTGCACACCTGTCTGGTGTTGCAGTGTACACACACGCTAACATCACTGTACGGTAATTTATGACGCCCTTTGTATAGTAACTGCATGCATGCATCCCATACCATTGGACAACCATCCTATACAATTCATTTTTCCTAGAAACCCTTTCCCTCAGCTTCCCCTCCCACCCCCCCCCCACCCCCCTCACTCCTCTTACAAATTCCTAGTCCAGTCCCTGCAGGAACTGTGATATTCCTGGAAGATTGGCCTTTATCCCTGCTGTAATCCAGAGTTGGTTACTTCATTATGTTTGTGCCCATTTAATAATTATTTCTTTCTTTTTTTGGTTCTGACCTGCTTTCCTTGTTGTGGGTGTGGTTTCAAGCGGTGTTCAGTTAACTGACATGTTCCAACAGCTGAAGTTCAGATAATTAGTTAAGATAAGTAACTTCCTACTGTATAAGCTAACCAAGCTAAATAGGTGTACCTGAAGATGTATGTAATAGTGTTATGCAATCATTGTGGTAGGATCTGTGGTGTCACAGTTACTCACCTGATAGAGTGACACTACACTATAAAACCTTGTCCTTAAAATATGTGAAAGAACTGTACACTAGTTTTTCAATTAACATCAAATAATTTTATATACTTGGAACTTCACATTCATTGGTATACACTAATTGAAGACAAATACAATATTTTATTTTAAGTAAGTAAAATTATATCAGACATCGATTAGATTTAGTTGGCTCAATTTCAATCAGCATTCAATAAATTGGTCTTGATGTGTCCATTTAAAGACCAACCAAAGGTTTGGTCTAATGAGGACATATAGTGAATGGGTACAAATGGATTAGTGTGACATACATGACATACACTGCCCTGATATATGTTCATGGTACCTTCCACAGTGAATCTGCCCACCATGGCAGTGGCTGTGTCTCCATTATTGACAGTGTAGGTGTACTCTCCTGGTAGTCTGCCCACCACATTCAACCTGCTCTCATACCGTCTATTAGAACAAGGACTGAGATTATTCAGACGACGAAGTTCAACTATACTATAGGGACCAGTAGAGGTGAGCTCAACACCATTTCTTCTCCATGTGATGTCTGTGGGTAAACCTCCTTCAGATGTGCCAACCAGAGGAAATTCATATAGTGAAGGAGTAAAAAAGTCAACTGGACTTGTCAATGTTACAGAGCTTGATGTAATAGAACCTACATTGGTATATAGAGAGAAAGGGAAGGGGAGGGGGATACTTTAATAATTGCTTGTTGTGGTTTTTTTAAACTAAGACAAAACATACTTCCAACACCTTTAATTGATTTCAAGAAAACACATGGAAATTCACCAAAATTTAGTGGTAGAGCCTTCTATAGCAATAGCTCAAATGATTTTGGGAAATATGAGGGAAAACCTATATAATAAATAATACTTAGTGGATTTTAGAAGATAAGAAGAAAACCTCTTTAATAGAGAGTTTTTATTCTTATTTTCTACATCCATTAAATATCATGGGAAACCCTGGGCTTGAGCTATTGCTATAGAAGACTTTACCACTAAATGTTGGCTGAATTGTAAGCAGTATAACTATTACCAATAAACTGCAGTGGTAGCTAACGCCAAGTTAAGCCTAGCTACCACTGCAGTATATATAAGTAATAGTTTACTGCTAATGGTTTCTAAAATAAATTCATGTAGTTCCATAGCTTGAGGATTGCAGACATTGAAGTTGCTTAAATTTTTTTTTTTTTTTTTTTTTTTTTTTTTTTTTTTTTTTTTTTTTTTTTTTTTTTTTTTTTGTAATGGCTATGCTTGCTAGTTCAAACAAAAAATAAATAAATAAATAACAAAGAAAAAATCTCTTCTATGTTGGTCACAAATAATTTATAGCTTGATGGTGAACAAGCTTTTAGTTAACTAATTCAGACCAGACTACCTCTTCTTTTCTATTTTTCCCCGCTAATGTGGGACAAAAAACTGAACAAGCCACTGCCCAAGAAACAGGACCAGAAACTGACATTATTAAAGAATATCGCCACTCTCTCAGCTACATAGTTACTTACATGTCTCCTGCGCAGATAATCCTCTGAACAACAGAGCTAGCATCAAATGAAGTAGTGTAATTGAAAGTAGCGGCACCATGATTTCTGCTGCTCCGCCGAACACCGCCACGCTAACAACTGAATTCACATCAAATTGAATACACATCAAATTGAATACAGCTGAGGGGTTGAGGTGGGGAATGGAATTCCAATTCTGAGGGTTGAGAATTTAGAATTTGAGATCACTGCTGGGGAGGAAGGGGGGTGCGGTGTGCTAGGGTGCGTATAAATCCTATGGGTCAATTCCTGATTATGGCATGCAAAATGAACTGTGATCAATTCCTTAGCTTCATGTGCAATAGACTATAAAATATCGGATGACTTTATTATTTTTTGATTACGTAATACTACTTCCTACCTATTCCTGAATATGTTTCACACTGATCTAAGTAGCCTTGGATGAACATTTGTGAACTAATACTGTTCATTATAAAGAATTCACTGGTGTAGAGTTAAATATACTATACCAGTGATTGGTGATTTCATGTGTAATATAGTACATTACAAACTTCATTGAGAGCCTATGGTTTAGCTACTTTCATGGCAATCATAAGTGTATTCTCCCTAGTCTCACACGCCAGATGGAACTATAGCCAGATTTATGTGAGCCAGTTCCTTGATCTTGTAACCAAATCTGATTGGTCACAATTGTCAAATGAGACTGCACAATCATAGAGTTAGCCAAGAATAAAATGTATAGGCATTTGGATGCTGAGAATCCTCACAAGTTGGGCTTTCTGCATATTTCACAAACTCCATTTAATATCTGTAATCCAAATTACATTTTTGGCATGTGACACACTTCTGTTAGAATTATGAAAACCTGGCAATGGTGATATGCAAGTGTTGCCACTTTGTATATTTTAGATGAGCTTGGTATATATATTTTGGGGGTTGGTATATTTTAGACATTTTGGTTATTATTTGGTTTTTTCACAATTCCCTCATAATCTAAAAGAGTTGCACAATAATAGTATCTTTAGCTATATTAAAAAATTGATGGAAACAGTTGTTCTTCTGTCCAATACATGGCCATCATAGCACCCTCAATGTGTATCCTATGACCAGTCACAGTATTAGCTCTACATTTCATCTACTTCTAAAACAGAAAGCAGGTCTTTCCCTTTATATCAGGGGAGGGGAGAAG
This sequence comes from Lycopodina hypogea, assembly GCA_963969325.1. Taxonomy (NCBI): domain Eukaryota; kingdom Metazoa; phylum Porifera; class Demospongiae; order Poecilosclerida; family Cladorhizidae; genus Lycopodina; species Lycopodina hypogea. Next base: position 13,607,016 of record OZ017782.1, on the reverse strand, counting down.
CTAGAATTTTATGGAGGGGTGAGTGAGTTCCCTACAACACTGTACGTAATATCTAGAAGAAATGGTCTATTTAAACCTGGATTTTTCTTCTTGGTTAGGGAACAAGGTTGTAGATTAAAAAAAAAAAAAAAAAAATATATATATATATATATATATATATATATATAATCCACTAGCAGCATATATCCAGCCTCTCAAATTTCAGCCTAGTTGGTCCTTTAATTAGCTTTTGGCAGCCTAAACAGTTTCTTGTGGGTTGTCTAATAACAAATCACACACCTTGCCACACCCACATGTGGTTAATTGTGCTTACCCAGTTACTTGGACTCCATATGCCAAATTTCAGCCTGTTTGGTCCATAAATGAGCTTTCAGAAAACATAATGACATCCTATGGTTGTGGCAATGACCAGACCACACCCATTGACACACACATGCATGAATGAACCCACCTACCAACCCATCCACCCACGAACGAACACACACACACAAGAAGGCACACACACACACCCAGGCACACGCGCACGCACGCACACACACCCACCCACACACACACCCACCCACACACACACACACCCACCCACACACACACCCACCCACCCACCCACACACACCCACACACACACACCCACACACACACACACACACACACACACACACACACACACACACACACACACACACACACACACACACACACACACACACACACACACACACACACACACACACACACACACACACACACACACACACACACACACACACACACACACACACACACACACACACACACACACACACACACACACACACACACACACACACACACACACACACACACACACACACACACACACACACACACACACACACACACAGAAAACAAGGATCAAAGACTTTCTGATTTGTCATGATAAAATATAGCTACTTACACAAAAAGTTTTTTTTTTTTTTTTTTTTTTTCTTTGGCTACTTTTGATGTGCAGCTAGATATTTAATAGCTAGCTAGTTAGCTATATAGCTGCAGAAAATGGGTATCTTGTTATGGTAATACTTGCTAGTTAGCTTGCCATTTTTGGTGTGGAGCAAGGTATTTCATAGCTAGCTAGCTATATACTAAACTGTGTAATTATTCATTTTATACTAGGTTATAACATTTATAGCTAGTAACTACCCTGGGCTACTAGCTATAAATGTTATAACCTAGTGTTAGAGGAACAATAAAAAAAAATTTTTTTTTTTTCCAGTTCAGTTTACCCTTTAATTTTGTTGGACATGAATAGTGATTGGTGTAGGTTGGGGAAGGAAGTGGGTGCACAGAATTCTGTACCTTCAGCTGCTCTCCAAAACAGCAGTCCTTCAGTAGCACTAAGACCTCAAGGCCTACTATTTCTGAGTTCAACAAATTTTAATCTCCCTTTTAAATTGCTGATAGTTTTTTTTACTTATTATTTCTTGCATCTTTTTATGTCTTACTTTTATTTTATTTATTAATTTTTTTCCTTCTTCCAACATTATCTGAAAGCACACAGGACAAGGAACAATAATGTGCTATCAAAGTGACTGCCCTGGTAAGGGTGAGGGAGGGAATCACTATTACTTATTAATTTATTCATTAACTCTATCATATTCTATCATTTTCTTCATTAATTTATATATTTGATTTAGTTTGATAAGAATTTTTCTTTTGAACTGTTCTCAATATTTCAAACATTAGCAGGCATATCCCACTTGCACAATGGCTGCTGCAGCAATAATTAAATAACAGTCCTGATTACATATTCAAATTCTATCTTTAACAAATGTCTCTAAGTCTGTTTATTATATTCTGTTATACATCCTCCTATTCCTAAATGATACCAACAATGTGTCCTTATTAGATCCTCTTCAGAAGGATGCCCTAACATTGCGCCTTCTCTAGCCCAAATAGAATCCAGTGACATCTCTGATCCCTTTCCACAAGAAGGGAGGAGGGAATTCCTCCATAGCATATCTTGTCTTGGTTGTTGTGGTTGGGTACAATTGTATATCCTCCTTCACCCAGTCTGATCATTTTTTTGTCTTTTTTTGTCTTTCCATTCAGGGTTTTTTCCATTCCTCCAGTCAGGATCTTCCTGCTAATAAATTCATTCTGTTAGTTATTAGCAATAAATTGTCCAGATTTTCTGCTTAATTTATATATGTTGTCATATATTGATTGTCTCTGTCAGAGAGCATACTCTAGATGTATGACCTTGAAGTCCTTATTACTAAATTGCTAAAAATTTGTACATGTTTAATTAATACTCTATCGGTGTGTTGTGTTAGGTTATTAGCCATTAATCATCTGGATTATCTGCATAGTATATATTGGCTTATGGAAGCCTACCTAGTTTGTGTATTATTAACTTTTCCAGGGCACAGCCACTGGCAACCAATCAGGAATCTCTACATTAATGGCTGAAGAATGGGAGGGGGGAGGGGAAAGAGGGGGGACTCAGAATCATGGCTCTATCACATCTTATATATATATATATATATATATATATATATATATACATATATTACATCCTGTAGTAAGCCTGGACATCTTATTAAACTTTTACTTTATGTAATCCTTAGCAACTTTCTCGGGTTGGTTGCCTGGCTCCCTGATCACACCATTAATAAGTCTGGATGTCTTGACAAACTTGTACATTAATGTGCTCCTTAACAACTATTTCAGGTAAGTAGCCTGGCTCCCCAATCACCCCATCAGTGGAAGACTCTGTCAGAGGGTTCCCTGAAAGGGCATTTAAGACCCTCCTGATCAAAACCCCACAATTCTCTTCAAATTTTGGATGATGTGTCTCTCTCATTACTAAATCTTGCTCCAGAATGAATGAATTTACTGCAGTGGAGAATTATATTCAGTTTGGTAAATATTCCAGTGGTATGGAGGAGACAAAGCAAATTTAAGAAAGTAATGTAACAACAATTTCAAATTCAAGTGTGGACTTCTCTATTACAAGAAGCAAAAAAAGTTCCAATGTTGCATAGACTATGTGTATGAGGAGTGTGGATGAGAGAAAAGGGTACTCTAAGTCATGATATTCAAGAGTACAAATATATATGGTATAAAAATGTAGATTTCAACTTTACCTTCAGTGCATTATATTCTTCTAGTAATGACATAAATACTTTCAAATATTCAATTATGATCAACTATTGGTAATTGACTCATGTCATCAGCTGAATATTTAATGCTCCTTTAAGGTCTGTTTAATGCTGTGGAAAATATAACTAGCCTAATATTTCATTATCCTCGGAATGTAGCCTATTATTAGCATATATCTCATTTGTTTTGACTATTCGTTATTCTCAAAATTTTTCTTGCATAACCTATCTATAATCACTACCATAATTATTTCAGCAAACTGAACAGATAATAATTTCACTGGAAGCCACTTGGGTCACAACAAAACTTAGAAAAATATTTCAACTCGTTTCTACTGAAGATGTGTGAACAGTGATCTCAGGAGTTTTGTGGAATAGTGTGATAAGCGTCAGAGAGTCAATCCAAAGTTTGTGAAGTCTGCTGCACAGTTGCATCCAATTCCAGTTAAATACCAAGTATGACATCAAGTGAGTCATTCAATATGATGCATAGACCATGAGTATGAATTAATTTTACTGTGCAGTTGGGCATTGATCTTATGTGTCCTTTACCAATGTTGATGACCAAGGCTGGCAAAAGATACATTGTTACATTGGTGGATTACTTCAGCAAGTGGCCTGAGGCTGCTCCACTGAAGGACAAGTCAGCAGCTGGTATAGTTCTGTTTTAGTCCATCTATTTTGCAGGTACTGATATTTGGTTTCTTTTAAAATTATATTTACAACTAATTTTATATTTGGATATGTCTGTTGTAAAATTATCATACCTAATGAAGGTCGTGAATTTGTCACTTGTATGCGAACTGAATTGTTTCAGCTAACAGGAGCTGAGCACAGAGTGACTTCAGCTTATCATCAACAATCAATAGGACTAACGGAAAGGATCAACGAAACATTGCAGGTTACTTTAATGAAGTTGGTAAATAACAAGCGGAGTGACTGGGATAAACACCTTCCAGCTATAATACTCTTCTCATGCCAGTGCATAAGTTATTGTTTTACTTAATGTAGTCATGAATCAACAACCACAATCAGGAAACCAGGAATAAGTTTCATGATGATAATGTTATCTCAAATTCTCTGTGATTTTATGTTCTTACTAGTTTTATTAGCCTTTGTTCAGCAAACTGACTTTACCAATTGAAGTAGGTTATCACTTGAAGTACAGTGATGAAGTCATAGCTTTTGGAGATGTTAATAATAATAGTGAAGATGACGATGATGACCCCTTTAATTGGAGTCCTGAAAATATATCCTTCAAAATATGAGGAGAATGTTTAATGTCAAGAAGAAAATTTATGCAATGGCATAGGCAAATATCAAGGCACAGCAGAAGAGAGAAAATTTGATTATGACAGAAAACATTTGGATCCCTAAGTGATACATGCACTTATTTCACTAATGCAGTTCTGTTCCAAATCATTATTATTTTTCAGATATTAGTTCCAGGGATAATGGTCCTAAAAAAAAAAAAAAAAAAAAAAAAAAAAAAAAAAAAAAAAGATGCTCAAAAAAAAAAAGGAGATAAAATGAAAAAGTGATGGCTTGGTCCATATAAAGTCAATGAAAACTTGGATGGTCAATGGTGTGTATCGAGCACAAGAAATCCTTAAAACACAATTTCCTCACCTAGGTAGTTTACAATATACCCTGCTATCTCAATATAATGGATTCAGTGCAGTTTATGGGGAAGTAATCCAAATCCACTCTATAAATAATAACCACTGGGTTACATCAAACAGAATTGGCCAGGAAAGAACTGTGTATGTCAGTCAGTTTCTGGTGTTGATTTATCATCTTCATTGCTGAATCAGTTGGCCATAACATACAGCTAGCTGCAGCCAAAGGAAGAGAAACAAGTTCCTACATTAGCAGTAGAAATTTCTTGCATATAAACAGCAAAAGGGTAATTCTAATAGTGGATGCTGCCTTAGAAGATGTTATTGAAGACATAGAATTCAATCACTATGAAATGAGAGAGCATATTGTGAATTTTTTCAGTAATGGACAATTTACTCCTTTTTCTAACTGTATCGAGTATATCTCCATGATCAAACAACTTTCCAGGCAAAAAGATTGAACTTCATTACACATGTGGAATACCAGAGATATTTGATAACATGGTGGAATGCAACCAATGTGAAAAATGGTTTCACTTATGTGTGGGAAATTGCATCTACTCCTGCAATTGACAAACAGTGGTTATGTAAATCCTGCACTGTATAGCAACTGCACACTATTCATTATTTGAATATTATCTCTTTATGCCATATGATAATCTTAATAGTAAGCATATTCTCAATTAATAATTCTGCTTGTAGTGTATCTATGTGTGATGTTAAATTGTTACTTGAAGGTTGTGATTAATGTCACCTCATCTGTTTATTATTAGTTCTTATTCACATGTAAAGTTTGTTTATTTTACTTAAATGTTCTTCAATTATTCGTCTTTAATGTTGAATTAATATACTGGTCGTGTTATGATTCATTGATTTTCAGTCTGACTCTATTTTTATGGATTACTAGTGTTGTAATAGAAACTCTTACTCCTTGATATCTGTAAACTAGGTATTGAATCAACTGGATTATCAAGGTCAGCGATCTACTACTGCAATATAGTCACTAATGAAGATGTCAATTTAATAATATGAAAAATTATGATTTTAGTCTGTCATCTTGGGAGGCATTACCACATTTAGAGGGGTATGGGAGGCATTGCCACATTTCTGAAATTAGTGTTCTTTCGAATTCCTGTGTGATCAGATGAGTGTGATTTGTAAACACAACATTTCTAAAAATGTCATTTTGAATGAAATCAGAGTAAATATTACAACTTGGCCATTACTCATGAATAAAATATTTAATTTAATAGACCTATGCCCCAGCCCTAATCATATTCTCCCCAAATAGAGCCAGTGGTCTTGTGAAAATTACCTGAAATATCAGGACAATTGGTCCAGGCATTTGAGAGAAGATAGTGAATATATATTCATGCATACAATCACACAGACAAATTGCAAATTATATTATAGATATTTTTAAGCTACACACTCAATTCAACCCCTAATTTCTCCACTTGTGCTACAGCACTCACTCCCTATGTACTTTCAGTTGTTCTAGTGGGCCTGTTGCAGCTTAGCTTCATGGTATTGGTGCAGCAAAGTGTGAAGTAGTATAAGAAACAATAGAAAGGTTTGCTTGCTTCAATGAAATATGTGGGTGGTGGCATTCACATTTTACACTAATATTTGTTGGCCAACCCACACCCATATCCACATCTATGGGGAGGATAATAACACTCACAGTCACATGATGACCACATGCCAAATTTCAGCCTGATTGGTCCAGCTGTGCAAGAGCATGTGATCTCCATGTGACTGGAAAGTATGTTAATCTCCAATGGGTGTGGTTATGTGTGCTCTTTCGAGGTTCAATTAAATCTTGTTCCTCTTGATTGCTCATCTTGACCAATCTGACTTTCTCCATTGATATCCTATGGGTGTGGCTACACAAACTCACAGGTAAATAATAATCTTACGGTCACATGGAGACCACATACCAAGTTCCAGTTCGATTGGTACTTGTCGGTGAAAATAACTTGTGTGTGTGAGTGTGGCTATGACTAAACCACACCCTTTACCACACCAACATGTGATTAAAAAAGCTCACCTGGATACCTGGAGACCACATGTCAAATTGCCGCCTGATTGGTCATTTAATTAGCTTTTGGTAACCAAAACAACTTCATGCTGGTGTGGTTATGACAGGGCCACACCACACATGTTTAAAATGCTCACTCAGTTACTTGGAGTTCACATGCAAAATTTCAGCCTGATTGGTCCATTTATTAGCTTACAGTAGCCTAAGTGACTTCCTGTGGGTATGGCCATGACAAAACCACACTCATTGCCACACATCTGTGGTTAATATTGTTCACCCTATTATTTGGGAACCACATGCCAAAATTTTGGCCTGATTGGTCCTTTAATTACCTTTTGGCAACCAAAGTGACTTCACATCAGTGTGGCTATGACAAAACCACACCCATTACAACACCCACATTTAATTGATAATGCTCACCCAGATACTTGGAGATCACATGCCAAATTACAGCCTGAATAGTCCAGTGGTTTGGCAGTGAAAACAATTTACGAATACACATATACACACTCATACAGAGCTCCTATTTATGAATAGTTTTCTATGTCCTTATTGCTTCTCTGGCAGCATTACAGGTTGCTTGTAGAACTTTTGATGATCTGAAATATGTCACTAATAAAACCCTGACAGCTCAATGAGTTTCTAGGAAATAATTATATTAGAATTCATGGAGATCCAATTACGAAATAATCCTAAATAATTTTAAAGATAACTTCTAACTTTGAGCATTTCTTTATGAGCCTTGTATTTTTAAATTCAACCGTTAAGTGCATCAGTAAGTGTTATGATTTTTTATACTGTTTAACATGCCTTGAGTAGCTAATTCAAATGTAGGACTATGGCAGTGTGTAATTCATGTAATTTAAAGCAGACATCCTGGTTGCAGTCCTGGACATTGCATATTAGATACACCATAATAATACCAATGCTGCAAAATTATTCAAATAGGATCCACAATATTGAGGCCAACACCAGATAATAGTGGCAGAATATATCAGAAGAAGAGAGAAAACGTAACAATTGAAATTATCAATTACAGTATTGTTCTGTACAACGCACTCCTGTCTCTCAGATATAATGCACATATAAATGTTGAGGTTGTCACCAGATCAGGCAGTGAAGTATTTAGTAAAGTATCTCATTAAGGGCTCAGATAGGATCATTGTCAACATTGCTCAGGATATGATAATTTAATTGTTGATGAAGTAAACATATTCCTCAATTTTAAATAAACTTCTGCAAGTGAAGCACTATGGCTCATCTCTAGATTTCCCATCCATGATAAGTCACCTGCAGTAGAGAAGCCACTATGTTACCTGCCAAATGAGCAATAGAGAGGCAGAGGCATGATTTAAAGGGGACCACCGAAAACAAAGCTGATTGCCTGCTTGATCTCAACAGGCAGGATATAATTGCACATGGCATACATGGCATAATATGTATAATATATGTGTATATGTATATTTATGTCTAAATGTGTGTGTATGTCTAAATGTGTATATATATCTAAATGTGTATGCATGTGCCTAAATGTGTATGTGTATGTCTAAATGTGTATATTTAAATGTGTATGAGTACGTCTAAATGCGTACTTGTATGTCTAAATGTATGTGTATATATTTGTATGTGTATGTATGTGTATATATTTGTATGTGTATGTATATGTATATGTCTGTTTATGTATATGTATATGTATAAATATATGTATGTGTATATATATGTATATATATGTATATATGTATATATATGTATATATGTATATATATGTATATATACGTATATATATGCATATGTATATGCATATGTATATATATATGTATATATACATATATATGTATATATATGTACATATACATATATATCTCCTACATATATAAAAGGAGATGTCTGTCTGTCTGCTGTTTCAGCTGCCAAAAGCTAATTAAAGGACCAACTAGGCCGAAATTTAAGAAGCTTCTATAACATTTCATGTTGATATTGCCATGGCAACACTGGGTATATGCTGATAGTTATACATACACACATATTATGTATATATACATGTATATAGGCATGGCAGTAGCCAAACATTACAATTAAATGAGGCAGAAAAATGTTCACCAATAATAAAGTGGTTGCTTGAATAGAGTTGGTTGATGGATATAATGTGTTAGAGTGAGGGAAGGGAGCGAAAAAATGGTGGTGTGGGGATCCTCCCCAAGAAATAATAGAGAATCTGCCACATCTACCAGCTCCTTCTGCACATTTGGATTGGAAAAAGTCATTTAAGAAGGGAAAAATTATTCTTGCTACGGGTAATTGAAGGATATGCCCTTCCTAACAAAGAGTAAAATTAAATTTTTTTAAAATCTCTAAAATCAGGGTGTAAGGCAGGCTGGAGGTATAAGACAGCTACATGGTTGAATTAGCTACATTGCATTCTAGTTTTCAAAGTCAATATAAACAAATATAAATGAATATGACTTTCATCACATTGCATTCAGAGGAAGTTTCTGGGATAGGAAACTCATTGGGTAGGGGTTAACTTCCTGAATGATTCCCTTTCTATATGAAACCAGAATATAAAGCCACAAAGATACAACAATCATATCACTATACTTAGGAAGTGATTCCTTCCAGAAGGACCTTTATCCTCTATATCTTATATACATAAAATGAGAGACAGACAGACAGACAGACAGACAGACAGACAGACAGACAGACAGACAGACAGACAGACAGACAGACAGACAGACAGACAGACAGACAGACAGACAGACAGACAGACAGACAGACAGACCAATCGACATCAACTTGATTAAACACTACAGTAATATTTAACTTACTTAGGATCAGTAGGTTCAGAGTTGATATTCTCATCATCACCGCTGGACATAGGAATATTATCATGTTATATAAGAATAACCAGAGTATATAAATTGGTTCTTACCTATCTTGTTCCTAATATGGCGGTACACAACCAACACCAGTGCTAGGATGATGGTTTATGCAACAATAGTTGAGATGAAAACTACAACTGCAGTGACGTCAATATCAAGTAATGACATGTTTGTCAGCAAGGACCTCTCCCCCAAGATAATCACACTATACACCATGGCTTGTGACATCACCTGAAATGGTACTCTTCTCCAGTGATTAGTTCAGTGATGATCACATAGCTTTCAGAGCTTGGCACAACTATATTAGACTCTGTCATTTGTCTCTTCCTGTTCCCTGTCTGACTGTAGTATATAATGTATTGAGTGATTTCAGGAAGTGGCAGTGGGTCCCATGAGACAATGACAGAAGTGGAGGTCAGAATTGTAACTGCCACATTATTCACAATTGCTGCAGTTTAGGGAAGGGTTACATGAAGAGAATCAGGTGACCCTGAACACAATTACTGAAGTAGTATCAACTTAATGTATTGGTAACATTTCCTTGTTATTTCAGACAACATGTTTAGACTGGACATACAGAAATTTGGTACAATATAAGTCCAGTCTATTGACTTAAGTTTATAAATACCTGATCACTATTCTCAGACGTGTATTTGTATGTCTATAAGTGTGCTCATACCACTATTGGGACCAATACTTACTATAACTAGTAACACAAAAAAACATTAACTAGTAAATAAAAAAGGAGATGTAGGGATGGCTTAACGCTTCTCTAAAAAGTACAGAAACAAGGGATGAGCTTTCAAGCACCCTGTACCTGCAATCCAAAATGCATTTCTTCTAAATAAAAGTTATGTCACGATGCCCATCATCACCTGATGCTACATCTCTATGTCACTGCCTCAAGAACAAGCAACTTAAACTGAATGCTTTCAGTGGTAAGGATCCAGCAAAAGGTTTATTTAATTAATATTATGCACACTTAGAGGGGGGGGGGGGGGGGGCTAATACTTGCATATGACTGACCATGCACCCATGCAGCTGGAAAAGTAATGCACTGCTGGATAGAAAGGTGATGGCATGTACCTTACAACCCCCCTTCCACAATGCTGGCTACAGGCCTGTTAGTGTTCAATGCCTGAATTCAACTCAAGATAGTACAATATTGATGATGGTTCTGGAGGCAGTGATGTAGGGATGTAGCATCAGGTGCTGATGGGCATCTTGACATAACTTTTTTTTTAGAAGAAATGTATTTTGGATTGCAGGTACAGGGTGCTCGGAAAGCTCATCCCTTGTTTCCATACATTTTAGAGAAGCATTTAGCCATCCCTACATCTCCTTTTTTCATTTACTAGTAAATGGTTTTGTGATACTAGTTTCCGTACTTTTTGAAAGAATTTTCTTTAATTGTTACGAGATATTCATTAGTATTGTACATGTAAACTATTAAAACATCAGTAATCCATGTTTCATTCACAAAAATGTTTCATTTCATCATTGTGGGTATTGTAATACTCACTAAATGAAACCTTCACACGCATCATCCCTAATTTTTAGAAAGGGATTTGGGCTTTATTTTTGTAATTTTTTTTTTTTTTTTTTTTTTGGTCAATGAAGTCCTACCCATGCAGTCATCTGTCAAGGAAGTGTGGCCTGTATGAGGATAGTGATCTGCTGTTTGGAGATCATGTCTGTGAGAAGTCTGATGAAGAACATGGTGACTTGACTCTTCATCATTGTGTACACTAAAATAGATGTATGACACGATCACATTGTGAATGTAGCTTCAATGTTTCAAATGTACTGCATTCTATGCTTATGGAAGAAAGAGGGAAACTGAAAGAATTGCTTGAATGAAGAAGTTGCACGCTCTAACTAAAAGATGACCTCACAACATCACACATTCATGAATCATCTGCATAATCAGGATACACTATTAGCAGGATTGTTTCGCCCTTGTTAGGGCTCATCAGCATGCCAGCACCTGAATCTTGTACCCTTTTATTAAAAATGTTCATGATAGACATGGACAATCATCATAATTTTTTTTTTTTGATGATAGTTGAGGGACACTGTCCAGGCTTACAAGAAGCTCATTTCTACGCTATTCAACTTATTGAACTGGCAATGTTTTTACTGGACAAGAAGACCATATTGCTGTGGAGAAAAACAAAAATCAATGTCAAATTACAGCAAGCACTTCAGGACTAAAGATAGGAATGTTAGTATAGTGAGTACTACATGAGCTAGTTGGGAAATAAGCCAAGTGGTTATAACTGCAACACTAGTGACAGCAGTAGGTTGATGACTTCACGTGATAATTTCTTCTGCATACAGGATACACTATTAGCAGGATTATTTCATGCTTGTTTGGGCTCATCAGCATGCCACAATTATGGACAGTGTACTTTAGGAAAAAGTGGAGTTTAAGAACCTGAATCTTGTTGTACCCTTTTATTAGAAATGTTCATGATAGACATGAACAATCACCATAAAAATAAAGCCTTTTCATATAGTGTTTTGATTTTGGCATGAGTTGTCTGAAGCTGATATTCTAAGTTATGCTTTCTCAGAGCAGAGTCATCAACTTCAGAAACAGAGAGTTCGTGAGTTGACTGAACCTCGTTACTGAACAAACATTCATAGTTATCAATCTCACAGGCTCTTAGCAAATAATCAAAGTCACCGCTACTCAATGCAGTATCCAGCTCAGCAGTATGTCTGTGACTTCTAATAGCATTGTAGAGGCCACACAGAAAAGAATGCAATACAGCATAGTGAGTGGATGCTGCTCTCAAGATTCTGAGCTTACTGTTGCACTCGTTACCAGTGAAACGGAGTAAACTGTGACCACTACGTCCTACAGAACAGTTGTCCACTATATTACTGTCAGGGCTTTCATCAGCAGTGAGAGAAACTTTGTGGTAGTGGTTATTTGGACAATTTTCATCACACATGTCCAGAAGTTTATGAACCTGCTGCATATCAGCCTCAAACCCAGATTTGAACTCTAATATTATAGCAACCTCTTTGTCAGTGAGGGGTTTGCACTTGCTACAGCACTTCCATGTATGAGGAATACCATCACTGTGCTCTTCACTGACTTGATTTATTGGCCTACATCTGCCACACTCATCAATACTAAAGTTATTCGACCTATCAATAAACTGGTAGACAGATTCATAAAAGAAGGGCTCACTAAACCCTCACCAAAGTCACCCTTTTCAATAATCAACAGTTTGGTGGTCAACCTTATTGCCTTCAACAAAGATCCAGCATAGTGCTTACAAACATGCAGGACTCTGTTAACCAATCGCTTTGCAGCTTTTTGAAGAAACAGCCCTCTACGTGTGAGATTGGTCATTTCAGTGGCAATACTTTCATGTTTATTTTTTTGGAAAGCTTTTTTTAGCAGAACCATAACCTTCTTGTTGCTGAGTAATTTTTTGCTGACTTCTAGGATGTAGTGATGGCATGCATTAAGCTTAGGTTCAGCTAATTCATACCTGTGCCTCATGTTAGCACAACACTTGGCTCTGTGTGTTTGGCATACAATTGTCATGCATGCTTAAGACTTTGCATTCAAAAAAAGTGAGCCACTTGTTAACATGAAATAAAAAATGAATGTTCATAAACTGGATCATGTGCAGTCTCAGAAAAGTGTCATCAGTTATAGAGATGAGGAGATGTGTAGTAGTGTTGCTGTTTCCACACCTATAATCAGGAGCCACTTCAACTGAGAATTCAGAAAGAGCTATACTGAAGGACATGACCAATAAAGTGCACTGTATTAAGTCATCTTTGTAGATTACTCATGGTTGACCATCTGTATCATTTAGATCAAATATATTTGCAATTATTGCATATTTTCTGCTAAACATTGATTAATTGTATTTAGCAAAAATTATAATCCAGTATTTATTAACGATGGTTTAACAACTGGAAATAGTCTACAAAAGGTTCCATCATCACAAAAACAGTCCTGTCTGTAATAGGCATACATTAAAAAGTTATCATTAAAGAGGACAACTTCGCCTGATGGATTTAGTACAGGGCATACTAGTGTCCAGACCAGTAGAAGCAATGCATATTATCAGGCCTAAAATTTCTCCTTCGTCATGGTCTTGTTATCAGAGGGCACACAGACACTGAAGGTAATTTGCATCAGCTTCTACTAATATTGGCTAACGATTCTCTTAACCTGATGTGATGTTTAGTATAGATAAAAGGAAATTCGAGTTTACCAAAATAATTGACAACGTTGTAAGGATCATGGAGCAATGTTTGCTGAAAAGTCCTCTCAGAACAATAATCGATCTCCACCAAGCTGGTTTATAATAATTTCTGATGAGGCTATTGGTGTGGAAATCAAGAATAGCTAATTCTTTCCTTGCAGTGTGTTAATGAGAAATTTTGTCTACCCAACATCACCACAAACACTATTGCAATGGTGATCAAAGACCCAATGTGGTTTATCTTTCTATGTGCAGGGTACAGGCTTATGATGAGGCATTAAACATGGAAGGGAAAAGAAAAGATGTGACAACTTAAATTATGAATGACAGTCTAACAGTTCTGCCTATTTATGGCTTTACTTACGTTTTCGAGGTGCTGGGTGACTACAGATATCAGAGCAGACAGTTTTCCTAGAACTGGATATTTATTCCTGCTCATAATCATTCAAATTCATGATAGTCCAATTAGATGGCATGAATTTTTGAGTAGCTGTACAATTTTTTTTATCAACACTATAATTTACAAGCATGCACAATACACATCATAAAAGGGGGGCTATAGATCAATGGTCAGTTAGCTCTAGCTACAGGCAGGGATATTGTAACTACAGATAAAAGTTTACTACCTGCCATATTTTTTTTTCTTTCCATCAACTATAGATTAATGGTCAGTTAGCTCTAGCTACAGGGGGGAGGGGGTGGGAGGGGGGGGGGGGTTGTAGCTACAGATAAACCTTTACTACCTGCCATATTTTTTTCTTCCATTGGGATGAGTAGCCTCCATTCTCAACCTTGAGTGGGGTCTATTGAGCAGTTAGAAGAACATTAGTGTACAACTTGGTGGTTATGGTGCCAATCAGGTGACTGACAGACTGCTACCCCTGGATGTTTCTGTGAATACACTGGCCAAAGATGTCTTGGGGAAGAAATTTTACATTTGCTTTATAATTCTGATGGTTTATCTGTTGAACAATCACTGACCACCTTGTAAGTAAACCAGAGATAATATGCAATAATGGATTCAAAAAGACAGGAATTAGAAGAAAGGGCTAGGAATACCAGAAAACATTGCTCCCTTCAAGTGGATACATCTAAAGATTCCTTTTGTAGAAATAGTAGCTGATTTGAGCAGTACTTTTTCATTTTGTGCTCAATAGTACCAATATTATTGTTGTTGTTTGTTTTTTGTTTTTTTTAATAATAATGTATGATTTCCACTGTAGGTCAAATTTGATTTATCCACATGATTTTAGTGCAACACAATTTGTTATATGTTACCAGAAAACCTTTCTGTCCTACACAGTGAACTGCCAGAACTGCTGCACTAGAAGAAAATATGAAAGACTACTTCCTTTTGATTGAAATACCAAATGAATAACATCAAACAACCCATGATGAGCATGGTCTGAATGCATGAGGCACACTTTCTTCTCTTGAAAAGTGTATTCTTTCTTTGGATTAAATTTAACACACATTTTACTTCAGACAATAATGCATAGATACTCGAAGGCTTAAAGATATACTAGGGATGCACAGCCACAATTCATCTGGTTTCCAAAGCACAACCAAATTTGTATGCATAGAACCATTCTTAGGCCTAAACATAGTGAGAAAGTTTCCCAGGAAATTGTAAATTTGCAGGAACTTGATATAATTAAACTAGTAGAATGTTCTGATTGGGCCACCCCAGTTGTGCCTGTGCTGAAACCATGTGGTGTTGTACTAATCTGCGGCTATTACAAGGTACACTAAATAGTACAGCTAAATGAACATATCCTCTTCCAGGATCAAGGATAATGTTTGCCTCATTGACAGATGTTCAAATGTTCTCCAAATTATACAGACTCAAATTACCACATATTTCAGTGGTTTCCTATGTAACACAGAGGATGATGTCCTGATGTCACTTAAATTGTGTTCACTATTGAGCTAGGTGTCAATGGTGTTTTGTTTGTGTGTGTGTGCAAACTTGAGGAATGTAGCTCTATTTTCATGTAAGCTTTATGTGTAACTTCATGGACCTAGTGAATAGATGAGCCAAACATTTATTTCTTAATACTAGGTTCATTAGTACCAGATAGAAAACATTACATAAGGAGACAAAAAAGTTATTTGTGATAAACACTCAAAATGGTTTAGATGTATTCCATTTAACACTCAAAAGGGTCTAAATTGACACCTACAGTGGCAGCCACTCGTTGAGTCTGTCACATTAATAAAACTGTCTATGAATTTTTTCCTATATTGACTGAAAGTTTCCAAGAATAACAATCCTTGGGCTTAGTAAATTTAGAGTGCATGAGTTGATTGCCCATGGGCCTGATGGTAAATGGAGTCCATAAGTTGACAATCCACAGACCTACTTGACTGTATAAAAAGCCAAAATTCTATTATTCCAGTCAAAAATTTTTTTAAACCAAACTCTTTCCGTCACCACATTCTGGGCCTATAGGAGACATTCATGCCAAGTTTAATCAAGACCAATACATGTGATTGTCCCATTTAATTGCTTTGGTCAGATGATCCTTAACCAGAATTTTTAAAAATGCCAAAAGTGCTTGCCCTAGACTTGGCTCAATTCCAACCAAAAAATTTTGATCACATTCTGGAGCTGTATGTAACATTCAGGCAATTTTTTTTTCATAATCAGTTCATGAATCTAGAAGGATTCCTGGACAGATAAACGAAGAGAGAAATCTGTGTGTTACTATTGGGAATATTGTCTCCCCTTACAAATAGCCTCCACTCCAGCTATTGTTTAACATAAACATATAATGGAAGGCATTCTGCAAGGTATTCTTTATCTGGACATCACTTTGGTCATCTGAAGATTTTAGAATGTAATTTTATCAATGCAGGAGAGTGGCTGGGCTCTGCCTGAGGTCCAAAAAGTGTTGATTCATGTTATCTTTAGTGGAGTATATGGACCATCATATTTCTTGGGAAGGCTTACACCCAACAGAATAGAAATTGAGAGGGTGCATGCACCACTACGAAATAATAATGATCAGTTACATTCTATTCTTGTTCTTGTAAAATTATATTGATCAGTTACATTCTCTTCTTGTTCTTGTAAAATAAGACTTGAAATCAAATATACAAACAGTTACATTGTATCCTTAGCTACACTGATTTCTATATAATATCATTAATGGACCTTCACTATGTCTTGAGCTATCACAATCTGAAGGGCTACTCCATACTAGAGACATCCATCACGCCCTGAGGGCAGAGGAAACTTAAAAAGAGTCCAGCTGTAATTTGGTACTACAAAAATTTATGCAACTATCAGTATTAGTTGTACAACTTGTGCTCAGTGTAATAAAAATCCACAGACGTTGCTAGACCAACACCTAATAGCTTTAGACTGCATTAAAAAAAAAAAAAAAAAAAAAAAAAAAAAAAAAACACAGGCATTTTTATAAAAAAAAATATATTAGTAGGAATAAACCACCAAATATATCACATGAGAGTACACACTACTATTTTTATTACACACATTCCCTGAATATTATGTTACCAGGCAACATTCTGGGGAGATATCTGTAACTTGCTGTTGAAGATGAGAATTCATGTACACTTATGAGGTTCACAGAGAGTTATGAAGATATCACTGAATGCTGTTGGTGGTCCAGGCCCAATCCTTGTTCTAGCAGTGACTGTGATGTCAGAGATACTAGTCTGTGGAGTCAGGTCAGATATGGTGTGTGATGGGGGACCAGAGGTGGCAGCCACATTAGTGGTACGAATGGGAGTGCTGTCATTCACTGTAAACATGACGTCATAGCTAATAATGACTCCATTAAGAACTTGAGGAAGAATCCATGACAGCTCCACTGTGAAGAATGTCACTTGCCCAGTCAGACCAGCCACAGGACCAGGCACTGGATAATAAAAACTACTTAATACACTACAAATATCTAATCTATATGTAATTTACCATCTTCATCAGTCCTAATAGGACCCAAGGAAGCAGGTGGTCCAGAGCCATTGATATTGACTCCAGCCAATAGGAACCTGTACAGTGTGAAGGGCAGGAGTCCATCCACAGTGTAACTTGTGTCTGCACTCCCAATGCTCCTGGTGGTCAGTGCACCATCTTCTTCTCCATACTGCGAGTTGAAACTAGTGATCTCTCCATTACAAAGTATGCACTCACTATTTCTCCATGTTAGCATGATACTCATGGAGGAGATGGTGCCATTATGGAATTCACGTGGTGGTCCATCTGGAGCTATGTAGAGAGAAAGAGAGAGAGAGAGTAAGGGAATGTAATGTCATGTCAGCCACACTTCAGGTGCCACTCTCAATAGAGCCATGATGCTCACCTGCTGTGAGTGTTGTGGTATCAGGATCTCTGAATGGCTCCACTATGCCAGAGAAGTCATGTCTAGCCTGAAGAGTGAAAGAGTAGACACTGAATTCCTCCAAACCCTCAAGCAGCACAGAGTTAGAGAAACTGGTAATAATCACAGTGCCTGCAGTTAATCTGCATATAAACTGCTCATCCCCAGTTCTCCTAGTGAGGGTCACTGTGTACTGGTCTGCTGGTAGACTGTCCATAGGCTGGGACAAGACTATAGTGGCTGAAGTGGCAATCACTGGTGATGTGACGACTGGAGCCAATAACTCTAGTGGGAAGGTATACATACACTCTGTATTGAATATACTAAAAATTTACTGTAATATAAAATGTTCTCACCTCGCAAAGTGAAAGATTCTGGCCCCAGTAAATCACTAAGATAGTGCTGGGAAACACCAACTACATGAATGGTGACTGAAGTTTGTTCTCCAAATTGGAAGGTATATGGAAAGCTATCTGCTGAAAAGCCAGCACTAACATCTGCTAGAGTTGAGATTCTGTATGCTTGTGAAGGAGGATTGGCAGGAGCAGTCCAGTGCATTTCTATACTGAATCTTCCATTTTGTTGTAGTTCAAGATTTGTTGGAGTGGCAGCATCTGTGCAGAAATACATGAGAAAATTTTAAATAATATATTCAATTTTCAATAAATACAAATAGTAAACTTTAATGAATAATAGGTAAATAATAACTAGAAGCCATCTAGGATGGAATCCCACTTTGATGTTGTATAGGATTTGATGTTCTTTTTAAATGGACTGCAAAACTTGTGCATATTTGCATAATTAAAATAAACAAAGAGACAAACAACTCTTGAGTACAAATAAGGAAGGGTACTCTAGTACTGGACTTTCTGTATTCTTGTGTGTGTGTGGGTGGGGGGAATCTACTTCCAATTATCAACCATTGTAAAAATAATTTAAAAAAACAAAACAAAGTGCATTAGTGCTTATATTCACTTATTTGTACCTACTTATTCCAGGGTTGCCATGCCAATTTTTTTTTTTATTGTGGTGAATCTGAACTAAAAAGAAGCCAAAAGGTAGCTAAATATGCTAAACTAGATGTTTGGTGTCCAATTTGTTCTTCAATTATTATTTTTTTCTTTTTATTATACAAAAGAAAAAAACAATAGCTTGACCTCAGACAGAGGTGAACCCATACTAAGCAATAAAGAAATAAAAGGAATTTGTGGATGCTCTTTTTGGGCCAGCTCCAGGACATCCTCTTTTGGGCCAGCTTCAGGACTTTGTCAGAAATGGGGATTTTTTTCCTTCTCTATTTGCATTAAGAAAGAAGGACCTAAGTTGTTGAAGTATGAGATTTGGTTCGTATTCAATTTAAAATTGAATATGCACCAAATGTTGGATTGGATTCTATAGTATGAATCAGGACAATTTAGGTCTTTAATTCTTATTGTAAACAATTTTTGACTTCACGTGGTGTGAGAACACTCTGTACAGCAGTACTTCAAACTGGTTTGTAAGACAGTTCAGAGCATAATCTGCATCCAGTGTAGTCAACTTTATCTTACACTCACAACTTAATATTGAACTGTATCCTGTGGAATGAATCTGTTCAAATTGTTTTCTTACTTGGCATTGAAGAAGTAATTCCAGTTGAAGTATACAATGAATCTGTGTTTTTGCTTAATGTTATTATTCAGCAGGTACTGCATAGGAAGCTAGGTTCCTGCCAAGCTCAGAAATTATGACGGTAAATTTAAAGTTTTTAAGAAAAAACTGTCCTAAATAAAAATATGTTGGCAGGAGTTTATTCTGAAATGGCAGGATCAATAGAAAAATAGAATTACACAGAATTTTTGAATGTTTGCAGGGCTGAATCTAAAATGACCTAGTGAAGTAAATACTATGTGTACCCTGCATCTGAAAGGTATTTGTGCAAAATTGGTTTGCATGATTGACAAATGATCACCCCAAGGGTGTTCTGTATGTGTTTATATTGGAACACATCAATGATTTGTAACACCAAAAAATGTTTTTGCAAAAATAAATATTCAATTATTTGCTCAAATTTGAAAGTATACTTCCACAATACATTTCTATTTTGGTGATGATTTTGAATGGAAAAGTGAGCATTTTCAGGAATAGGCCAAAATTCAAATCATATTATTCACTGGAGGTCATCAGTGAAATATGGCCAAAATCCAGCCAAATTTATCTGATTTGGCTCCATAAGAGTCCAAATGAAATCCTGTATCATTTTGCTGCATATTTCACTCTCTTCTGCTTGGAGGGAGTGAAAATTGATCTTTGGAGGTCATTCAACATTTAGTTCACAGTTTGGCTGACATCAATGTGGGCATTTTCAGGGTGTCTTAGTGTTTACATAGTGTGGTGTGTGAGGTAAATGTACCACTCAAAATACAGTTTAATGGTTACCCCATTACTCTGGCACTAAAGTACTAATTAAGCAATGTCCAGAGTGACAAACTGAAAGAATGTCATACCAAATTTACCACAAACACTGATATGGGTACATCTGGCTACCTCAAACCACTGCATATGACTTGTTATGTATCCTATAATACACTCTTTTTTTTTGTGTTTGTCTTCAAAATTAACTCCTTCAAAACAGCTGGTGAAATCTTCACTAAACATTCAGGGGTTCATAAGGGTACCTCACTGCACATGCTAGCAAAAGTTCGGTTCTGTTAAGATTTGGTGGCTATGGGTGAAGTTTTATCAATGGGTGTGGTTTGGTGACATGAACACTAGCGAATCACAAAGTTCAATAAAATTTGGCATGTCTATTAATTGTATCATATTGTGTGATTAATGAGATTAGTGTCAATATCCCTACATATTGAAGGTGACCCATCTAAATTAATTTTTTTATCATCCATTGATGACAAGTTACTATGAGTGCTGGAGTTAAAATACAGAAGCACCTCCACACATATGAATGTCCCATTGAGATAGTTATGACATACCTAGTTGATAAATTTCACTAATACTAGATCCTGCTCTATGAAAAATGGAACTACTGCCTTCTTTATGATCCACACAACTTAGTTAAACACCGAGCTTTCCACATGCTTTATTCTACATTTCTGTTCTTACTAGCTACACAGTGCATGGAGGTGACGAGTCATTCCATAGCAATGACTTAACTACACAATCTCTATGTATTGCTTCATAATGCAGCTGTGCGATAGAAATAATGGCATGATGATGCAAAATAAATTCATTTTCCTAAAATTGGCAGGATATTATTCCAGGACAATTATTTTATTAGGAAGAATAACACTAATATGAGTGTAGAAGTAAATAAATATAAAGTTTCAAGATTGTAGAAACAAACTTACATCAAGTCTACACAACATGGTAGATATATAGTTGTATGAGCAGTGTCTACCACATGCAAGATGAGTTTGGTAAAGGTGCATTCACTTGAAACACTGCACTACTATTATAGTGTGTCACTGCATCAAAAGACATCACCTGGTTTTATCCTTTTAAAAAACCTCTATTATTAAGACAGTGTGAGAGCTAGCTTATTGGAGTCCATTAATTCCAGACATGTACAAGTAGAGGTCCACTCATTTGTAGAGGCTTTTCAAAATTATAAACTCAACATCAAATATCGTCCACTTATATTTACTCCTACTACAGTTACAAATCTCTATTAGAACAATTAACTGGTTACCATAGAATATGTTTGGATAATTACATTGAATAAACAAATTACATAAAATGTTAGTAATGTAATAACAGATACCACATGGTGATAGAAGACGTGGAAGTGAGAAGGGGGGGGGGGGGGAGACAGTAGAGGATTCTTAATGTGTGCAGATGAAAAAAAATGCACAGAATAGAAAAAGAAAAGATTGGAGTCTGCAATGAGGAAACATGTGAAAAGGAATTCTTAGGCAAGAAAAACTAAGCATCGGCATTGGGGGAGAACATAAATACAAACTGCATGAAAAGTGAAACTGAATAGTGGGTAGAAGGCACACAAGATCTCTATGTTGTACCAGGGTACATAGTCCAACTAAGCTGCATAATATTCCTTTTATGACTAAGTTTAACAATCTATTGAGGAGGGAATAGATCAAAATGTTCTCAGAGTTGCTGTACATGTCTATACAATATCCATATTCACAACAGGAATGCTGATTGTTACACTGCAGCAAGCAACTAAGTATAAGTGAATAAATGGTAAGCCACAGAGGTTCTTACAGCTTCAACCAACAACTTCTCACCCAAATGCTTATTGACTTTCCTGATTACTAATTTGTGATCGAGTAAACTGTTCACAATTTTGTTTTGTGTTATCTTGTGGTTCATTTGTTCATCACATCTTGAATTCTTGGACGTGTGTTGAATGATATCTAAGGGTCAGAATCAAGTGAGGTGAAAATGAGTTATTTCTCTATTAAAGTCTTTTATTGTCATTGGTATAAAATTTTTTTATACTCTATCTCCTTGGTAACCATATATAAAAGGAAATGAAGAAGAAAACTAAATAGTTACATCAGAATTCTGCTTTGACTTAATTAAGAAAAAATATACATTCACCATGGATGCTTTAGTCCAAGTGAATATATTTATTCTATTGGAAATTTAAAAAGGAGTAAAATATTCAAAACAAAACAAGTTGCCTTTTATCTTTTCAAATTTTGTATGGATATATATATATATATATAAATCAAGTGCAATGGGATCAGTGCAGACTGAAGTACAGATGATGATATCAAAGATAACGTTCCTCCAATAAAACTGATTATACATGGGTGCATGAGTGGTCAGTTGGCAGATAAAAAATTTTTAAGAGCATCACAAAGATAAAATCTTCCACATCATGGAATTGACTTATTAAAGCACAAAAAAACAAAGCTAAGCAGATATACCTGTTAGCTGTAGTCACAGGTAATGGGATATCTGTTGTCAAATAACATTTGATCATGTAGAACTTCAGGATCAACAAAAATGTGAATATAACATCTGTTCATTCCATTAATCTTCCCTCTCGGTGATAGAATCTTCAGATTTTCCTTCTTTCCCACATGTTACTAAAGCTATAACCTTCCAACTTCATGAGCATAGCTACTATAGACTTGATATTATAGCCACCCACCCAAGTACTACCTTAAAAATTGAATGCCAGCTCAAGTTTAGCTTAGCTAATCTCTAGCTATAGCTGATCTCTTTTGTCTTGAATATCTTAAGCCTTGATGTTTGCACCACACAGATTCACAGGAAGGAGTGTGACAAGGTGGGATTTGGCCAAAGTTATAAAAAAAAATTCTAAATTAATATGGTTTGGGCACCGTTTTGCTGATCAACTTATTAGGGTGTGTTTCACAAGTGTGGTTTGTAATACTCCTACTTGTTACTCTTGTAGTATACCCTCCCACCTTCCCAAAGAAATTTTAAGAAAAACACCAGCCTTAATATGACAAGGGAGACTAATTTTTGATAAAAGAGAAGAGATAGTGATGACCTCCTGCACCCCAAGAAAGAAAGAAAGATCAGGAGTGTGCAATGAGAAGACAAGTACAAAGGAAATACTAGGATAAGAAAGATAGGCTAGGTATTAGCACTGGGAAGGAAATAACGACACTGACAGCATGAGAAATGAAAGTTAATAGTGACAAGAAAAAATACAACACTTTTATGTTGTACATAGTCCAACTGTGCAGCATAACATTCCACTAAGCCTATCAAATATCATTATGGATTTGTGCTACTACAGTATAACCAAGTTTGGCAATCTACCAGTGGCCCATTGCAGATTGGCTTACAATAATTAAGGCATTGGCTATCCAACAAACATTATCCTATAATTAATCCGGTCACCAATTGTCCAACAGAGAGGAATACTCATGAACATGACCATAGGCTGAGGTGTAGCCAGGTGGGACCCAAGCATATATAGTCAATCCCACAGTTATGTGTCTTTGTGCATGTCAAGTTTCATGTGTCTAGGTGCACGAGTTTGAGTTTGGCTGGAAAGGATATCTTTAAGAAACAATAAATACCAACATAATACAAAAAGCAATTTAGACAATTTTTCTACAAAAAAAAATTGCAGAGGTTGGAGGGCTGGAAATTCATTTTTTAAGGTACTTAGTTTTTCAGATGCTAGCAAAACCATGCAATTAATTTTTTTCTATAAACCCTTTGCCCTCCCCCCACCTCCTCTTACAAATTCCTAGATCAATCCCTGCAATAATTGTATATTCTTGGAAGATTGGGCTTTATCCCTGCTGTAATCCTGGGTTGGTTACTTCATTATGTTTGTGCCCATTTAATGATTGTTACTTCTTTTTTTTTGGTTATGACCTGCTTTCATTGTTGTGGGTGGATTCAAGCAATATTCAGTTAATGTCAGATAGCTGAAGTTAAGATAGCTAAAGCTAGATTAAGTGACTCCTACTGTATAAGCAAACCAACCTAAAAAGGGATACCTTCGTGTTTTGTAAACATTGTGGTGGCAGATATGTAGTGGGTCTGTGGTGTCATAGTTACTCACCAGATACGGCGACACATCACTATTACACATTGTCCCTTAATATATGTGAAAGCATATGAGAAACAAGAATCTCTACATTAGTTTTTCTATTAACATCCAATAATTTTATATACTTTGAATTTCGTATTCATTGGTATACACTAATTGAAGGCAAACACTATATTTTATTAGCATATAATTATATTTGGATGGTTCAATTTCATTCAGCAAAGGGATTCAATAAATTGGTAAAGGATGAAGACTAACCAAAAGAGTGGTCTAATGAGGACATACAGTGAATGGATACAAAAGGGTTACTATGGCATACATGAAATACGCTGCCCTGATATATGTGCACAGTACCTTCCACAGTGAATGTGCCCATCACAGCAGTGTCTGTGTCTCCATTATTGGCAGTGTAGGTGTACTCTCCTGGTAGTCTGCCCCTCACAGTTAACCTGCTCTCATATTGTCTAGCAGAACAAGGATTGAGATTGTTCACATGCCACGGAGCTCCTATAGTATAGGGGCCAGTAGAGGTGAATTCAACACCATCCCTTCTCCATGTGATGTCTGTAGGTTCACCTCCAACAGATATGCCAAGGAGAGGAAATTCACTTCTTGAAGGACTATTAAAGTCATTTGGGCTTGTCAAGATGATGGAACTTGATGTAATAGGACCTACATTGGTATAAAGAGAGAAAAAAGAAAGGAAAGGGAGATAATTTTATAATTGTTTGTAGTGGGTTGTTGTTGTTGTTTTTTTTTAAACTAAGACAAAACATACTTCCAACTCCAATTGATTTCTGGAAAATTCACCAAAATTTAGTGGTAGAGCATCCTATAGCAATAGCTCAATAGATTTTGGGATATATGAAGGAAAACCTATACAATATATGATACTAAATGGATTTTGGAAAATAAGAAGAAAAACCTCTACAATATAAAGGATTTTATTCTTATTTTTCAAAATCCATTAGATATTATGGGGAACCCTGGGCTTGAGCTATTGCTATAAGGCTATACCACTAAATGTTGGTGAATTGTCAGCAGTATAAGTATTACTAATATACTGCAGTGGTAGCTAATACAAACTTAAACCTGGTATTAGCTCCCACTGCAGTATATTATTAATAGCTATACTGCTAGTGGTTTCCAAAATATTCATGTAGTTTGATAGCTTGAGGCTTGCAGGC